>CM077015.1:139885757-140511968 GCA_039090855.1 Macrothele yani
AGACATGAATCGTCGAACGTCTACGTGGTGGGGCTAGCAATAAGGTATCATCACGGTTGAAAGAGGGCTTACTAAACACTGGAGCTGTATTGGATAATGAATTTTGTTTTCTTTTTGAAAGTTTACCAACCGCCGTGCGTAACTCGAACTCGATCGGGTCTAGAAATTGTCGGTCCCTAATTTTGGACCACTGGTTCCAGAGAACAGAGGAAGGTCCAGTGCCGCAAGGCAAACACATCATCTATGCCTCACGCGTATTATTCGAAGCCGGATCCACCTCGGATAAATGGTCCGAATACCTTGCCTTTTCGAAAAAGCCTATTTATTTATTGTAATCTTCTAGTTAGGTAAAAAATTCTTCAAGCTCGTCTTTTCTACCTAACTAGAAGATTACATGTTTCAAAGGTAGGATTGCAAGATGTAAAACTATTCCTTCCTTTGAAACAGCTCCACTCGCTCGAACTTCCATCAAACCAAAAATTAGCATCCCACTCCCAAAAAAAATAATAAAGAAAAAATTGCGGCACAAAAATCGTCCCTCAACTTGAAACTCTAGCTAAACCATAATGAAAATTTTCTGAAGGTACTGCAAAAGCGCACAAAGTGGAAGACATCGATAATCTATACTGTAAAACACTACCGAAGCACAAACCCTTAATCCACCAAAGTTGTGGAGAGGAACAGTTGAGTAAAGGAGCTTACTGACGCCGAAAAAGAAAATCTAAACAAACGTCTCCATGCTGTTGATAATGGCCGCTCAAAACTCAAAGTGGGGGTAACAAACAGCAGCGGTCTTTGTGGTGCTTGCACATTTAGAATATCTTCATGTTCCAGGAATTAAAGCATGACGTCACCGTGAATCAGACTGCTCTACAGACTGACTAGTGTCTCATAGAAGACTGGTGTACCAGCCAATGTGTAACTTACTATTGGAGGGAGCCGGTCACGCATCTAAAACAAGTCTCTCCAATTGGCCTCGTCTATAGAATGAGAATCCTTTACGTTTCTGATCAAGTGTGAAGTGAAACAGCAGAGGAACGTTTTGAATACAAAACAATAATGTGACCTTCTGCCCTGTAAGTTTGGGTACAATTTTACAATATGTGTACCTTGCACTTTGTAGACAGCTAAAAAAAATATTTCATCACTGGTTCCATTTTTTTCATATTTAATTTATTATCTCACCGGGTTATTCTTAATTCTACAATCATTCTTATCATTAATGACATTTTCTGGATCACACTTCATAAAAATTAAAACAAAATAATACATTTATAAAAAGTAATAACTATATTTTTAATGGATTTAGGCATTATTATCTCAGCAAATTTGTCATGCTTCTAGCTTTCCGCAAGTAGTTGGTGGGGAAAATGAATGACTTGTGACATGACCACTGGGTATGCTCTAAACGAGGGTTTCCTTCAGAGCATGCGCCCTGGTACCGAATCGTTGACCAAGGTGACACCGTTGACATGGACAGGATTCATTACGGTGGACATCCGATGGTGCTGCTCCCTATATTTCCAAAGGGAAAAAAAATGATGCTATTTCCTTAGCGAAGAAATGTTTCGCATCTATCAAAAATTGGACCGCTAGTAAACATCGTAATCTGTATTGTACAATCCTGAAAGTTAAGATGTTATTTTTATCGAGTGGGGAAACTATGATGTATGAGAACTCTTTCTTCCCTGAGGATATAGGAAATTTTTTCCGTTGAAGTTATAGAAAGGAGCAAAATCAGTAGAAGCTAACTTTTAAACAAATTGGTAAAACTATATGCAAAGCATTGATTATGACATTCTTTTCAACATAAAAGAAGTCATTACTCAAGTTATGAGGATAATGCGCTGTAGAATAAATCTCGCTCCTTCGCACTGAACTTTGACCTAATTTCGATGATATGTCAACAGAACTGGTTAAAAGTATACTTCCCGGAACAACATACTAAAGTTTTGTCGCAATAGAGGCATTTTTAAGTACTTTGTGACGTATAAGGGCAATGTCAGAATGGATCCCCGCTCCTATGTCCTGATCTTCAACCCCATGTCTTTTCATTTTCAAAAGCGTTTTGTTCCCAGGAGCTCACACTACCACATACTAAAATTTCACCACTATCGAAACATTTTTACGCACGTTATGACGGATAAGGTCAATGGAATTGATCCCCTCTATGTCCTGATCTTTGACTCCATTTTCACTCCATTTTCAACAAGGTTCCTTCCCAGGAGGTCCCCTACTACAAACTAAAATTTCATCGAAAGCGAACCATTTTTATGCAAATTATGCCACGCATGAAGGGAAAACTAATGGAATGCAAAACCGTCTTCTGTTACCTGACTTTCGACCCCATTTCAGTCCCATTTTCAATAGGGTTCGTCCCCCTGGTGGTTCCCTACCACATACTAAAAATTTCATCGAAATCGAACCATTCTTAAGCAAATTATGAAGTATAGAAGGGCAATGGAATGGATCCCGCTTTTCTGATGTCACTGACTGTTGACCCCATTGTTCCACACGTTTTCAATAGGTTTCGTCTCTAGGATGTCCCCTATCACATACTAAAATTTCATCGAAATCGAAACATTTTTACGAGAGGTTGCCACTGAGTGCGGACAGGAACCAGACCATGACGGATAGCAAGCTAGAGCATATATACTTCTTCCAACCTATGATTCGAGAAAGTGTAAAAAAGTAGTTTATTTGACTTATACAAGATATTATTTTTTTTTTTTCTGTAGGCTAACGAATCATTGTAATCCACTTCATCTTATACAGGCATTCATACTTCTGTTAATCTCCGTTTTTCATTTCGAGTCAGAATGATTTTCACGTAATGATGTTAATTCTGAGTTCTTTGTAGATAGAGAAAAAATGGTTTGTATTGAATATACTAGAAATAAACACTTTATTCCTTCTTAGAGCTTTGAGTTCGTACTACATTATACCAGAAATTCAAATTGAAAAAACGCTGAAATTTCTTTTGAAAATAGCTGAAATTTCCAGGGTCTGATTTTACTACTGTGACTGATCATTGCAGGAAATTTCTTATGATGTTAAAATATTAGCAGATCACAATGGACCCCATCGATCACAAAATTACAACAAAGACGTTAAGAATGAATACATATTAAACTCATACTAACTGGATATGTAAAACCAATATTAAAAAAAAGTAGCAAAGCCTTGTGTGAGATAAAACGAACTATAATATTTCGGTAGCGAAAGAGAGGAATAATTTCTGGTATAAGTCAATACAAATCGGTGATTATTTTAGATGACTAAAACGGAGATAGGAACATTATTTTTATACACCATAAATTTCTGCTGTTTCACCCCAAAGATCAGAACATTGTTGATTTATATTCAACAGGACGATTACAGTTGGTGGCATTTGTTTTCCCACGTGACCGGTTCTAACCAATAAGTTAGTGCATGGAACGTCACACCAGTCTCCTCTGAGATACTAGTCAGATAGAGCATTGCCCTCCACAACAGATGAGGCGTTGCCTTTGAGATCTCGAAGGCTACGGAGTGTCGAAGATTTGTGCTTTTCAAATGTTTGATTTGATTTGATTTATATTACTTAGCTTTCGCACCCAAGACATACAGAACATCATAGACATGTGACAAGTGGGATAATAAAGAAGAAAAAGACCAAATCACTTAACACGTCCACTTCTCCCAGCTCAAAACAAGAAAAACCATAAATACAAGTCAAGTCAAAACTGTTCAAACATTAAATTCAAAACTAAAAAGAATAAATGTAAGTAAAAAAACAATTCATGTCTGTTAATAGTTAGAAAAAAAAACTCGGGAAAAGTTACAAGAATAATAAAGCAGTAGAATCAGAAGACCCTAAGAAATGACCATAATAAATGAAAGGCATGTGTGGTGGTAACCCATAACTACTGTTCACCAAAATATTGGTTTGCGGTTTTACATGTTTGGCAGTTGCATTAAGTATTTTTTAAGCTTTGGTTTAAATAATTTTGAACTGTTGATTGATATCAAGGATATGAGAAAGTTTTTCCAAAACGTTGGACCAGCAAAATTTTATGCGATATTTCAATCGTTCAGTTTCTATTAACATAGGGACCAACAAATGAGAATTGCGAGTAGACTGTGAATGAGTACGAATATAACTGAATTATATCTTGAAAAATATTAATCCCTTTTAAACATTATAATGCCCAAATTATATTTAATAAATTGATCAATTGTTAGCAGTTTAAAATCTTTAGGATGAGCACGCCTAACATTGAGTAGGGTCCGGTGTTGAGAAAATTGACTTTTCAGTTGCAGTAATCAGATAAAATCCTTTTCATGCCTTTGCAGCTTATCAATATTATACTGAGTAATAAATCCGCAAGATAATACAAAATAATTTTAATCAGACTGTACCAGTGTACATTAAATCTGAATCATCTGATTTGGGTGTGAGAAAGAAGGAACATTAGTAATAATTCCAATACCCGTGAAATACTTTTAGCAAGGTTATCAGCGTGTCTGTTAAACTGAAGATCACTCGAAATAAAAGTTCGTAAGTAAGTATAAATCGTCACAAGCTCTAAGGAGTTTGCAAGTAAGTGTATTGTTGTTAGAAAGGAGGGTAAGGTACACTTTATGAAAAATACATGATTTTGGTTTTACGAGAATTCAGGACAAGATCAATACGAGATAACCAATTGATTAAAGATGTAAAGTAATCATCCAATTTACGAGTAAGGTTCTGTATGTCATTACCCTCAAACAGAGAAGCTACATCATCAGGGTACAGCATATTATAAGTTCTTGGTCACATCAAACAAATTTCATGTACATACGGAATGAACAGGAACGGGGATAAGACCGAGCCTTGAGGTACTACTCGGCTAATCTGCTATTTATAAGACTTCCATTGTTCGTACTATATATATTGCTGTCGACAGGATAAGTAGCTCTAAAAAAAGCCACAACTCTTCCCGTATTCCAATAGCCTGGAATTTTGTAAAAATAATTTGATGGTAAATTGTGTCAAAGCTTTTGAAATGTCCAAAAACCGTCCTAAAGTACACTCACGGACAATGAAATTTGCGCACCGAAAAAGAAGCATCGGATTGAACTGAAATTTTAAGAACGTAATGATACAGATGAAACGATACACATGATGGCGAAAACAGTGTTGCTGGACAGTTACAGAGGAATATGTGGCACGCTGTCCGGTCATCATCAATAGAGCGTCACACCGCCTCGTGCGGCGATACATGATGCAATACGGTTCAGCCCCGAGGCGAACAGACGCCTGATGTTGTCCTGCGACAGACTGGCCCACACGTGCTGGACGGTGTGGTTTGAATCCCAGATAATTCGGCAAGGCAGCATCCGCGTTTAAACTGGTCCCACATACTGGATAGGGGACATGTCCGGGGAGCGGGCAGGCCATGGAAGTGTCTGGACGTATACAGGAAATCCTGGGCAACCCAAGCCGTGTGCGGGCGGGCATTATCCTGCTGGTATAGCGCACCTAGAATCCCGTCCAGAAATGGGAGCACATGTGGCCGGAGGATTTCCTACACATACGGCTGGCCCGTCAATGATCCACGAACCACTACTAGAGCTGATTGGCGATGGTAGGCAATGGCTCTCCAGACCATAATGCCTGCAGTGGGGGAGTTGTGGCGCACAACAGCGAGGTTGGGATTGTGTCGTTTTACCCAGGGACATCCCCATCTGGAACGACGGTCATATGTCCCCAAAACGAAACGGCACTCTTTGCTAAACACCACACGTCGCCAGTCTGTAGAGTTTCACGTTGCTCTTGCCTGGTACTACTGCACACGGAGCCGGCGATGTTTCGGTGTTAATGGCAGCACGTGTAAGGAGCGCTGGGACCGCAGATTGGCTTCCGCGAGGCGTCGGAAAATGGTTCGTGGGCACCCAGGAGCCACTACAACATAATGTCCATAAAATGTCAGTTCAATCCGATGCTTACTCATTGGTGCGCAAATCTGTGTATAATGAACCGGGTCTCGTGGGATCCCTTCATGTCTGACGCACAATCTGTCGAACCTCCTGCTGGTTCTCCTGTTTCGTCCGGAATCGCTCCGCCGCGTGGCAGTGCCGTCACGTGTTCACTGCTCCCAACACAGTCGGACGGTATGGTCAGAACGATCCACGTATACGGCGCGCCGACTACTCAGCGGTTTTCAATCCGATGATCAGACCTTTCTCAATATCCGTAAGTTGCGTAAATCGACGTCTCTGGTGTCTCCCCGACATTCTTTTCACTCTGTACTACTGCTTGCGTCGGCAAGTGCTTTTCTCTTTCAAGGGGCATCGATTACAAGCCGGTTTATAAGGCTGCCAGTTTGTGCTTGCAGCGCCACCACAGGGTGTGCGGTCATGCGCACTCTCACCAAACGTAGATCATTTGCATACCAGCCGTCACTTTTGCTGTTTGAAACGTTTCCCGTTTGTTGCATGATTTCCTCTAGGTGCGCAAACTTCATTATGCGTAAGTGTGTATTTAATACGTGATAAATTCAATTGAATTTTGTTCGTTAAATGAAGTGAAGCTGTGTCCGTAGAACCATTGGGAATAAAACCAAATTTGATAAACAAATCAACTAACCTGGAATATAATAATTTTTCAAATATTTTAGCAAAAATCTAAAGATTAGCGACAAGTCCATAATTATTCAAATCTCGCTCTTAGCCAGATTTAAAGATTGGTGTTATTTTCTCAATTTTAAAAGGACCTAGACATATTCCGGTTCGTAAAACAGCGTTATAAATAGGTAATATATGATCGATGATATATGGTATCACATATTTTATAATTTTCGGGAGGATACCATTTTGCCCGCTCCCTTATGAATGTTAATGTTATTCAAAAAGTGAAATATTTATGTCTTAGTAAGGGAAAAGCTCCAGGAGAAGATGGAACTACTGTAGACATCATACAAGAAGCAAGTGGAGAAATCGAAACAGTACTCGCCCAAATTTTCACTCGATGCCTTAATGAAGGGAAGATTCCTGAGGATTGAAACAACGCTACAATGATCTGGCTACATAAAAAAGGTGACATTGAGGATCTCAGGAACTAAAGACCTATCAACCTCCTGTCAGTGGTTTATAAAATCTTCACTAAAGTTCTTTCCCACCGCTTAAAGGTGACACTGGACATGGCTCAACCGAGGGAACAAGTGGATTCAGGAGTGGCTACAGCACAATAGATCATATCCACGTACTGAGAGAACTAATTGAAAGAGCGAGGGAATATGAACTTCCATTGTGCATGGCTTTCATCGATTATGAAAAGCCTTTGATTCAGTGAAACCATCAGCAGTTACAATGGCCCTGAAATCCTGCGGTATTGAAGATGCGTACATTAATATTATTAATAACATCTATGAAACTGCAAGTGCTAAGATTCGGCTGTTTGAAAATACAACACACATAAAAATTAGAAAAGGAGTGAGACAAGGTGACACCATATCTCCCAAGCTCTTTAATGCCACATTGGAAAATGTCTTTCAATCACTGAACTGGGAAAACAAAGGGATAAAGATTAATGGAGATTATCTAACCCACCTTCGTTTTGCTAATGACATATTCACTTTTGCAACTACACCATCAGAGCTGCAGAATAGGATCCAGGAACTTTCTGACAAGAGTAAAGAAGTGGGATTAAAAGTGATCTTTCAGAAGACAAAAGTGATGTTCAATGCTTTTACAAGAAATGAAGATTTAACGATTGATGGAGAAAAGCTGCAGATAACAGACACGTACGTTTATCTGGGACAGCAGATATCAAGTGAGGGTCACATTGATGAAGAAATTAATCGGCGTACAAAACTTGCCTGGAGAGCTTTTGGAAGAAACAGCATAATTTTCAAGAGTAATATGCCATTATGTCTTAAAAGAAAAGTGTTTGATCAATGCATCCTTCCAGTGCTTACGTATGGTGCAGAGACGTGGACCTTAACTAAAAGAGACATACAAAGGCTGCAGACAACTCAAAGAATCACGGAGAGGTGCATGCTTGGTGTATCCAAGAGAGATATGAAGAGGAACTCGTGGATCCGAAAAATGACAAGAGTGGAAGACATCATGATCAGAGTTAAATCCCTGAAATGGCAATGGGCTGGACATACTGCCAGAAGGACAGACCATTGATGGACAGCCGAAATTTTAGATTGGATTCCAAGGGACAGGGAAAAGACCCAGAAGAAGACCACATGGAAGATGGGTAGATGAAATTCGAAAGTATGCGGGAGTGACATGGAGGAGACTGGCACAAGACAGACCGTTGTGGAGGAAACTTGGGAAGACCTTCGTCCAGCAGTGGATTGATAATGGTTAACAATGATGATGATGATGAAGAATCTTTATTACATATATAGAAATCTGACAGAATGGTCCAACATATGGAGTGATTTTTTCATTATGTGTACATGAGAAATTATTAAGAGCCTCTTGGGGAAAGTTGATGAAATGTGCGCTAATCAAGTCCACAATAAACTGTTTCTTATGAACCCGACAATGACCATGAGCCAGTTGAGCAGCAAATTTTGACTCCCTAGTTTTACCAAGAAATTAATTTAAATACTTCCAGGTTAATTTCGGGGTATTTTGAGAAAAAACGTTATGATGAAAGTCTCTTTTGTGTTTACCTATATCAGAATTTAGTTTGTTTCCGAACTGCTTAAAAATTAAAAAAGTCAGCTTTGGCTTTTGTTTTTATAAATCTTGAATACAACTTTTTTTATTAATCCGGTTTAAATAATGACCGGTCAGTTTGGGTATTCTTGTCTTTTTAAGTTATTATTCGCATTTCGGTCAGGAAAAGCCTGATTATAAAAAGTCGTAAAGGGTATAAAACATTTATGAAGAGCTAGCTCTTTCCGGGTTATACTCTTTGAACATATCTTTCCAGCTTATATTCTGCACTAACATAATAAAAAAGCTAATATTATCTTTAGAATATGATCGATTTTTTTGTAAAAAGTCCCATGTGCGCAGTTTACAATATCAGAGTGGTATACGAAAACTGGAAGACGGTCACTAAAATCGTAGTTCAAAATTCCCGAGGAGATTGCATCAGAAAAGCATTGGTAACCACCAGATTTAATTTTGATGATTTTTAATATAGATTTTTTTAATATTTTTGTACAACGTTAGTCCTGAATTTTTATACAAATATTTTGTTTGTTCCACTTCCAGTACCGAGTAATTCGAAGTGGTAACTCTGTGTCTAAGGAGAAATGCAATAAATTATTATCCCTACGCTTATAGAAAAAGTTATCAATAGCAGTGTTACTCCCTTTAGGAATGCTGTAAAGTGGTAAAACTCATCCAAGCGTATAGCCTAGATGATGTCTTCAATGCAGGCGAGTCTGGAATTTTCTTCCGGTTGGAGCCCGACAAAACTTTGGCAATGAATAATAACAAGCGTGTTGGCGGTAAAAGATCGAAACAGGGATTGACTGCTCTCTTCTGTTGTAATTAATCAAGAATTGATGAGGAAAGTGCTAATGATTGGACGATCCCAAATACCTCGTCGTTTGAAAGGTGGGCAGTCGGTACCTTGTGACTACAAAGCTAATAGAAAGCCGTGGATCACGCAAACTATCTTCCGTGAATGGCTATTGATGTTAGACTCTGAGATGAGGAAGAAAAAAGAAACATTCTGCTTCTGGTTAGTAATTGAAAGGCTCATAACAAATCTCCTCTGCTTGAAAATATTCGTGTGGATTACGTTCCACCAAACTGCACAGCAGGTCTCCAACCCTTGGACTAGGGGATAATAAAGTCTCTAAAAGACATTTACAACTGCATAATGATGAAATTGATTCTTCTTGGAATTGAGAAATACGATTCCATAAAAGTGAAGGTCAAAGATGCATTGCATATGATTTCTGGACAATGGACCACTGTGTCCGAGGCAACAATAAAAAACAGTTGGCCCCATGCAAAGTTGATTGACTGTGAAACTGAACCCGAAAACGATGTGACCGACACAGGCACGGATTTAAGTGCTTCAACTGGGGCAGTGAGATTTCTCTTCATATACCTGCTTCAGTTCCCACCGATGTTTCGCTAGAAGTGTTTTTGTATGCGGATAAGAATGTGCTGATCACTTACGAACTGACTGATGCAGGTGTAATTGAATCAATTTCGGATAACAGAAATGAAGAAATTGCGGAAAGCAACGAGGACGATGAAATTCATTCAACTCTTCCATTGCGTGTGAGTGCGTGTGAATCACTTATCTGTTTAGAAAAGGTTTGCCATTTCGTTTCAGGACAAGCGAACGCGACGGATTAAATTTTCACCAATTTACAGCCTTTGCAAGAACTTTTAGTTTCGGCAGCAAAAACTCCCATTTTCATACACAAATAACAGATTTCTTCAAAATGTAAACACTACGTACATACAGTACATATTAAATATGTACTGTATATGAAGAAAACCTCTAGTGTACAAAAGTGATGTAAACTTTATGAAAGATATGTATGGAATTAGACGTACTAGAGAGCTTTCTTTTATCTTTTTTGTTTTAAGATACAGTACAGCCTAAGCACTTTGAATATAGTCGATTCCCGGGTGTAATTTAAACAAATAGGTGCAACATTGAAAAATCTTTTATAACGAACAGATTTCGGCGGTCCCGTGAAGTTCGTTCTAGTGTGATCCGTCGACTATATATACCTACTTTTACTATAAAGAACTCGTATAAGACGAATGAATATATAGATGAAACTATTCAGAAAGGTTGTTTCACACCATTTTTGAAAACACAGTGCAGACAGGAAAAACCGTTCTTATTTTGAACACAACATTAATAAATCAAGAGGGCGCAGCAATTATTCATATTTATTCATCTAACGAATTTATACAGCGTAAGAGTGTAAAGATATTAATATATGTACATCATTTTATTATTCATAAATACATTCATTTGTTTTCATTTTTTTTAGTTTTATCAGAAGCTGAGAAAATTGTAAATACTTTCGTCAAATTTTTTTTCGGTGTCTCTAATCAGATGCTGAATGACGTACCCAATGATAAATAACTTCCCCTCTTGACGTACGATAACTCTGACGTCCCCGTCTCTGAGATTACCAATACCTCTTTGTTGCAGCGGAAATGAAGTTCTTACCTGCACTATTAGAACAAAAAAAGAATGTATAAAAATATTTTCAGAGTTAAAACTTCAATGTCATTTCATTATCTTTCTGTTTATTCCTTGCACCCTAAAACCTGAGAATATATACACAGTGTTTGGGCGAGAGAAGTATTTGTTTTTCAGCCTAGGCAATCCGGGAGGCAACGTTGATCCAATAAAGTAATAATGCGACGGATAATTTCTAGATTTATTTAAGGCTGTTTGAATGTATGTGCTACGGATAGACATGAGAACTACGTGAATTTGGAAGATTATAGGCTAGAGCTTTTCAAGCTTATTGCATGTATAACCTGAGAATAATCGACGACGACACTCATAAAGCTGAATTCAACCACAACGGCATAACTCATTGACAA
The DNA here is from genome assembly GCA_039090855.1 of Macrothele yani. NCBI lineage: Eukaryota > Metazoa > Arthropoda > Arachnida > Araneae > Macrothelidae > Macrothele > Macrothele yani. The sequence goes on from CM077015.1 coordinate 139,897,284, forward strand.
ACCACTGAAAAATTGTATTAAAAAAACGATTTTAAAACCAATTTAATACCTGGATTCAATAATTTAAGCCTTTAGCTTTATATGTTCCTAAATATCGTTAGCACTTTCCCAGTGTACGATCACCGCCCACTGTGATGCTCTTCAGAGATGGGAAAAAGCAAAGTTTTTTGTACCCTCATGCGTTACCGACATGTCATTTTATCAGGAAGAATGGAACTTTGCTCCCCAGAAATGAATAAAATTCGGAGTAATATATTAATGCATATATCTCAATTTTTCTACATTTTAGCACATCAAACTGACCCCATTTCGTGCTTAACGATATATCTCACAGGGAAAATCACTGAAAATGATAAGATATAAATCAAACTGATGCATACTCGTATTGCAAATCAGAAAAAGATAAGAGCAATCTGTACAGACACAAAAATTAAAAAAATATTTATACCTACTTGAGCGAGAGAAAATCAGTAATGTTTAAACCAACTTGAAAAAAAAAAGGCAAAACATTTAGGTTTTACTAATTTAAGGCCTATTCACAGATTGCGGGGCAGCAGTTTTACGAATAATACACTTTAGGAAGCATTGGTTTGAAGTTCAGGAAAATATTATGCACATAGCCGCAACCTCCCCCACCCCGAAATGAACGCAAATTTCCCTTTGAATAATGCAAATGTATGATGTGACGTATATTCTTTCCAACGTATCTTCTTCTAAAATTACAATTTGAAAAATCCATTTACCGCTGGATATAACACAATTACAGGGATAATTTTTAGCAAATGTAACATACGTTCTAAGCATCATATAAAAAATAGATATTTGTTTTAAATGACTAAGGAGAATACGGAAAATATCCCGTCCTTTCATGACAACGGCAATCCGCTCTCGTAATCTTTTTATCAGCACGATAATGCAGAATGCCGCACTGCTAGGATGATTCGAGAATGGTTCACGGAGCATGAAGAAGATTTCCAGGTCCTGGACTGTCCCCAAGTTCTTCAGATATCAATCCAATCGATCGTCTGTGTTTTGTGTCGAAACTGCGGATCCGATCAGCGATGGCTCAACGACGTAACATAGAAGAATTATAGGATATGCTTGTACAGTTTTTGCTCCAGATACGACGAGACACCTTTAGAACTTATTCATTGTAATTTTTTAAACCTAGAAAAAGTTTGAAACTCAAAGTTGTATATTCAGGATTTATTCTTCTATTCTGCACATTAAACAGATATGCGATACTAAAAAAATCGAAAATATTAAACATCAGCTGTGAAATTTTAAACAGTGCCTTACACATAATAACATCCAAGCCTGTGTTGATGGGTTTTCTCACAACTTAATTTGTATCAATTAGGAGCGTTTGTGACTGTTGCGAGATTATACAATTTGCTGTTTTCTCATGAGGTATTCAAACATTAAAAAATGGAGAAACTACGAATAAAATAAAAAAAAGGACGTGTTTTTATTTAAGTTTAATTCCTTGCGCAGAAATATCAGAAAGTTTATTTTTGAATTCGTCCTTAAAAAAAGAAAATACGGAAATCTTAATTCATAAAGACTTATTCATATCTTTCGACGACTTCAAAATACTGTTCGGAATCCTCCTTTATCGTATTACAGTTGAATTGCATATGCATGAGTTTTGAATTTTAGGCTGATATCTACATTTAAGTAAAGATTTTGTGAGGTAAGGGTTCCAAATTACCCTAATTTTTCCTAATGCTTCATTGCCACCTAATTTTCACGTGGATAGGCCTCAGAAAATATCGTTGAATATCATGAAACCCTGTTTTTTTATTGTTAGTACTAAAATAATGTATGGGAATTCCGAAACTATTTTTAAAAAGAAATCAATGAGAAGTCCCCTAATTGAGAATAAAGAAATGTTTCCATTCCATAAAATTTGTGTCACAGATGATTGCAATTTCCACCGCTTGAAATTTCAAAGATTTCATGCATAAGAAACAGTAGTTTCATAATCTTAAAAAGTTCCAGGAATCTTTTTTCATACAACTTGTAATGAAACAGAATAAAGATACCAAAATTATGGAAATAATTTCCAATATCCTTTCTTCATTTTTCTGGTTAAAAATCTGAGTTATGTATTATGAGCTTTTTAATGAGTGATAAGCATAGGGGTACTAAATCAGATACCTTTAGTAATATTTTTTTACTTCCTAGAGTGCTGTCTCTTGCATTTCAACAATGAATTATTATTACTTCATAAAAATGTTAAATAGATTTTGATTTACTTACTACGTATGGACACCGGCTTCTAGTTAAGTTAGTTGCCTCAAGTGTTAATGAATATCTGCAGAAGTACTCTGAGAAGGCCACGAGAAATTCTGTTCTTACGACGTCAAACGGCAGTCTTTTAAACATTTTCCTTGTTATAGTCTAAAATGTACTTTTCCATTTGCACTACAATATATTTTGCATAAAAAGGTGCCCTTAACTTTCAAAAGTAAGTTACAGTAATAAATTACTTTGCATATCACTCAGAGAAATCCAGTTAAATGTTAAAAAAATCAGTTAGGCATTGTATGATACTATTTGGCAATTTGTAGTTTCACTTATGCTTAACGATTTTTATCTGTTTATTTTGTATTTTATCCTGAATGTGGGTTGTCAAAGATTCCATACATTTTTTAGGTAAAATAACTTCCAAAGCTAATGTATTTTGCAGAAAGGAATGCAATATAGATTCGGTGTGAGCGAAGTTAAATATTACTGGAGTCCTCCTTAAAGCTCAGGTCTTAGGACAACCACTCCACGAAAACCAGAAGGAAGAAGTGATGGCAAGGTAGGTAAATATCATTGTGACTACACTTCCTCCTTATTTGAAAACTGAATTTCCAACAGTAGAAAAACCCTCAAAATCAGCTTTAACAGCCGCAAACAGGATCTCATTTGTCTCATCCTAAATGGGAGGAAGACTTCGTTTAAAATATACCATTTTTATAATTCCCTCAATATGCTATGTATTTGCACAAATCGCTGAGAAAAGAAAAATAGTTTCTCAATTTCAGGAAAAAATAAAATAAAACAATTCGAAATCTTCACACATTTTCTGAGTCGGAGTTTTTGGAGACCAATACTCATGACAGAGAAAAAGGAAAAAATTTAGCAAAGGAATGGAAAAACTGAGAGTAAAATATGTGTTCAGCAAAAAACACTGGAAACATTCTATTTACAAATTAGGGGAAAATATCGTAATCACACTTCAAAAGGAAACAAAAAATTCAAAGAAATATTATAACATCCGATATTTTCTTTTGAGACCCCTCATCTTTTCAGACTATAACTTCCGGTATGGATTATAAAATTCCTTTTCAAATTTCCGGTCTACTGATGCACTCCCGGTTTACTTTGTATTGAACATTCCCTTAAATGTGATAATGAAATTAAAGCTAATAAGCTTGAAATCCTTTATTAAAAATCAGGAATGTCAAAATTTCCCCAAGGCTGGCAAAAATTATTATTACTGAAAATTAAATTCTTTTCCTTGCAAAGTAGTATCCGATTTATCGTTTATCCTAGACTCTGCAGTTCATGTGCATAGTTGAAACTCATCTCAGCGCCATTAGCTGTTAGTCCTCCGATGTCGAACTGATAGGTCAGAGCAGAGTATAACGTAATCACCGAAGGATTGAAAGGGCTCTGCAATGTACCAAATATTAGCTTTTAGCAGTTGCCTATTTACACTTTGACTTAACTTTTCAATATATCTCCTTACTGTATTCAGTACATTGCAGATATTGAAGGGCTGTTTTTATTTCACACTCATTCTTGATATTTGCATATAGAGAATCTGTTACGTCCACAAAAATATCTTTGATAAATTCGCCATCAGAGAAAGATTTGCAAGTTGATGCTATTTTATTGCTTTATTGAATGGAGGCGATGGTTGCAGCCTTCGATTCATCGTTTAGTTTTGAGAACATGTTTCGCTGCTCCGTTAGTCCAGATTTCAGTTCCTGTAGTTTTGTCTTCCTTATTTTACTGTTGATTGGTAAATCGAACTGACATTTACCATGCAATGCGTTAAAGTGCAGCTCTAAAATCCCATTCTTGATGAAAAAATTAAGTTTTCGGTCTTTTTGGGGCACTTATTGTCACCAAAGCAATACTATTAACAAAATACTTCAAAGAAGAAAACCACGGCTCCGATGCGAATGGTACACAATAAACATTACGCACCTAACCTGCACGCCAATCTTCTCCCAAGCTAACTGTTACCGCCCGTGAGGCTATTTCCCGCGTCTAACACTGAGGCTAATGCTCTCATTACATCGGCAATCAAAGTCGCGGAAGATTGCTATCCTGGGAAGGGAAGCCACGTGAAATCAACACCTAGCTGATGCATTAGCAAATCAGTAGTTGTAATGGCAAAAACATGCCGTTCCTTTGTCTGAATACTGCATCGTCAATTTTCGTAGTAACTTAAAATCGTTTTATATTTTTCCACAAAACGTTAGCGATCGATCAAAAATGATTTGGCGCTCGACGTGTTGGTCGTCTCTGATTTATACTACCATATTCCGTTACGAGATCTACCTTTCACCTGATATTTGTGAAAGGTAGTTTGACAAAAAACGGACTCCAGACAAACAACAAATTAACATAGGTTTTTAAATATATAATTTATTTTCTGCAGAAATTACTAATAGTAAGAAATGCATGTTAAAAGTAGCAGTTTTAATTCATAATTATTTAGAAAGTCTTTCAAAGATGTTAGAACAACATATGTAACTTCACTTAAGTGCTACTTCTTCCGGGGAGGTAGTAGAGCCGTTGCAAACATACAAACAATTCATTCATGTTTCACCTGGGATTCATACCCGCAAAAATTTCGACACAATTATGGAAGTCTTCGTACCTCTCGTTCACAAGACGGCATATCTGGCAAGATGAAATGTTTGTTAATAACAGGAATGCGAAATACAGGAAAAATTAAAACATGTGGGCATAAACATCTGTTTGCTTCATTGAAAAACCCTGTACTTAAAATAACACGGGTAGCATTGTACATGCTTGAACCTAAATTGAAGTAGGTAACACAGATAATGAGACAATTTCGTACCGTCGGTATGTAATAACCTTTCAGACGCTAAATTTCTTGTGGATGAATTCTTTTTAAAGTAAGCATATGTCCATTAAATGCAAAAAACGAAAGTAAGAAACATACCTAGAAAACTATGTGAGATTGCCTGCTTTTTTATTCCACGAGTTTTGTTTTTAAATCATACTGTTGAAATAATGTTTTTCACTAAAGTCGTATATAAGTGGATTTATTTTGCTCATCCGAGATTAATTTTACGTCAAAGGTATTTCAAAAAATATAATCAGACAATTTCAAAGCAGGGAAAGTTATTTCGAAAAAAGCAGGACTCACAACATGTTTTTGTCTGATGTTGCAAAAAAAAAAAAAAAGGGGGGGGGGGGGGGAAGGAGAAAAAGAACTGGAGCGACCTAGATTTCATGTATGTACATAGCTTCCGAAAAATAATGCACCTCCAAATATATTCCGAGCAAGCAATACGTAGCATTTCCGTTGCCAAATATTATTTCTTAGACGTTCAGATGTAAAGTGTGGCCTTTCGTTGAAATTATAGTTACCAAATGGTTTTTCCTTCGTTTCAGTTCAGACTCGTACCTTCAGTTTCAAAGTAGTGTCAGGTTTTTAAAGGCATCTGAAATGAAAACAGATGTTGCAATCTACATAAGAAGATCGAATTGGCGTTACAACATTTGCTTTCTTCTCAGGTATAGATAAATCCCGTGGGTAAATGCATGCTGAACAGATATCTAGGATAACGGGTGAGAATAGCTCACGTGCAACAATCAAATCCAAAGTGAAGAAAAAGCTACGCTACGTTTGAAGAAGTTATAGAAATGGAGTGTCTGACCCCAGTTGTGCTTTTTAGATTGGGGGTTTAACGACCACCGTGAGCTACTCAATTGACTATAAGCAGTCGCCGTCCCTAATTTAGGGCCACTGTTTTTCAGGTAAGTGCGAGAACCAGTGCCGTAAGACAAACACCACATTCATGCCTCACCGGGATTCGAACCCGAACCCCTTTCGGACTAATGATCAGAAGCCATTGCTTTGACCACTGCCCCACCGGCGCGGCACCCAAGGTTTTAAACTGCCCTTGGAAACAGGAAGTTATGAGATCTGAATAAGTTAACTCAGTAGGAAAGGTAAACCAAAAAAATGAGTGCAAGGAGAAGAGAGCACACCATTTGAGTGAATCGCGGAACCAGTCCGATGCGGGATGGAAGAGAAAGGACTGAGCAGGGAAGAACCAAGCACCACAGCACCCATCACAGAAAACCACAACACCACCCAGCCGCTGAAGCTCCCTGGGATTACTGATACTCACAGAAACCACATACGGATGTCGGAGCAGCAATCAGTTTTCCAAATCACAACGTCAACCTTATAAAGAAGAGCATTATGGTCTGTCTAACATATACGAGTTTTCACCCACTTACACTCGATCCGATCCAGTCCTAAATCTGATCCAAGGCCTCCAGCCAAAGAAGCAGTGGTCATCACTGATGCCCATCCCCAAGTCAGGAGGGAAAACGGTCGCCACCTTAGTTCTGGGATACCTAAGGAAATCGCTCGGATCTTAGTCAACCACATCACTAGAAAGTCCATTAGGGAGAGCTTCCGCTTCCTTGAAGACCTTCTTAGGCGTCTGGTTGAAAAGTCATGTATCCTCTCAACTCCAAATCTGTTCCTTAGGTTCGGAAGTGGTGTCCAAAAAGGATTCCCAGTGATCACATGAAAAGGTATTTCAAAAAATATAATCAGACAATTTCAAAGCAGGGAAAGTTATTTCGAAAAAAGCAGGACTCACATCATGTTTTTGTCTGATGTTGCAAAAAAAAAAGGGGGGGAGGAGAAAAAGAACTGGAGCGACCTAGATTTCATGTATGTACATAGCTTCCGAAAAATAATGCACCTCCAAATATATTCCGAGCAAGCAATACGTAACATTTCCGTTGCCAAATATTATTTCTTAGACTTTCAGATGTAAAGTGTGGCCTTTCGTGGAAATTATAGTTACCAAATCGTTTTTCCTTCGTTTCTGTTCAGACTCGTACCTTCAGTTTCAAAGTAGTGTCAGGTTTTTAAAGGCATCTGAAATGAAAACAGATGTTGCAATCTACATAAGAAGATCGAATTGACGTTACAACATATGCTTTCTTCTCAGGTATAGATAAATCCCGTGGGTAAATGCATGCTGAACAGATATCTAGGATAACGGGTGAGAATAGCTCACGTGCAACAATCAAATCCAAAGTGAAGAAAAAGCTACGCTACGTTTGAAGAAGTTATAGAAATGGAGTGTCTGACCCCAGTGGTGCTTTTTGGATTGGGGGTTTAACGACCACCGTGAGCTACTCAATTGACTATAAGCAGTCGCCGTCCCTAATTTAGGGCCACTGTTTTTAGGTAAGTGCAAGAACCAGTGCCGTAAGACAAACACAACATTCATGCCTCACCGGGATTCGAACCTGGACCCCTTTCGGACTAATGATCAGAAGCCATTGCTTTGACCACTGCCCCACCGGCGCGGCACCCAAGGTTTTAAACTGCCCTTGGAAACAGGAAGTTAGGAGATCTGAATAAGTTAACTCAGTAGGAAAGGTAAACCAAAAAAATGAGTGCAAGGAGAAGAGAGCACACCAAAGTACTGTATTTTAAATGTAACCTCTCAGTTTACTGTCTGATGAAGCGATTCGTCTGGTGGTAAAAGTTAGCATTCGTGTTGTTATATACATGTCTGCTGATACTGTCTTTTTTTTTTTACGGCGATTTTAAAATCGCTTAATTTTAGACTTTTATTGCATGCTAAGCGAACGTAAATAAAACTGGAAACTGATTTATATTTTATTGTTCTAATAATTTAGTGAAAGAAATGTTAGATAATTCCAAATCAGGCTTCTTATATCACTTCTAATGAACATCTAAGCGTAAACTAAGTCTGATGAAGATATTTCGGATTCTAATAAAAATCTAAAAGTAAACTAAGTCTTATATCGAAATGACGTTAAGATCTTAATGTGTGCGACATAAGACACCTATGAGAAGCATAAGCGAAGGAAGAAGAACCACTGCTTTAGCAAAGTTAGTACTTTTGAATGCAACCAATTCCCTTATAGAATGAAAGAAACTGGGGACCCCATTTACTACCTACAAGGGAATTATGATCAGGAAGTCTATTAGTGTTATCACAAGAGGTGATGTACGCGATGATGGGGTATCCATTTAATTGCGATCACCGTGTACCTTCATCTTCCCCAAGCTCTGAACTTGAGGGTAACATAAACTGTGACTTGGTGTTCAGTGTGTTACAATACGTGAACATTGACCCATGTACAGACTAATGCAAATTCGCGTGTTTACAGTGATATATTTATGTTTTAAATACTCGTGCTATTAAAAGTCTAAATTTGGTCACTGTAGTGAATAGAAATTTACCCAATTGAATACCCGTTTAAAATGTTTCACGCATCCATTTGTGACCAAAATCCTTTTGTAGCGAATATGCCGCAAATGAGAAACGCCATCACATCCGCTTGGCTGAAAATTCATGCAGAATGACACAAGCCCATTTCTGAACTCATGGCATATGTAATCAATGCTGTTATGAGCGGCATGGACAACACGCTATAACGTACGAGAAGATGCTCCTCATTATCTATTTCCTAAGCCTAAACGTAATATTTGGGATTAAATATACATTACGATTCATATCTTAATTGCAAAAACATAGCTGTTATCAAAAAACGAAGCAAAAGCAAAGCAGCGGGTAATTTTTCAGGTAAAAGGTTATTAGCAAAATTGAAACAATTTCTAATCCTTTAGTCTCCCTAATATCTTGAAATGGAGATTCACGCTCCTATATGGGAGGAAGAAATTGAAGGCAGTTCTCGTTGAAAAACTCGGGAACGAAAAAAGTTACAATTTATAAAATAAATATTGTGTTAGTACTCACACCTAAGCAAAACTCATCTCCAAAATTTGTAACGTACGAGATTCTACTGTGATATTAGGCGGAAATGGGTATTCTATTGTGATATTAGGTGGAAATGGTATTTAAAACGTGTGTTTCTTGAAGCAGTCTTTCGAGAAAAAAATGAATCTGGAATTGAGTCATTAGTCTATGAATCTCTACTGAAGAGAAACTGTTCTGAAGAAAAGCTGATTCCATGAATAAATCAGTCAGTTTTGCGTTTCCCTAGGCGTTTAAAATTCACCAATCTGTCTCGGTCAGAAACGAGTTCCGTCTTTAGAACTATGCATTTGCAATAAACCATTGCATTCCCTGGGCCAATAGTTCAGAATAGAGGAAGTGTCAAGGAACAACTCCTTTTAGTGAGTCGAAACAAAAATATATGTTTGTCCATGGCTAATGGGCAGAAGTCCCCTATACCTATGGATTAAAGCCAAAGACATTTCAGGTAAGTGCGAGAACCAGTGCCGTAAGACAAACACAACATTCATGCCTCACCGGGATTCGAACCCGGACTCCTTTCGGACTAATGATCAGAAGCCATTGCTTTGACCACTGCCCCACCGGCGCGGCACCCAAGGTTTTAAACTGCCCTTGGAAACAGGAAGTTAGGAGATCTGAATAAGTTAACTCAGTAGGAAAGGTAAACCAAAAAAAATGAGTGCAAGGAGAAGAGAGCACACCAATTGAGTGAATCGCGAAACCAGTCCGATGCGGGATGGAAGAGAAAGGATGAGCAGGGAAGAACCAAGCACCACAGCACCCATCACAGAAAACCACAACACCACCCAGCCGCTGACGCTCCCTGGGATTACTGATACTCACAGAAACCACATACGGATGTCGGAGCAGCAATCAGTTTTCCAAATCACAATGTCAACCTTATAAAGAAAAGGATTATGGTCTGTCTAACATATACGAGTTTTCACCCACTTACAGTCGATCCGATCCAGTCCTAAATCTGATCCAAGGCCTCCAGCCAAAGAAGCAGTGGTCATCACTGATGCCCATCCCCAAGTCAGGAGGGAAAACGGTCGCCACCTTAGTTCTGGGATACCTAAGGAAATCACTCGGATCTTAGTTAACCACATCACTAGAAAGTCCATTAGGGAGAGCTTCCGCTTCCTTGAAGACCTTCTTAGGCGTCTGGTTGAAAAGTCATGTATCCTCTCAACTCCAAATCTGTTCCTTAGGTTCTGAAGTGGTGTCCAAAAAGGATTCCCAGTGATCACATGAAAAGAAAGAAATTACGTGGCAGATTGAGTTGATATTGAGTTTTTCAAATTTCTTACGGAAATGTAATACTAGTGTATAATCTGCTACTTTTTATATTTACATTGTTCTGAATTAGTTTAAACGCAAATTTGCTCATTAAAAACTACAAAACATATAAAATACAAAGAGATTATACCTATACGAGGTGTGACAATTCTATTATGGGAATATACCTGTACAAAAATGTGTGTATACCTGTGCGCAAGTGGCTACCGTTACCTTTGAACTAATTTTCTTCCGCTGTTATGAACTAATTTCCTCCCGTATATGTTGCCAATTCTCTAGACATACCTAATGCTCCATTTCTCTAATACTCTTGAGTTGCTTTGCCACATTAGGCGGAATGTCAAAAATGTCTGTAAATGTCTCTCATTTTTACATCAAAACTCACACACAGTCCTTTCAAAGCACATTTGTTGGAAGAGACAGAAATCAAAAGTGGCTAAGTGAGGGTAATTTTATGAATGACCAAATTTGGTAAACCATTTCTTACCCAGATAGAGGCTAACGTTGAGCGCATCATGGCCTGCGGCACTGACAGGCCGCAGTTGTTAGGCACAATTTAGCTCTTTTCCTTAGAACAGAACTCATAACATTTTCAACAACTCTAAATTAGATTCTTGGTTGACCGTATGCCCATGCTCTATACATTCGTGATGAACTATCCATTTGTAATCCAAAAAAACACTCAAGCATGGCATTGAGGAATCAGCGTGACATGCGTACATTTTGCACCCGTTATACCACTCAGAGACGATGTTCTCACTGTTTCCTCACCGTACTGCATTTTCAATAGATGTAACTGCACTAAATTTATATCACTCATTTTTACATCAAAACTCACTCAGAGATTTTCGTTTCTGCTCACTCGGAAAGGGCTCTACTTGTCTGCAGTTAACGCATGTGCTAATTGCAACATTTCCAGATACGAACAAGCACGTAACTCTGCTTGCTTTGTTACTGGAAGCCATACCACAAAAACTTGTCACATGATCTATATAGTTTATTTTTCAAAAAACAACATTCTTACAATGTAAAATTAAATAGCTGGAGGCACTAAACTTACATTTTTAAGGACATGTGGAAATAAAGTTCTTCCTCTACGTATAAGTGATAGAATATTCAATTAATATCATTAATGGAAAATTCGTTCAAAACTTCTTTTTTTAATCACTAAATCGCACAACATATTTCATAAATAAAAAAGACCACTAATTTACCTTTCTAATTTCAAAAGATAAAAATTCACATATAAATATCTGTGACACATTAAAATGAAAATTCTCAAACATATGCTCACAATTAAAAGTGTCTAAGTAAACTTTTTCCCATACAGAAATAAAAGAACTAAAGTGAATTTAAATTGAAGGAGTGTACAATTAAAGATCAGTGCTATGCAGCTGAAGATTATGATTCATTAATAGAGTTATTTATTATGATGGGAAATGTTCCTATTTCTTCTTATATCGATATTAATTTTCAATAAAATTAACAAGCCTCATCTTTTACACAACAGAAAATAACCTAAAAAACAATGGCACAGACCAAAACAGCGGAAATAAAGGGACACGACATGCTTAGGAAGAATATGCTCACCAAAATATTTACATCCCTGGTCCTAAATGTAGAATTAAGAGTCATTTGAATGTGATTAGGAAGATTAACAGTTATCCAGTAATATTGTAAAAGACAAAGAGTTTTGGTGTCGTATTCCCGAAGGAGAGCCCGCCCTCTTAATGATGAATGTACTCCAAACACGGAAGATGACTGAAAGAAGCGTGAATGATAAATGAACTCCAAAGACGGAAGAAGACTGCATAAATCTTCCGTCTTTGGAGTTCATTTATCATTTAACCAAATGAACCATTCTCTTTCAAGGTCACAATATATTTGGGGGGGGGGGAGCAGCTCAAAAGAGCTAGATTTCTTTACCGTTTCCGAAGTACGGCTTACTTGAAAATGATTCGTGACAAACGATTCAAGCACACCATTTCAAATGAATAAAATTTGGAATTATTCCCATTCTTAAATTTACCAACATCTTCTAGCTGACTGCTCATTCACATAACGGTTGACACTGATTATCATTACTTTGCTTAGTAGTAATTCGATTCCAAACGCAAGGAAGAGGATACAGTTAAACTTCCTGGAACTTCAATTTTTGTCGAGTAAAGAAAGATTAAATAATCTTCGGTAGCTCTGAAAATGAATACGTCACCATTCCCCGTGAAGAGACATTCGTTATAAATGGATTACACATGAACATTTCTGGGGTAAGAGATTTTTAACGTCCATTACTGTTATAATCAACAGAATAACAGATTTAGCGACCAAATTATACGATTTAGTACATAGATATATTTCTTAAAGAAAGATCTCAACACTATGCATTTTAACGCAGCAGCCAATATATTTAAGTAAATATTACTACCTTTACGGAAAAAGGCTCTGCCTAAGGATATCGAGAAAGCATTCTCTACCTCCACCCCTGTCATTAATGGCGCGTGGTCGGCTACCGTTTGCTTTCTAGGAGCTGAACCGTCAGTCGATTGGGTACTCGCGGTACACCCTTCATGCGGTTGTCCTCGGGAAACGTAACGTTCTTACCAATGGGTCATTGAATGTCGCATCTGTCACTCAAAATGTATCAGTGATCAAAGTTTCTCAGATCACCACATTTACTCATATTCGTCGATTGCGAAACACTGATAGGAAGCCCTGCTGATCGCCTGTTTATCGCCTGCGTTCGGATTGTGTGTTCCACTTTTCTCGCGTGATGACCATGTCAAGGACTTTTCACCCTATCCTTAGTGCTTTGTCTACTGTGTGTATAATCCAGATGATTGCAACGCGAATTACATTGTGGAAAAGCTTATAGAGCCAGGCGTATTTTATCAAGCACCGATACATCGAATTACTCCCTTATCACTCATCAGGAGATCACCGTGAAAATAACATTAGAAATATGGGAAAGAGAAAATTTTTATCAAATAAATGAAGCATTATATACATCGAATATTTGTTGCCCTCAGTCTAGTTACACTTTCACAAGATTCAGGTCTCAAAACCCTTATTCAGGGATTAATTAAAGAAAATTGCCATTGTTTTCTACACGCCGTAATTAGCTCTGCTGTTTTAGGTTTCTTCTGAAAAATATTCTAAAATTTCGTGTATTAAATTTTACGAGCTTAGTTCTATATCTAAAAAATGTAGGATTTACATCTGTCGTACCATAGATAGCTATTTCCTCCATAAAAAAGTTCGACGCATTGGAATGAATCTAATTTCTGTTGTACTAGTACATTGGACCAGATGCTGATTTGTTTTAATAAAGCCACTGAATTACATACCTACCTTTCACTACATCTGCATCACAGCGTTGTAAACGTTTTTTCAGAGTGTTCAAATGTTCAAAAATATTAGCTGGGTGAGCTAATTGAAGAAGCCAAAGAGGATCGCAAATTCTGAATATTCGCATTTTGCGTCTTTCAGGTACATTAAAAGTTATGCTCTCATCTGGGAAACTCTTGTTAAAACGTTTCCCTATGATAGCCATCGCACCTCTGTGTGGTAAAGAGAGTTGCGTAAAATGAATCCATTTTTCCTATAATTTTCGGAAGATACCAGATCGCAATGCATTTCCTTTGATAGAGTTTACAAGCTTGATCACAGTTTTTTAACCTCAATTCAGGTCGGAGGATAGACATTTTGATGCAAGATATTCACGATGCAGAAAAAAGTCACACCTTGTAGCATTCTGTATGATCTCCTTCAATCATGCAATCAGCCCATTTTATATCCTTTCCTTTGCTTGGCGTTGTCGGAACAAATTGCAATCCATTTTCTCCATTCAATATTGTAATTTCTTGTGCTCTGCGGATGAATGTCGAATAAATAACTTCCAGTACTTTCTAGCGGTGTGCAAAACAGTAAATCTTGTGGAATAGTGTTTTTCGTTTCGTATGGCATGAAGACAACAAATCATGTATGGTGAAAAATATCTGTACGTTCCAGCATTTGCAACGAGAAGAATGTGCTCCTTCTAATTTTTCGAAGAATTTCCTGGCGAATATCTCCTGTCGTATCGCATATTCTTCATTAAATTGTTTTACTAGGAAGAGGTATAGTCGTGAGCTTGTCAGCTTCTTTCCTACAAATGTTATTTGAACCATCCCAACAACTGCCAAAAAAACAGATTTTCAGGAGTTGTATGTGGCTTACTATTTATGCAATGCAAAATGCAACTCGATAACGTGTTAATAACCGTTTTTCATTAACACTGGATAGCTGATTAAAACATGTTTGTTCTTCGTGAAGATATTTTGGTTTTCTTTCGAAGAATTCCAGTCTTGTCTCTTTAGTTAAATGGTTTAAGTTTACATGTCGGAGTAATTTTGATGGCCTCATACTTTCTTGGCGTAGCACTTCTCTACAAACTACACAGCGCTGTTTTAAATTAGAAATGGCAGTGAAACCATATCTGGTACTTTCATTTAAGTATAGACTAATTTTTTTTAAATTCTGACCTGTTTCAGAAGTAAAGGAAGCCAACGTCTTTTCAAAAACTGATCCAGTTTTAGGCACTGCTGTCCAAAAACCTACCAGTTTAGGAATACTTATACTCGAGAATGCAGAGCTCCGCTCTTGCCTGCTAATAAAAGTTACTCGATTGTTTCCAGGAGATTATGGTGCTATCATGCGGCGACGCAAGGTTTCACGAAACACTGGCAAAAAACGCAGTCAATATGGTGCCGTAATCTATTTATTGCACAGTAGCGGAGCAATGCATTTTCCGATTACGATATTTTAATTTCTCGTATCTGAAAGTAAAGCTTGTCACGTACGACCGCAATATTGTGGTTAACGCAAAAAATTCAAGATAGTGCTAATGTTGAGTGCCATCCAGTTCAGAGAATTGGTCTCCTGTTTCCCAGGATAAGCCAACAAGTGAAATTGAAAAAACGTCCACACCCACCAGCAACACTCAGTTCTAGTCTGTGCATGACTATGTTTTAATTGCCGTACTACCTTGTATTTTAGTTAAGGCAACATGAATGCCTCAGTGAACCGAAACGAGATCATTTTACAAATCGTGTCACTGTTTCGTGCTGCTATTGGTCATTCATCCAGTTTTCCCGATGATGTTGCAGCCAATGACAGTGCCTGGAGCGTGCCTCAGGAACCACGGATGATAGGTTTTTATCGGTACAGCTGCATCAGATATCTACTGACCTTAATCCTATTAAGAACATTTGGAACGCTGTGCAGAGACTTGTGGATAACAAAGTTCCATTCCTCAGTACAGGGTCACAGCTCCGTAACGTGTTGGCTACAATTCCAGACGAGCTGCCCAGAAACTCATCAATAATATCCTTAAAAGTATACATCGAAATTTCAAGACGTTTTTCTTCACAGTTGTGGTGTTACTGGGTGCTGATATTCAGAGGTATGGACATTCTCCGAATTTACTATTTTTTCTACATCACAGTGATCTAAGGCGTTGGCCTCTGATCATTCGTCCGAAGGGGTCCATGTTCGAATCCCGGTGAGGCATGGCTGTTGTGTTTGTCTTACGGCACTGGCTCTCTCCCTTCCCTGGAACCAGTGACCCTAAATTAGGGACGGGCGACTGCTTATAGCCCATTGAGTTGCTCACGGTGGTCGTTAAACCTCCAATCAAAAAAACATTTGTAGCGCATTTCAAAAAATATTTCTTAGTGCGCCGTTTAAACAGAGTGGCAAATCAATAAGCGCTAGTCGCAATAGTTTTCTTACGAAGCTCCACCGAAAAAAACGTAGAATGAAGTGCAGTGCAGATGCATTGCTTATTGCGAGCAATAACACCCAGCAAATCAGATGTTTTTACATGTGTTAAGGAGTTATATTCATGCTTCGCTGGAATGCACCGAATAACGTCAGAGTAAGATCATGCAATTCGTGATAAAGAAATTTACCACTTTTATTTTTTTTCAGGCACAATGCCCCTGTTGTTTTTTGGATACTGATTCCAGAAACTTTTAGTGATTGAAAACGTGGGCTTTGAAAAAGGATTGCGAAATGCTAAACTATAAAAAAAATATCTCGAGTGAAACTGTAATGCAATATTTTTTATTAATTCCAAAATTATAAATTAAAACGTTTTTACGGCATTTTAACGGAGTCTTGATTTTATTCAAACTTCGAAACACCTAAGTAGTAGGCTATAAATTTCAAAATTTAGTTCTAATTCAACCTGACGGGATGGATTTAACAAGCGTAATCGTTAGAAAATCCTTATTCATTTATGTTGAATTCAAGGGCCCCGTTTCTTCTAAACATGCCTCCCTGTGCAACTTACAAAAAGCAGAAAAATCACGTGTTCTCGCAGACGTAATTCCTCTCATTCAGACGCAGGATGAAGTGATGAAACAAGATGTATTGAGTAAAATAGCAGCTCAAGTGAAATAATGCTTGAGAAGAAAAATGTTCCATTTTGTCTATCGCATTCTACACCGTTTTCGTGATTTACAAAAAGTTTTGGAAAAATATTGGAGAATACCTTTTTAATTGATATCCAATAAAACAACCTTTATTTTTTTTTCGATTTGGTATTTGAAAAATGAAAGTCGAATGTTAGTTACTTTTTTTAAATTGTTTACATTTCTCGTGAGACGAAAAGCGATTATGTGAAAAAAGGGTGACGTAAGACTAGTAAAACCAATTATAACTTTATGTTTTCATGGTTTTTATAATTCCAATGGAGACTGAAAAAAATTGTGTCTTTAGTTTACATTTGGCGAAAAAACACATGAAATTTGGAGGATGGGTTAACAAGAAGTTTAAAAAATCCAGAGCAGAAACTGGGAAGAATTATTACTAAAATGTCTTTCGTAAGGGAGTTACACGTTTCGTGATTTATGCAATCCTATAATATTTGTTTTTCTCTATTATTACATCGTTGCAAGAAGGCATGTTAAAAACTTACACTGAAGAGCAATTGAATTAGAGATACCTGTCTAGTAACGTGTAGCACCACCTTTCGTCCTGATGACGGCTGCGATTCGTATCTGCATGGACTCGACAAGACACCAGAAATGTTGGGAAGCCATACTGATCCACGACCCCTGAAAAAGCTCAGAAAGTTCACGAATATTTGATGGAGGGGGTCAGAGCCTCGAACATCTCTCTCGATGGCATCCCCGATGTGATTGATGAGATTGAGGTCAGGTGACCTAGCTGGCCAAAGAAGCGAGATCACGTCGGTGGAGTGTTCATCCAACCATTCGGATACAATTCGGGAGCGATAGCACCGTGCATTTTCTTGTTGCAGGATGAGGTCCCCAGTGGGATGTTGAAGACGCACAAACAGGAGCAAATGGTCGTCCACGATATCCCGGTAACGTTAACCTGTGAGGCACGATGTCACACGTAGCAGGGCTCCCATTTCAGTCTAAATAAACAGTCCCAAGATAAGAATGCCAACCCCACCAGCTTTAAGAGTATCCTGCTGGCAAGAAGGATCCAACGCTTCATGTGGTTTGCGCCGAACACGTATCCTGCCATCCACATGTACCAACGTGAATCTCGACTCATCAGTCCAGGCGACATTTTTCCACATGTCTAGCGTCCAGTTGCGATGTTCCCGCGCCCAAGCTAATCTTTGCACAATGTGATGTGAGGTCAGCAGCGGTACCCTCGTGGGACGATGGCTTCTGTACCCCATAGCGAGGAGATGGTTCTGGATGGTGTGGCTTCTTACACGGTTTTGTGCACCAGCGTTAATTTGCCGAGTGATTTCTTGCACTGTGGCCCGTCTATCCGCTGTTAGAATGCGAGCTAGCCGACGATGACGCCGCTCATCCACACGCTGTTGTCCACGGCAGTTCGTCCTTGCAGGGATGGGTTTACCGGAATCGATGTGCTCACGGTGCACCCGTGACAGAGTGGCTCGTGAAAATTCCAGTGCATGCACGACTTCCGAGATGTAGTGACCTATTCGTCGGGGCTCCGACAATTTGCCCACGATCAAATGCGCTTAGATCCTTCGTCTTACCCATACTGCGTCCGACTCTTACTGATTAACGTCGCATTACTCCTTATATTGTCGGTTCGCTGCATGCGTCATGTCGTTTGCGTTTACAGGGCTGCTCACAGCGCCATATTTGCATAACGCCTGCTGTCTCTAATTCAATTGCTCTTCAGTGTATATCTTGTGCACATGTCTTCAATTTCGGTTTTCACTACGCAGCGTTGAAAAGAAGAGGCGAAATGAAGAAAACATGTTTACAATACAAATGAAAACATGTTTGAGATTGACACAAAATACTATAATATGAATGAAGACATGCTTGAGATGGACACAAAATACTGTACTATTTTCTTTTAAATTATTTGTTTTGTATCAATGTTAAAACAGATTTCCATTCATGTTAAAAATAGTACATGATCACGAATTGTAACACCTTCTGCTCAATGCAAAGAGAAATTCGCAGATGAAAAAAAAATAACTTTCGATGTCCTTTTATTCTGTACAATTTGCCTTTGTGCTTAAAAAATCTTTGTTGTGAGAGTGATGAAATCAATTTTCCATAAAAATATTCAGTACGAAGTTCATGCCGAACAAGTTTCTTTTTTCTTCGTACAGAGTATGAGGTAACACAAAGGCTATGCAAGTGTTTTTCTTGAGAAAGGTAACCAAGGAAAACGCTTTTTGCAAGTTTTAATCAATTTAAAGTTGCTCTGAAAGTTTGCATATTTTTCAAAATTTCGGCTACATTGTGGCCGTCATTATCTACTTCCGACAAACAATCCATTACATCGGAAATTGCTTAAAACTATGAAGTTTGAACATTTTGTGATACGCAGCGCATTCTTCAAAATCTCTTGGAAGTCCATTTATTTAATCATCATAGAGCTCAATCAGAACGACAAGTCCATTTGAATCATGCACTGCTTCAAATGTTGTAAAATTCCGCTCCCCAAAAGAATGTGAAATACAAGTTCTGGTCACGATATTCCATGAAAGTAATATGACATGTATCGCTTCCATTACTTTCAGTTTCTGCTTCCAGGAATCTTGAAGATTCCCGGAAACAATTTCAGCAGTGTTTTTCTCCTCGTTTCCGGCAAAACCCTTTGAAGGAGCTGATAATCCCAAATCGCAGGGCTGAAATTTGCATGTGCAGAATGTCATCAGCGCTAAATTCTGAAAGGCCGCGGTCTCACAATCAAAGAACTTTTCACATTTATTTTTTTAAGTTCTGTATTTTAAATGTAACCTCTCAGTTTACTGTCTGATGAAGCGATTCGTCTGGTGGTAAAAGTTAGCATTCGTGTTGTTATATACATGTCTGCTGATACTGTCTTTTTTTTTTTTTTACGGCGATTTTAAAATCGCTTAATTTTAGACTTTTATTGCATGCTAAGCGAACGAAAATAAAACTGGAAGCTGATTTATATTTTATTGTTCTAATAATTTAGTGAAAGAAATGTTAGATAATTCCAAATCAGGCTTCTTATATCACTTCTAATGAACATCTAAGCGTAAACTAAGTCTGATGAAGATATTTCGGATTCTAATGAAAATCTAAAAGTAAACTAAGTCTTATATCGAAATGACGTTAAGATCTTAATGTGTGCGACATAAGACACCTATGAGAAGCATAAGCGAAGGAAGAAGAACCACTGCTTTAGCAAAGTTAGTACTTTTGAATGCAACCAATTCCCTTATAGAATGAAAGAAACTGGGGACCCCATTTACTACCTACAAGGGAATTATGATCATTAAGTCTATTAGTGTTATCACAAGAGGTGATGTACGCGATGATGGGGTATCCATTTAATTGCGATCACCGTGTACCTTCATCTTCTCCAAGCTCTGAACTTGAGGGTAACATAAACTGTGACTTGGCGTTCAGTGTGTTACAATACGTGAACATTGACCTATATACAGACTAATGCAAATTCGCGTGTTTACAGTGATATATTTATGTTTTAAATACTCGTGCTATTAAAAGTCTAAATTTGGTCACTATAGTGAATAGAAATTTACCCAATTGAATACCCGTTTAAAATGTTTCACGCATCCATTTGTGACCAAAATCCTTTTCTAGCGAATATGCCGCAACTGAGAAACGCCATCACATCCGCTTGGCTAAAAATTCATGCAGAATGACACAAGCCCATCTCTGAACTCATGGCATATGTAATCAAGGCTGTTATGAGCGGCATGGACAACACGCTATAACGTACGAGAAGATGCTCCTCATTATCTATTTCCTAAGCCTAAACGTAATATTTGGGATTAAATATACATTACGATTCATATCTTGATTGCAAAAACATAGCTGTTATTAAAAAACGAAGCAAAAGCAAAGCAGCGGGTAATTTTTCAGGTAAAAGGTTATTAGCAAAATTGAAACAATTTCTAATCCTTTAGTCTCCCTAATATCTTGGAATGGAGATTCACGCTCCTATGTGGGAGGAAGAAATTGAAGGCAGTTCTCGTTGAAAAACTCGGGAACGAAAAAAAGTTACAATTTATAAAATAAATATTGTGTTAGTACTCACACCTAAGCAAAACTCATCTCCAAAATTTGTAACGTACGAGATTCTACTGTGATATTAGGCGGAAATGGGTATTCTACTGTGATATTAGGTGGAAATGGTTTTTAAAACGTGTGTTTCTTGAAGCAGTCTTTCGAAAAAAAAACGAATCTGGAATTGAGTCATTAGTCTATGAATCTCTACTGAAGAGAAACTGTTCTGAAGAGAGGCTGATTCCATGAATAAATCAGTCAGGTTTGCGTTTCCCTAGGCGTTTAAAATTCACCAATCTGTCTCGGTCAGAAACGAGTTCCGTCTTTAGAACTATGCATTTGCAATAAACCATTGCATTCCCTGGGCCAATAGTTCCCAATAGAGGAAGTGTCAAGGAACAACTCCTTTTAGTGAGTCGAAACAAAAATATATGTTTGTCCATGGCTAATGGGCAGAAGTCCCCTATACCTATGGATTAAAGCCAAAGGATATTTCTTTGAAAGTTCCTATCACTATTTTTTCAGCCGCTTCCTGTAACAGGTAAGGTGATAAAACCACTAATATAAAACAGCGGAACACCAGTGAATGTGATATTTATATATTATATGTATCTAAGTAACAAACTGTGAATAACAAAATTCCTCGTATAAGTGAGCACAGATGCTCAGTGAAACTACAGCACATCATAAAATAAGATATTGTGACAAAACGTAGATATTTTAATCTATAATAACAGGGGTGTCCAATGTTCTCGTAAAGATTCGTTCCTATTATGTTAGTTAAGATGCCTAGGAAAATGATTTAAAATATCTCCGATCAAGTTGTTGTTGCAGTTTAAAAAATAGGAATGAAAATAAAATATAGATACGCAGAGATCCAGTTCATTTGATAACATCGTTCTATAAATGCAGTAAATGTTACAGGAATCCTATATTTTGTTAACATTTTCGAATAACAAAAATTAAAAGCACAGAAGGTTTTGGAAAATTTTCGAAGTGTAACTTCAAACCTTCCGCGACAGACCCCAGCGGACTGGATTACAATTGCGGCCGAGACTTTCGGGGTGCTAATATATTATAGAAATTTTCCGCAAAGAAATTGAAACAGGGGCAGTTATGTATTTCAATTAAACATATGTAAATAACGTTGAATGGATTGTAAAGGTCTCTGAAATCCTTAATTTTCTTTTTATTCTTTCGGTGTGAAAAAAACGAAAAAAATTTGAAAAGAACAATCATACGTGTCTGTTATTATACTGGTGTGCAAAAATTAAGGACGAAGACGAGAAATTAGCATAACAGCGGAACGAGCAGGCAAAACGGACCGAAAGACCACTCAGGAGATGGACTAGGGTTAGGTGCGGTAGGGCATGCGCATATATGCAGTATGATGTGGGGAAGGGGGGGGGATCGGAAGGGTATAAAGCACACTGGCGGTGTAAGCTCAGCAATTCGGTGAAAGCTTTGCACGGTACATATCGGTTTGAACGACGTCGAGCTGCTGCCACCGTGTGATATTGCTAACACGCAATCCAGTAGATGACATCTGAATGACTTTACCCGAGGTCGCGTCAATGGGAAGTTCGAAGAAGGTCGAAGTGTGACTACTGTGGCCGAGGAGTTCGGGATCGCTCACAGCATCGTTTCACGAGCTTGGAGAGCATTTCAAACGACAGGAAGAGATGTCCGAGAGTTTAGCAGTGGTCGTCCACGTGCAACCATGGCGGCGGACGACGGGAATATTGTCCTACAGGCGAGAACAGACCAACGGCAGAAAGCTGGAGAAATCTCAAGCTACATTCAACAGACAACTGGACGCCCGTTTACGCGTTTTACCGTGGCCAGGAGGCTGCACAATGGTGGTCTATTTACACGACGACCAGTACGGTGCGTGCCATTAATGCCTGCTTATTGGAGACGGCGGTTTTTCTGGTGCCAGGAACACAAGAACTCGACACATCAGCAATGGGGTCAAGTTCACCTTACGGATGAGAGCCGATTTAGTCTGACGATCGATTCTGGACGTATAGACACCTGGAGAGAGCAGGGAACACGCAATCACACCTCCAAAATCATCGAAAGGGACCGGTTTGGAGGTGGCGGAGTTCTTGTTTGGGTTGGTATTATGCTTGGTGGCCGTACTGACCTTCACATCTTCCAAGGAGTTTTAGTCACTGGTGTCCCTTATTGTACCGAGGTTCTCCTGCCTCACGTGCGTCTGTTTTGAGGTGCTGTGGGTCCTGAGTTCCACTTCACGGACGACAACCCTTCACCCCGTCGTACAGTGGCTGGCGCATAGCTGTTGGAGAGTGAAGATATTCAACGCATGGATTGGTCCGCAAGGTTCCTGGACCTAAATCCAATTGAACACGTGTGGGACCTTCTCGGGAGACGCTTGGCGGCACGTCACCAGCCGGCAGCAACGATTCCGCAGCTGCGATTGGCGATACAAGAGGAATGGGCCGCTATGCCTTAACAGCTCCTTGACAACCTCGTTCTCAGCATGGACAGACGTTGTAAAACTTGCAACGCAGTCAAGGGTGATATATTTCCTATTAAAGACTGGATTTTTCTTGGCAGCCGCCTGTCACATGGACGTTTCTGTCTTCCGTCTAGTTGTACTCGAAGCTACCTTTTCAATAAAGTGCATTTGTATCTTTTGGATTCCTTGTTTGGACGGTTTTGTTCACTTGTCCCATATTCTTACATCTTGGGGATCTTATGGTATGATTTGAGTCGATGTGGTGTACTTCTGCACGACGTTACATTCTAAAAACCGTGTCAACCTTAATGTTTGCACGCCAGTGTTTATATAGGAGTGACCTCGTCTAATGGGGGGACACATCTGAGGATATATTATGCTACAAGAGACAAAATGTATGTGCCCTGGAATGACATGTTCCTAAAACTTAAGAATTATGTGCCCTTCAGCCATGTCATAAAACGAAACACTTTGGAAGTTCAGCAACGATGAATGTGCAACCTAGTCTTTAGACAAAAGCACACGTACGAAATTTAGCCAATAGGTCACGCAAAGATGTGGCAATACATGTCATCAATTTTAATCATCATAACGATGAATTTCTCTACTTAATAAAGGTAATTCCTTTTTCTTAGTCGGTGTGTAACATCGTCTGCTTTTTAAAGATCTAAATGCATTTCAACCTAGTATATTACTGTGAGCAACTTTAATTTTTTCCTTGAGAACAAAAAACTAATTGTTCAGGTTATACGTAACTTATTACACATGCCCAGTGAATAAGTTGAGGTAAATTTCGAAATCATATTCAAAAAACTAAGGTGAGTATCTATGTAACATTCATTGCAACACATTTCTCAAATCAAAGTTACGCCTAAATTTCAGAAGCTGTTTTCAAAACTTTAGAAATATCTTATGAAAGAATTTTTACTATTTTCAATAAATAAATCCATCGCTCTTTCCACGTTAAGCAACTCAGAGCTACCGAAATATTGTTACACGGCGGCCGAATAACAATTTTTGGTAGCTGTGCGTTGCTTAACGTGGAAAGCGAGGTGGATTTATTTATTCAACTGATGCCACGTATTTAGATAATTTTCACCTTTACTATTTTATTTGAACACTTTTTTAAGACCATGTAGATGACTTATAAATTTATCATAATATTAACAGTCCAGTTAAATCTGTAGCTATCCCGTTGTCATGCCTGATTGGTGAAGAGAAAGCAGCAAGTATTAGATAGAACAGGCACATTTTTATGTTTAATAAATGCGTACACACGATGTGTTTAAATGTCCTTGAGGTGAATTGTTGAAAATGTTAGTATTTATTTATTCAGTGATTTTTAACAGTTAAGGTGAAATAAGTCAAAAGTTAGCAAGAAAAATAATAAAATAAGATATAAATATTAGAAAAATATGTTTATTCGTATGTAGACTTAAAGCTTTTGTTAAATCGCCATATCAAGTGTTTCGGAAATGAACTTATATCAGCAAACACTCTCGCAGTTCACACCAACTCCGACAAATATTCGTTTTCCAGTAATTCTGAATTATTTGCCTGCAGCTACTAGTTTCTTGAAACTGCGTTACCGAATGGGTTTACTTAATGAATGCACGCTATAGTGGAAGTACTCTAAACCATTTGGGTTTTAACAGAAATGATTACTGTTTTCGATCTGAGCCCTTTCCCAACCGTATGGCTGTCAAACTACGTTTCAAATTAAGACCACTACACAGGAAAGGATCCATTAATATTAATTAAAATTTGACACATTTCAAAATCTTAATGAAGATGTTAAAGGATAGAAACGACAGAAAAAGGAGATTCTAGGTATCCTGCATATTTGTTTTCACAGAAACAACCTCATCTAACACCCGAGAAACAGCAGCCTCTGAATCAAAGGAATTAGTAAATTGTGCCGCAAAAAAGAGTTTATATATCTGGGTGTCTGTTCCAAAAAAACGGTATAAACTGTATTTACGACGTTTATTAAATCTCTGCCTCCTCGGATTTGAGGAAATCGAAATAGACAGGAGCGAGGGAAAATGTAGGATATCTGTACGGAAAGTTTTATTAAATTTTCTGCAAACTTCATTTTGCAGAATGACTTTACCTTGCGATCAAAAAACATTCGAAAAATGTAATTTACAATTAACTTCGCATCCTACAAAACAAATTGTGTTATTTTAATAAGGTTACCAGTGCTGTATCTTCTCAGCAATTACTGCCATTCGAAAAGTTGAAGAATGTGTTAAGTCCCAGGTTGCTATTCGACCGTAAGTTGAAAAAAATTCGTCGATTTGGTTAATAAAACGTTTACGTGGTACCCGCAGGTTGCACCTGTGCAATGTTTTACACCTGAAGTATCAATCCATTCTGCAAAGGTGAAACGAAAGAATTTGATATTTCTTCATCATTAGGAGAACCTGCAGTGTTGAAAATCAGCTAGTTCAATATCATTGGATTGTAGGCTACCTCCAGCCTGCAATAAAGTTATATCCAACCGATTCTCAGTCCATAATGTATATATACATTATGCAATGGTGAAGCGAAAGAATTTGAAATTTCTGTATCAGTACGAGAGCCTGTAGTGAAGATCACATTGGAAGTTATCTATTTAAATATCATTGGTTATTCAACCACTTCTTAATTCCTAATGTATCAGTTCATTCTGCAATGGTGAGACTGAAGGATTTGAATTATTTCCATCGGTAGGAGAATCTCCAGTGGGGATCACATTGAAAATGATCTACTTGTATATCATTGCACTGCAGATTATCTCCAGACGGCAATCAAATGATATTCAACAGCATCTTGATGTCATTTGATAATTTCATTCTCTTAACTGAACAGCTGAAATTACTACACTTTATGAACAATACCTAGCGAACGAAATATGCACTCCAGCGTTCCATATGATGTTTTAGCGTCGTGTGTCACATTTTCGTTGACGAGAGTGAAGTCATTGGAGTGATGATAGTATGGATTATACACTTGGTACGTACACTAGTCCTACTGATTTCACACTAAAATCCTCCTCCGTACACCGCGATATTGCATCGCTTAGAAGCGACATTGAATAATTTAGCATTAGTTTTGCGCCCAAATCCACAGTTTGATCTCTGCATTGTCTAACATATTTTAGGAGCTCGCCAGCGAAACCTTAGCAAGGGACGCTGATTTTTAGCTGCTAAAACAATTCACGTATACTGGCAATTTCACTTCCTTCTCCGCCACCGTATACCTGTGAAATATTGGGAAGCGACATAACTAAATATCATGTGATTGCCTTCCGACATTTTTCAGTCAGAAGGTTATCCCCATATGCTAATTTTCAAATAAAACTTACGAATCAGAATTGGAAACACATTTACATATAATTGTATTTAATTATATTACTGAAAGCTAAAAATCAATATCAGATTTATATATACATCAGATTTAAATAAGATATTCTGATGGTTTTAAGAAAACAAATTAAGAAACATTTTTTTTGCATTTTTCTTTATCAGCTCTAATGTCATCATAGTTTGTACCGATATTCTCTGTCTTTTTGGGGTATTTTTAAAGATTATTTCCTAAATAATCTTTTCTTTTCCTTTTCGTCTTTTAAACAAATCATTCCACGGACTGGAGTTTTTAAATTTTGGGCACCAGAAGGGATTAGCAAAAGGTATTGTGTTTAAATAAATTGCTTTTGTTTATCGAAACATGATTGTTAATATAATTAATAGTGCATGATTTTATACCATGACCACTGTCAACCACGAATGATCA
This sequence comes from Macrothele yani, assembly GCA_039090855.1. Classification (NCBI taxonomy): domain Eukaryota; kingdom Metazoa; phylum Arthropoda; class Arachnida; order Araneae; family Macrothelidae; genus Macrothele; species Macrothele yani. The sequence goes on from CM077015.1 coordinate 139,924,373, forward strand.
CCTGTCATTTCTTTTGATTATGTGCTCGTCACCTTTGTTTATAGAAAACGTTCAATTCTTCAGCTCAAGGAGAAAGAACTCCAATCTTCCTTAATGGCAACCGTAAAACATTGCAGTCCCAAATTCATTTATAATCTTTTTGGTTCCTTCAATGAATATAACTCATTTTTATGTTACTCCTGAAACATCGCTTCTTTCACTGGTCCAGTTAATTTTTTAGGGCATATCCTATTTTTGTATACCTTGCTAAAACTGTTTTAGAAAACATCTACTAAATAAGGTTTTTTTAAATAAACAATAATTCGTTATACATCAAGTTCCAATATCAAAATTTAAAACCACAAATCAGTATATCTTTTTCCGGAATACAAAAAGGAATGTACACTGTGTTTAATTGCTTTGCATTGAGATAAAAATCTGCATTCGTAGTAAAAAATGTGGCTGATATACACTTGTGAGCAAAACATAAGTGGAGCCAGGTTTTGAACTATACCGTAGCGGAGTAATCGATATATATGAGAAATTCAAACCATAGGATCTTCATTACCTGTCGAAATGATGGAAACAACATCTAGCAACACAACTCTACTAAACATATGATATAATGGAATTTTATTCAGAACTTATTGCCAGGATACAGATGCATTATGTCCAAAGACGACACGAATGGAACAGGAGGTCCTCAGTTGGGTATATAATCACCTCTAACATAGATGCATGATTTGCACCGCCTGTTCATACTTCGCACCAGGTTGGTGATGAGTTCTTGCGGCAACATCGCCTTCTTTCGTCAGCGCAGTCTTCAGCTGTTGAACAATCTTTGGTGTGTGTTGACATGTCTTCCAGAGCGTCTCACACGTGCTCTGCTGGATTTAGGTCTAAGGAGCGTCCTGACAAATCCATCTATCGAATGTTTCTCCTTTTCACAGCTCATCAACAGACATTGTACGATGGTGTGTGGCGTTATCTCCCATTAACACAAAATACGGGCCAATGTCACCTTAGAACTTACGTACATGGCGAAGGAATACCTCATTACAGTAGCCCATCACCGGCGGTTACAGCACCTCCTACCAGAAACTTGAGTGCCGTACTTCTATCCAGCAGAATGACTCCATACACGAGAACAAAGTTAACGTCATGTATCTATTTCTTTCATTGATGTTTTTGTGGAGAACGAGTGCATAATTTAGGCTAAATAGGGTGGCATCCGTAATCGATAGGAACTGCATCTGCTCCCATCAGTAAATAGTACGGTGCATGTTTATTATGCTGACCATTTTTTGTGTTCTCTGGACTACGGGTTATTCTGCTGTCCAATCCTTATCTTCTCAAATGGTTGCCGGGCAACTAGTCTACCTTAGTGTAATGCCCTGGCCACGGTAATTCACGGTATTGTGTGTCTTGAGCTTATGTGTAAGTTGTTTTGCTGCTGTAAGGTGCCGATTCCTCTTCGTCTATAGGAAACAAGAGATATATAGGAAACGTACCTACAAGAATCACTAGGGTTGGATTTTTGTCGACGGCCATCACCGTTCTATCACATCGTTCTACCTGTAATCGTGAACGCCAATCACGCACGCAATGGCATGCTATGGATGGTACGGTACCCTCGGGCCATAATCATCACAGATCGAATCTCTTCGAGCTTCCCAATTTTGCGACGTCGATAATCATCAAGATGTCTTCAAACAGCCATTTCTTCGTTTCTAGTACACAGCAAACACAATCGAACGTCTGTAGCAGTTGTTTACACCAGACGATGACTCCCATTCAAATGACGTTATTGGAATGCATGAGCGCATTTTTCGCCGATTTTTTTCTGCATATGTATTGTGTTCGAATTGAGAGTACGGATAGCATTTAAAAGTGAGTAAGTATAATACGTTACTTCATTATGGAACATTTTCGTGTTGTGACATAAGAACATTTGACCCCTGAAACAGCTTCTGGTATCTTAGGCACTACGAAGCACAGCTTTTTAGTGCTTCTAATGTGACACAGGGAAAGCTGTTGAACAGCGCGTCTTTTGTACTTCTTATTCTAGAATTCATCAAATTCCGAATCAACATAACTTGCTGTACTAGATATGGAAATGAGGCATTCCGTCGACTGGAGATCCGTGCAGAGCACTCATCCGATGTCATGGTCTATCTGGGCGCGTCATTTAATGGAAGCAATGGTCTGGCGCAGGAGACATTGTGTAGGTTCGTGATCCATGTACAGCTTTCATTCAAATACGTAGTATAGCGAGACGGTCATTTATGACAGGAACGCTTATTTCTTCGATTCATTTATTACAAACTGTGCTACAGCTGGTCTGTTCATGATAAAATGAACAGCAGACCACTGTAGGAACTGTCTACGGCGTCCTAGTATACATAGGACTCTTAGAAACGTAAAACACCTATCAGCTGAGATACATTAATTTTATGATTATTTACCGCAAAAAATACAAATATACATCATAATTTGAAAATATAAATAATTGCTGACTCTTTTCGAATATTATTTATCAGATGTTAGTACTTCGTGTTTTCTGGACTTTTCCACACTGTTTATGTATGTGTTATGAAAAGTTAATCTTTATTAAAGATCAGGCGTTTCTTGTTACACAATTTACACCGGGCCCACTGAATTTTATAATTACAAATCTAAATACTCCTTTTCTTCGTTTTTTGTAAAATCTTAAAGCCAACACACTTTAGAGGTTTTATGTACTTGGATTTTCAAAGAGAAGTTTCTCATTTAAAGCTGAACATGAAATCTGACAGATCCACAAATTGGGTGTAGATTAAATTCATGCATGTCAGGAAACTTCCCGTTCCTTCAATGCTATAGCTATGAAAAGTTTTGACTTCAAACAACGTACGATATTTGTATTGATGGTTTTCACATCTTTAGGTATTTCTGTACAACAGCAAAAACAATATTGTAAGTGATGTGAGTGGGTTATTTATTTACATTGTAATACTGTAAAGCATTAGCATGTTTGATCAGTTTATTATTGGAACTTTTTAAATTAAAAGATGAATACTCCTTTTTGTTTTTATAAGAAACGTTCGAGTGAAGGCGAAACTAAGAACGCCCTAAGAAAACTCTGGTTGTGGGCAAATTTGGATTTAAATGGACTCAGTAACAGTGGAAAGGCACTCTGGTTTTCGAATTTCCATTTCAAGGAGCATGACTGTCTTTTATTAAAAGCCCATCTCTTCGCAATGTATTAGCACAAATAATGGAAAAGTAAAAATTATATCAGTCGAGTGCATTGAAACAAAAATTTAGGGTTGAAATAAACACGACCATGTGTAAAATGGAAACTCGAGTATTCGGAAAACGAATTGGTTTCCCGGACGTGAATGGTGGTTCATTGAGGTTATTTTGAAGCGAACTAATTTTTTTTTATTGGAAGTTTAACGACCACCGTGAGCAACTCTATGAGCTATAAGTAGTCGGCCGTCCCTAATTTATGGTCACTGGTTCCAGGGAAGGGAGCGAGCCAGTGCCGTAAGACAAACACAACATCCATGCCTCACCGGGATTCGAACACGGACCCCTTTCGGATGAATGATCAGAGTCCATTGCCTTAGACCACTGCGCCACCGGGGTGGCCGACCTAATTCTGAAGGCTAGTGTACATCAGTAAAGCACTGTGCTGGGAGAACAACCGCAGATTTTGCGATAAGTTACTTCCGCATTAGCGGTAGATACAGAATTTACGTGGAAACAAATTAAAGGATATTTTGCCAAATACGTATTTTTTAGGGGTGGGGGTTGTGTTGTAATTCCAAAACGGCAAATTTAAAACACATGCAAAAACACTTATCAGCTGAGTCTGAATATAATACATTAATGCATGTATTATTTCATAAATATACAAAATTCGAAGCAGTAAAGGGAGTCTTAGCTTAAAAGTGAAAAAGTAATCTAGATATATTGAATTTATTTCTAGAGCGGAAGAATACATGACACACAATTCTTCCTATTCTCCCTTCTGAAGAAAGGAAGTATACGTGGGGAGGTTCTCTGCGAATGAGTTTAACTAGTATTACGAATGGCGATACTGTGCGTCCAAAAATTCGGAGCTCAACTAGCGCACGTTTTCACTGGTATCGCATATTCAGAAATTGGAAACGTCTGCAATGTCCCAATGTCCTTCGGAAATGTGTAACTCTTCACAGATGAAAGTCGTTTCAGTCTGCCCTCGGATTCTAGACGTCAGTTGATCTGGCGTGAAATGAATACGGAGTACCAACGCGACAACATGCAGGAGCGAGACAGGTACGGTTGTGGCAGAGGCATTGTGTGCCGCGGCCCCATAGGTAATGGACGCACCGAGCTACAGGTGCTGAAAAATACCACAATGACGGCTGTACTATATTTAAAAGAAGTTCTTGTACGTCGTGTTTGATAATTCCGTGGTACCCAAGGCTAAAACTTTCTGTTCATGTTTAAAAACACGGCTCCTCATCATGCGAGAGAAAAACAGACACTTATGGAGAACAAGGATATCTCCCATAGTATCGACTAGCCAGTATGCTCCCAGACCTCAACACCATCAAACACGTGTAGGATGCAATGGGGTGACGCCTTGGTTTTTGAAATCCCTTCCAGCAAACTAGCAGGGCCTCATCCACGCACCGAGACGGGAGTGAGCAAATTTGCCTCAAGAACACCTCATTCACTTGGTGCTCAGCATGTCAGGACGTTGTGAGAGCTGTATCGCAGTTCGGGATGGACATGTTCCATGCTGAAATGTCTCTCGTCCTGGTTACCGGTAAGCACTGTGCATCCACTTAACAACACTGTCCTTCGGAAATCTGTAACTTTTGCTTAAACAGTGATTACCCGGTACAATTTACTTTGTACGTCATTTACAAACAATTGTTGGAGTCGAGAACAAAACACTGGATATGCAGAAGAAAAGTACGAACCAAAAAGAACAAGACTTTAAGGGAAAGAATCCAGGTACATATATCTATATACCGGTGTGCTCATACAATATTCGCCAAGCTTTCCCTCCCCAACGGTCTCCTTTTTTAAGGCACTACAACAAATTCTGATTTAGACAGTAAATCATAAATAGAACAAGAGGTAAAAGTTATAAAATTGACTATTGTCATGCGAAATAACGTTAAATTTATATTTCGCAATATACAAAATGAGCTACTTTCTGCACATATTTAGCAGCGAAAAGAACATTACTTAGGGAGACTAAAGAGACCTTACCTTACACAGACGCGTGTAATGATTTTGTTTCAACAGACGCACCAGGTGCATGGACACTCCATTTTAATTTAAACAAGAAGTTGTTCATTATGTATATCGCGAGATATCATGTTAACGAAATTTCGTTTGTCCTTCGTCAATTTTATTTCTTTAAACTCTGGTTATGATTAGATTGTACTTGAATTTTGAATTTTGTTGCAGTTAGTTTAAAAAGCCACCCGTTGGCGAATGAAAGCTTGACAAATAATGTATGAACACAGCTGTATGAATTTAAAGACTAGGATTTTTTTCGATAAAGTCTTGTGCTTTTTGGTTTGTAATTAATTGTTTGCGCATTTTCAGTTGTTCGTATGCTGGCAATATAAGCATTTCCCCAATTGACTGCGTTCGTGTACTGTTGTTCTTATACATGCAAAAATTTAGTCCAGCCTCAGGCTATGGATACTTCAAAAATGCAGAGTTATGGACTTTAATATAATGTACTTTTCCAGCGAAAAAAATACATTATACTACACTTTTCATAAAACAGACTCATCGCTCTTTCCACGTTTTCAAATGTCTGTATTAATTAATACTACCCTTTTACCGAAATGAGGTAAACAAGCGGCACAAAGATACCATCACTAGGTTAAAGGTGAATCAGTTCTGTAAAAGTGTTTTCTACCATTTGTCGTTTTCGGCACAATAACCTAATTCTCAGACGTAGTGTTGGGCATAATCGATTGCATTTGACATCGAAAGTTTGTAATGGAAAGATAGGACAAATAGAGATTATCGTTCAAAATGATCATTTTAATTATTTTTAATTTTAGAATCTTACGGTACATGGGCGATACACTCAGAGCCACCTTCTCCTTTTCGCATATCCAGACATTCATTCCAAATTATCAATCCGATGTTTTCTAATTTTATATTTTACTGGTAGCTTTCCTCTCTTGACTGGAAGAAATTAATCCATGCTGTAAGTAAAAGTCGAACATCTCAAACTTTTTTTTAAAAGCAAATCCAAGGTAGAGGTTATTCAAAATTAGCACGTCCTGCAGGAACATATCTTTTGCGTGATCATACAAAAGCGAAATCATTTGACTGATCCTTTAAAGAAGAGGCCATTCAATCTCACGAAAATTATTTTGGGAACCTCTCGGATCTCGAAACCTCTACAGCAGTAGTCCTCAATAAAACTCTAGTCATTCGAGTATTTCTTGAAAAGAGATGGAAGATTGTGCACAAGATAATTGGAACACTAATTTGCTGATATTTTCTGGTCTTTTGAATGTATTAATTGGATCGAAAAGCCTAACAGCTATCCAAAATCTCCTCGATTGTTTTCTTTTCATTTGAAAGATTTCGGCGTAATCGAATATTTCTAGAGATTTCCCGAATTAAATGCATCGATTTTTTCCACTGTATTCTGTCCATCACTACAGAGTAGGTGACTAGTATTTCCAGTTTACCGAACGATGATTTCAGGGCATACAACAAGAGTTACAGCTCAGACTTGCATATTTCAATTTTTAGTATGTTGGTAATCTAAAAGGAGTTGTATGTTCTTGCAGGCGCATAAAAATGCTGTAACGTCCAAATAATGGTGAAAGAACTTACAGATTGCATCATATAAAGCGTTCCAAAGGTTCAGATATAAATATTTACTTGGAAAATTCTCTATTTTATGTTTGCGTGTGTGCAGTGCTGAAAGACAAACACGACATCCACGCCCGATCGGGATTTGAACCCGAACACTTCACGGACGAATGTTTATGGACCAGTTATTCTACGTCAGCGCCATTTGGACGGCGGAAACGTTTGAAGGTAGTTTGACTAAATAATGCCCATTTGTGGTAGGGGACATTTTGGAAAACTCAGATTACTTATAAAATAGCGAAGAAAGTGATTCTTGCAATAGACAACAAACTAAAGCCGGGAAGGGATATTCTTTGCGTATATGAGAGTCACATGTTTTTACAGATGCCTAGTCCGTTATTAGAGAAGGCAGTGGTTTATACTGTTACGCTAGGTCCAGTACTTAAATCGTAATACGAAGATCGCTTTTTTTTTACTTAAAAGAAAAATTATTAATGCTGAATATAAATTTTTGAAAAGAAATTACTTTACAGTATTTTTACATAAATATATGTGCTTATAAAATAATTTCCGTAAATAAGTTGTGTTGAATGCACCATACGGTACAGAATCGTGAACGGTGGGTGTTCTGTCTAGAATAGACAGTAAAACATTAGGGTCACGCATTTGTAAAAGAAATTGTTACCTAAGCCCAATATATTTTTGTTGTCTATTAATTATTTTAAAGTTTTTTGTATCGTCTCCGGTGATGTTCAAGATTTCGAGTCAAGCACAGCATCAGTGTTTCCTGTTTTTGAGGAATTATTTTTCACTGAAACAGAAAAATGTCTTACATAATTAGATCAATGAACTCATCAGAAACACATATTCCTCAACAGTGTCTCTTTTTGTATTTTGTTCACTGCAAACAAGACGAAAGTATGCATTTTTAGAAAACATTTTAGCCCCAAATAAAATTTTATAACACCAATAACGAAGCCTGCGCTTTCACATAGTGCTAGGGAAACACTTGTTAGAAAACCAGTGCACCGTGAGTGAAAATCATCAAGTATTAAAAGTGCGTAAAAAGTTTTTGAACCGGATTTTTTGGTGCACCATATGGCGCAATATCTTCTGGAGGTCTGGTTTTCAATTTTGTCAAACGGCTAAAATGTTGGTTTTCAGCAATTTCACCATCTCAGGCATTGCTTAAGCATGTACTTGAAATACATATTTTTTTTTCGTTTCCCAAGAATAACGTACTAAAACAACGCATGTTCCACAAAACAACGTTATATATTCGAGAACGAAGCAAGATGGCAGCAAAAGGAAGCATAAATCAACTAACACGAAGATAAATTAAATAATGTTTGATTACAAGAACAATAAGAGAACAAGTAACTTGTGAAAACATGGGAATTGAGGAGATGTGTAACTTCCGAAAACATAAGACAATATGGAATGCTAACGTACTTATAAAAAAAAAATTCAATGTGTGCATCCACAGACCTTCAATTGCATTTGCAGATGAAAAAATGTGTTTCTTCCTACATGTAGACACTTAGTGGAAAAAGGAGGGGGAAACGTAACAAAAGCATACACTATGTTAGACACTTGTGCTCGGAAACAACGTCCAGTGCAAAGCAGCCATGTAGAGGATAATGTATTCACTGGCAAACAAAAGTTGATTCTGACATGGATTTTTTATAAGATTTTCGGGCTGAAATCCAAGATATTGTAAAATAATATATAAAACTTAGTCAACAGAATATGGTCAGTTTCAAAAATTCCAAAGAAAAAATTCAAAACAATAAAATGATAAAACGGTGCTTTTACTTAAAAAATCTCCAGCGCTAAAATTGAAAGAACTGACACAAAAAAAAAAAAAAAAAAATAGACATACAACTAATTTGCCAGATGAGAAGCAGTCCTGCTGGAATTCGGAGATGCCACCATGTCCAAATCAGTACATCCAAAAACAGTAGTCAGGCCTGCCGACAGTCCGTCTGTACAATATTACGTGTGATAAATCAGGGCCTATATTACGTGTGTTAAATCAATATTACGTGTGATAAATCAGGGCCTGTTAATATTAGGATCAAGAACATTTTTTTTATATCCCAATGTCTAAGCCCACGTTATCACCACCGAGAAAGAAATTGACAGTTTCTGACCATTGTTACTACTTAAATTAATTGACGGTGCTCTCCAGTCAACATGCCATTTGCCAACAAAAGTAACAAGAAATTTACAGTGAAACAAGAATTTCTAAATGTATCAGCAGACACAGTGCAGACAGTTAATTTCCAAACGCACTATCAGATGCCATGCAGAAAAAGAAGTTCCGGAAGTTCAAATAAGTTGTGTTATTGTTTCAGAACTTCTAAAGTCGGGGATCTATGCGGGAGGCTGATCAAAGCGGAAACTCTTATGTATCTGTATTATATATATCATGCCTAACTATAGAAGCTAGCCATGAGGGTTTTAGGAGCCAGTTGGGAAAGATCGCAGTGCAGCTGCACGGCAGGTGACAATTGTCTCGTAGAAAGCCTTCACAACATACGACGGGTTTTATTTTCGAACTATACTCTTCGGGGTGAATTAAAACGAGAGTCTTAGTAAATTCCCTTGAAATTCCGAACCGGTTGAAATGAGGAACACCTGCTGCCGACTTTGATGAAAAATATCTATTCAATAATGTCAATAAACTATCGAAAGCGATTTAATTTTTATTTCGTGACTAACAACGTATAGCCTATTACGAATAATTGATGTTATGAAATGTGTTTGCTCTAAACGTTTCGCACATTACTACATGAACTCTTCCATAAGAATTTCCTGTACTTAGCATGCTGAACTATCACCTTGCTAAAGCATCGTTCTGGAAAACCTTTCAGTTGCTTGTTCGTGTACGAAAATAAAGGGCTATAGAGTAGAAATATTGAATCTGTTTTTCTTAGATGAGATATCTGCAGGACGTTATGAAGCCATTAGGTCAAACTTTTATGAACTTTACCGTTCGCACTGCTGCTGTTGGAAAGGCGTATTAGACCTATTGATTAAATTATAGGGATTTTTAAAGAAATGCACATTTAAGTCATAAAGTATTTTCATTTAATATGTCTACTTTATGCATAAGCTCATTATGAAGCCCATAACAACTGCTATGAAATGCGATTCCTCAACGGTTTGAAATTTAGCTTTACAGCGAACATCCCTTCCTGAGGGTGAAAACAAAAATCAAAATTGAATATCTGATAAAATATTGCAGTATTTCGCAATTTCTACTGACTGGAACAAAAGTCGTTGAATACATTTGATTTCAGCGTATGATTCTATAAACATTCCCGACATTATTTTGAAAACTGTTTTTATCTCCTGGTAAGCTACCAAATCAGTAAAATCTCTCATTGCACCCTATACACACAAAGGAATAGTGTTTTGCCGTAAACATCTCAAAACAGAAATTTAATAAAACAGTAATGCCTTCTTTGCAAAATGGTAGTTCTTTACACCTTCAATGTCTTTTTCCTTCTCCTCCATTTTTTTATATTCAAAGAAAGGATTAAATGAATTAATCAAAAGATCACACACCTGAGTTGGCCATTCATAACCATATCTGGTGATAACTAATGTCATATGGTAAATATTTTCCTGAGTTATTCTGTCCGTCATTGTAAAGAACCTGAAGCAAAACTTCCGTAATTTTGGATGTTAAAAAAAAGAATTTGGCCTCTGAAATTGAACGTTATCGCACTCTTCGTTCTCTTTTCTACATCTCCTCATTTCAACAAAAATTGGGTATCAGTATCGGAATCAATTTGAAAATACATTTTCAGTTAATAAACAAGACATTTGGTAAGGAATATAAATATAAAATACTGAATTAAAAGATCATTTCATAAATGTTGTAGGCTCCTCCTGTGGCCAATGGTTCATAGATGCAAACAAGGTAGCTTCCTGTTCATCTGTCGTTAGACTGGACCATCCCCATATTCTGAAAAAACGCAAGAGGATGGAACAACAACTGTGCAAACCAAAATGGTTCGAGATTAGCGAGTGGAGATTGCTTGTGGTTTCTGCTGCGGCCTATAATACTTACATAATTATAAAAATTAGAGTAAGGATTTCAAAATTCTCTGCCTCATTAGAAATTCAACAGACGACTGAGGCACTTAATCTTCTTATTCCTTATTTTAGAACAAGCAAGCGATTTACAATCACTTTTTGCTATTACCCATTGAGACGATAAAACTGCAAAAAACTTTTAAAGAAAATCTATTGATAAAACATGTTTTCAATAATTTACTGAAGTTGTGTTCTATCCCTAACGATGTTTATACTTAAATTTGAGTTACGTGACGTGACTAAAGCAAAGACCTTTCTTCCACACTATATACCTGAACGAATGGAGATATAGATATGCTTAACAACGCAAAATGGCAGTACAGTTTGCTTCGATCAAGAATGCGGTCCGAGAATATTCCGATGCTCTTAATACTCAAATACTTTAGACTTCTTCTCGGGTGGTGTAACGGTTAGCATACTGGAACGGTAATCGGGAGATGCGGATTCGGTTCACGTTCCAGGGCGATGAAATGTTCTACTTTTCTGAGTGATTGATATTACGTGAGAACAATAAAACTATAGTCAATTCAGAGATGTATGTTTGCTGTGTTAATTAAAATCCCCTTAATATCATCTGTAAACCATAAAACAAGCGCAAAATATTTGTTTTGTGTTCAAAATGATTTTAGGAATACTGTCTATATTTCTAACATACACTGGCGTGAAAAAAAATTAAGGACAACACGGTTTTTCGAATGTAACGTCGTGCAGAAGTGCTCCACATCGACTCAAATGATACCATAAGATCCCCAAGCTGTACGAATATGAGACAAGTGAGCAAAATCGTCCAAACAAGGAATCCGAAGTATGCAAAGGCACTTTTTTGAAAAGGTAGCTTCGAGCACAACTGTACATAAAAAAGAAACGTCCATGTGACAGGCGGCTGCCAGGAAAAATCCATTCTTTTGTAGGTCATATGATCACCCCTGACTGCGTTACAGGATTTACAACGTCTGTCCATGCTGAGGACGAGGTTGTCAAGAACCTCTTGAGGCATCGCGTCCCATTTCTCTTGTAGCGCCAATCGAAGCTGTGGAATCGTTATTGGCGTCTAGTGATGTGCTGTCAAGCGTCTCCCGAGAAGGTCCCACACGTGTTCAATTGGATTTAGGTCCGGGGACCGTGCGGGCCAATCCATGCGTTGAACATATTCTCTCTCCAACAGCTCTATGACAGCCACTGTACGATGAGGTGTAGCGTTGTCGTCCATTAAGAGGAACTCAGGACCCACAGCACCTCTAAAAAGACGCACGTGAGGCTGGAGAACCTCGATACAATAGTGGATCCCAGTGACTGAACGGCTACCAAGCATGATACCGCCCCAAACGATGTTGGAGATGTGATTGCATGTCCCCGGCTCTCTCCATATTCGTATACGTCCAGAATCGCTCGTCAGACTAAATCGGCTCTCATCCGTAAGGAGAACTCGACCCCATCGCTGATGTGTCCAGTTCTTGTGTTCCTGGCACACAGAAACCGCCGTCTCCGATAAGCAGGCGTTAATGGCACACACCATACTGGTCGTCGTGCAAATAGACCGCCTTTGTGCAGCCTCCTGGACACGGTAAAACGCGATAACGGACGTCCAGTTTGTTGCATGTGCCTTGCGATTTCTCCCGCTGTCTGCCGTCTGTCTCTTCTCGCCTGTAGGACAATATACCTGTCGTTCGCCGCCGTGGTTGCTCGTTCACAACCACTGCAAAACTCTCGGGCAGCTGTTCCTGTCGTTTGAAATGTTCTCCAAGCTTGTGAAAAGATGCTGTGAGCGATCCCGAACTCCTAGGCCACACTAGTCACACTTCGACTTTCTTCCAACTTCCCAATGACGCGACATCGGGTAAAGTCATCCAGATGTCGTCTACTGGATAGCCTGTTGGCCATATCACACGGTGGCAGCATCTCGATGTCTTTCAAACCGAGTTCACCGTGCAATAGCTTTCACCGAATTGCTGAGCGTACACCGCCCGTGTGTTTATACCCTTCCGACCCTCCTTTCCCCCTACTTCTTTATGCATATATGTGCATGCCTAGCGGAACCTAGTCTATCTCCTGAATGGTCTTTTGGTCCGTTCTGAATGCTCGTTTCGCTGCTATTCTAATTTCTCCTTTTCGTCTTTAATTTTTGCAAACCAGTGTATAAGTTCACGAATGAAATTGTCCTCGCCTCTTCTAATATTTTAGGAATTGATACTATACATTAGCTCTTTATCACTCTCTTTTTCGCTGTCATTTCAAACATGTATGTCAGTATGAAAATACTAGTTAAAAAAACAGACATTAAATATTGTACCGAAAAATGCAAAAAAACAAATAAAAAAAGAAAGAAAAAAACAATGCATTAGTAAACTTGGATCCAAATTCAGCACAGAACGTCTGAGACAAAATTCCACATGCAGAAGCGCACAATATGTTTAACGGCATTCGACATGACGAAGAATGTCGCCTTGGTGGCGCAGTGGTCTAAGCTGGTCTTTCGTCCGAAAGTGGTCCGGGTTCAAATCCCGGTAAAACAGGGATGTTGTGTTTGTCTTACGGCACTGGCTCTCTCACTTCCCTGGAACCAGTGAGCCCGAATTAGGGACGACCGACTGATTATAGCCCATTGAGTTGCTCATAGTGGTCGTTAAACTTCCAATAACAAAAAAATGACGAAGAATGCACGACAAACTACAAAAAAGAGGCGTTATAGTGTAAACCAATGTATACCAAACCTGGTTACATATTTTAAATCGCAAATCCGAAAAAACGGCTTCTGACCATTCGTGCGCGATGCAAACGTGTTCGAATCTCAGTGAGGTATTGATGTTGTGCTGTCGTATGACACTGGCTCTCTTCCCACCCTAGAACCCAAGGACCTACATTAGGGACGACAAACAGCCTATAGAGCATTCAGAAGCGTTCAGTGGTAGTTAAACCCTCAAACAAAACAAAAGTTTTTCTTTGTGAAAGAACAAATGTTACAGAGGATGGATGAGTCAAAAGTTTCGCAATATTTGCATAAACGCTTGTGCTGCGGCAGGTATGTAGCGTGTTTAAACAAGTTCAAGACCCTCACTGTACTCAGTCGAAAGGGATATAAAATGGTAGGCTTTGGTGAACAGCATTGCATGTCGTCGTTCTGTTTGTGGTTTAGAACCTAAATGAATGAACAGCCACAACAAGCTAATTAGGAAACTTTTGCTTTAGAAGATTGAACACGTCCATAACGCTGCTGAAGCAACACGAAACATTTGTCACGCGAAAGGGAAAAGTTCCGTGGAACACAGCACAGTAACCAGATATTTCAAGAAGTTTCGCTAAGGTGACAGAAACCTCAACGATCAGCCAAGCTCAGGTAGGCTGATCGGCGTGGTTTCTGTCACACGACAGTGGGGAACAATAAAATCCTCATCAGCAGAATACCGATGTTTTAACGGCAACCGTAGAAGTCAGTCAAAATCCACGTATTCAACGAAGATCTCATGCAGGTGCCATAACACAACCTAACTGGTTAGTGATGGAAGAAACGGAGTATAATGCTTCCGCAAATGAGATTTCACACACACTAAACAACAGATCCCTCAAAGTGTTACCGAAACTTCTGTTGAGCACGAATATAATTTTCGTCCTAGGATCTTGTACGGAAGAACAGGTAGGATAGCCGGCGGATATTATTAACCGGCGAGAAAAAGTGCTACAACAGAAACACAAGAACTCGCATGAATGCAAATAGAACAGTACCTCGAGAGCGAAGCGCTCTGAAATTACAATTTCATTGTTTTTTAAATTGTGTTTTTTCACGCTGGTTATCTTCAGTGGTGGTTATTTGCCCATAAAAATGATATTACTTCAGCTTACTCAGACTGTTTATCTAGGAACTACCTAAAAACACTTTCAGCTTAGTAGTGAATTTGATTGAGACATTTTTCTTATTAATTCAGTGTTTACTTGTGCAAAATCTCAACCTATAGTTGAACTCAAAAACAAACCATATGTTTGATGAACTATTTTCAGAAATCAGATTTCAAAGAATAATTTTTCTATTATGGCATAAAGAAATGTAAACTGCTAGCATTCGGTAATTTGTTACAAATTATGTTATAATATGCTAAATGAAACTTGAATTGACTGATATATATTGGCAACTTTTCTTTTTTTGCGTGAGCAACTGCTCACCTTCAAAAGCGTAAATGCTTAAATTAAAGGATTATACGACTATAAAACCATTCGAAGGCAGACCGCTCATATGAAGACTTTCGTAAAGGAAATAGCGAAATTTTAAAATCAATTACCATCATTTTATACAGGGAAAATTTTTGAAAGTTCCCGGACGCGTGAATAGAATTTCGGCATGTAATGTGCGATTACGCTCTCTACGCCAATCAGACGCTAGACAGATATTCAGGATTTCGTTTAAGGTGCGGAGCTAAAAACTGGAGTCACGTGGTAACCAAATATGTACGCTGTTCTGACCCAGCTGTCTATTGCCAGGTGCTGTCTGATTAGGCCTAACATATTTCGGAGCTGTGATTCTTCTGTTTTCCCATGGTTTTTTGTTCAGAGGTATCTCCCAGTTATTACATTTATTTAGAACACACCTTTTTTCTCGATTATTTGGCAAAAACTGCAAATACGAGGGTTTTAGCGAGCGCGCATTGATTTCCATGGAATTAAATTATTCCTTTCTTAATTCATTTATTAATTTCTTAATTTATACAACTTTGGTGCTACACTTTCATCACTGTGTTAGTTCCTGAATTTTTTTATTTTTTTATCATGCTTCGACTTTGATTGGGCATTCAGTAAATGTGAAGTTTCAATGTAACATAATTTCGCAACCATGAATGTTTTTGCATTTTTATTATGTTCCAACATATTTAAACGCGTTACATATGATGGAGCATACGTTTTATTTTCTTGTTTCAGCAACCGACATTTTTTATCACTTCAAGTTTTCACCTAGTTTCTCTTCTGCGGAAATTTTATAAGAAAATGAGACAGCTGTGCTGGTGTAAATGACTTTCTAATGGCTCTTTTCTTCTGGCACCATTAATGTCAAGTATTTTGGTACTTTTGTCTAAATAGTTGTACTTATATTTAATGGCATTATAACTGTATGAATCTACGATACCCAACATAATTTGCCTTAATAAAAAGTAGGTAAGTTGTTTTTTAGTTGCTTGTAAGAAATTCAAGAAAATTTTGCTGATAGTGACTGGCTGCTTATTTGTTAAGAGGGTAAGAGTGAAGTTCATGACGGCCATAAACTAGGAAGCAAATGAATAAATAATTCGTATTCTCGACGTGGACCAGAAACACCAAACAAAAGTCATCGCTCAATTCCACGTAAACCAGTGAGTCTCGTGTTTGGTGTTCCTGGTCCACGTCGTGTGTGTTATTTGATCAGTTGCTGCTTTCCATCTTTGGTGAATTCCCAGTGCTGCAGTGCTGTGCCGGTCTCCATGAAGCAACCTACCATGAGGTTTGGCAGTTAATCACATGTGAGTATGGATAATTCGAGTCCGATGTGGTGCAGTGGTATCATGTCTGGCGCGTAAGTGGAAGACCTAGGGTTCAATTCCCAGTGACGGTCGATGATAATTTTCCGACACTCACTTGTTTACGTGGAAAGAGCGATGACTTCTGTTTGGTGTTCCTGGTCCACGTCGAGTGTATGAATTAAATTAACTAGTCAGTGTCTATTAAAATACACACTGATGTCGCTATTTCGAAACATTATGTACACAACTACAATAACGTAAGGCAATAAGCAGAAACGTGTTCTAAAAAACCATGCTGCGGCCAACAGGTACCCCCATTATATTAACCATGTAAATAAATATTTAGAACAGCAAACTGAATAGTGTTTGGCTCATAGACTTAGTGTGAGAACCTTACATCAAAATACTAACAACTGCCCGGAGGCTACTTTTAGAGTGATAAAGAATATAATATCAACAAGGTTGAAGGCATACCACTCTGAAGCCTTAATGGATTTCCTAGGAAATGTCTTGGAGACGTATTATAGGAAGATTGTCATAGATGTTGCTATGCCAGACTGAGGAAACCACGCTTGATTTTTCAAAAATATGTAGATAGGGGAAATACGACACTAGAGACTTGTTAACCTTAAGAAGAAGACGGTAATGTTTTTGTGTGCAGTCAGAATGTAACAATAAAGTACTGTATGAGGTGAATATTGGAGTGTGCTCCTGATTTTTGGGAATGCAAGGTGGTTTCTGCGAGCACCAGCCCGCGGTTCATATTAAACATAGGGTTATACACTGAGAGGCCACTTTATTATGACCACTCCCTCAGTACTTCGTTGGGCCACCTTTTGCCTTTAATACTGCGTCGATTCTTTGTGGCATGGGCTCCACAAGATGTTGATAGGTGGTTTGTGGAATCTGAGACCATGCTTGATGAATAGCACTTTCCAGAAGTGTGAGATTGCAGGGTTGTGGATTCAGCTGTCTGATGGCTCGTTCAACTTCATCCCATAAAATCTCAATGGGGTTGAGATCTGGAGATTGTGGAGGCCACCTAAGCAAAGTAAACTCAACGGCATGTTCCTGAAACCAATCCTGTACAATACGAGCACTATGGCAGGACGCATTATCTTGTTGAAAGTAGCTATCGCCATTGGGATAAACCATCCATATGACAGGATGCACTTGGTCCGAAACTATGTTTAGATATGATGTGCCAGTCAGACGTTGATCAACACTCATTAAAGGGCCCAAAGCATGCCAGAAAAACATTTACCAAACCATAACGTTGCCTCCACCAGCTTGAAGGGTTGTAGCAAAGCATTTGGGGTCCATGCTTTCGTGCTGTTTCCGACAAATTCTCACCCGGCCACCGGCATGGTACAACTGAAAACGTGTTCATCAGACCACATAATGTGTTTCGAATTATCGACTGTCCAATTCTTGTGCTCCTGTGCGAACTGGAGACGTTTTCTCTTGTTAACTGCATACACCAAAGGTGTTCGAACAGGCCTTCGATTGCCATATCCCATTCGATGCAGTGTACGACGAACAGTGCGTGCAGAGATCATTTGAGGGGATCCTTGATTAAGATGGTCTGTAATTTCCTGCACTGTTCCCCTTCTGTAGTCTGGACACTCTCCGTTCTGCCCGAGCAGTCACTAGTCGATGACGACCACACTTTGCACGTAGTGACCCAGTTTTCTTTGCTTGCAGTCTAGTCTTTAAACACTTTAACAACAGCTAATCTGAAACATTTCACGAATGCGGCGGTTTCGGTGATACTCGCTCCATGGCTCCGAGCTCCTACAACCATCCCAAGTTGAAAGTCCGTCAAATCGCATTTTTTACATATCTCGTCACCCCAAAATCACTTTTACTACAGTCGCAAGCACTAAGATTTCCCTATTTATACTAGCCTTGCCCTCGGGCGGCAAGAGCGTACAGCCATAGCTCATTTGCTTAAAACTGCCAGGTGGTCATAATAAAGTGGCCACTCAGTGTATTTCCAAATGTCCCGTATGTATTGTACAGCTGACTACCGCAATGAATTGTTTCACGTTGCAGGTGGGCAACAGTTTCTTGGAAAGCATGGTCAATGACGGTGACAGTAGCAATCAAGATTCCATATTTACACCATAAGCAGCGACTGACATAACAGAATGCTACCCAGTAGAATATGATCAGACCGCAGTTGCTCCAATGAATGAATCCACTACAAATGTAGAATACAACAACCAGCACAGAGTCCTGGAAAATTTTTCTTTTGAATTATACATACTCAAGCTTTTGTTAAAGAGCAATATTACATATGAGAGTTTAGTGAAACAGGCAGAAAAGTTGGTAAATGTGTAGATTAGTGTCCTAAATTATCTCATCGGAAAAGTTTTATTATCTTCAAAAATTGCGCCATACAGATTTTAAAGTATGGAGATTAATGGCAAATGGTGCTGAAATTTCATATTTTAAATGTACGCTAAAGATTTTTATCGTAGTATTTTCATGTAAATATTACGATAAATATATTTAAAAGACATTTATTTATGCTTTCCTTGGACTTGGAAGGTAGCCTATATGTCTTTTAAAGACTTCCATCTTAATATTTACTTGCAAGTGTGATGTTGTGAAGGGACGCTGCGGTAGGCCTAATGCGTCGCTACCGCGACAAAATCAAGCTTTGCTCCGTTGAAAGGAAAATTCGCTGAGGTGTGTAATTCACGCGCGGATTACTACAAGTGCAGCCGGGTACCTTCCTGACAGGAGAGGGAAGCATCAAGTACTCATACACTACAGAATATAGTTCGTCATGTTTTGTAATTGTTATAAAATCACATGTTCAGAAATGTTTCGTTCTTTCGCACGATTTCCTGATCACAAATAAAAAGCACGAATATGCTTTTCTATGTTGTACAGAAAACTGGGGAAGTATAACTTTCGGTTCTACTTTGAACGACTTCCATTCATAGCTGATTTGCTGTTGCACAGAACGTTTGGTTCTCTTGTTTATATTTTGTTTGCAGGTCACTTTGCATTTCGCTGTTATGTATCTTTTGCATACCAAAGAAGTTTTTTTTTTCGGTTTTTGCTGTCATCAACGTAGAGGATGTAGCAAAATAAAGGGTGGATAATATGGACCTATTTTCTGTGGTATACCACTACAACATTTATTGCTCTCCTGCCAACAACGTAACCGCTTTCTCATGTACTCTGTTGCCCGTCATTTCTATACAGCATCAAACCTTCCTTTTAACAGAGCAAAGCTTAGCATCGTCGCATTAGCGATGCGTTAGCCTGCCGCAGCTTCTCTTCACACCATCGCACTTACAGGTAAATATTACGATAAAAATATTTAAAAGACATTTAAAATATGAAATTTCTGCACCATTTGCCATTACATTCTATACTCTAAAATCTGTACGTTGCACTTTTTCCAAGTGCTAACATTTCTCCGAAGAAATAATTTTGGATGCTGATCTACACATTTGCCGAAAAGTTCACTTAAGGATGAAATTGGTTAAAACTGGAATGCAACTGCATTTCTTCATGAATAATTTCACAAGCCACCGATCTGGGGAAAAGGTTAAGGTTCAACCTGGTTCCATTATGCGTAGGCTTGAAGTATCGATAAATGTGTACTTTAGCGTCTTAAACTATTTCGTCGGAAAAATTTCTCTGTGTGGGGAAAAGCACGGAGTACAATTTTTTAAGCTTGCAAAAAAATGGGGAAAGGTGCAAAAATGTAGTATTTTTAGATAAAAAGAAATAATTTTTCCGAAGTATGAACCTGCAAGTACGATGGTTTGCTGTAGTTGCTGCGGGAGGCTGAAGCGATGCTAAAGGCCACCACGTAAAGTTTCCGTGAGTCGGAACCGAGTACGAGTTGGTAGTGAATGAGCGGAAGAGTGTAACAGTAGTGGTGTGTATATTTCAGAAGAACGTGATCGTGTAATCGTGCACAAGTAGAAGTAGTTCAAAAGTGTTTTATTAAAAAAAAAAGGCTGTTAGGGCTGTCAAAGGACGACCAAATTGAAATTGTTACAAAGCACACACACCAGACTTCCCAATTATCGTCTAAAAACGTATGGTTTAAAAAACGTCTTTATCTACAATTTAAAAATATGGTTGTTTAAAAGCTTTAGCGAGCACTTTCGCGACCACTATGGTCGCATCTTCAGGTCGACGAGTGAAATCATATTAGGGAGGTACATGGTTTAAATAGTAGGAGACATCAGCACAGAGAGAATACATACACTGCCGGACAATTGCTAAGGACGGATGGGAATAGCAACGATAGCAACCATAAAATGGAAGGCAGGAAAATGTGGAAATTAGCATAAGTGCGGGATACAGTAAGACGTGTTGTGCGTATGCAAATTTTGGATTGCCGAACTAGTTCGTGACGTCATAGCGCTGATAAGAGACATAAAGGATTTGACGTGCATTGACCGTTGTTGTTCAAACGCAAAGTTGAAAGGGAAATAATCAATTGACGAACTTGCAATTTTTAGTATGTCTTTCCGACATCACCTAGATGATTTTACGCGTGGCCGTATTATTGGCAAGATTGAAGAAGGGCGAAAAATAACAGATGTTGCCAGGGAGTTCGACGTCAGCCACAGTGTTGTTTCAAGGCTTTGGAAATAATTTCAAACAAATGGAGAGTGTAGCAAACGTCACGGGGGAGGTCGTGTTCGCAGTACGACACCTGCAGAAGATCGGTACATAGTGCTATCAACAAAAAGACACCGGCGCAGCACGGCTAGTGAGGTAGCAAATCAGTTTATGGCTGCTACTGGCAAGCGGATCTCCCTAAAAACTGTCGCCAGACGTTTGCATGAAGGAGTACTATACGCCCGCCGTCCTGTTGTGTGCATCCCATTGTCCAGACGTCACCGTACCGCCCGTTTGCAATGGTGCCATCAACATCGCAATTGGACTAATAACGACTGGTCTGCTGTCCTCTTCTCGGATGAGAGTAGATACAGTCTATCGTCTGATTCTCGACGACAACTGATCTGGCGTGATAGTGGTACTGCATATTGTCCAGCAAACATACAGGAAAGGGACCGATATCCCTCATGTAGTGTCATGGTATGGGCTGGCATCATGATCAATTGCCGTACGTCCCTCTATGTGCTTCCAACTGGGACTATGACTGGCCAACGATACTTTAATGATGTTTTGCTACCTTATGTTCGCATGTTCCGTGGTGCTGTCGGTGATAGATTCATTCTCATGGACGACAACGCAACATGTCATCGAACAGTCGCTGTCCAGGAGTGTCTTTAGAGCGAGGATATCCAACGCCTCGTATGGCCAGCACGTTCTCCAGATCTGAATCCCATTGAAAATGTGTGGAATGCTTTGGGGAGGAGTCTTGCTGGTCGCCAATGCCCTCCAATAAACAAGGACACCCTCATCCGTGCACTGACAGAGGAATGGGATAAATTACCCCGACAGCTGCTTGATAATGTTGTGCAAAGCATGACACGACGTGTGGAATCTTGCATCGCCCTCCATGGTGGCCATATCCCGTATTAACGTCTTACGCCAGAACTCCTGCGGACGGTAATTGCATTTTTTTCACGTTTACGTATTCTGCACAAAATGGCCTGTTTGTCCCTTGAACACGTTCCAAAGCCTTTTGGATTTCAGAGCACAATAAATTGTCTTTCTTGTAATGTCCTGGCATTCTGACATTATTTTATTTCACTTGGCATCCAACCACACTTACTTTTTTATGCGCTATATAGGCGTTTATGATCCGTCCTTAGCAATTGTCCAGCAGTGTATTATGTAAATGAGAAAAAACACATAAATCACTGCCATTCACCACAAACTGTTTAAAGTCATCAAAATTATTTTGGTGGTTTCACCCATGAATATTGTAAAACGAAATTTCTGCAGGCACTAGGGTTGTAGATAGGATCGTCTTCATTGCAGCACTTAGGTCCTAATTTAATAATATATAGGCTCTCAGTGAGGAGCATAGAGCTTTTTTAGAAACTGTTGATAGCAAGTTCGCATTTTCCCAGTTACGTCTTAAATCCCTTTCGATGACAGTCTTGGACAATGTGGAGGTAGTAGCTTCTTTACGGATGACATATTTGTGTTCAGTCCACCGAATTCCCAAACTTCGAAAGGTAGAACCCACACAGCAAAAGTCCGCAGATTGTCCAATAATGTCCATCAGGGGGACACCATGTATACTAAAGCGGGAACCAGTTTGTATTATATCTCTGTCATGTCTAAAAATAGAAAAAAAGGTTTTGAGTTTTGACACCGAACCCGAAGGTGTATTTTTACAGGTGTTTTTTAATAAGGTTTCAACTGATTTTTAGTGAAAAAAAAACCCCTTAGGGTTTGGTGTCAGAGATATAACACCAACTGCTTCCCGCTTTGGTGTATATGGCGACACCCTGATGGCCACTAATGGACAATTTGCGGACCTCTGCTATGTGGGTTCGACCTTTCGAAACCTGGGAATTCGGTTGGCTGAACACAAATATGCCACCCGTAAAGAAGCTACTACCTCGACATTGTCTAAGACTGTCATTGAAAGGAATTTAAGACCTGACTGGAAAAATCCAAACTTACTATCAACAGCTTCTACAAAAAGCTCTATGCTCCTCACTGAGAGCCTATATATTATAAAATTAGGACCTAAGTGCTGCAATGAAGACGTTCCTGTCTACATCCCTAATACCTGGAGAAATTTTGTTCTACAATATTCATGGGAGAAACCACGAAAATAATTTTGATGACTTTAAACAGTCTGTGGTGAATTGCGGTGATTTATGTTTATTTTCTCATTTACATAATACGTATTCTCTGTGCTCATGTCTACTACTATATAAAGCATGTGCCGCTCTAATATGATTTCATTAATCGACCTGAAGAAGCGACCATAGTGGTCGCGAAAGTGCTCGCCAAAGCTTTTAAACAACCATATTTTTATATTGTAAATAAAGAAGTTTTTCAGACCATACGTTTTTAGATGATAATTTGGAAATGTGGTGTGTGCGCTTTGTAACAAGTTTAATTTGATCGTGCTTTGTCAGCCCTTACAGTCTTTTTGATTTGTAGCAAGGAAATACCTCTGATTTTTAGTTTTTTATTAAGTTTTGAGAAACATATGTGCGGAATGTCGTTATTATTAGTTTTGCAATGGCGCCGAATGGAAATAAATAAATGAATGTGAATTAATTTATGTACGACGAATTTTTGAGTAAGAAGTTTTGGTTCCAGTTGAGCCTAAAGTTTTGGTTATGGTTTCGAATATCTGAAGGGGTAGGTGATTACTTCAAGCACTTTATTTGTAGTTCTACTGCTATTCCGTACATCTTAGCTCACATTTCCCCTTCGTAAAACAGATATTTTTCAAAATAAACAATTTTCTTCAATTCAGATATCGTACTACGGCAGGGAGGCCAACAGCTTCTTGTCGTATTGTTGCGGATAATGAAATTTTAAGACCTGACGAAATCCGAAATGAAGTGTGGAGACTGACGATTTTGTACTTACGCATTCTCAAAATGACCCTTTAAAAAATTATAATGCTGCGTAAGACCGACCTCTTTCCTTCAGCGTATTCGTACAAGACGCTTCGATGACTACGTACTACTCAACCTGTTCGTGTTGTATTCTTCCGCTCGTTACTTGCCCTTCTCAACAAAGCTTCCATTCACCGGACTCAACCTTGACGACGTCGCCGCTCCGTCGTCTTAGGCCTACCACACGTACTCTTGCTAACCATCGCTCTCCTAGGAAAATACTTCGCAAAAAGTATTTCCTTTTTATTTAAAAATACTATATTTTTGCAACTTTCCCCATTATTTTGCATGCTTAAAATATCGTACGTCGTACTTTTCTCATGCAGTTAAATTTTTCCTATGAAATAATTTAAGGCGCTAAAATACACATTTACCAAAGGATCCTCTTGAGGGTGTACACGCAGACCAGCAGGACGGCCTACAAAGGACACTGCTCATCAAGCAAAGAGAAAAAGGGTACATTCTCTCAACTCCAGTATTCTTGCAAATATTCCTAATGCTAAAAGCCATGGCGATGGGCATTAATGCTAAGACATGAATACTTTTCGTATTTGAAATGAACTGTATTTTTATCTAATTGTCCCAAGTTTAACAAACAAATATCTTTTGTACCGTATCTCCTAATATAAAATACTAAGAAATATTTTTTTTACTTCTTTAATCTGCTTTCATTGATTTTTGATGCGTACTGTAGAAATTTCGGACTTGGATGGTAAGATATCTTAACACACTCTGGTTTTGAATGTCACATTTACATACCTGCCAATCTCTCAGAACCAGAAGAGGTAACACTCAAATAGAAAAATCGTAACTTGACGCGTACTGATAGGTTTTGAAACCTTATGCAGCGACGATGGTGTAAGATGTAGCTATATAAATTCGTGATGGTTGCAGGTGTAAGGGGAGGGATGTTTCTTTGAATAAACAGTAATTCGTCCACATTCCAGCGCCAACCAATCAGGTGCTTAAGTATGACGAAGATACAAAAATACAAATTGAGTCAGGATTCGCCCATTGATTGCCAATTGCTCTTGACTTACTTTATTTCAGTTGGGAAACTAGAGGCAAGGAAATATGTTAAGAGAAATTGGAAACTTCCCCGAGCAAAAAATATTTCATTTGAAGGGAAAAAGCAGATTACATGTAAATTTTTCCCTACTTAAGTCTGAAAGAGGAAAAATGGGGAAAAACATTACTGTTTTGTAAAAATCGTAGTTTTGGCAGCAAAATCATATCACCATACTGCAGCATAATTTCTTGTACTAAATATGATAGAATAATAACAGTTGGCAGGTCTGAATTTACAGTTGCCAACCTCTCTGGATTTGAATGCCACATTACTTATTCTCTAATCTAGGATTATTGCAAGGCGATATCCTAGTATTTTTGCTGTTTATACACCATAATTTGAAGTCACATTATTTCTTTGTTTCAAGGAGTATTCACTAATATGTTACTGTGTATATATTTAAAAAGAAGTCATTTTCAGATGTCTTTCCAATAAAAGTTGGAATGTATTATGACTTAATTTGAACTGAAGAAAGAAGTCATCTGCAACTCCATTATTTCCTGACGGTTGAAATAGATATTTGTCCATGATACAGGAATAATTATGCACATTCGTTTATTTCTTATGGTCATAACCTTCCCAATCTGGCAATGAAACAAATCATAGTCTCACTGATGAAGACCATAGTAATGGCTGAAATATATTTACTTTAAAAACTATTATACGTAACTTAGCGTGGTTTCAACTACCATCAAAGGAACATGAAGCAAAACATATAGAATTAACAATAAATAACAAAGAGTTAAAAATATCCGTCAGTCCTCCTTTTTAGACTGTAAATCCGCTGAACTGCGTTGAGCAAATTGTGAAACATCGCTGGCATGACACTTCTGTGAAGTGCCAAAGCATGACCTCACAGAGGTACTACTGGAATTACCTGGTGCGCAGCAATACTTGATAATTAGGAAAACAGCAGCGAAAACAAACATGAAAGTAAAAAATAGGAATAAAAATTAACAAATATCGGAACCACCAAAACATGTAACAGAATAACTTGCGGAAATCATCTATGGGAAATAAAAATGAAAATGTCTTATTGATAATTGACTATATAATGGGCCAATAAATTAAGAAAAATGTAATAGTTACTATTTTCCTAACATACAACTGTCGTTACAGCAATGAGTCAACAAATCTAAATAAAAAGTAACCGCAATAAAATAAAAAGTAACCGCAATAAAATGCAAACTCTCGTAACTAAATTTAAGAGACAGGTGATGGTACTTACCTATAAACATGAAAGTAAAATTAATAAATAATCCTGATAAGAAAATCAAACAGCGAAAAGTAAAAATAAAAACAAAATAAAAATCAGTAACAGTTCACGTAGAAATAACCAAGCCACCCAGCTCTAAAGTTCTACGGCACAGCAATGCCTAATAAATCAGAAAATTAAACA
Organism: Macrothele yani; assembly: GCA_039090855.1. NCBI lineage: Eukaryota > Metazoa > Arthropoda > Arachnida > Araneae > Macrothelidae > Macrothele > Macrothele yani. Next base: position 139,950,779 of record CM077015.1, read on the forward strand.
GCAAAGACAAAAAGCAAACATGAAACAAAAATTAGGATATCAATAAAAAATAAATATGATAATCAACTGACGTAGGCCTAACCAAGCCACCCCGCTCCAGCACATAAAAGCACTAAATTAACTCACAGACGAGAATCACACAATCGGAACTCTCAAAACGTAAAACCTTAAGCTTAACCCAAACAAAAGAAAAAGGACGGGTCAAAAATGAAAAAGCAACTAGCGTATGCGCACCCAGACGTGCAACTATACCAATCCAGGTCCTCTACAGCATTGAGGCCATGCCCCATAGGATCAACATCTAGGACATCTTAGCTCTTACTTTGTTATGTTTAGTTAACTAGGTTTTTGTGATTTTTCCTTCAATTTTGAATGTGTGTGTGTGTATGTTTTAAAAGACACTGGCTAGTTAATTAATGCATGCACTCGACGTGAACCAAACACCAAACAGAAGTCATCGCTCTTTCCACGACAACAAGTGAGTCTCGGAAATTCTTATCGACCGTCCCTGGGAATTGAACCCAAGGACTTCCCCTTACGCGCCGGACATGCTACCACTGAACTAGAGCGACCTCGGATTCGCTAGACTGACATGTGATTAACTGCCAAAAAACATGGTAGGTTGCTTCATGGAGCCTCGCACGGCCCACAAAAGATGGAAAGCGGCAACTCATCAAATAACTAGGAGGCGAATAAATCATTAATTCACACACACAACGTGGACCAGGAACACCAAACACGAGACACACTGATTTTCGCGGAATTGAGCGATGACTTGTGTTTGGTGTTTCCGGTCCACGTCGAGTATATGAATTAATTATTCTTTCGGCTCCTAGTTCATTGCCACCATGAACTTCACTCTCACTTCCTTAACATACAATCAGCCAGTCACCATCAGCAAAATTTTCTTGTGTTTCTTACAAGCAACTGAAGACGAACTTACCTATTTTTTTTAAGCCAGTTTCTGTTGAGCATCTTAGCTTCATGCAGTCATAATACCATTAAAAACAGGTTTATGAGTACCAATATTTAGACAAAATAACCCAAATTCTTGATATTAATGGTGCCGGAAGGAAACGAGCCATTAGCAAGCCATTTACAGCCGCAGAGCTGTCTCATTTTCTTATCAAGTTTCCGCTGAAGAGAAATTAGGTGAAAACTTGAAGTGATTAAAAATTTCGGTTGCTGAAACAAGAAAATAAAATGTATGCTCCAACATATGTAGTGCATTTAAATATGTTGGAACAGAATAAAAATGCAAAAACATTAATGGTTGCAGTATTATATGTTACCTTAGGAAACTCACATTTACAGCATACCCTCCACCCAAAGTCGAAGCAAGATAAAAAAATTCCAGGAACTAATACAGTGATGAAAAGTGTAGCACCAAAGTTGTATAATTTAAGAAATGGATAAATGCATTAAGAAACAAATAAGTTAATTTCATGGAAATCAAAGCCCCCTCCCTAAAACCCTCGTAGTCGCAGTTCTTTCCAATTAATCGAGAAAAAATGTAAGTTCTTAATAAATGTAATAACTGGGAGATACCTCCGAAAAAAACAAGGAAAAACTGAAGTATCACCGCTCCAAAGTACGTTAGGCCTAATCAGACACCACCTGGCAATAGACAGCTATGTTAGAACAGCGTACATAATAGGTCACCCCGTAACCCCAGTTTCTAGCTCCTCCCCTTAAACAAAATCCTGAATCTCTGGCTAGCTTGAGATTGGTCGAGAGAGCGTAATCGCTCATTACATGTCGAACTGCAATTCACGCGTCTGAGAACGCTCAACAATTTTTCCTGTATAAATTGACGGTAATTGCTTTTAAACTTTACGCTATTTGAATTTACGAAAGTGTTCATAAGAGCAGTCTGCCTTCGAATAGCCGGGTCAACCTATAATTTGAGCATTAACGCTTTTGCAGGGGAACAATTGCTCACTTGAAGAAAGAAAAAGTCCCAACTTAATTTAATTTCATTCAACATGTTATAAAAATTTTTTTAACAAATTACCAAATGCTAACAGGTAACATTTACAGGTACATCGGTATTAGATTAAACGCTATTGGGTTGATCACAATTTCTCAAACCGTGAATGAAAATTTGAAACATTATATCATGGCAACTTTAAACCAATTGCGTGATGATATTCCATTAATGAAATGATTTGAATATTAAACGTATCAGTTTTTAGCTGAATCGCAGTATTCAGGGAAAGGTATTGTGCTTGGAACTAAAAGAGATATTTGGGATGACGCAATTAAAAAAACAAAAAGATAAATCATACAGAAAATTGCAGTTCTTTGTTATAATACGAGGTAAGAACCTCAGTATTCACATTAGTACGGATATTTTGTGAGAATGAGGAGCTTTTTTGTTCTAACTAAGGGCTGTGTGTAAGTTGCTAACATTTGTAATACGTAATACACACACACAGCAAATTCCTACGGAAAATATAATTTCAAATTTCTACCTTTCAATTTGACCATCTCTGACTGTACAAACGAAACATGAAATTCGAATTTTCAGTTTAAAGTTTTTTTTACAGTGTAAACATATGGGAATTACATACAAAAGGAAACAAATAATTATTTTCAGATGAAACTATGTTCAAAAACGATGATCTTAAAGTACCAATTAATTATATCATTTTGGTTATCTTGATACCGTGATATCGCATGATGTTCTATTCTAAATTTTTCATTTAAACACTTTTTTTACATCAACTGATATCTGTTTTTGTCCTTTACACAAGTTGAGCTTTCATTATAACCCTTTTTTCTTCGACTGTCTCAAAATTAATTTCGTTTCCGTAGATAAGTCCGAAATGTGCAGAAACAAAAAGCTTTATGCAGAATAGCGAAATCGTCTTCCTGTTCCGTAAAAAGAATTAAATCAATTTTCAAGCCAGCGTATGCGTAGTAAGTTATCTCTTTCGTGATTTCATGGGTTTAGTTTAAAACGAAACAAAAGGACTGTTCCTGAAAGAGGCACATGCAGATATATCTCTCGATGCCTGCGCGCGTTTGTCAGAAATTATTAGCTCTACTAAATGCATATTTCAATGCATTTGGAAAATTTCTTGAAAGACTGAAAGGAGGAACGTAACTTTTATCATTTTACTGTTATAGAAGAGTTGTCCAAAACAGTATAAAATGCAATGTTCCTTTGATTGAGGTATAGACAAACTGGGAAAAACCGTACATTTTCTAAAATTGTTCATTTATTCAATTATTTAATGCACAGTATAAGAAAGGCAAAGTAAGGGGTGTCGATAATTAAATTTCACATATCCAAGGGCACAGCATGTGAAACTATTGATCTGATTGGTTTTAAATTTGACATGATAACTCCTTAGGCAATAGAAGTGTATTTGACAGAAAAACAGAAACTAGTTCCAATAATTGCCTCAACGAAAAGAACAGCCGCTATATTACAGTAGAGAAATATGGAAAAAATGAATGAAACTTGCAATACAAAAGACACATTTTGTGGTTAAAATACAAGTTTCACATGCTGTCTTCCCATCTTTGCAACATGCTAGTATCGCAAACTCACATTCTCAACCACAGATAGATGTGTTTCGCAGGAAGGGTTGTGGATATGGGGCGTAATGCTGGCCTTGTGGCCGACAAATATTTTCCATGTGATCATGGGTGAGGATGTCCTATAGATGACCTAAAAGCCAAAATTCGAACATTTTCAGTTTTGGTGAGTACGAGTGCGAAGCCAAGTAGTAGGAAACCGAGAGCTGATTACCTCTTTAGTATCAAAAGTTCCCTGGCAAAACTGTTCGACATTTCGAGCAGGCGTACCGTCCTACATAAAAACTTCTGTACTTAGTTCACTTACACTGTGTGCGTTTTAGAAACACCAACACTTACCTGTTTCGCCAAGAGATAGATAAATATAACTGGCCGTTGACAGATCCTTTAATAAGACCCGCCCTCCCAAGTACCTTGAAAGTGGGACAAAACGAGGAATTCCACTGCAACACTGCACCAATAATTGAATTTTAGAGAAAAAAGTGGGATATCGAGCACAATGTGTAAATTTTACTTTGACGAAATTCTTCACTTGTGAGTATTAATACCACAATGCAGATGATAATCTCTTTATGCTTCTTACAAAATTTCCCTCAGTCATCCGTTTTTAAATTCGAACAAGTGAAGAAACTGCAGTGATAACGCTTTTTGTGCACTACCGGGAGGGGAAGTAAATGCTGGTCGTTGGAAATGTTGTAAGTATAGCAGCTCAAAGAATCGTATTCATGGGGTTGCTTAACGACTGAGCAATACGCCTCGCGCTATTGCTTCCAGAGGTATTAGACATTTTCTCTTAATCCAGCGGTTCTAGTTACATTTACAGGATCTTCTGGTCGAATGACGTCCGTTGTCTGCCAAGTTTGTAGAGATATTGTTCTGGTTCTGCCTTGAGCGATGACAATTTGGTGCCTATGTTACTGGTCACATCACAGCCTGTAAGAAAATAGGTAGCAAGAAAGACGTCTGTGGTAGCACCTATCTTTTTTTTTTTTTTTTTTTTTTTTTTTTATTTTGATTGGAGGTTTTTTTTTTTTTTTTATTGGAGGTTTAACGACCACCGTGAGCAACTCAATGGGCTATAAGCAGTCGCCCGTCCCTAATTTAGGGTCACTGATTCCAGGGAAGGTGAGAGAGCCAGTGCCGTAAGACAAACACAACATCCATGCCTCACCGGGATTCGAACCCGGACCCCTTACGGACGAATGATCAGAGGCCAGCGCCTTAGACCACTGCGCCACCGGGGCGGCGCACCTATCTTGTCCACAAGAGTATGAACTGGTATGATATATGATGCCGACTTTCTCATCCATAGTTCAGAGAGTCCATTTTCATTAACAAACTTGTATAAATGATTGAGCATCATAAAAACGTCTGTGTAACTTCAAATCACAACGATACGCTGTAAACCTTCTTTAACAGAGTGTAAAACATGAGGAATAATACGTAAGTCGGCCTCCTCAACAGTTACCAGAAGAGTATCCTTCATTTGTGTGAAGCTTCCATCCTTTATTGCTAAGGTCGGAGTAGGCCCACTTTCAAGCAACAAACCGCTGAGCATAGTTTCCAATTGTCGATTAGCTGACACCGTCTTCAGAAACTTGCTCAGGGCATCTTGAATCAGAATTGTGTTGTCAGCTGATGCCCCAAATCTTTCCACCTGTACAAGAAGCTTTGTAGTGGTGGCAATGGATGTTATCGGTAGTGGTTGCACAGAAGACCTTCTTTCTCTCTCAGCATTTTTGATTGACGATTGAAGGTAGCTGTCAAAAACATAGCCCATACGATTGAATTTACAAGCATTATTAACATTACTGTCAAGGATTGTAAACATATCTTGAAATGTGTCATTTCCCTTAACTGGCAACCTTCGAATTTGGTTCATGACATCAACAACCACACTACTTTTCAGGGTATGCTGCTTTTGGAAATTTCTGTCAGGAGTATCTAATTTTTTGGTTAACTAAGACATGAGTTGAGACTTCATGGGTTTAATAGTAGCACCATTCTCATCTAATAAGGCAGAAGGTGAAAAATCGCAGGTTAGGATTTCTGTCATTACCATTTATCTCTCCTTGGCAATACCAATATTTCTCTGATTTTGCAAATGATCTTTGATGGAATTTTTCACAGTTTGCTTTTTTGTCTGCATATCTGAAACGATGATAGCACGAATGCCAGACCATGTCAATGTACTTTGGTTTGTTAATCCTCCAACACTTTGCAACATACTTATCACTGTCTCTTTTTCCTTGATCTCGTCACGCATGGTTAAATGTTAGCCTCTTCAATGATCTTGAAATCTGATGGAATGTTAACTGGTGTTGATGGCTTGTCAAAATTTCTAACCTGCTGACATGGACGTAGAGCATGTTTCCAAGTTTATTATGACCCATTGTTGATAGCTTTTGTTTACCGGGGAATCATGCTAGGAGCTTCGTGAAATGAGATCATAACAGTATCATGGGTTCCTCGGAGACCTCAAAGGCTTGCCTCTTCATGGTCAAAATTACCCATCGCACCTACGGTGAAGTTACTTCTGATAAAATAACGTGGAAACGCAGGGCTCATCGAACAAGGCTTTATTGTGTACTGTGCAAAGTTACGACGAGATTCCATAATCTCATTGTAGCTGACTGACAATCCAGCTTTGTTGAACAAAGTGATAAGCTGCTTGCTCTTACGCTTCTCATGAAGTCAATGGCCTGTCATCAGATGCAGAGGAGTCTACTTTCTTCCTTTATGAATACTGTAGAACATTATGTGAAAAAGGAATTTGATTCCGCGTGTTATAGCGGTTTCTGTTTTCTCACTGACCTTTCCAATTCCATCATTGTCAGTTTCTTCTTCTGCTTCACCTGAAGTCGTACATGGTTAACTGTTGTCATTAATGTGGGAAAGAATAGTTAGTTTATCAATATTAATTACATCAGACAAGAAATCAATTAATGGGTGTTGGATTGGCGTTTTTACCGAAGATTTTTGTAGCTGGTTTGCATTCCCAAACTCATGGTCAGGGTCGAAAACTGTTTCCAGGAGCGATTGTCTAATCATTTTGCCAGCCTCACTAACACAGTCTACAGATCGTAGTTTCTCTGCTACTTGATCAACAGTGAGCTTTGAATAATAAAAATGCTAGTACTGATTTTTTCATGGTGGTTTGCAGAACTGAATGTTTTCCCCAGATATTTTTATCATGTACAATTTTACCTCTGTATTTGCAATTGACTGTTCTCCAGGCTGTTTTTTGGCATAATCACGAATCTCACTAAGTGTTAGAACATATCCACGATCCATAATGTCTTGAAGAAGTGGTTTTGTTTTATATATCTTTGGTGATACTCTTCAAGACAGAGTTTTTGATAGTATAAATATGTTCCAAACAAAGCTGATTCATCTTCAAGAGCACAAGGTCTGATGTATACATCGTCCTTGAAGAACAGAGTGGATGCAAGAAATGTTTTTGCCCGACTGGTTTTACTTATTCTATATTTTTCTTTTATGTTCCTGTGTTTCCGTTTTCCGCAAATAATATATAGAAGTTTTGTAGGCTTCACCTTATTAGACGATGGCTGGTTACGACTAATACCAAGAGCTCTCAAATTTTTGTGTGGCGATAATGCTGAATCTTGGAGTTGATACTTCCTGTTGTTTAGCTTCATTTTTTTCTCTTTTTTTTTGAAGCAAAGTTTTCTTTAGTGTGCATGATTTAAAACATGCATTTGAACAATGGTACAAGAACTTAGAATCTCACCCAAGGATATATGCATACGTTTAAAAACATCCCCTTGTCGTATTTCAGCAGCAGCCAAGATTGTTTGTCTTCCTTCTGTTAGAGTTGCTTTTTTTATGTTTTTGGCATAAAGTATATTTTCAAATGTTCGCATTTATTGACGTTCCTCTCGATCGGCTAAGATGTAGCCCCACAAGTTGCTTGTTATCTTCCATCTCATTTATTCAGTCTAAAACAAACAAAATTAACATCAGTTAATTTTTTTGTTTGGATAAATATATGTATCTTTTGAAGAAATCAGTAAATAAAATACAAAAATTGTTAGATTTTCATGAACTTGTTTTATTACTGGTTAATAGTCTTATCTTCTATGAAATTTAATGAGGAATCCAAAAAAAGATGTTATATTTTGTATAGGTAAATTGGAAAGAACAGAAAATTGCGAAATTCAATATTAACTAGTGCGCATATATGCCCAAAAGGAAATGGCGTCATATAAAATGTGTGCCCAGGTTGCCAGATGTCTACCGAAGATGTTATCCTTCCTTTGAACATGTCCTAAGAGATTCTGAAGAGAAAACTCGTCCATCTCAAAATTCCGACAGGCCTTATCGCCAGGCACTGGACTAATGTATTTCATGCCCAAAAATGGAAGTGAATAGATTCTCATGTGATCCATTACGATGTAATACTTTGTTCATTTTTAAAGCCAATGTGTCATGAAATCTAGATTCAATTCTGTGTCATCAGAAGTCCTATGGTCTTCTTGTGATACAGATGCAGGTAAAACTCGTGACTCAATACCAAAAAGACAGGTAGCTCCGGAAAAATCCTCGAAATAATATTCAAGTTTCATGGATGTGGTACTTGCTGGCATCGTATTTCAGAGAATGATTATGAGTGCAAATTAATGCATGACAAATGTTAAGGACTTCAACCTTTACTTTGAATTGAAGTGATACGAGATCTCTTTTCAAGTTTTTGCTTTTATATTTACATCTAATACACTTCGTTCGCGATACTTATATGCGATAATTATCGGATACAGAGTTTAGAAAACATCGCATTCGGTTTATTTTTAATGTGAAGAACTGGCTTTGAAATTTGATTTTCGGCAGAGGCAGTGAAAGGCAAAGTGAGAAAAGGAACTCAAAGCCCTGTTTACTCATACTTGTAAAATGTCTGAATCGCTAAGCGTCATGAGCAAGACGTTTATTAAAAATTCATTGATTTTCTCCTGTTACTTTTCCTATTCCTGTTCAAAAGGATATGGTAAGCTGGGGCGGCCGCCTGTACCGACATCTCTAAAAATAGTTACTAGAAAAGTGAAGTAACCAGTCGTACTGTCAGGTGTAAATGGGTCGGCAGCATGCTGAGTACGACCAGGATGCAACAAATGCTTGCTTGCTGCAAGGCAAACAGGTTGCTGCTGGTTGTTCAGTATAAAGCCACCTTTTCAGTTCCATTGGATTACGGAAGCAACTGGTCACCAAACTTTCAATGGAAATTTTTCTTTAAACTCAAATTGAAATCTATCTGAAGGGAAAGCAATTTCTGTGATATCAACAAAATATTTGACTAGATCAAATGGGTTCCTGAGAATCTCATGTTTTTCGGTTTTACGCTTGTTAAACCTAAACAATTGCCCAATATGGTATAACAGCTGTACCTCGCAGCCCTTAAAGTTCTAGCAAAAATGTCTAATGCGTCTGCTATACCAAATTTCTTACTCTAAAGAAAAGTTCTTTGGAAACATATGTGTTCATATTTTATGCGTATTAAACCTTAGCAATCCAGTATTGTAACCTAACAGTGGTACAGTTCATTCTTTCAAGGTGTAGCATAGACGTCTTAGGCGTCAACTTTATCAATCTTCAAATGTAGCGAAGAGAAACTTTCTTCGAATTTTAATGATATCAACTCTCTTCAAAGTTGCTCACAAGGTTGGAAATGAACTGCTATTTTTTTCTATATCGATGAGGAAGGAAAATATGCCAGTCCTTTCAGCATTTTACTCTGGTAAGGAAAACGAAGAAAATCTTTAAAAGTCTTTAAAATATGCCGAGAAGTGGAAGTTAGAACAAAATACGTAATCTTGGGTCGTAGTGTGTTTTCTTTCAAACTTCTTTTGAATTACTTTAGAGAGAAGTTTTTGACGCATTACCATTTGCGATACTTGAATCCAAATTTTAATTCATATAATCCAAATCGTTTTATCCTTATTGTCGAAAAAATCTTTTAACTGACGTATTTTCGTTTTTCTACTTATCCAGTGTTTTCTGTAAGACTTTGAATTACTCTGATTAGAATGCACGTTCAATGATAAGCTTCTGATCCGATAGGTAAACGTTTTATTCTAATGATGTTACAAGAAAATCATGTTATGCTAAATTTATTTATTATTAGGTAAATTTAAATTTCAAAAGTTCTTAGTTTTTTAGTCAGATGAAAACACACACCTTTACGAGAATCTGAGTTCTATCAAAAACTCTTCTTCTTTCCTAGCTAATTGAAAGGCATGTGTAATGTCATGAGATTTTGATTGAAATGAAGTTATAGATACCAGGGTGTTCTGCAAATGAAACATATAATCATGAACTACAAGGTATTTTGTCTGAATTTGTGCCAAATAGCCTGTGTGACATCATCAACCCAAGATGGCCGCCGCTACAATTCATGAAGCAGAATTTGGTCTAAAACTCCTTGCACATTGGTCCTATCAAATATTTGCTAACGATGTTTTCGGTTCACCATAAAAACTGAATAAAGAAAGTCCTTAAAACAATTTGATGTCTCTTGTTTAGAATTTACATCGCTGTTATTGTGTTTTTAGGTGCAACATTCTGTTCGCAGTTCGATTTTTCAGTGAGGCTCGTCTACAACCAATTTCACTGAAAGTATCAATAGATGTTGCACTATCTTGTGCAGAAGAAGAATTTTAGGATATTGAGAAAAATATGAGAATATTTCTTGAAGCTACTGCGATTTTACGTAGAGCCGTACTAGCTTTTAAGAAATCGAAATGCACAAGACGTTTTGAAGAAGTGAATTTGGCAGTTGTTGTTCCAAAGGAATTTCTTTTTACAAATGGGGCTGTCAATGACAGACGGCTATGAAAATAATTCTGGAAATAGGGATACCACTATAATGACAGTGCACGTGAATTGTTACAAATATATGAAATGCTGTCATCACGATAAACTTCGTAAGAGAGCACTACTACCATACAGCATACCCAGATATGACATAGAGAGTTCCAGTTGCGCTCACAATGCAAAAACTACCCGCAGCAAATTCATAAAGGTATTTCTGAGCAGTGTTGGATCATCTATAGATTATGCCCGAATATTTCCGTTTCAGACACAGATACTGTCATTCTCGAAACCTTAGAAATCACAACCAACAGCGAGGCTTGCAATGATAGGGTCTCTTAAGAGTTGCCACGCATTTGGAATCAATGATTCAAATAATAATTAATCGGGCTCAATCAACATTACTCCTCAATTCTTCGAATGAATTGTCACATTTGAGTCTATTCATTCATTGCCCAGTCAGGTCACCGTATTCACATTATTGAAGTGTTATATTATTCAATTTGCAGTTACATATGTATTGTACCTTCATTGAAAAAGCCATCTGGTTGATGTGCGAAAGCTTCGTTAACCTTGATTTCAATTATACGCCAAGAAATCGGACTACTAGTGCAGTTGTACCTTTTGCAGTTTCGGTGGAGTATAGTTCCTTCTTAGTAAATAATACATGTTAAAAAAACGTAGAAATACATTTGGTTGATACAAATAAATTAACTTCTTACATGACGTCAAAATCTACTGCCGTTAGCAAAACTTTACATCAGTACTAACAGTAAGACTTACAATGATAGCGTCTCTAATATTTCCACCAATTTTGAACCAATTCTTCAGATGATGCAGATTTTCCTTTCACAATACCGCGTGCCAAACCTACATGTCGACTCGTGTCTTTTAGTGACAAACTACAAAATCATCTATTTATTTATTTTCTAGTTAAGTTACGTTGTTAAATTTGTTGAATAGTTCTCTTATTCTGTTTGCAGTTGGCTGTCTACATTTTTCCTGAAAAAAGCCATCTGGTTGATTTTCGAAGTTTCGGAGAACTCTGATTTTTATTCTACACCTACGAATTCAGATTAATATCAAAGTTATGCTATTTTAAGTATAGTAGGTATGCAGTTCCTTGTTATTAATCAGATGTATATCATTGTTCAGTACTTTTATCTAAAATAATATTATGTAAGAAAATGATGACGTGTTTTTGTTTCATGTTGTGTACAAGCGATAAGCATCGCTTACTGCAATACCGTAAGATCATCTGCTCTCTGTCTCTCTTAGTTTCTCGGATCGAGCTTCATGACCCAATTCACATCCACTTGGCTCTCAAGGTTCGCCATTCCTGTCTAATCTCCACAGTTCTCATTATTTCTGCAACTAATAGATTTGTAAGAATCTAGATTTTTGGATTGTCTACCTATTATTGAAATTACTGGATATCAATGAAGCTTTAAAGGAAATGAAGAATTTCGAGCCAACCCTCCTTATACTTTTCCGCTATATTTAGCTTTTACACTGACCTTTAAGGATAAAAATATTACCAGTTATGATATTTGTCGAATTTGTGTGCATGGCATCGTAAAATTCACGTTAAAGAGAACAACACTTCAAATGAATGTAAAGAACTTTCGTATGTGAAATACCAAACATATATCCGTCATCCGCATTTTCAACTTGAAGAATTACATGTGCTTAAATTTAAAACTATATACAACGTGACCAATCAAGAAATATCAACGATATATCACATGGTGTACTCTATCCCACATAAAAAACTGAATCTTTGGAAATGGTTTCACCTGGGACGAGACCATTAAAAAAAGGTCTTAGAAGCTGAGACTGTGAGGAAAATGAAAGGTAAAGGAAAACCTTTGTACAGCTAAATGTCATATTTTTTTGTTTACAGAATTTAAAACCTATTACACTTGTATTTTCTTTCGCTTTCCTAAACGTTTCAAAGTTCCTTAACATGAAAACGTCACCACAGACATAAATACCCTTACGCTAAAAAAAAAAAAAGGAAATAAAAAAAGAAATGAAGAAATAATTTCGCTTAAAACCCAGTTTTTGCACATATACTAATGTCACCGTTTTCCGAATACTTTGAGATATTTCGCCCTCTTCCGATTCAGCCTATGGATAATGCTTCATATTAGCACAAATTGCGCAGATTGATATGTTTCACGTACTTTTAAATATTTCCAAAATACGTTCAACAAAGTTTTAGACTGGTGTATTTATTTAGAGACAATAGAGTTCTACAGAGCGTTATAGGAGATTTCTACACTTCTCTTTATATCTTCCATAACGCTGTTCGGAAATTTATTCCTCATTTTTTGCCACCGCGTAAAGTTTTTAACTCAACGGTTTTTAAGGTTTTATGCAAGTACATTTGCGCGGAATTTACACTCCCTACTAATTTGTAATATTTTAAAATACACACACGCACAGAGTTCAATAAGATCAATTTGGATAAGCATTAACATACGTCACCTAGAATACTTTTCCTATTGACTTCCGTTTGTATGATGACTCTGACGTTGTTCTAAAGAAAACCAAATTATAATCAGATAAAATTGTATGAATTCACTTCCCTTTATATCTTCCATTTTCGAAAAATAAATATTTAAGGTTTCATTATGTTCTTCAGTCTTTGACTCAAATTTAAGGAAAAAATTCTGGAAGTAAATCCAACAAATGATGTTTGTAAGGACAAATGCAATCTGTTTGGTGATGTGGAATTGCCACAAATGACACAATCACTTTATTATTTGGAGATTTTTCATTCCCTAAACAAAGTTCTGCTACTAGTTAAAATTGTGTGCACATAACGAATTTTTTTCGATTTAGAGCAGTTTCAAATAAGGAGTCGTCATTAACTAACTGAACTCGGGGTAAATTTCAGGCATGTTTTTATTTCAGCATACATTAGTTTGGGAATTCATTTCGCAAATACTGATACCCATAAAGCTTTGACAGACTCCTGGGTGTGTGCATAATAGGGTGGTTGCAAAATATATGGTAAAAATGAAGTTTGTTGTGTGCCAAATGGTACCCTGTGATATTATTACATATGTACAATAAATTATTTCTGCCAAATCTGGAGCCATTTGAATAATATTTCGAGGTAGCTCAAGACAAGAGAAAAAGCTTAATGTACGCTATTTAAGGTACACTATCTACCAACAAGTAATTGGACACCCCTTCAATCGAAGATATCTGCGGTCCTGATACAAGTCACGGCCGCCGCCGTTAAATATCGTGTGGGAAACAACAACGCAACCAGTCGCATGCAAGATGCCACGCAGTTCACAGCTCTCTGATTTCGAGAAAGGTGTAATCGCCGGGTATCACGGAAATGGCCGATCAATACGTGACATATCCAGCGAGTTGATGTACCCAAAATCAACAGTGGCCTACGTGATTGGCACGAAGAAGATTGAGGTGACTGTCGGAATGTGCCCCGACCTGACAGACCCAAAAACTGGGAGTTGGAGACCGACGGGTGCTGGCCAGAGAAATTCGGAAGAACCGCACCAAATCGATGGGCCACATCCGCGAAGAGTTTCAACAGGCATCCGGTAGTGTTCTTTTGATAAATACCATCCGTAAGGAAGGCCATCTGCTCGGTTATCATGGACGTGCTGCCACCCACAAGCCTTTGATCACCAAGTCCAATAGCACTGCTCGGCTAACGTGGTGCAAAGAACACCGACAGTGGACCGTTGAACAGTGGAAACAGGTTCTCTGGAGCGACAAATCAAAGTTCACCCTCTACCGTTCGGATGGTAGGGTCTGGGTTTGCCGTTTGCTTGGAGAACGCCTCCTGCCGGAATGGTTTGTGCCAACTGTGAAGTTCGGCGGTGGTGGAATTATGCTATGGGGGTGTTTCTCCTGGTATGGCACAGTACCCTTTGTTCCAATTCTTGGTAGATTCAACGCCGAGACCTGCTGCACCATTTTGGATGACCATGCGCTTCCTACGTTGTGGCAGTTTTACGGGGTGGGTCCATGTTACTTTCAGGATGACAATGCCACCTGTCATGTTGCGAGGTCCACCATGGCTTGGTATGGTGACAATGGGGTTAATCGAATGGACTGGCCTGCGCAGTGCCCGGACTTTAACCCTATCGAGCATCTCTGGGACGAGTTGGAGCGTCGACTTAAGGGGTGCCCCTACCGTCCGAAATCGGTGAAAGAACTGACCTATCTTCTCCAAGCCAAGTGGAAGAAAATACCGCTAGCCATCGTTTAGCGCTTGGTTGAGAGTATGCCCCGTAGGGTTGCAGCTGTAGTCTCCGCTCGAGGAGGATCCACCAACTATTGAAGGTGAATAAATTTTGTTTTCCTTTGCTATGACAGGTGTCCAATTACTTGTTGGTAGATAGTGTCCTTAATCAATAGTCAATAACCATTGATTAAGTAAATTATATCGCGTAATAGTAAAAGTTTGAATGTACGCGAAGTAAGGTATTCAATCTAAAATCAGAAGTGAAAACTCAGAAGCCAAAAATAATTGCTAAAATAATTGTCGTATGTATAATTCTTTTAATTACAACTATTTCATTTATAAGTCAGAATATTAAAATCAGGTATTTTGTTCTCAGGTAAAAGATAGCCTCCTGTGGCAAGAAAGGATTAAAACGAGATGGTTACTAGGAGTAGTGCTACTGCTTCTGCTTCAGTTCAAACAAGAACAGGATCTCAGATTTGGCTGGTAGCATGTGCTACGGAATGCATCGCAGGAATGGAACTCTATACGTATCGCCAAGCACTCTCTCTTTTCTTTCACGAACTTAATACAAACAAGAGAACAGTAAGAGAAAGCTCACGACGTGTTGTTACGGAGGTTTCGGAATTCTGAGTATGGCTCGTATCCCAACGATCATATAGAGAAATGCCATTGAAATACTGGAAATTACGTTTGACAGATGGAAAAGACTAAATAAGTATGCAAAACGACGAAACCTAACTCATGAAGTAAATGAATTTGTTTTCGAAAGAGATATTAGTAAGCTTTCTGACATTGCGCATGCTGATGCCATAACCATGATTACCATGCATGAAGATTGTGACTTTTTGCATGATCAACGAAACGAGTGGAATGGTTAAATGAGCAGCTCGATTGATGTTAAATTAGCAAAGAAAGAGGAGAGGATTTCGCACCGAAGACGTCGTGAAATAGAACGGAAAGAGCAGGAAGAAAAAAGAAGAAAAGAAAGCCAGCCCAAGTCCAGAAATGAAACTATCATGTCGTCTGAAGGTGACAGAGATTTAGAGGAGGAACAAGTGAAAAGCCCTTGTGAAACGGTCAATACAAAGGGTATTTGTGGTGATCGTCGTGAAAGACCCCCGAGTATTATATCTCCAGATTTTGCTTCGGCTCTCGATCGGACAAATTTTAGTGATAGAAAAGCTGTGTTCCTGTTAGCAGCAGCTGCTCAGAGTCTTGGCTATGACGTTTCCAACTTAAACATAAATCGGTCAACTAGCAGAGATGCAAGGATTAAGCTCAGAACAGATCAGGCTCAGTCTTCAATGCAATATTTTTCTCCAGACGTGCCACTAACTGTTCGCTGGGACGGTACGATGCTACCAGACATACAAGGAACACAATACGTTGAAAGACTCAATTCTTTAGTGTCAGTATATCAATAAAACAAGCTTTTGGGAGTACAAAAACTACCCAATGGAACAGCAAAAGCAACAGGTGATGTTGTTTTGTGTACTTTCACCAGAATGGTGTATTACTGATCAGGAAAAGGCGATGAGCTTTGACACAACCGCTGTGAACACAGGGCTCAAAGTTGGTGCTTGTACGCTAATTGAGACAACTCTTGAACAAAGTATGCTGCATCTCGCTGGTCGGCAAACGTTGTTATACTCGCACTTCAGACGTTGTTATACTTGCACTTCGGCGGAATCCCATGTGATGCCCAGAATGGGCATGTGTTGTTAGAGTTGGTCAGAAGAAAAGATTCACTCCTCTGAAGCTTATGCATGACGCTCTAGGAACATACAGGGTAAGTGATTTGCCATGTAACTCAATGCATACTTCGAAGTATGTTCATTATTCCGTTTTATAATAAATGTGAATAGTCATTTTGCCAAATATTTACCCCATCGGTTTCAATAAAACAATTGTTACAACAAAAGATGTTCAATGCGTTTTGTGGTATCATTAGGGAAACAAAATTATTTTTGTTCAGAGTAGAGAGTGGTTTTCAATGTAAAATATAGCAAAAAATGAAGAACCCAAAGTAATTTTGGTAACACTCAAAGTTAGCGTGCGTCGCTCCGGTGGCGCAGTGGGCCGACCGACGGCCTCTGATCATTCGTCCGAAAGGGGTATGGGTTCAAATCCCGGTGAGGCATGGATGTTGTGTTTGTCCTACGGCACTGGCTCTCTCCTTTCCCTGGAACCAGTGAACCTAAATCAGGGACGGACGACTGCTTATAGCCCATTGAGTTGATCACGGTGGTCGTAAAACCTTCAATAAAAGAAAAAAAGTTAGCGTGCAGTATTGAAACAAAAATTAAATTATATTTAAGATTTTCTGTCTTAGAAAGAGGTTAGGCATTGTTGTATTTTTAATGAGAATTAAAATGTGCGTGAGGCACTTTTCACACAATTAACTTAGAGCAAATGACATAAATTTGAAGTTGCTTGCCACCTTTAAAAGTCATATTACAGGAAGCTTATGCTTCTTGTCAGTCCAATATTTTGGCTCTGGATGCAACATGGTGTATTCAAATGACCAAACATTAAGGGCTATCTACCAATCTAAGGAAGATACAGAAATCTAACAGCACTTGTTTTAAAGCTTAGAACAAGTACTATGGGTAATATTTTGTTGAAATGGATTCTAGGCTAACATAAAAAAAATAGCAAATGTTATTGCCCTGACAGCAGGTAAGACAGGAAATTAATGAATATACTACTACTTCTGAAATCATAGTTTTTACAATGCAATAACAGTACTTCGGTAGAAGCTCAGAACAGGTAGCGCCCAGGCAAATTCCAGTTCTAGCACCAAGGACCATTTTACTGTTTTATATAATATATATTTTGCGACTTGCTGAAACAAGTGGATCTGTACATTTTAGGCTAAGCATTATGAGGGTATGCTTATGCGTGTATATGAGATTGATAGATAGCTACTTCTACCACTTTTTTCAAAGTCATATTCACCTACAGTGCTCGTAGACTACACCTTTTGTTCTAAATTCAGCAGATACATACATGAAAAAGGATAGTCCGAGAGTGGTTTGTACAAATTATTCCATCTAAACAAATATGTTAGGGTTGATGTTAAAATATAAAGCTATGCTGTACATCACAAAGGAATATTCAGACTAAAATTACGACTAAGCCCTGTGTTTAATTAAAATGAATCCCAGTTTTTAAAGGAATATCATTGTTCAGAAAAA
This sequence comes from Macrothele yani, assembly GCA_039090855.1. NCBI lineage: Eukaryota > Metazoa > Arthropoda > Arachnida > Araneae > Macrothelidae > Macrothele > Macrothele yani. The sequence continues at coordinate 139,968,575 of CM077015.1, forward strand.
TGAAATTATTTCACATCCATGCACAACACAATATTTTCTCTACTGCTTGCCGCTAATAACAACAGACGCGTTTTACAAAAGCGAGTAAATGACCTGTATTTAATGTTTCTTTTAAAACGTTTCATAAAAAAAATCATTTTTCAGAATTATATACTGCAAATAAAGTAATTAATTTGTTTTCACATTAAAACAATTGCAAACAATTTATACAATGAAACCTGTAAAAGAAAGAATCCAAGGGACAGGAATTATGATCGGATTTAGGCAGTTGCATCCGTGAAAGACATTGAAATATAAACATTTGAATTTTTGCCATGAAAATAAGAGGTCGACATAATTTAGGAGTTATTTAAAGGATATATTTTTTCTTGTATCTCAATCAACTAAAAATCACAAACTCCTACTTTTTGTATAATCTAGTAGTTATTTCTGTACAATAACATTTAGATTATGACATTGAATGAGAGCATTGGAGGCGCTCTTGCACTAACAAACAACTTCCCCACAATCTTATTGTATGCTTTATTTTCTCGCAGTTGTCCTTTCATTGACCCGTCACTTCATGATCCTTACCTCGTCACTTCGCTTTAAATTGTCATAAACTTGGGTTCTTCCAGCATTGAAAATTTATACAAAATGTTTGACAGCCACACTTTCTTTTCGTACTTTCCTGCCACTCCGAATTTTTATCCAAATCGAGAACACTCTTCCTTGGCGCCCCTTCAAAAGGCAAACGAAAAAACGCAATTAACAAAACAAAAGCTGTGAGTGATAATCATAGTGAATAAATGTTAGATAATTAAATTGGAGTGTTTCCTTGAATTAACTGCAAAACAGAAAGCTGGAAAGATATTTCGTCTTCTCATGATGCAAAGATGTCAACGTTGGTCACATAATCTAAATCTGAGTTGCGCAATGGGCTAAAAGAAAGTGTAACAGAGGGTGTGCTGCAGTGTTTTTGTGTAAACAATCCATAAGCAATCACTTTGTATTTAGTTATGTTTTCTTTAACTTCAGGTAAACTTTTTCCCTGTGACGTAACAATTACACTTCGTTGTGTAATGTTTTGCATTGAATTAAAATAATTGACGTCACTGAAATATAAAAGACGTTAAGTTGTAAAAACGTTATTCATTCTTCTGCCATTTTGGTTTTCGCGCTGTTAGATTCTCTTTAAAAACTTAAATGGTACATAACTTAAGAAGCATGACGACAATTTTACAACGAGATGTACACAACGTTTGCTATGTGGGTTCAATAAACTACTACCAGCCATTTGTGACCATTCTGAAGAAATTCTGCAGGAAAGAAGCGATGTTTCTGACCTACTGTGGAAAGACAGTAACTATGTGCAATTAAAGGAACGCTGTGGTGTTAATTTAATTTCACTTCGTTCTACTTCCACGGGAAACAGGAACATCGGCTACATAGAATCCACTTTACGAAATCTTGGATTACGTATGGCGGTCCATGAATAGTCGTTTCGATCCAATACTATTTCAACATCATTAACCAGGACTCTCGCGAACGGAACATTTTACCCGGACTAGGAATGGGGTAAGGATTGTTATATCTGCTAGTAATAAACACATTTCTATTTACAGAGGCGTTATACATTACGTATTTTTCGGAAGAGTGCTACAATCAGGACATACCGATCAATGTGAACTCTGTTTGGCAAGGACTACTCACGGTTAAAAACGATTGATGATTATGTACTACTCTTACCTGAGCTTGACACGCTGTATTTTTTGAAAATTGTGGTGAGATAACTATAGTACATGCACACCAGTGTTGTTATTAGGCTGTGAAAGATCTTACCTGTGTCTTCAGCTGATTTTAATTGTAAATAAAAAAAATTTATCTCTGGAGTTTAACTCGGCTAAACTGTTTGTGAATCGTGCTTCTGACAACTACTACTTCTACGGTTTTTAAATAATTTCCTATCAATAATTTCGATAAAAAAATATCAGTTGTGGTAAATTTTTGTTTAATGCATGTGTGTTACAGTGTACTCTTCATTTATTATGTAAATATAAAATTTTAGAAACTTTATTGAAAAGCGAGATTCATTTAACCTGTTAAATGGGTTTTTTTCGTTAAATTTGAGGAAATGTTTTAATGCTTTCAACGAATTATCGCTGGTATCAGATCTTTCATCCGAATTGTGTCCCCGTTCTAATTCCGCTTAAAAATATGCATCTTTTTGTTTTTTAAGAACCTTTCACCTTTTACAAATGTTGCGGATCGTTTTAATAAATTCCTGACATCTTAAGCAAAGAATCATGCTTAATAATCCTAATATAACCGAAAGAAATATTAACGATTATGATCGAATATAAATCTTATGGCGTATGGGATGCCTTATTTAAAATTCCAGTTAATTTGAAAATATTGCATGCTCTATCGCTTAGCTTTTTGCTGATACTAAATGTCACGTTATTCAGAGTACTCATTCTCGATATATCAAATAACAGTAAAGTTCTGTCCCTTGTCCAATGCAGTAAGAGGATCACATCAGAATGTGCGACATTCAGTTGCCTGGAAATACAAGTGCTACAGCCTTTGATATATGGAAGCTTGCTTTGTCGATTAGTTAAGCTAAAGGGCTGTTCTGATTTGCAACACAAGTCATCATTGAAATTTATAGTAGGATGTGTGCTTGTTTTATGTCCATAAGGCTTAATATGTGGGATTATATGAATAAATTTCTCCGAAATGAAAGTAGCCATCCTCTTGCGCAAAGAACCATTGTTCTGCCTAATGTTGTGCGCGAAACATGTTTCTGTTTCTTTGTTTAGTTACATAAAAAAGTTAGCTTCTGTATATATATTATCAGAAAGAGGTACAAAAAACAAATCAAAATGAATAGAAATTGATTAAAGTAAATATAAATTACAGAAACAAAGATAAGGAATTGTATTTATTGAGCATTTTTGAAAATCCGAATGCTAATTTTTATTGCTGGGCAGTTGTACGACGAGAATCATAGTTCAGTTCCTCATTCATGTCTGACAATTGGCAATAAGACAATCACAAGGCTGTTGTGATTGACTGATTTCTCTGGCTCCCTCCTTTCGGTGGAACTAATGTCCCTGAAGTAGGTACTGCCTATAGCCCATTGAGTTGGTAAAGGTAGACATAAAGCCATTAGTAAAATAAAATGAAAAAGAAATGAAGACTTTATCGTAAAGGATCACATATTTTCTAAATAAATTAATATCCATGTATCTAAAATATTCTTAGCACGTGACTTACCAACTGCAGTAAATTGGTGTTTTCAAGAATTCGGAAAAATGAAGTTCATAATTTTATTTTAGATAATCATACGTGAATGTAAAAGATAAGCGCATTCTCATTGTGATTGATAAGTTTGCTGGTACTGGTTTCAGAAGCCAAATATGAACCCATATATTCCACTTAATCGGGGTTTGGAATTAATCCTCACCTACATTAAGCTACCTGTAAACCAGTGGCGTTGCGTGCCCATTTAGATTGGGTGTGCACTGTTACGGAGGGAAGAAAAACGTAAATATTTTTCTTTGTAATCCGAGCTCAAAAATTCATCCACTGATTTTGAACATACGAAAGCATTATTTTATTTAGTGGTCGTTTAATTAAAAAAATGCATTTTATTGTCCCATCCTATATGGATAACAAAACTTCAAAATCCTTTTTTAAATCTGTGCGCATAAACACATCCATTCACACTGCGACGAAAAGACAAAAACTGCAATTCGCGATAGAACGTTGAATTGTATTTATGACTACGCGATTACAAACGCAAACGTATTGCCAGTAGTTCTTTTTTAGGCGCGCACACCCTGGACGTTTAGCCTCTGCGGAAATAACAAGTTAGTAAAATCATGCAATGCATTGATCATGATACGCTTTCCAACATACCAGGAATCATTACTCAAGTAATGAGGATAATGGCAGTAGAATATATCTCGCTCCGATGTCCTGCCCTTTGAACACATTTTCAATAGGGTTCATCCCCAGGCGGTATACATACTAAAATGTCATTGAAATCGAAGCATATTTACGCAAGTATGACGCATAACGGCAATAGAATGGATCCCGCTTCTATTTCCTGACCTTAGGGTCCCCAGGTGGTCCCCAACCACATACTAAAATTTTATTTAAATAGAACCATATTTACGGAAATTAAGTCTCATAAGGGCAGTGGAATGCACTCCACTCATATGTCCTGACCTTTAACCCCCTGTCACCCATTTTCAACATGGTTCGTCACCAGGTGGTTTCCTATCACATACTAAAATGTCATGGAAATCAAACCATATTTACGCAAGTTATGACGCATAAGGGCAATGGAATGGATCCCGCTCCTTTGTCGTAATCTTTGACCCCATTTCATCCATTTTCAATAGGGTTCGTCCCCAGGTGATCCCCTATCGTGTACTAAAATTTCATTGAAATCGAACCATTTTTCCGCGAGTTATCGTGCGAACGGGTAGACGGACGGACGGACAGACGGACATAGCTGGAACAAATACGCTTCTTCAACCTACGGTTGGAAAGCCTAAAAAAAGTGCCCTGGAGCGCCATCTGGAGAGCTTTGTATCACAGTTGCTTAACATGCCTCGAGAGTTCCCTGACGAAAAAGCACACCTACGAAAGCTAATACTATAAAACTATGTTTTGTTTATTCAACGAAGCAACGAATATTTTACACTTTACGAAAACATTGTATAAAGAAATAAATTTTCGCCTCCACTCAAAACCTTAGACAAAACTTTGGTGAGTTTTGTTATTAAAAAACATAATATGACAGCAACATCGAATCACAACGTCGAATTGTGTTGCTCCATGTGATTTCAAGCGGTGCTGTATTTGGCCAGCACACCCTCAGAGATCAGCTGTATGTTTGAAAACACATAGTTTTATAAAAATGACCTGCAGTGCTATTTGGGGAGCGCTTGTATCGCAGTTGCTTGAAAACCGTTGGATGTCCTCAGGATTGAAATAGCACAAATGGGATATTGTGCGTAATGAACGAACTTGCTCCTCTTAATGAAAACATTGTTTTTGGGAATTATTTTAAGCCCCCAGTCGAAGTCTTAAGACAAACGCTGGCGAGTTTATTAGGAATAAATCCTAGAGTATATCGTCGATAGTATAGTTTAAATAAATTGAGACGACTCTCGCACACCTAGCACACCCTGAATGTTCGCCCCTGCTGTAAACACACTTAAGTTTGCGTCTCTCTCATTAACGCAAATTACGAAACATTCCCATGCTATACAAGACAGGTGCAATACATTCCAAATGCTTACAGGAACTTATATAATAAGTCGACTGTAATGCGGCTAATTGCTTGTTATAAAGCTCCCACAATGTTAAAACATTATTATTTCGTCCGCTCTTCACTGAAATGGCGCGATTTTAAATCAATAGTAAATGCAACATAAAAGACTTTGTGCTTTGTGGTATAAGTTCATTTACATGCTACCGATGATGTCTTTGGAATATGTTCTCCTCCATCTTAATATGTATGCGAAAGAGACAACCTGCCAGTTTCCCAAAAATAAAGGCCACGAAATGATATTTTAAACAAATTTAATTTGATACTTCGATTTGTCTTGAGCAAAACTGCGCAGTTTTCAGAGCAAACCAAATTTCATGCAATTTAAATGGTAATTTATGCCATGCAGCAAAACGATACATTGTTCTAAAGGTAATGACAAATATATGTTGTTATATATGTTACCAGAAATGTGTGAAAAACAAGCATTGTACAGAATGCCTAGGAAATCTGTAGAATGTGTAACTTTTTTAGGAAAAGCATGAAAAATTTACATTATTTTAATAATGTGTGTACCTCTTCTAGGCATTTTATATAAATTCAAGGCATTATATAAAACGACAAGGACCATTTTGACAAAGTCTGAAAACAGATTTATTGAAATTACTTTACTGAAAAGACGTATATGAAAATCAAGGAAACCATACAATGTATACGACTTTTCCCTGAATCTACGCTTTGCTCCGCCATTCTGATACAACACAGTATGTGCTAACGTCTGCTGGGCAAATTGGAACTCGCGTATTTCGTCAGTGCCGAACAAAGACTGAAATCCAAATGGTGATTATACTGAATACTGTGCGCCTGACCCGAATGTTTAACATCACGTGCTTCGCCAAGTGAAACAAGTTAGTAAAATCATGCAATGCATTGATTATGATACGCTTTCCAACATACCAGGAATTATTACTCAAGTTATGAGGATAATGGCTGTGGAATAAATCTCGCTCCTGTGTCCTGACCTTTGACCCCTATTCGATGATATTCAACAGAACCAGTTCAGTACACATCAAGAATAACATACTAAAGTTTTGTCGCAATAGAAACAGCTTTACGCAAGTTATGAGAATAATGACTGGAATAAATCTGGCTTTTGTGCAATGACCTTTGACCCAATTTCGTTGATATTCAACAGAACCGGTTCACTATACCTCCGGAACAACATGATAACGTTTTGTCGCAATCGAAACATTTTTTTGTAAGTTATGATGCACAAGGACAATGGAATGGATCCCACTCCAGTGTCCTGACCTTTGACCCCATTTCGCCCATTTTCAATAGGAATCGTCCCCAGTGGCCCACATACTAAAATTTCATTGAAATCGAACCATTTTTACGCAAGTTATGACGCATAAGGGCAATTGAACAAATCCCGCTCATATCTCCTGCCTCACCTTTGACCCCATTTCGCCCATTTTCAATAGGGCTCGTCCCCAGGTGGTTCCTTACCAAATACTAAAATTTCATCGAAATCGAACATTTTTACGCAAGTTATGACGCATAAGGGCAATGGAATAAATACCGCTTTTATGTCCTGCCTGACCTTTGACCCCATTCGCTCATTTTTAATAGGGTTCGTGCCCAGTGGTCCCCTACCACATACTAAAATTTCATCGAAATCGAACCATATTTACGCAGGTTATGACGCATAAAGTCAATGAAATGGATCCCGCTTTTATGTCCTGACCTTTGACCCCATTCCACCCATTTTCAATAGGTTTCGTTCCCAAGTGGTTCCTTAAAACATACCAACATTTCATCTAAATCGAACCATTTTTACGCAAGTTATGACGCATAAGGGCAATGGAATAAATCCCGCTCTTATGCCCTGCCTGACCCCAATTTGCCAATTTTCAATATGGTTCGTGCCCAGGTAGTTCCCTACCTTATACTAAAATTTCATTGAAATCGAACCATATTTACGCATGTTATGACGCATAAAGGTAATGAAATGGATACCGCTCTTATGGCGTGACCTTTGACCCCACTTCACCCTTTTTCAATAGGGTTCGTCCCCTGGTGGTCCCCTACCACATACTAAAAATTCATTGAAATCGAACCATATTTACGCAAGTTATGACGCATAAGGGCAATTGAATGGATCCTGCTCTTATGGCGTGACCTTTGACCCCACTTCACCCATTTTCAATAGGGTTCGTCCCCTGGTGGTCCCCTACCACATACTAAAATTTCATCGAAATCGAACCATATTTACGTGAGTTATCGTGCCGATATACAGACGGACGGTCGGACAGACGGACGGAAAAAGCTAGAGCATATACGCTTCTTCAACCTACGGTTGGAAAGAGTAAAAAAAACGTCAGAGGCGGCGCTTTGGTCGAGCAGAACGCGAGAATTGAAAGCCACGTGCTTTGTAACGTGAGAAAAAAAGTCACTGGCAGGAGTATTTTATACTTTGCCGATTTGCCATTTGGCATTGCATTGAATGCCTAGAAGGTGTGTGAAATGTTAAGAGTTTCAGAATTTGACATCTCGTTTGGGGCATTCTACAGATTTCCTAGGAAAATGCATTGTTCAGAAGTGCAAGCCCTAATTTCCGACATTGTCGGTAGCATATGAACTACGGAAATCAGAGCGATATCAATTGAATGGAACTTCATGTGTTGAATACGTATAACTGCTGAAAAACATAGTTTCATTTCCTACTTTAGTTCACATTTTTTAGTTCAGCTTTGAAACGCTTGTTGACTGTGAACTAAACTGCAGACTTGTAGTAATATTGAAGTTGGATTGTAAAATAACTTGTTGTAGATTGGGAAAACACAAGTTTGTCCTCTACAGACATCGAATCCGTGTCCTCTACAGACATCGAATCCGTGTCCCCTCACCCCGGAGTAAGTCGCTCTACCATCTGAGCTACGCGAACAGAATGTCCAGCTGCAGATTTGTCGTCTTGACACATGTTTTCACCTGTGTAGTATGTCACAAGATAATATTATATACCGCAGGTAATAATTATTTCTTTGGTGGGACAATATCTACGACACAAAAGGGGCAATATAGCGGTTTTCAAAAAAAGATAACCAATAGAAATCCTTAGCGGTATTTGATTGCCAGTGGACTAAGGAAGTGCAAATAAATGCACTTTATTCCTAAAATGGAGGTATGTAAAGTAAAACTGTATTCTTCATTCCGTGTGTAACGACTGTTTTATAGATAGTGTTATCTATTTAAATTCTGTTGAGAAAAAAATAAAGCAAAACAGAAATCCATAACATCTTTTTCCGAAACACAAGGAAACGGACCTTTGCAGCTGAAGATGATAGATGACGACACGTCAATTTCTATCTACTTCTTGGATGCTGTGCTATTGGATGAGCTCAGGAGAAATCCGAGAGCAAGAAAATGACAATCTGCAAATTGCGCGTGGGCATGAAAGTGGCAATACGATTCTTCGTAGCTTTATCATAGATGATCTGTGGAAGTGTCTTCAAATTAACAAATAAAGGTCCGCACATGCCATTGTGATTACCGTTGTTTCTTTTGGGTATGCTTAGTCTCTTGAAATTTATCCCAGCTATCCCTTCTTTTTCTCTTCAATTAGAGAGAGAACTGGCTAGCATGTGGATTTTCAAGCATCGGTTTTAAGTAATTTGTGGAAAAGTAAAAACAATCCCTTGCATCCTGTGTGGAATTAATTTCTTCTACTTGAAGATGTTAGGAAAATCTCAAATATATTATCGATATAACGGAGAAGATTTTCTTGTTATCTGGACTATCTGGTAAGGAGAACTACGACAGTATAAAAACAATACAGAAGGACACTTTTTTCCTGATTTTCCCTCGATTCACAGACGACTCTTACATTCCATTTTGGAACACAAAAATATTCCACTTGCGTGAAACCGTAAGGCCAATATCCTACTTAGAAATTTCCAATTGGAAAGATTTGTTATTTGTAATCTGAAAAACTCGAGGATTGTTACTGCTGACTGGAACACACTTAATTTCTCCCCTAAGACCTAGCCGTTTTCAGTTCCTATTTCTTTTTCAGACTAGAGCGTTTTAACCAGAATTTCATGATAAAGCGTTCTCAAAAGCAAATACGTAAAAAAAACCTAAGAGGTATTTCAAGTTCAACATGTCATTCATGTATGACAAACGGCATACCATTTGCCATCTATAAGAACTCCATCAGAGCATCAGATTGAAATGTGCTCCTTAATATAGACAGACTTTGCATCTCACTATCTTAAATCAAATGTACAAGGAGGTAACGAATTTTAAATTCCTAACTTCAATGTATTTACGAAAAAGTACGAATATTAGGAGATCTATAAGTACTCGTAGATGTAAAAGAAAAATTTTGTTTATTTTCAAAAGTAAATATATATAATGATACAAATCTATTATGTTTTTAATTGTCAGGTGTACGAAAAAATTTACTTGGAAATTTGTTATTTCGAGTGAAGCCTTAGTTGAAAAACTTCGTTTTGTTAAAAGAACCAAATTTGTTTTGAAAAGTCTAATTTTGTTATTTGCGCGATTCATTTTTGTGTTGTATTGCACTAACCATGAACAAGCTCAGAGTTTTATATTTTATAAATCTTTCTGCAAGTGTTTAATAAATTTTGGTAGTGGAACCTCAGAACTTGCATTATAGGTCCTAAATGGCGTGAAACGCCCTTTTGAGAATTCTTACTGCAAATATAGTTACAAATCAAGAGAGAGATAATTCCTATCTGAGGTTGAGAGACCCGAACCCTCAGCGCTCTGCGCCTTTTGTCAGGTGAAAAAGAGAAATATTAGATGTTTGGGAACAGATTTCCCTGATAGAATAGTACGAAAGAAAAGTATGGAAATATTAGAGGAGAGGGAGTAGACGGTTACCCGTTAAGAAGTGAAGTTGTAAGCTGCCCTACATACTTACCTGTAACAACAAGCCATTTCAAGTGCTATTTCTCTCCGCAGAAAAATGCCCGGTACATCTGTGCCACAGAAGAGCACAGGGGGAAAGGAAGGAAAGGACACGGGAGAGGGGAACCTGGAAAAAAAATCATCACACACAGAACATCTTTCCCAGAGAAGAATCGTCTTTGAACTCCGGGTAAGACAAAACTGGCCATTTGCTCAGTGTTGCTCGCCAGCCAATGAGAGAAAAGATTTTTCCCCATTGGTTTTTACAGAATTTTTTCACTGGTTTACTTTTGTTGATTCTTGACAGGCATGTCAGATTAACCATAGCTGAGGTGGTGTGATCACAAAGTTACACCGATCGAGGTTTCAGATGCAACATTTTGCTCGGCTCTTAAAAGGGCCTTTTTTTTTTTTTTTTTTGTTTTGTTGTTTTAATTAAGGAAAAACAACAACAAATTTTAACATAAAAGGCAAGACCAACAATACCTTGTTGTTTTTTGTTTTTGTTTGTTTTTTTTAAGGGCAGAGATATTTAGTACAAAAAAGATAAATCTTTTATGCAACATTTTGCTCGGCCCTTAAAAAAGCCCTTTTTTTTTTTTTTTTCTCATTTTAATTTAACTAGGTTTCTTCACATGGGTGAAGTATGTTTTCAAAACAGAGTACGGCTCTTAGAGGATCCCACCCCCCTTTTTTTTTTTTATTTAACGAGATTAATTCACATGTGTGAAGTAAATTTGCAATCAGAGTAAGGCCCTTAAAAGAGCCTTTTTTTTTTTATCAGAAATTCTTCATAGGTGAGAAATAACCTCTAAACCTAGTCCCAATTATTGTTATTTTTTTGCTAGGGTAGCTGTGAATTGGGTTAAAAAATTCTGTGAATTGGTTTACAGAATTTTTTCACAGGTTTACTTTTGTTGCTTCTTGACAGGCATGTCAGAGTAACCATAGCTTGGGGTGGTGTGATCACAAAATTACACCGATCGAGGTTTAAGATACTCGTTTAGAGTATGCAACATTTTGTCGGCCCTTAAAAGTGCCTTTTTTTTTGTTTTTTTGTTTTTTAATCAGAGAAAAACAGCAACAAATTTTAAAATAAAAGGCAAGACCAACAATACCTTGTTTTTTTTTTAGGGGCAGAGATATTTAGTACAAAAAAGATAAATCTTTTATGCAACATTTTGCTCGGCCCTTAAAAGAGCCCTTTTTTTTTTTTTTTTTTCTCATTTTTAATTTAACTAGGTTTCGTCACATGGGTGAAGTATGTTTTCAAAACAGAGTACGGCTCTTAGAGGAGCCCACCCCTTCTTTGTTTTTTTTTATTTATTTAACGAGATTAATTCACATGTGTGAAGTAAATTTGCAAATCAGAGTAAGGCCCTTAAAAGAGCCTTTTTTTTATCAGAAATTCGTCATAGGTGAGAAATAACCTCTAAACCTAGTCCCAATTATTTTTATTTTTTTTGCTAGGGTAGCTGTGAATTGGGTTCATTTCTGGAACTTTATTCAAGATAGTTTTTGGCCTTTTATAACTGTCAGTTTCATTGACAGTATAGTTAATGGCCGCTCTGACTAGAGGATTAGGATGAATCTTAGCTTTTTCATAGTATCTATAAGCTAAGTCATACATCGTGTAATGGATGGAGTTAATATTTAGCATGCTTCGGATAGCATGGTTTGAAGTTCTTCCATCAAGTCCAACCATATATCGTAGGGTTTTATTTTGAAATGAGGTAATCTTATTTTTCTGCTGTTTGTTGCAGTTACCCCAGATAGGACAGGCATAAGTAATAACAGGGCTGATACAGGCTTTCCATATCAAAGTTTTGTTTTTCCTGCTAAGCCTTTTATTTTTTATTATTGGCTGGAGACTTCCTCTGATCTTAAGAGATTTGGACACAGTTTCTTTAATATGCTTGTTCCAGTTTAGGTTGTGGTCCATGAAAAGTCCTAAGTATTTAACATCATTTACCCAAGGTATTTTTTTTTTATACATTTCTATTTCAAAGTCTGGATTGTGATTGCATTTAATCCTAGAAAATAGAATTGCTTGAGTTTTTTCGGTATTGATTTTAATTTTCCAATCTAAGAAATATTTCTCAAGTTTTTCAACATAATGTTGCAACATGAAAGTTGCTTGATTTTTATTTTTGGAAGTATAAGCGAGTGCAGTGTCATCAGCATAGAGAGCTGTAGTCAGATTCCTGTTATTATAGTTGGGAAAGTCTGACGTAAAGATAGAATACAGCGTTGGTGCGAGTACACTGCCTTGAGGTACACCAGCTTCGATTTTTTTTAACGATTTTTTCCCATTGATTTTTACACAGAATGTTCTGTTAGTGAGGTATGATTTGATTATATGTATAATCCAGGGTGGGAAATCATGTGCTATTAGCTTGTAGATAATTGCCTCATGTGGGCATTTATCGAATGCTTTTGCCACATCCAGAAATATGGCTGCTGTGTGTTCCTTTTTTATAATTCCTTCAGCACATTTTTCAGTTATTCTAGAGAGTTGGTGCAGCGTGGAGTGTTTATCTCTAAAACCTCCTTGAGTAAATGGAATTACTGGGAATTCCTCACAGAATTGTTGCATTCTAATAAGAATTATTTTTTCAAAGATTTTTCCCATGGTTGGGAGCAACGAAATCGGTCTGTGATTTTCAGGAATTGCCGGGTTTTTGCCTGGCTTGGGTAATAGTATTACCTCTGCTGTCTTCCAAATATCAGCGAAATAATTTAATTTAATGGCACAATTGTATATTTTAGTAAGGGTTTGCACATACTCTTCCGGTAATGTTTTCATAATTTTATTATTTATGCCATCATTGCCTGGTGCCTTTTTATTTTTAAGATTGTTAATATGAAACTTAACTTCCCTTTCACTGATGGGTAGTGGTTTTTCAAAGTCAGGAGGAACAAAAATTTTTTTTGGCCCTTAAAAGGCCTTTTTTTATTTCTGATCTTTTCAGTTTCTGGCGTTCCGGACCCGTGAGAGGTCGTAGCACCTTTAACTTGTCTATCGGACGTAAAGGAGACCGTAGCATTTTGTACTTTTGGCTGTTGTTTTCTTTGCCTTGTGCTTCTATTTTTTTTAAAAGAGATTTTCTCTTTGCTTTTAATTGGGGATGTTAATACAGGTTTTTTTACTAGTAAATTCTTCATAGAGTTGTGCACTTTGGGCGATGACTCTAGAATTTTCTACATCCTCCGCGTGTCTAAAATAAGTATTCAGGGCCTTTTTCATTTTAATGGCTACATCAGTGTCAGGGATGTCATTTATTTTAAACTGTTTTTCTAGTGAGTTTGCAAAAATTTCTGCTTTTTCTTCGTCAGTTCTAACTACCGTCCCATCTTCTTTTTGAAGGGGTGGGTGTAATTTGACATTTTTATTTTGCAAGCTCGACGTAAGATTCCATAGAGTCATTTTGTTTTTTTTATCCGAATTTTCAGAGTAGTCAATATGAGCCTCCTCTAATACTTGACCCCATGACCCATTCTCGAATTTTCTGATTTCTCTTTTAATTTGTCTATTTATGCAGCAATAAAGGTCATAGAACGTTTTATTTCTTGTTCTTTGCCACTTGCTTCGGTACCTATTTTTTTCTTTTATAAGTTCCAAAATTTCTTTGGGTAAATAGTACGGATTTTTTTCTCTTTAGCAGGAGTTTGACATTCTTCCATAATTTTTTTAATGGCGAGGTTAAAGAGTTTAATAGCTGTGTCAGTTTCTTCTTTGCTATTACAGTCTCCAATTACTGGGGGTGGCACCAGTTTAATTTTCCCTTCAAATTGCTTGAAGTTAGTGACCATTTTGGGTGCTACCTTCACAGTTTTGTCAGTATAAAGCTGGAGGTGAACTGGATTGTGGTCAGAGGAGAGTGCCGCCTCAGTATGAATTTCAAAGTAATATTTATTATTCTTCAGGAGTGCAAAATCTAGTATATTGCTAGTTCCTCTGAGCGCCGTTCGTGTGGGTTCAGAAGGCGCCCCCAAGTCAATGTTTTGGTTTAAAAGATATCTGAAAATATTGTTCCCACTTTTATTAGCTACAAATCAATTATTTTATGTCTATATATATATATATATATTATATATTGAGTTTGAGTTTGCAGAGGCAGAAGGATTTTTCATCTTGAATTACTTTTTCAAGAAAAAGCCACACAGGAAATGGACATGGAGACATCCAATTGGGACGACAAGTGAAATTGATTTTATTATGTGTAACAAAAAATTCGTCATCGAAGACTGCAGTGTGCTGAACAAGTTCAACACAGGTAGTGACCATAGATTGGTGAGATGTAAGATGCACCTCAACACTAAACTGGAACGTGGCAAGCTCATAAGACAAACAAAATGTATTGACATAACCAACCTTAAAAAACACCATAATACTTTCAAGTTGGAACTGAAGAACAGATTCTCTGCTTTAGAAGGCCTAACATCGGAAGAAGTGGATATTTCGGAAGTTAACAGAAAAGTAACCAAAGCTCTTATGGAAACAGCAACAAAATTAGCTGGGTCTAAGAACAAGTTGCATGTAAACAAATTATCAGGAAAAACCAAAATGTTGATGCAAAAAAGAAGAGAGATGAGGACAACTAAAGAAGATGTGACTTCCAAAGTGGAATATATAGAGCTATGCAAGACAGCACGAAAAAGTATCCCTGAAGACGTAAGGAAATTCAACTGTGAGCTAGTGAGGAAAGCAATTGAAAACAACCAAAGCCTAAAGATAGCAAAAGGGACATCTCAGTAAGGGAAGAAAACAGATTATGGCACTGAGAAAAGAAGATGGTTCTGTAACAAGAAATAGAGGCGAAATTTTGACAAGAGTGAAAGATTTCTACTCCAAATTATATGAAAGGGATGATACATGTACTCCAGACATCATGAAAGGTACCAGAGTTCTTCCAGTCCTCCCAGCAGAAGTTGCTCATGCAATCAAGAACATGAAGCGGGGGAAAGCTCCAGGAGAAGATGGAATTACTATAGACATCATACAAGAAGCAAGTGGAGAAATTGAAACAGTACTCGCCCAAATTTTCACTCGATGCCTTAATGAAGGGAAGATTCCTGAGGATTGGAACAATGCTACAATGATCCTGCTACATAAAAAAGGTGACATTGAGGATCTCAGGAACTACAGACCTATCAGCCTCCTATCAGTGGTTTATAAAATCTTCACTAAAGTTCTTTCACACCGCTTGAAGGTAACACTGGACATGGCTCAACCGAGAGAACAAGCTGGATTCAGGAGTGGCTACAGCACAATAGATCATATCCACGTACTGAGAGAACTAATTGAAAGAGCGAGGGAATATGAACTTCCATTGTGCATGGCTTTTATCGATTATGAAAAAGCCTTTGATTCGGTGAAACCATCAGCAGTTGCAATGGCTCTGAAATCCTGCGGTATTGAAGATGCATACATTAATATTATTAATAACATCTATGAAAATGCAAGTGCAAAGATTCGGCTGTTTGAAAATACAACACACATAAAAATTGGAAAGGGAGTGAGACAAGGTGACACCATATCTCCGAAGCTCTTTAATGCCACATTGGAAAATGTCTTTCAATCACTGGACTGGGAAAACAAAGGGATAAAGATTAATGGAGATTATCTAACCCACCTTCGTTTTGCTGATGACGTAGTCATTTTTGCAACTACCCCATCAGAGCTGCAGAGTATGATCCAGGAACTTGCTGACAAGAGTAAAGAAGTGGGATTAAAAATGAACTTTCAGAAGACAAAAGTGATGTTCAATGCTTTTACAAGAAATGAAGATTTATCGATTGATGGAGAAAAACTGGAGATAACAGATACGTATGTTTATCTTGGACAGCAGATATCAAGTGTAGGTCACATTGATGAAGAAATTAATAGGCGTACAAAACTTGCCTGGAGAGCTTTTGGAAGAAACAGCATAATTTTCAAGAGCAATATGCCATTATGTCTTAAAAGAAAAGTGTTTGATCAATGCATCCTTCCAGTGCTTACGTATGGTGCAGAGACGTGGACCTTAACTAAAAGAGACATACAAAGGCTGCAGACAACTCAAAGCAGCATGGAGAGGTGCATGCTTGGTATAACCAGGAGAGATAAGAAGAGGAACTCGTGGATCCGAAAAATGACGAGAGTGGAAGACATCATGATCAGAGTTAAATCCCTGAAATGGCAATGGGCTGGACATACTGCCAGAAGGACAGACCATAGATGGACAGCCGAAATTTTAGATTGGATTCCAAGGGACAGGAAAAGACCCAGAAGAAGACCACATGGGAGATGGGTGGAAGAAATTCGTAAATATGCGGGAGTGACATGGAGGAGACTGGCACAAGACAGACCGTTGTGGAGGAAACTTGGGGAGACCTTCGTCCAGCAGTGGATTGATAATGGTTTACAACGATGATGATGATGATATTATATATATTATCTTTGAAACATTTTACTGAAAATTTTATTAAAAAGTAAACAAATAAGAAATTTACTGAGTGTAAAATATTTAGGCGTAAAATTTACTGAAGGATATGGAAATTGTTGAACGGAAATTGCATAAACTTACAAAAGAAAAATTCAACAGCAACCATTAATCGTGTTTTAATTAATATTGGGTTTCAGAACTTATCCGTTCCCATAGGACTGAACGGTGGTTGTTTCATGAGATTCTGCCGAAAACTTTAAAAATATAACCCATATTTTTCTGTTTTAATTCTTGCCGATGGATCTTAGGAAGTCTTTTATTGAACCTGGATAATCGAGTCAGTAAAAGAAAAAAATAATTAAATGTCAAATGCAATTTTAAACTGAAATCCTTAATATATTATATTGTTATTTTACGTCAAAGTAAAACAATATTGTAATGGTAGTACGTAAAATTTATGTATTACTGCTATAACAGTGGAAAGCGTTTAAAATTACACTATGTCGAAATGTTCTACCAGTGCACATGAGACTTAAGAAATTTTAAGCTAAATTTGGCGATGCACGGTAATTCCTTTCTTGAAACTAATTGCAGGAATTTGGACCTAATTTATATGTTGCAAATTACTCAGTAAGACTAAGTCACAGTCTTTCTGAACACTTACCGATATGCGAAATTTTGCTGATCGTAATTTTATGGAGTTTACATTTGGTACTGGGCAAAAAGTTTTAAAAACTTAGAATGTTTTCTCAAATTTTATTAACATTATACCAAAAATTACGTCGTTAGTTGCAATATATTTTTTGTATAAAACTGCCGCTTTACCTAGTTGAGTGAGCGATTTTTTTTTCGAGAAAAAGCCTCGTGAAGGAAATTTTAATAGAATTTCAAGAATTACATATTATCCGTTTCGAATGGCAATGTAAGAACAACAACATGACCTGTAATTTAGGAACCTTAGATATGATACATGAAAGCTAACAATTACGGTGTTAGAAGATAAACATGTTTTTATCATTTCTATTATATACTTAGTGCATCTGATTTCTAATATTCTTCCCTGTTATATCGCTAAGTATAATTTTTGTAATATCCTTCGCGTTGAGTGCAAAACCGTGTTAAAGAATAACATAGTAACTTTTATGCCTAGGTATGGAACAATATGCTCATGAGAAACCAAACGCTTAACATATGTACATTGCACTTGTTGATTCTCCAGATTTTTTCTTGATATCCAGATTCTTTTCATGTGTGATAAAACACGACTAGCACGATAGAATTTCCAGCTTATCAAAATCACACGCGCATAGTTAGCAAAGAACAAACATAAATAATAATGTACATAAAAATATTACATACAAGCATAGAGCGAAGACTTGGACCTTAACTAACGGAACAGATATGTGACCTTAAATTATGGAACGGACATATAACTAAAAACGGCATACAAAGACTTCAAACAACTGAAGGAACCATGGAGAGTGGCGTGCGTGCTGTAGCCAGGAAGGTAAGAAGAAGACTCGAAGATAAATAAAATGATAATAGTGGAAGACATGATGATAAAAAAAATCCCGGAAATGGCAATGGGCAAGACATATTATATTGCCAGAAGAGAGGACCGTCGATAGACAACCGAAATTTTGGACTGGATTCCAAGGAACAGGAAAATACCCAGAGAAAAGACCACATGGAAAATGGGTGGACGAAATTCCAAAACATACGGGAGTCACACGGATTTGACTGGCGCAAGACAGAGCTTTGGGGAAGAAATTTCGGAGACCTTCAATCAGCAGTGAATAGATAACTATTGGAAATGATGATGATGGCAATGATGTACAAGCATTTCTAGTACAAGACATTGTACAGAAAGTACCTAAAACATCAGTTACTGTATTTAAGACAGAGCGGTAATATTTTACTCATTGCAGCCTTTTATATCAGCATACATGCATGTACATTTCTGTCGGTGTTATTAACCTTCGGTACCGCCAATAGCGGTATAACTATACCATCGGGATTAGAGGAAATGCTATCCCACACTCACCAACCCGCTTGGCCAGCGTGGTGAGTTATGGCCAAACCCCTCCAAAATGACTCCACAACTTAAATCTTGGCCCTCAGTCTCCGGCAGATGGAATGTACCTGGCCAAGGCAGCGGCCAGTGCGACATGAAGGCAGAGGGTGCTAAGAATCACCGGAGGACCGGACTAGGCTGCCATCTGATGCTGACCTTGGCTACGTACAACGGACGCTCCCTATCTTCTGATTCAAGGCTTCTTGAATTGGAAGAGGAACTACAAAGGATCAAGTGGGACATCGTCGGGCTAAGTGAGGTAAGGAGAAAAGGAGAAGATCTCATTGAACTGAAAAGTGGACATCTCTTCTACTATCGTGGGACAGATACTGGCAGAACTAGTGGTGTTGGATTTATAATAAACAAGAAACTGAAGGATAAAGTTGTAGAAGTTGAAAGTTCCTCTGACAGAGCTGCACGACTTGTTATCCAACTCTCGAGAAGATACCAGGCTCAGATTATTCAAACTTATGCACCCACCACAAGTCATCCTGAAGAAGAAATTGAGGAATTTTATGAGGAAATTCGTGATCTAAATAATAAAGGTAAGCCACACTTGAAGATAATTATGGGAGATTTCAATGCAAAAATAGGGCAACGGCAACAGAATGAAACTTCAGTAGGTAAATTCGGTCACGGCAACAGAAACCAGCGTGGAAATACTCTCGTAGAGTTTGCAGAGGCAGAAGGGTTTTTCATCTTGAACTCCTTTTTCAAGAAAAAGCCACACAGGAAATGGACATGGAGACATCCAAATGGGACGACAAGTGAAATTGATTTTATTATGTGTAACAAAAAATTCGTCATAGAAGACTGCAGTGTGCTAAACAAGTTCAACACAGGCAGTGACCATAGATTGGTGAGATGTAAGATGCACCTCAACACTAAACTCGAACGTAGCAAGCTCATAAGACAAACAAAATGTATTGACATAACCAACCATAAAAAACACCATAATACCTTCAAATTGGAACTGAAGAACAGATTCTCTGCTTTAGAAGGCCTAACATCGGAAGAAGTGGATATTTCTGAAGTTAACAGAAAAGTAACCAAAGCTCTTATGGAAACAGCAACAAAATTAGCTGGGTCTAAGAACAAATTGCATGTGAACAAATTATCAGGAAAAACCAAAATGTTGATGCAGAAAAGAAGAGTGATGAGGACAACTAAAGAAGATGTGACTTCCAAAGTGGAATATATAGAGCTATGCAAGACAGTACGAAAAAGTATCACTGAAGACGTAAGGAAATTCAACTGTGAACTAGTAAGGAAAGCAATTGAAAACAACCAAAGCCTAAAGATAGCAAAGGGACATCTCAGTAAGGGGAAAAAACAGATTATGGCACTTAGATAAGAAGATGGTTCTGTAACAAGAAATAGAGGCGAAATTTTGACAAGAGTGAAAGATTTCTACTCCAAATTATATGAAAGGGATGATACATGTACTCCAGACATCATGAAAGGTACCAGTACCAGAGTTCTTCCAGTCCTTCCAGCAGAAGTTGCACATGCAATCAACAACATGAAGCAGGGAAAAGCTCCAGGAGAAGATGGAATTACTGTAGACATCATACAAGAAGCAAGTGGAGAAATCGAAACAGTACTCGCCCAAATTTTCACTCGATGCCTTAATGAAGGGAAAATTCCTGAGGATTGGAACAACGCTACAATGATCTTGCTACATAAAAAAGGTGACATTGAGGATCTCAGGAACTACAGACCTATCAGTCTCCTATCAGTGGTTTATAAAATCTTCACTAAAGTTCTTTCACACCGCTTGAAGGTGACACTGGACATGGCTCAACCGAGAGAACAAGCTGGATTCAGGAGTGGCTACAGCACAATAGATCATATCCACGTACTGAGAGAACTAATTGAAAGAGCGAGGGAATATGAGCTTCCATTGTGCATGGCTTTTATCGATTATGAAAAAGCCTTTGATTCGGTGAAACCATCAGCAGTTGCAATGGCTCTGAAATCCTGCGGTATTGAAGATGCATACATTAATATTATTAATAACATCTATGAAAATGCAAGTGCAAAGATTCGGCTGTTTGAAAATACAACACACATAAAAATTGGAAAAGGAGTGAGACAAGGTGACACCATATCTCCGAAGCTCTTTAATGCCACATTGGAAAATGTCTTTCAATCACTGAACTGGGAAAACAAAGGGATAAAGATTAATGGAGATTATCTAACCCACCTTCGTTTTGCTGATGACATAGTCATTTTTGCAACTACCCCATCAGAGCTACAGAGTATGATCCAGGAACTTGCTGACAAGAGTAAAGAAGTGGGATTAAAAATGAACTTTCAGAAGACAAAAGTGATGTACAATGCTTTTACAAGAAATGAAGATTTATCGATTGATGGAGAAAAGCTGGAGATAACAGACACGTACATTTATCTTGGACAGCAGATATCAAGTTAGGGTCACATTGGTGAAGAAATTAATCGGCGTACAAAACTTGCCTGGAGAGCTTTTGTAAGAAACATCATAATTTTCAAGAGCAATATGCCATTATGTCTTAAAAGAAAAGTGTTTGATCAATGCATCCTTCCAGTGCTTACGTATGGTGCAGAGACGTGGACCTTAGCTACAAGAGACATACAAAGGCTGCAGACAACTCAAAGCAGCATGGAGAGGTGCATGCTTGGTGTAACCAGGAGAGATAAGAAGAGGAACACGTGGATCCGAAAAATGACAAGAGTGGAAGACATCATGATCAGAGTTAAATCCCTGAAATGGCAATGGGCTGGACATACTGCCAGAAGAACAGACCATCGATGGACAGCCGAAATTTTAGATTGGATTCCAAGGGACAGGAAAAGACCTAGAAGAAGACCACATGGAAGATGGGTGGATGAAATTCGAGAGTATGCGGGAGTGACATGGAGGAGACTGGCACAAGACAGACCATTGTGGAGGAAACTTGGGGAAACCTTCGTCCAGCAGTGGATTGATAATGGTTGACAATGATGATGATGATGATATCAGACCAGGACATTTTACCACTATTTTTTGTGGAAAAAATGTCAACTTATATGCCAAACATTGAAAAATAATATTGGAAATAGATTAGAGTGCACTGTTAATGATTTACTGTGAATGACGAAGTAATATCTGATGCCGTCTTTGTCTCAGAACGGAAGGAAGAAATGGGATAATAGAATATTGTTCATTGACTTCCTAATTCTTGTGACCTTTTCAACATATTATACTACAGATAAAATTGGTCGACATCATCTAGAAACAAGGTAGAATTTCGTGCTACATTGGTAATGGTAGATAACCTAAGCCGTCTTCAACACGATTACAATTTTAAAACTTTAATTTAAACACAAGGGTTAATAACACACATGGTTAAAATACACACGCACTTTCAATACGGCCACAATCTCTTCGTCAGGTGTGTGTGTTAACATGATGACAACTGTTTACATACGTGGGAGATAGTGTAGGTCACAACAAACATGCGCAAATCGATCATGGTCATGTACATCTAGGATAAAGTTCTTTTAACGCATGAAATGAAATGAAATTGCAATCGATATTTTAACATACAATCACGGACAATGAAATTTGCGCACCAAGAAGGAAGCAACGAATTGAACTGAAATTTTATGGACGTAAGGATACAGATGAAAGATACACATGTTGGGAAAAACAGAGCAGCAGGACAATTACATACGGATCTGTGGCATGCAGTCCGGTCATCTTCAATAGCGCGTTGCACTGCTTCGTGCTGTGATACATGCTTCACTAATGTCCGTCATGGAGGCAAATAGATGCCTAATTTTGTATTGTGGTAGACTAGCATTCACGTGTTCGACGGTGTGCTCCAAATCCCAGATAGGTCGGCACGGCGACTGCCGGCGTTTCAACGGATCCCACACATGCTTGATAGGGGACATGTTCGGGAGCTTCCAAGCCATGGAAGTGCTTGGACACCACGTAGGCCGTCCTCGGCAACCCGAGCCGTGTGCGGGCTTGGATTATCCTGCTGGTATAGCGCACCTGGAATCTCTGCCAGGAATGGGAGCACATGGGCCGTAGGATCTCATCCACATACCTCTGGCCTGTCAATGATCCATGTACCACTACGAGAGTTGGTCGGCTATCGTAGGCTATAGCTCAACAGAACATAATGCCTGTAGTAGGCGAGTGCCGTTGGCCTCGGGACATCCACACCCGGACACGATGATCGTCTTTCCCCAAAACGAAGCGGCTCTCATCGCTAAACAGCACACGTCACCTGTCTGAGTCGTTCAATGTAGCTCTGGCCTGGCAGCAATGCAAACGGAGCCGGCGATGTTTCGGTGTTAATCACAGCACACGTAAGGGGCTCTGGGATCGCATATTCGCTTCAGCGCGGCTTCGGGAAATGATTCGTGGGCACACAGGAGAGGTTACATCTGCTTGCATAGTGGATCGGGTCCCCGTGGGATCCGTTCGTGCGTGACCCTCTACCGGTGGTCCTCCTGGTCCGTCAGCAACCTCTCCACCGTGTGACAGTGCCATCCTGTGTCCACTGCTTCCAACACATTCGGACGATATGGTCAGATCGATCCACGTGGTTGGCTATACGGCGTGCCGACCACCCGGCGGTTGTCAGACTGATGATTAGACCTCTCTCTCTCACAGTCCGTAAGTTGCATAAATTGATGTCCCTGTCGACTACCCGGCATTCGTGTCACTCTGTACCTTTTATTTCGTCGTTTAGTGTTTTTTGCTTTCATGGGGATTTGAGTACCTGCCGGTTTATTGGGCTACCGGTTCGTGCTCGCTGCACCACCACAGGGTGTGCGGACATGCATAATCGCACTAAACGTGGAACATTTGGATACCAGCATGCATTCTAGCTATCTGCAAATTCTGTGGTTGTAGCATGTTTCTTTTTAGGTGCCCAAATTTTATTATCCGTTAGTATATATATATATGTATATATATATATATACAAAATCATTTACGGGATACTGAATCTTATGGAAACCGAAAAACGTAAATGTAATATTTCCAAAGGATAGTTCTTACGTAGTCATATTTGCAACTACCCCATCAGAGCTACAGAGTATGATCCAGGAACTTGCTGACAAGAGTAAAGAAGTGGGATTAAAAATGAACTTTCAGAAGACAAAAGTGATGTTCAATGCTTTTACAAGAAATGAAGATTTATTGATTAATGGAGAAAAGCTGGAGATAACAGACACGTACGTTTATCTTGGACAGCAGATATCAAGTGAGGGTCACATTGATGAAGAAATTAATCGGCGTACAAAACTTGCCTGGAGAGCTTTTGGAAGAAACAGCATAATTTTCAAGAGCAATATGCCATTATGTCTTAAAAGAAAAGTGTTTGATCAATGCATCCTTCCAGTGCTTACGTATGGTGCAGAGACGTGGACCTTAACTAAAAGAGATATACAAAGACTGCAGACAACTCAAAGAAGCATGGAGAGGTGCATGCTTCGTGTAACCAGGAGAGATAAGAAGAGGAACTCGTGGATCCGAAAAATGACAAGAGTGGAAGACATCATGATCAGAGTTAAATCCCTGAAATGGCAATGGGCTGGACATACTGCCCGAAGGACAGATCATCGATGGACAGTCGAAATTTTAAATTGGATTCCAAGGGACAGGAAAAGACCCAGAAGAAGACCACATGGGAGATGGGTGGATGAAATTCGAAAGTATGCAGGGGTGACATGGAGGAGACTGGCACAAGACAGACCGTTGTGGAGGAAACTTGGGGAGACCTTCGTCCAGCAGTGGATTGATAATGGTTGACAATGATGATGATGATGATATACAAAATCATTTACGGGATACTGAATCTTATGGAAACCGAAAAACGTAAATGTAATATTTCCAAAGGATAGTTCTTATGATGAACTCACGTCTCTCTCTATTCATTACTGGAACCCTCGTACTGTTTTTCACTACAAGTTTCTCTAAATTCCAAAGGTTCTTATGTTACGTCGTATGCACTGAAACTGTTGAAATTCCCAAAGATATTTCTCCTTGGACTTTCTGATATGAAACACCGTAAACAACAAACGTGAGACATTTTCCGAAGCTCCATTTCTTCCAAGTGATTAGTTTGGTTGCTAATGGATTTGCCATAATTGCAGGGATCTTCAGTCAGGTATTTTTTGGATTTTGAGAGAAACTTACAATGCTGAAAAATAAGTATCGGCATTCTTTTTTTCTCCTTTATAATGTTATAGAGATTTATTTTATTATTTTGTCGAAAAAAACACAAACAAGACAGGTACTTACTCTAGGACAATTTATGTATCGAAGTTATGCTCAATTTCTTTTCAAATAAAAATTTGATCACTCGCCTTTTTATGCCGAATTTTCATTTCCAGTTAATCTTTTGTTATCTGAAGTAATATTCCTATGTCCTAGACATATCAAATAACACTAGGCTTAGTACGTTTTTTGTATTACGCAAAATTATACCCCTCTATATTTAACCCACTTAACTGGAAAAGGTAAGCCGCATAGGTATCGCAACGTTCTGAGCTCTGGTTTGCTATCACTTTTTCAAGATTGGTCTCGGATAGAATCGTGATTATCAAAGGAATTATAAAAAAAAATGTCTCCTAAACAATGTAGTCATGCGCCGATAGAGCTTTTTCACACCAACCAAATTTCTAAGTTTGTAATTAGCACGTGACGCCTATTTGGAAGTTGATGACTATTGTCTGGATGAACGGTTGCATCATCTTTCAAAAGTTTTTACCGGAGATAAGTAACTTTATTTATTCTGAAATAGTATAAGCTCTTTCTGTACGTGGAATCATGCCCTACACAGTAATATACTGTATAGCTGTATTATCGTGCAGTAGTCGCATGTTAAAAAAGCATGCGACCATTATATACAATAATTTGTCAAAACTGGAATTAAACTACTGAGGATGTTCACACATTTTTAGGAATTTTTTGATGAGAAATTGCAGAGAATAAAGAAAGTTCAAAGGATTGAAAGTGGCAAGAGCGTGTTAGATGAACACGAAAGAAACCTCTGCTGCACATAAACACCACAATAACGCGAGTCACCGGGATAGCATGAAGAGGATTTCCTACCCTTCATATTCTTTAAATTTCAAAGGCGTCCGTGGGATTAACAAAAATCACACCTAGTCGTTCTTGTTTGTCGCTAAATAAAGAAGTGAACTAGGAGTTGGTTTGTCCCTGGGCTATATCATTCAGCCTTCTGACAACGTCCAACTGAAATTTTGCTGTGTGGATGCGTACCTTCTTTCTCTGTGATATACTGGATTTCCCCCTACGGCGGAGTTTATCTTAAAAGTTATTTCATTTTGCTCAATCCAAATAAACCGATTGAGAGCATATTTCCTAAAAGAAGCCAAAAGAAAATATATGGTAAACTAGAATTTGCAGATGTTGCCAGAAGCACCTTTTGCCTAAGGCTCTAAGTAAAAGAATGCGATGACTGCCCAAGGGAAACGTCCGAATATAACCGTATGTCAAGCCTAGAGATATCGTAAGTGTCGAGAAGTGAACCTGCACTAATTTTTTTTATTGTAGAAGAGACCGAAATGAAATTTGGAAACAAGCAGCACACATTGTCGGATGTTTTGATATTCAGAGGAACAAAACAATTTTCGATCGTGGTCGTTAAACAGTTAAATCTGGAAGTTACGCAACGTGTTCTTCAGGATCGAGATCGTTGATATTTAAATTTATTAGCACAATTAAAATTATTTTTCATAGGATCAGTACGGTGATGAAAGTAGACGGTTTATTTTGGGAGCAAGCAATATTTAGTGTTTAGACCGCAGGCAGAGATTACCAGTAAGATAAATGAAGTAACAAACAAAAATGTGCAAGTGAGGAAACACAAATCCAGTTCTTAAAAAGCGTTCGCGCCCCTCTAATCCAATAGTTTTCTCCGACGTCCGCTAGTGAAATATACCAAGATGTAGAATCATCTGCCAACTTAGAATGCACCTGCTTGTAATCTATTGAGGGGCGTTTATGAAGAATTCCTGGTGATACTTGAATTTCGGAATGAATGTCAAAGACCCAAAAATTGGTCTTGCCCCTTCAAAGCAGGGCAAAAATTATTACTTTGCATGAACTTGGATAAAGTAGTGTTAAAATTGCTGTTAAATGTGGCTGTCATCATTTTACTGTTTTGCGCACCATTTAAAACGTTGCAGAAACTGGATGTGTGGGGAAAAGAAGAAGAACAGGTCGTCCAAGGCGCGCACTGAACGTGATGATCGCATGTTGATTCGTCATTCTTTAAAATCAAAATTTAAAACAGCCACTGATTTAAGAAAGGAGTGGTAGAATGAAGTATGCATTACTGCATCGGCACCCACAGTTCGTCGCGTACTGACAGCACGAAAAGCTGCACGAAAACCTTTCCTTACTGAACAACAACGGCTCAAAAGAATTGCTTGCGCCAAGCCACACACGAATTGGACTGTTAATGAATGGAAAAATGTTTTTTTCAGTGATGAAACAACTTTAACTTTTTCCGCTAATAATGGATTTAATTATATACGTCGTTGGGCTGGTGAAAGATATAAGGCATGTTTAACCAAGCCAACAATCAAGCACCCAAATTCGGTGATGTTATGGTTTTTTATTTCAGCCAGTGGTGTTGGCCGCCTGCAAATAGTTGATGGCACACTAAATGGATCGAAATATGTAGATATTTTGGAGTCCAAACTGCTACCATCTGCAAAAAACATGGGTTTGCGGAATTTTATCTTTCAGGAAGATGACGCTCAATGTCATAGGTCAAAGTTGGTTGACGAGTGGTTTAATCTAAAAGTCATAAGAACATTTCAGTGGCCGGTAAGTCAACGGATCTTAATCACATAGAGAACCTGTGGGTGAGATTCAAGCAAAAGATTCGTCTACGAGGGCCCACATCTAAAACAACATTATTTGAGTGTGTAAGGGCCGTATGGCAGTTCATTAGTGCCATGCCAAGAAGGTGCACTTTGTTACTAAGATACCGTTGTTATGCAATTAAATATTAAAGCGTATTTTGCTTGTTGGTAAGTTATTTCAAGTGTCCTGCAAGTTTCAATGATGTACTGTACAATAAGTTAGAGTTAAAAACATTGTACACTAATTTCACAGATTCCACTATTTTTTGCTTTTTATTACTAGACGCTGTACTTTTGCTTGTAACTTCACTTCTAATGCTGGTATTTAACATTCTGTAAAAATATTGGTAATGAGCATAAACTTTCCTTTAACATGATGTATAATATGTAATCTTGATTTTACCATTACGCTGTATCTGTTGTCTTCAAGTTTTAAAAACTGACTTTCGGTATACTGGTGCAGGAATTTTGGCCACGGTTGTAAGTGGAGTGTGCGTTATTTAAATGCCGGTTGCGTTTGTAAACGTTTCGTTGTCCTCATCGCTACAGTGTCTTTTTTTAATTTAAACCATTGCATAGTTTCAATAGCAGAAAGAGCGTCACGATAGAAACTTGATACTGTGTGCCTTATTAGAGAATGAAAAAAAAATCTTATAACTTTGTTATTTTAATGAGATATACTAACTTAATCGAAATGAAATAAAGCATATAAATATTAAAGCAATAGTCTGTATAAAACTTTCATAATGTCAGGTACAAAAACATTTCCTTTTGTATAACTAAACGGAATTCCATATTTAGAATTATTCTACGGAAGAATAAACTAAGCCGTGCATTGAAAAACTGCTATCAGCTTTGCAAAATAACATATAACTTATGAAAAGTATTATTTCATTCTACGTTTCAACTGATGCTAGTGAAAGGTGTTTAACGTTGTTTTTGTTTTCCAAGAATGATGCACTGGGAACTTAATATATATTTTAGTACAATTTATCTTGTGAGGAAATTACTGAATGTGTTATATCCAAATTTTCAGTAGCAGTTCTACTAATTATTTTTCATAGAATGTACACCGTTATATATATATATATATATATATATATAATTTTGTTAGCTGTGGTATACAACCAATTCCGGCGAAATGCGAAGAACACAAAATATACATTTTCCAAAATTTGTACCCTTCAAAGGCGAAGCGTTTTAGAATAATTCGTACATGTATAAAAGAGAGATTTATGCGCAATCCATGTGAATTTCCTCCTTTGGTAAAAGAGCTTATTTAAAAACAAAACTCAAAAGGTAGGAGATTTCCAAAGAGAGGGTCCTAGAAAAATTGGGAAAATTTTCACGGAACTAATAAAATTGTTCAGGAAGAAATTCAAAAATTCCACTGATATTTTTGGGATGAATAATTGTCTCGCTTCTCAGTGTAAACTGCAGGAAGTCGTGTCACGGGTTGTTGTATTAAAAAATATATATAAACAATTCGAGATTAAATTAGGGTCAGGCGAATTACTGTGGCCTACAAAATTAGTTTCGGTTGTCAGTAATCTCCCTCTCACCCCCTCAAAATAAGCCAGATCGAAGTTTCTTCATCTATCGCTCATTGTACTACATATTGTGGTTTGTAGTTATATCCTCAATATGTTCGGAATACTTGGATTTTTTTGTTTTCAATGAGATTTTCAGATTACATTAATATTATTTTTCGTACTTAATATGTTGTGAACTGTTAGGAAGAAGAAGGTATCTTAATTACGTTACACCTTCCAGCGAATAAAGAAAAGTGGAATATACAGGGTCTTAGATTTCAAAGAAAGATGCAAAAAGTGAAAAAAGAAGATAAATCTAATCTGGTATAATATGTAAAATGAATTCGTTGTTCTAACTATAAAGATGCTGATTACGACGTAAAACTTTATTTCGGTCACTTCTGTCCACAAATTATTAATTATAAAAAGGGCTTTGGCAAACATACAAATTGGCATTTTCAGTGTGTGCCATTAGGAATATCAGTAATATGTTTACTAAATATCAAAAGAACCGAAATAAATTCGTTGCACAGAAGATAGTCGATTATGACTAATAACCTACACACGTCGTTTTTACATTCAACAAAGCATGGATTTTCCACTAAATAGCGTAATCTTCGCGCGATCATATCTCTCCTTGCAAAAGAGGTTCAGCCGATCGTTTCAGATTGGACCTGTTCCATGAAACGAATTCTTTACACACTGCCATTGAGAAAAGTCTTAAATTGTCGTATGCCAAATAGAGTTTCATCTTAGCAACAATAGCAGTCCTCTTTTTAATTTAGTGACATGCCGTATTTAGGCCATGAAAGACTTTCGATATCTTTTGCTTGGATGTTTTTTTTTTGTATTCTTATTCTAGAATTACAGCATACTCCAATTAAGAAAAATGCGAAATCGATATGAACCAGCACAGGATAGTGACTAAAAAACAGTAGAGATGGTGTTGCTGAAATTTGATTTACTGTGGTACATTTTTGCCTAATTTTCAATTCCATCATTTACGCCATTGAAGCTTCTATCGGAAAATTTCCTTATATTAAAATATTTCTGGGACGAAAGATTACAATCTCTAAATATTTCAAGTCTTGTGTATTAGATTTTAATGTGTCAGAGAAAAATTCGGTTTTGGCTACACAGAATAATTTAAGACTGGCATCTGTTGCAATTCAAAAATTCCTATCACCCGCTTTGAAAATGTACAACTTTTGTCCACATAATGACGAGTTCTACACTTACTTCTCTTAATACTCGTACAAACGATGTCAAAAGTTCCTGTAGCAAGGTTTTGGTCGAGAGTTTCAAAGTAGTTCGGCTTTATGTTATGAGACAAAAATGCAAATTTTCATTATCCTCAAAATAAAGATATTTCACAAAGAATGGAAAATTATTTATCTTTTGCCCGTTGTCTTCCATAACATAATTTCGAATACTATACCATGTCATGAACAAGGTTACAGAGAATCACTCTTTTCCCCAATCGGAATGGTGGTAATAAAAACAACCCAAATTTATTATAAATAAAAGTCGTTTAGAATGTAGATCGACCGTTTCTTTTAGTTGACATGCAATTCTGAGTGTGTACATTCACGATATAATCAAGTTTACTACAAATCCAAAATATAAACGAGTAGTAATTTATTAATATCATGATTTAAATTTTCCGAAATTAAAATTGTTTCTATGACGACATTCAAATCGCATATCATCAATAGATAACAGGCATTTTCAGTAAGAATAAAATTAGTATTTTCTGTACATGATTTTCTTGCATGACGAATAAACGCTGTTAAGTAAATAAAAATAGGAATAACAGGTCAAGTTTTTGAAGTTTTTGTTTAGAGATATATTTTATATGAAATTCATTGTTAAGATACATTACTGTAATTTTTTTAATATGTTAATGATGTCAGTTTTTACAAACTAGTCATGATATCATGATTTAATAATAACTGATAAAAAAGAATTTTATAGAACAAATGTGTCTCACTTGCGAGGAGAAAGTTTTAAATATTTATGTTTTGCTGTTTCTTATTTAATTTTGAAATGTATTCATCTCCGAGGTCGATGACAATGTTTCTATTAGTGTATGCTTATACAGAATATAAGTTTTCGTTTGTTACATGTAAATGAAGGACGGAATTCTTATTTATATGAATACTGATGTGTTATGCATAATATCTTAAGAAATATCTACTACATTACTGAGATTAAAATGTTTTACTTGTTGCATTTCGTTCATATAAATGTTTCGTTCATCTGTTTACCAAAACTTCAGATTCTTTTTAATTACCAGATTACTAATGTCCTATAAAATCCTTTCAGTGTTTCCCAGGGTACTCTTACACACGCGATTTGTTTATGGGCACCTTAGGAATCCTTGAGTCGATGGTCGTCCAAGAACAAAACTGCCGGCTATGGCCGCAAACTACTCCGCGAGACTTCGCTGCATCTCAGATTTGCTTGTCTTAGGAAATTACCGGGTCATTAGACAGAAACCATATTTATGTCCTATGTGGTAGCTGTGCTTGGAAAATTACTTAGATTGTCACCAGAAAATGAACAATAATTAAACATAGAAGCATGACGAATGCATGATCCCAAAGAAAACATTAATGACTTTATCATGAATTTCATAACCCTTTTCTGAATTAGCGACCTTTTCGTGACTTTCATTCCCAGTAGACACCTTGAGCAAGAGTAAATATGTGAGTAATGTTAGAATAGGAATC
This sequence comes from Macrothele yani, assembly GCA_039090855.1. Lineage (NCBI taxonomy): Eukaryota > Metazoa > Arthropoda > Arachnida > Araneae > Macrothelidae > Macrothele > Macrothele yani. The sequence continues at coordinate 140,000,425 of CM077015.1, forward strand.
ATTTCTACATATTTCCTCTTACCGAAAAAGCTAAGTGACACTGTACAACATCAGTAAAATTTTTAAATACAGTTTTTGCTCTGTCTGAAGTATAAAACTCAAACGAAGAGAATTTCAGTTCAGCAAACGTGAACATCTATTTTCAATAATTTAGATTAACTTTATTTATTAAAATACTTTTTTTATCATATTTATAACTGACGAAAACATTTCACAACTGACATTTGGTGATTTACAAGTTAGACGTATTCTTAGATATATTTGGAGCGCTGATTCCAAAAATGGTATCAATTTTCCCATGTCATTAGTGGTTTTGGACATATGGAAACTTGGCTTCGAAGACTAGATTATGTAAATATTGTGAAGTATCAACTGGTATCGCCAAAGTAACTAGTATGCCTAAGTCGATTTTGAATTTGAATCTGTTAGCAGTAACGTACTGGAAAGCGATATGTTCGCAGAATTACCACAATTCAAAAACTGCGCGAGTGCTGCAACAACACTTGGAACTAACTACAGGGGGTGCGAAGCTCAACGTTTTTTCGCTCATTTGTTGTGCAATGGTAGAGTATAAATAAAAAAGAAAAATATCCAACGAATATTACATTTTGGGACACAAAACCATAATGATTTGAGATGATAGGTCTCCTAGTCACTGGAACAACCCAAATATTTGCAATAAAGTATCGCTGCAATTAGGTGTAAAAATGAGATTAGTTTTGGCGTTGACCTTCGTACTAACGTTTGCGGCTCTTAATTTACACTATCTACCACCAACTAATTGGACACCCCTGCAATCGACGATATCTGCGGTCCTGACACAAGTTTCGGCCGCCGCCGTTAAATATCGTGTGAGAAACAACAACGCAACCAGTCGCATGCAAGATGCCACGCAGCTCGGAGCTCTCTGATTTCAATAAAGGTTAAATCGTCGGGTATCACAGAAATGGCTGATCCATACGTAACATATCCAACGAGTTGAAGTACCCAAAATCGACAGTGGCCTACGTGATTGGCAAGCGGAAGATGAGGGGCGACTGTCGGAATGTGCCCCGACACGGCAGACCCACAAAACTGGGAGTTAGAGACCGACGGGTGCTGGCCAGAGAAATTCGGAAGAACCGCACCACATCGATGGGCCACATCCGCAAGGAGTTTCAACAGACATCCGGAAGTGTTCTTTCGATGAATATCATCCGTAAAGAAGCCCATCTGCTCAGTTATCATGGACGTGCCGCCGCCCACAAGCCTTTGATCACCAAGTCTAATAGGGCTGCTCGGCTAACGTGGTGCCAAGAACGTCGACAGTGGACCGTTGAGCAGTGGAAACAGGTTCTCTTAAGAGACGAATAAAGGTTCACCCTCTACCGTTTGGATGGTAGGGTCTGGGTTTGGCGTCTGCCTGGATAACGCCTCCTGCCGGAATGTATTGTGCCAACTGTGAGGTTCGGCGGCGGTGGAATTATGCTATGGAGTGTTTCTCCTGGTATGGCACGGAACCCTTGGTCACAATTCCTGGTAGACTCAACGCCGAGACCTACTGCACCATTTTGGATAACCATGCGCTTTCTACGTTGTGGAAGTTTTACGTGGTAGACCCATGTTACTTTCAGGATGACAATGCCACTTGTCATGTAGCGAGGTCCACCATGGCTTGGTATGGTAACAATGGGGTTAATCGAATGGACTGGCCTGCGCAGAGCCCGGACCTTAACCCTATCGAGCACATCTGGGACGAGTTGGCGCGTCGACATAAGGGGTGACCCCACCGTCCGAAATCGGTGAAGGAACTGACCTGTCTTCTCCAAGCCGAGTGGAAGAAAATACCGTTAGCCGTCGTACAACGCCTGGTTGAGAGTATGCCCCGTAGGGTCGCAGCTGTAATCCCCGCTCGTGGAGCTCCACCAACTATTGAAGGTGAATAAACTTCGTTTTCCTTTGCTATCACAGGTGTCCAATTACTTGTTGGTAGATAGTGTATATTGTATGTGTTCCATATGTGGCTAAGAAACAGTACTATCCACCATACTTTCTCAAAGTATCATGGGAGCTTGAAGAAATATTCTGGCACCCTTCGCTAAAGACACCAGACTGACAGGTGAAATCCGAAAGTAAGTTTTAAAAATTTGTTAGATTTCCCAAGTTAGTAGAAAGATGTCCATATTTTTTAGGACTTTTTTTCTACCCAATGTGGCACAATCCCTTGAGTATTAAAATGCCACTCAAAATTCGAGTCATGCATTTTATTGATGTTGGAAAACTTTCGCCTGTTACGTTTAGTTGATATTCTCATTGTCACATCTGGAAGTTATCTTCACATAAGGATCAGAAAGTAAGTGCTACATGCCCTTGCAAACTTACGAGAGTAACTCTCGCTCTCTTTCTATATAAAGCACTCTACAAGTACAATGAAAAACAAAGATTATTCAAGCTTTAGATTATATATTCTATTCTTATGATGAATTACTCCAATAATTACAATTTCGTAGACTGGGATGTGCATGCACTGGACTCTTGCAAATCCGGCCATTCCTTGCATAGACGGCTTCCAGATTAGCGAAAGTGCCGTATCACTGAGAGTGCGTACAAATTTAGTTTGAATCTTCAATAAATTTAATAATAAAAGTTTACTGTATTCAGTACATGCGTATTTAAAGGAAGCATAAATAAGAGACAAAATAAAAGAAACGATGATAAAACAACACGATCAGTAAGTACTACGCTGTCTGATTTACAACAATACAACGATCTTTTCATATCAGTACAGTAAGTGTACGTATTATACACAGTAAGTAAGATACGTGAAGATGCAGTACAGCACAAATGAAATGCCGCCTTGGTAGCAACAAATGGAATAAGAACAACCCACGCTCGTGACTACAAAAGGACGAGAACCCCGCTTCTCTTACGTCTCGGCCATAGGCTGGATTAGAAAGAGTCTACTGTAATACATATGCCGCATGGCTATTTTGTTTATTTTTTTCATTCCCAAAACTGACAGAATACATAAATAATGGAGAATGATTTGCTCACTAAGTTGAGGCTACATTTTGCCACTTTTGGACACTAGAAACAACGGACAATACTCCAAACTTATAAGCGCCTTAGGCAGTCATTTTAACTGCTAGGTTGTCCGTACACAAACTACACTATTGCACTGAAATGTCACATAATAGGTGTAGAGTAATAAAATACACATGTTTATAACCTAATTTTCAGTTTGCACGTCATGAAATACACGTATTTTGGCTATTTAGTTTAGATTTAGATTAGTCGCCTACACACACCACGCAAGTTATTGTTTTCACAACTTTTGTGTGTACTTGCTGCACACAAACGTCAGGTAACTGCTGCGTTTGTCCGAGGTTTTGTGGTTTTTGCACCTTGCTACTTGACACTAACGTCGTTGGGAAGGTACAACTGTAGTCGGTGCTGCAACTGAAGCTTCAGGTTTACGGACGCGGGAGAGTCTTGACCTCAAATGGCGCCCTCGTAATTCTTCTGCTAAAATTACGGCCAAGTCCAAGATATTTTAAAGAACGCGTAACGGCCACCTACGTTATCCTGCCTTTACCCTGTATTTCTTTTTCATCAGGTCTAAAATGTCGAGATGGAACTTTGTTTCACTATATAATTTTATTGTTTCTGGTAATTTCTTTAAACCAGTTCCACTCTGAACACTGGGATTTAGGGGGATGAGAACCAACACGTTTTTGTTCTTTTTCCCTTGGTACACAGTCAGGGTAATGTTGTCATGCTTTAGCACTGGGGTCTCGCATGTGGTCTTGCATATACTTTAAAAGTTTGAAAATGTTGGAATCATAAACAACTATATAATGTATCACCATCATGCCTGGCAATTCGGTAACACATTGTTAGGGAGAAGATAAAGGCACTTTGCAAACTTCCACAACTGATCGGGAACACAGTGTGGCTTAAACAATATTTCCGTAAATAGCAAAGAATAGTAGTTCTAGTTTAAATAGGCTGGCACAATGAGAAATTAAGAAGCAGAATTTAACCACATAAAAACATTCATCACAAGAACAAACATCCGAAATAAGCAAGTAGTATCATTCAGTAGGGAGGATCATATAGACAAGGAAAGAAAAAATACTTATAAAGTGACATCCAGTTTTAAAATCTCAAAAAAAGTTAAAGAAACCCACTGTGATGTAGAGTAGGAAAGAGTCACAGGTAAGGTATATTTCCATTGTGGACGCCGTACGGACCAAGGAAGTCTGTAATTACTTTTCTTTTGAATAGAAAGCACAATGCAATGATAGTATAGGGTTCAGTAATAATTAATTCCCTGATCATGGAGCTATTTTTTCGGCAGTGAAAGTACTTTCATTGTTATGTAACCTTTGTACACGTAGGGATCTTTGCATCAAATAAAAAATGTAAACTGTAGCATAATGAAAACACATAAACTTTAGCATGTGAAGTAAACACGAAAAATTATTTTACCCTTTAACCGACTGGAATGAAATAATTCGGGTTAGCAAAATGAGCTGGAATCAGATCAAACGGATGTGTTCGTTTTCTAAGTAGGCCGAACGCAGCTGTAACGAGTGAAACTGCGAATTAGAAATGGTTGCATTCCCTATGTCATTCATAGTGCTCAAATAAAGAAATGGTTGAACTAATCATTTATGATTGATTACCTACTAAATTGACTATAGCAGTGGCGCCCAACCTAAGACAGAAGGGAGATGTTGGATTGACTTGTTGCTTCAGTGACACGACGTCTCTGTCAGGAAAAATATGGCTTCCCCGTCACGAAGCACAGAATACTGGATTTTTCGTATCACCTTTGACATGTTTATGGTTGGTACTGCTTAGATGAGAGTGGGAAAGGAATTCTTTTGTTGTAGCTTTCATAAAACAGGACGGACCTTTTAATATTTCTGTTTAGGGAGTTAAGCAAATTTTAGGCACCACTTGGTTCATATTCATCAACCGTTTAAAGGAATAAAATCCGAAAATTTAATAATCACGGTGGAAGATAACATAAAAAAACCCAGAAGTTCTTGAAACATTTTTTTAACATCACACACAACTGCTTTTGAAACTAAACAGAAACCCTGGTAATAGCGAAATGTCACAAAAAGAGGGTACTAGTATATGAAATGATGCGCATTTTAACTTACCAGGAGGCTTCGTTTAATGTTTGCATTCTTCACAAATTAAAGCAATTCTAGTTTTCCTTTCCGCCGTGATTTTTGCATTAATGGTATATGATAATCTTTTAGATTTTTGAAAGTTTTTCCTTGGGTATGGAAGTAGTTCATCTATTACGGCTTTTGAGTCAGATCTTTCGTCTCATAAGAACGAACGGGAATACCAGAACTCGAAAAAAATGCCAATATTTATTATACGGAAATAGTGTCGTTTACATGTTGTTTGTTACATCTGACGTTATCCTAATAATTATTTCCTTTAACTTCCACGGTGTAGATATTGTAATTTTATCTATAACTGAATTTCTCTTTTCGAAATCAAGCAAAAGGCAGTTTTGTTGCACTTAGAATGTATTCTTTTACGAGCTCTGTCAGTGTGAAGAAGTTTAAACGTTTGCATTCTTTATCCCCAGGAACAACATTTTCCACTTTAACACAGCTTCGTGTGAGACCCACACATTAAATACGTTTTGAGCTGTGATTTTGTTTTGCAGAAGTTTTTTCATGGCTTTTTAACGAGTACCACTTTCAGGATATCTCATCGAAAAACAATTGTTTTGTTGTGAAATGGCTTCATAGGTTGCTTAAAAAATCCCGATTTCAAATGAGATACCTGGCAGTCTCGAATTTTCGAACTCCTGTTATGGAAGTGACAGCGCATCTAAAGAAAGTTATTAACAGCAATGCTGAAGTAAACATCAAAAATAGCTACAGCGATCACCTTCCAATCTGCATACCTTAGAAAATGCGTAATATTTAAGGAAAAATAAGCCAATGAATCCTTAAAAATGCAATATTTGCATAGACCTCTGCAAGCTTGAAAACAAGTAACTGATTAAAAGCAAAGGAAAACGTTTGGCCTTAAATTCCATTAATTTGGGCACTCGTTCACTCATTGTTCCTCTCAATGTTGGGCAAGGATTATTTTCCACATATTTGAGCTGAAAAAGATTGATTATTAGATCTGTGAGCAAGACCCGAGGAACTGCTGCTATCGGTCAGAATACATAAGACAAAAATCATACATACTTACCTAGTTAAAGAAAAATAAATTGCGTTTTGTATGCATCTTTAAACATATTTCACGAGAATTGTCACTGACATTGGTTTGGTGTATAAAGAAAGTTTAGCTTACAGTTAGGCAGATAGGAAATGTTTCTCCGTTGAATGCTGCATTGAATTTTTCTTATTCGACCAACAGTGGTAGTTCCTGCTGCGTCCGTGATTATCCCGCAGCAGTTATACGAGATTCTCCTGGTCCCTTGTGATATCATGATTGGGTATGAGTAGTATTTCCTCACTTTAAGATATCAGAAAAATATTACCTATCACACATTCTAAGAATACCGGCGGTTTTCAGTTTGCACATCGCTGTGCTCCCAGTATTGATATTATCCCATTTTGTCTGGCATTGGACGAGTTGTCAGACTAATGAGCATCAAATAAATCACGTGATCAGGTGCAGTGTCTCGTCGGCGGTGACGCATAAGTCTGTGCCTTTTCCATGACTTTTGATATCATCACATATTTCCCGAAAACAACATGCCAAAATTTAGGAAACGGTACATCTTATTGCAGCGTATGTTCAGAAAGACTCCTTAGTCCCATCTAAGAAACTCAAATCCCATAAAAAGCAGCGTACCTCACTTGTATACCTGAAAATAACCCTAATTTAAAACTTGAATGATGCAGCAATCGAACGCAATTTTTTATACCGAATGTATGTTGTGCCGTTCAGATACGCGTCTTTCCCTAAACATAGACTTATTTCTACAATGCGATTTGGATATTCGTAATTGTTTTCGATTAAATGTTACTTCATTTTGTCGTTTTTTTGCACGATTATCGAGTTTTTAAAGAGTTTCCAGTTTTGGAATTACAAATCTCAGATTCCCCTATACCTTTGTATTCGTCAGTGTTACAGTGATAATAATAAATTAAACGTAGAAAAATTTAAACCCTATGTATGAATAATTAATGAATGACTTTCGTAATTTTATATGCAAAGGAATCATTTAATGTAACCGAAGATCCCTTTGTTTAATCTTAAAATTTGTTGTGTCTGTTGCCTTCCGGTTCTATAATATATGATTAAGGCTTTATTTATTTAAGCAATTATTTTAACTTTTTGAACCCAATATTGCAGCAAGGAATTAATTATATCCCTTCCTTTGGTTCACCAGTGTGATCACATGATTAAAAAATTAAATATTCAACAAGTCATAGAAGTCATTTCGTTCTTTATTTTCATTGACTTATTCGACGCTTACAATGACTTCCCTTTTGAAGACAGAAAATTAAATACCTAGGTATCCTACTGTTTTCGCAACCACGATCCGAACCAGAAAAGTTACTCTAAATATGAAGCTCCTTGCCCGAATTAATTGTATTTGGTATTAGTGACCTTGCACATCGTTAACGGCAACAAATGCAGAAATCCTTGATTTGAAGACCAAACATTTCATAACCACTGTTTATATTTAATTTTTAAGTGTGCCTTGAAAAATGTATGTTCTTTAACATAAAAATATTTTAATTGTGATAAAGCCATATTGCTAAAAAGTAAGATCATTCTGTTTTGGCGTGTGTGCGGCTTTTAATGGATATATTTAGATGAGCGTCCGTGGTAGATAATAAATGAAATCGTCATAGCATTTTACTTATCTCACTAGCATATAATGTTTCATCAGTGTAACCAGGAGAGATAAGAAGAGAAACTCGTGGATCTGAAAAATGACAAGAGTGGAAGACATCATGATCATAGTTAAATCCCTGAAATTGCAATGCGCTGGACATACTGCCTGAAGGACAGACCGCCGATGGACAGCCGAAATTTTAGATTGGATTCCAAGGAACAGGAAAAGACCCAGAAGAAGACCACATGGGAGATGGGTGGATGCAATTCGAAAGTATGCGGAAGCATCTTGGAGGAGACTGGCACAAGACAAACCGTTGTGGGGGAAACTTGGGGAGACCTTCGTCCAGCAGTGGATTGATAATGGTTGACAATTATGATGATGATGAAGTAAAATGGAACATGCTTTCTAAGTAGACATTCCAAAGAAATTTACATCACATACATAAAATCTGCAAAATAGGTTTTGGAACTCAACAAAAAAATATTTAAGGCTATTTTTTAATTAAATTTTCACGGCAAATTAAAAAATAATCCTTTTATAACGTAACAGAAAGTTTAGAATGGAAAGGAATGCTAAATTCCGTTTTCTGTTACTTTGAAATGGCCTGCAAAATTTTATTTAGCCTGGAAAGCCTTTCCGTCCATAATTGTGTAGAACGTTTTATGGACGAAAAGAATACGCCACAATACTACACACCTTCTTTCTAAAATTAATTCTACAGTCTAAGAATTTAATCTAGAAAGTAAAATAATACAAATTTGGAAGATGTATGTTGAGTGAGAAAATATCCGAAACCTTGAAATTATCGTCGTCCTGGAGCGGAATCGGACCCGCGTCTCCCTTATAGTATCCGCGTATTCCAACTACACCACCACCCAGTAATGTAATGTTTAAAATAGAAGGTAATTATTGATCTCAAAGACTACAGTCTGGTGACACTTACACTGGCGGAAAGTGAAAAAAGAACACCAAGAAAGAATTGCCGGACGATCATGAAATTTACATATGTTAATGGGGTCGAGTTAACGTAGGTGAGATGTTAATGTCGGGACCAACCGGTGAGCGCCTACGCCACAGCACGGCATAATATGCCAATTATCTTCGGTGGTATTTAAGGAGTACGGCGAAGTGAATGTAATCAGTCGTCGGCGTACGGACATGGGCGAATACTCTGAAGAAGTTGCAAAGCCTGGACATGGAAGACGTGAACGATTTCAGCAGCTGTCGGACTTTGAAAGAGGTCGTCTAGTCGGACTCCGCGAGGCCGGGTGGTCGTATCGTCGTATTGTGGAGCGAATTGGACGGGAAGTATCGATGGTGGTACGATGGTGGCGTAGATGGTCCGAGGAACATTCCCACACGAGAAGACGTGGAACCGAGAGTAACGACGGACTGTTAAGCGGACTGATTGAAGCATAAGAAGAGCGGCGTTGTCAAGCAGAATATCCACTGCGGCGCAAATCCGAGCTGCCGTTGCACCTGAGGTGACTGTGCGAACAATCCACAACGGTCTACTGGATGCAGGACTACGTGCACGTGTGCCTCTGGCATGTGTACCTCTGACTGCAGCCCACCGTCAGGAACGCCTGCAGTGGTGTCGCCAACGTCTGCACTGGAGAACACAATGATGATCTGTGGTGTTCGGCGATGAAAGCAGATTCTGCTTGGGTGCCTCCGATGGCCTTATGCGTGTTCGCAGACGCACAGGGGAGCATCTCCACCCTTCTTGCATCCGCCAGCGACACACAGAGCCTACACCTGGTCTACTGGTGTGGGGAATGATCAGCTATCCCTCCCGTATACAACTAGTTTTTGTACCGGGTACGTTAAACAGCACCTCCTACATCAACAATATAATTCAGCCCGTTGTTGTGCCATTTGTAAGGTCTGTCCATCGTGGTGTTTTCCAGCAAGATAACGCACGCCCACACCCGGCACGTGCAACGCAACATGCACTTCAGGGTGTGAGACAACTTCCATGGCCTGCACGTTCACTGGATTTGTACACCATTGAGCACGTGTTGGATTTTACAGGACAACGACTTATCTGGTCTCCACGGCCACCCACGACCATCCCCGATTTACGTGTCCAGGTTGAGGATACTTGGAACTCAATACCCCAAACTTACATCCAACATCTGTACCACAGACTCCATGCCAGAATTGCACAGTGTGACGCAGTTCACGGCGGTTCAACCTCGTACTAACCATGTTACATGGAAATGTTCTTTTTCAGTTTGCAAGCAAATACAGCTGTATTTTGCCGTAATGTTTTGATCACGTTATCCTCTGTTTTCCGTTATTATGCTGTATAAATTTCGTTGGTATCAGACCTCTCCTTCTTGGTGTTCTTTTTTCACTTTCCGCCAGTGTATTTGATAAATAGAAATATCCTCATTTCTAGAAGTTACATTAAACTTTCGATTTAAGTCACATTTATGCGAGCATTTGTAATGGAGGTCCATCATTTTTTGCTGCATTTACCTTTTTTCCTTATGAAACTGGTATATTAATTTAAGTGAATGGAAAACAACACGTCAATCTGAAGGCGAACATGAAACCACTTGAGAAATCTATCGTCATGAACGCAAAGCTGAAACTATTTGTGGAACTTTATTCTCATTTGGAAATGTGTCTCTTTAAACGAATTTTTATACCACTCGAAAAAGACAGTATTCATCTTTTAAACAAATCAAAATACATTAGAGGGAAAGTAAAACATCCTTCACTTTTTTCCAATACATAATTATATTTCCTAGAAATTTAACAAGGTTTCGGAAATCACTGCTCATATACTCAGTTTTCGAAATCCTGCCCGTAGTATATTATCGATAAAGTGGAAATTTTTTATGACAATATTTAGGTATAAATTACTTGGTGCTCTCAAGGATACCTGTAGTTCTGTGATATTTCATTAAGCGATAAATGCTAAAGATCCAGTTTGCAAAAAAATAAGCAGCAGTGCCTTATAGCCTCTATATTAGGGGTGGCAGCAATAGGTCCACGTGCTAAACATTGGCACGCCAGGACAACTTGAATGGCCACCAGCAGCAAAGCTCTAACTTTGTTTTTCCAATTTAACTCTTACTCTCAATAATAATTATTTCTATTTTATTATTATTTATTTTTATTTTATTCTGGGTTCATTTTATTTTATAATTTTTATATAATTTTATTTCATTCTGGATTCGTTTTATTTATTTTGTTGTATTCTTTTCATTTTATTTTAATCTTGACAGCATTTGTTGGGATTTCATAAATTATGCCGATGTAAAATTGCTCGCGATTTCAAAAACACATAGTGACACATTGATTTATTTATAAATCCAGTTTGTGTTTCAGAGTCTGATGTACATAAATATTCCCCATCAACGCAAATCGAAATATTAGCAATCCAAAGCCACTCAGGACTTAGTGTTAAGTTTAAAGAACAATGTGAATCGCCCACAGCACTGCTCCTGATTTGATTGAGTTCTGGAAATACGTACTTATAAGAACAGTTTCGCGAGCTTCATGACCTTGCTGCGAGGTTCATTTACATATTTCGACCCACATACATTTGTGAACAAACATTTTCACCATTAATGTTCTAAAAAGTAAATTTCGTTCAACTGTCACACATGTACACCTTGGTGATATGCTTCTTTTACGTACATCGAGAATTACACATAGCATTGACAAATTGTTATATGAAAAGCAATTTCTAAAATCACTTTAGGGTTGCAGGTGTGTAAAGTTCATAGGAATTTTAATTTTTTAATTAATTTTGTCCCTTTAATTTTTAGTAAAACAGAAAGTTTTATTACAGCAAATCAATTTTTTTGCACAATAATAATTTTAATATTAGGTAAATGATTAGAAAAAATGACTACTTAAAAATGTATTTGGTGTTCAGTACTTTACAAAAACATATAAAATAACCCTATTTTTAGCTGATAATAGATGTCAATATTTAAATTGTTGCAGTGACCCTTCAGATGATTTTTAGGAATTTATTAACCCAATTTCAATAAAAGTTGGCCAACCCGGCCCTCTATAATAATTCTTATAATGCCCATCACAAATACGCGCAAATTGATTGTAAGCAGAAGAATAACCAACTTAAAAGGAATGCAAAAGTTTAGCTATAATAGCGGAAACTGCTGGATTATTATGTATATTTAAATATTGTTACCAATATATTTCTGAAAGTTCTGTCTTTGAAGTAGACATGCCAATTCGAAATTATGAAACAGCGTAAATGATTGGTCATGTTGTATATTAAATTATTTAAAAAAAATCATATTCGTCTCACGTTATTCTAATGCATGGTACACGCAGCTATCAAGTTTCTCCATTAGTGTCTTTTTCCCCTTTTTTTACATTTTTCTCTAAATACTGAATTACATAGGGCATGGAAGGGAAATTTATGCCATTAGAACCGATATTGTAACTCATTCGAGGCGTCGGAAGATTAAAGGACGAAAATGCGATTATACTGCAATGGTGAAATTACTTTATTCCGAATGTCGAAATTAGATCCAGAGTGTTTCTTCTGGTGACTAACGCAATTTCAAAAGTTATAAATTTTCTTAATTCCATTATTCAAGGAAGTATATCATTTGGATTTTCATATTCGCTACTTGTCTTCTAAGCAGCTATATTTATTATTATGGCGATACGGGCAAAATTAAAAAAAAAATTCTTATGATGTCCAAAAACGAGAAGTCACGCGCACGCATACACGAATAACAAATCAAAAACAGTTTGTGTAACAGAAGTACACATAAATGACATAAGTCAATAGATATCTGATTTGTTAATATATTTATTTTCTGTCCTGATTGAATGGAAGGACCTGTAGCTGGTTTTAATATCTGGTAGACATACTATTTGCAGCACAGAGGGCTTTCACACTGTCAGGTTCTGTGAAAATGAGATCGGCAATTGTACTCTCTTTAATTTGAGCACATAATTCACGTAACATCGACAGATCGTGTGTCTTATTTGTTGGATTCTGTGGCTCCCATCGGAATTTTCCATTCAATTGGCCCACAGGTGTTTATTTGAGTTCATATCATTGCACAGGCTTTGTTAGGACTGTGTTTCTGGATGACGTCTTGTTCGTCCCATGTTTGGGTACATTTTGCCCTGTGACATGGAGCGCCATATTCCACGAACAAGGAGGACTGAATGACTAGTCATTCCTATGGTTCTCCATATCATGACTGAAAAAATTCCATGTTACACATTTGGCTGTAGATGCTTCAAGTTGAATTCCTGGCTGGATAATCACACACCCAGGCCCTACCACTGTCTGACAGTTGTTCAAATGGGAACTCATCAGAGGTTATGACAGTTTCCAAAATGTTACGAGTCCCTCAATCATGTCTGTAGCCATGCCAATAATAATAATAATAATAATAATATTAATAAGTTTTATTTATTTATGCTGTTACATGACAATATTAAATTACAATAAATAATGCATACAAAGGCTATTAATTGAACAGCAAAGGGAACAAGAGAAAAGGCCTCTTAGAAGTCCTGACAAGCCTTACGTTCCCTCAAATTGTAAGACAAGCGAGTTTGGCCTTAGTAGATGAATCCAATTCAGAATAAAATTAATTTAGAAATGACTTTGTGTTTTTAGTAATTAATTAGTATTGGTGTTTGGATTTAATTACGGAAAGTATCTTTTATTTTCTAATTCAGTAAGTGTTTCCTAAGTGTTTTTAAAGAGATTTCGGTCATTGCTATTTCCAATAATCCGGTCCACAGTAATTCAAGCTTTGTTTTAATAGCTGGGTTTTAGGCTGTATTGGGCGAAGCGGTAATCTATTTCTTGTTTTGTAGTTATGTCTGTTGCAGTTAATTTCAAATAAATCAACATGTAGATTAATCTTGAGTATTTGAAACATAACTTTACCTAGGTTGTAATGGAAAATTTGATCTATTGTTAAGATTCGGAAGTCATTAGAATGAACTGTAGGGTGTAAATATGAATGTATGTGTGTTTTCATAGCAGTACTTCGTTTTGAAAGTAGGTTTATTAATCTAATGTATTTATTTTGTAATACATGTAATTTATTTAAGCTTGTTTTAGTTGTTTGACCCCAGGATAAAAAGCAATTATTAATGTGTCTGAATTAATGAGTGATACAGGAGAATTAGCGTTTTGACTGAGAGAGTTGTTAATAGTTTACTAATGAGTCCAATATTTCTTGATAATTTATCCGAAAGTATTTCTATGTAATTATTCTAACGTACGTCAGGAGTAATAATCACTCCCAAGTAAAAAATGTGTGTTACCGTATCAATAATTTGATTTTCCAATAATAAATTTATGGTATGGCCTCGTTCAGATCTCTTTCTAGCGAAGATCATAGCCTTAGTTTTGGAAATGTTAATTATCAGTTCATTAGTAGTTAGCCAATCTGAGTAAAGATGTAAATAAGTGTTAGCTTTTGTAATATTGTCATTTATATTATATCTACTGGAAATTAGTGTTGTGTCATCAGTATATAGTATGAGATCATTGTCCAGTGTTATGGTGAATATATCATTAATATATAAATTGAATAACAAAGGTCCCAAAGTCGATCGCTGTGGGACTCCATATTGTGATTGCTTTAAAGTGGAATGAAATTGATTAATTTGTGTATATTGTTGTCTATTTGTTAAATAGCTTTTGGATAAATTATAAGGCTCTTCCCTTATTCCTAAAGTATATAATTTACGAAGAAGGATTTCATGATTTATTGTGTCGAATGCTTATGTTAAATCTAAAAAAATAGCTAGTGTTATATTAATAAGTGCTAAATTTTTTTGAATAGTATTTTGTAAATGAAGGACTGCACTTTCAGTAGATTTATGGGGTTGGAATCCAAATTGATTTTTATTTTTAATATTATATTTTAGTGTAAATGTTATTAATCTTGTGTACATTATTAGTTTTTCTGAAAGTTTAGCAAATACAGAAAGGTTTGCAATGTGGCGATAATTATTAGCTTCATTTTTTGAGCCTGATTTATATTTGGAGTAACACTTCTTATCTTTAGTACATCCGGAAAAATTCCTGTGTGGAATACTAAATTAAAGATTATTAATAATGGGGTTATTATTAAATGTTTGATTGCAATAGGGTGGATATCATCGTGGCCAGGACCGGTATTTAGTTTAATTTGCTGTAAAATATGCGACAGCTCAGTGTATGTAATTTCTGTAAGGAAGAATGAATTAAAAGGTGTACTGTATTTGAATTTTGTGTATATAAGGTATTTCCAGATAAATAATTTTGCTTTAGTGTATGCGGAATCGAAATAAGATGATGATTTATATACGAGTAGTTTACAATATCTTGTTTTTCTTGTTAGCTTTGATTGCATGTTATCAGTTATGTATTCAAGAGTTGCGATTCCAGTTTCATCACCAAGTAACGTATTTAAGTGTATCCAAGTCAGTTTCAAAGACTTTAGAGCAAATATATGTGCATAATAGTTTCGTTTTACTGATCTAATAGTGTAATTTCAGAAATTTCGAAATGTTTTAAATTTGTTAAAATCACTTTGTAATTTTGTTTTAATAAATTTTGAGTTAAACCTTTTTTTATTTTTTATTTGATTTAAGAGATGTTAGGTATTCCAAGGTTTTCTTTCTCCATCTTGTATTATTTAAAAATTATTGGGAAGGCATTATCACAGGTTTCTTTTAAAATCGGGAAAAACCTAAGCTAAGTTTGGAGATTCATACATTTCAAGCTCATCCCATGTTACCGCTCCAAAAAGTGTTTTGAATTTACCGAGACTTATTTTATTTATACATCTACTTTTGTGAAGTATAGGTGTTGTTTTAAATGTATTTCCCTTCCTGTAGATTACAAAAATTGGTAAGTGAACATTAATATCACATTGTAATATTCCTGTTGTTGTAAATTGAACTGGAGCATTAGTTATAGATAAGTCAATTGTAGTATTGTTATAGTATTGGGGTGATTCTAGTTGAGGAATTAATTGTATTCAGAAACACAGATGTAGTTAGTAGTTGGATAACGTGATTCGTTATTGAGTTGTTACACGAAATATCAATTATACAATCTCCCTTTATAAATGTTTTTTTTATTTGTAAGACTTGCAAATTCTAAAAGGTAATTTAAAATTACTAAAAATTCGCTATAGTCTGAGTTAGGTGGTCTGTAATATACGGTAATAATGTAAAATTCATTTTAAACTGTAAGTATTTCAATTTATTTATTTAGAAATGTAAACTCTTTAATTAAAGTGTAATATAGGTGCTGTTTATTGACATAAATTGCTACCCCTCCTCCTCTTCAGTATTCACGGGTGAGATAGAAATCCTGGAAGTCATTCATTTGAATAGTGTAATCCTGGGTAGGAAACCAGGTTTCGGTAATACATATTACATCAAGTGGTGTGCAAATTATTTGCATAAGTGTTTCTTAAAGTGTAATTTTGTTTTGCAATGATCTAGATTTTATATGTATTATTTTGAGTGTTTTATCTGTATTCAGGGATAATAAGTGATTTAAATGTTGTACTGTGGAATATTGAGATTACATTACAAGTCATAATTAAATTGTTAAAATAGTGACATGTAATTTTAAAAATCAGTCAGTTAGGTAAGGCCTTATTGCTGCAGATCCCCAATCAAACCAATTTTCCTTTTTTGGTCAGTTTCACCTTCTCTTATGTAGAGATATACATTGCTGATCCAGGCGTATCTATATTGTTGTTGTTGCACCAATTTTCTGGCTTGCCAGTACATGTTTTTGTAGTATGGAGAGATGTTTTCATCGATAAAGATCCTTTTAGGTTGATATGTGATGTCAAAATCAGAGTTATTAATAGGAATCCCTCGGGATGCAATCCACTGGTTTCTAACAGACCTTGATCAAAATTGAACCAAGATGGGAGTTCCATATTCCATATTTTGCTTTGCTGGTAGGCCATGAACAATGTCTATGCGTTTCAGTAGGTGATTCTGTATTTTTAGTTTGTCAGCTATTATGTCTATTTTCTTCCTTACTTTCACAATTTATATTCTCAATGATAAGTCCATGGATTTCGATATTTTTATTCCTACAATATAGGTTCATTGATGGAAGTTCAGTCTTACGATTTTTATCTGAAAGCAACTAATATTTTCTTAAGTTTCCATCCTGTCAATTTTAAATTTTAGAGTATGATTGGCCTGTTGCAAATGATTACACTTATCAATTAGTTCATCGTATTAAGCTGTCATAAATTCTATATAGTGCTTAAATTCTTGTATTTCGTTTTTTAATTCTGGGATGCAATTAAGTTTAGAATTTCTCTGAAGTATTGCTCGATTAATGCGTTGTAAGTCTTCTACTTGATCTTCTCAAAAGTAAAGAATATAGTGACGATAAAAGAAACGGAATTAACATTCTTTACCCGACTGTGAAGGAAAACGAAGCAATCACTCAGAGGCAGCACAGATATATATATATATATATACTCGTAGTTTGTTTTGTTGGATAGCTTTGTTTCACTTTTTTCGAAACAAAGCTATCCAACAAAACAAACTACGAGTATATTTAAAGACTTGGTGGAGCATTTCCCATGTTGTAAGAAAACTAAGGTATTTTCAAGACCAAGCCTTACACGGAATTGAATGAAAATGCAATACAAAAATTTGGTACATCGGTCAATGGAGAAAGGTCGGAAAGATTTCTTCATATATTACCTTTCTTTATTCAGCTTGTATTAATTTTATCGTGATCCTGCTGGGTTTTATAATTTTTTGTTTGCTTAACATGTAAGGATTGATGCCAAAAATGTCATTGCTGTTTTAATGACTTCTTACAGTTAATAACTCAGCTTTTGCTTATTAATTTCCAAGTGCATTGAATCTGTGATTAAATAGCAGTGACAAATCCAGATTTTTCCAAAAGGTTTGTGCCAGAAAAAAACTCTATCACAAATACAAAGAATTAAAACACGACTTCAGTATTCATAATAACAGGAAATCTTTTCCATCTTTTGTGCCATGAAGCACAACGTGCAAGTATTATAACATTAGAATTCAGTAGCTATTAATTAATAAAGCAAGTAATGTTCAACAAAATATTTGAAAGATTGAAGATACATATACTTTGTCTGAAAGTAAATTAGTCGTTTCTTAATGATGAAAGACCAGTTTCGTACGAAAGAAATCTCTCTTTCTCCCAACAGTACAAGTGTATTATCCCAGTACAAATGTTTATTTTGTGATGATTGCCAGTTAATACGGGTGTAAAATGCAGTAGAGTTATTTATTTTCAGTATCCCTGTCTTAAAATCAAAACGAGGAGTGTAATGAGGTAGACGGTCTCCCATAGGAGGTTAGAGTCAGAAGGAAAATTGAAAGATTTAATAAACTATGGTGAAACATGGGGTAATCCTTATCAACATCCAATGTGTAAGTTATTTTTAAAATTAAATCTTAAAGTGAACTGTATAAGGTAAATATTAAGAAGAAATAGGAAATATTTCTGATTCTGAAATACGCAGACCGTCCTTCGTGTGTTTGCTGAAGAGGAACTATGAAATCCCTGTCAACTAAAGTTCCTCTTGATGTATTCTACAAATATTGAAAACTGTTTGTTTTTAACATTAGCGCTTTCTTTTTAGACAGTAGAAAGTAGAACATTTTCCACGAAGCTCAGAGTTTTCTCTAAATCACGTTCCAATATTTTTCAGACCACCATTTCAGACCATACTAATAAAAAGCGATGTATTTTGAAATGCATCTGGTTCAATGAGTCCTGGGTAAAAGTGTATAAAAGTTGCCTACCCAACAGGATTGGGGACATAGATTTCATTACCGTAAAATTAAAATATCAAGCCTCTTGACTGCATTTTTTCCCTTTAGCAAATAAATTCAGCAACGTCTCTAGAAACCAATAAAAGAATATCAAGCCTCGAAAATTTGCAATATTTGCATAAACGCATGTGATGCGACGGTATGTCACGTGTTTAAACTAGTTCATGTTGCGCGCTGCAGTCAGTCGAAAGGGATATAAAATGGTGCAAAGCTGAGGTGGTGCGAACAGTATTGCATGTTTTCTGTGGTTTGGACACATAAAAGTCCACAACCGAATAATTAGGGAACATTTGCTTTACGATTTTGAACTCGGCCATAACGCAGTTCAAGCAACACGAAGCCATTGTAATGTGAAAGGGGAAGGTTCCGTGGACCACAGCACCACAACCAGATGGTTCAAGAAATTGCTCTCAGGTGGCAAAAACCTTGACGATTAGCCAAGTTCAGGTAAACCACGAACCGTGGATTCTGCGGTCGTGCAATAGGCCGTAGAGGCAAATTGGACAACCAGAACTCTGAGATTATCAGGGAAGCTCGGCATATCACAGACCGTCATGGTTCATCACCTTCAGGACCTCGACAAGGTCTACAGGGGCTGCGGCATTATATCTGACATATGACGCAAGCTGAAGAAAACCGACGCGTGGAGGTATGCACGTAACACTTACAAAACACGCGCGATGCACGTTTCATTAAGATAATTATTACGTGCGTTGAAAAGTGAGCCTATTTTCGTAATGCTAACACACAACGGCAGCTGAGCCCGGGCCAACTACCTAAACCTCTTACCAAACGTGGGCTCTCCGAGCTTTCCGTCTGGTGTAATTTCAACTGGATAATCCATTACCGATTTTTTCCAGACTGTTGGAACATCAACGCCAAACTCTACTCTGAACATCTGGGTCAGATGTATGCCGTTTTGGAGGAGAAGTACTTATCACTGATGAACAGAAAGCGATCTCTGCTACAGCAGAACAACGCTCGGCGTCATACCGCGTGAACCACCTGGGCAAAAGCTGCAGGATTTTGATGGCATCGAAATGATGCATCCCAGCATATAGTTCGTAACTTGCCCCGTCGAATTATTACTAATTCCTGTCCATGGCCTACTTCCTGCGCGGTTGGCACTTCAACAAACAGGAGGAGTTGGCAGCTGGGTGAATGAGTTCTTCACCTCGAAGGGCAAGAACTGGCACCACCGCGGAATCGAAGAACTGGCAGACAGATGGCTAACGACGGTGCAACACGATGACCTATGCTTTGAATGCTACTCAGCTTTCGTCGTAAAGGTACGTATGAAGACATAAAGTGATACAAATATTGCAAACCCTCTGTATTATGGATGGATTTCTCTGAGGCCAAAACCCACTGCTGACGCTGAACTTATTTCTCCAAAGAGACATCTACCCTTTAATTCCGTTACTCTTATCAGGTATGTACAGATAAGCAATCCAACTTCGCAAAGAAATGTTTATAGCTCGTATTCCGAAATCTTAAAATCCAAACTTACTAGACGGACCCCTTTATTCTTCAGTCATGCGCCCATCCTATGGATGATCTTTGAGGAAACGTCAAAGCCTCCGGATTTGGTCGTTTAATTTGTCCCAGAAACATCGACACGGCACCTGATCTTCCTCTTCTTGATACCAACAAGAACGACGCAAAACTCTGATGCATTCAATATTTCTTTCAATATAATTTTCTGAAACTTGAAACTGGTGCCAACTTAAATTCTCATACATCATCATGTCTTTCGCTTTCGTTTAGCCTACATGTTAACAGGCAACCAACATTTCTTCATGCAGTCGACCAAAAATATACTGTAAGAACAACAGCCTTTGCCGATTAAAAAGCGTTCAGCAGCTAGATCGCTCAAATAATCCTGCTTATCAAACCTTTAATTTTTTCAAATCACGGAACAGGAAGCGGCTTTTCTTGCTCAGAGGTCTTCCAATTCTGTTCATTCTTTACTGTTTTAATTAACATCCTACCGACACTGAACTGACACATCTGTCCAGAAATTGTAGAACTCAAATATGGGTATGATCACTGTGTGTTGCCGCCCCGGTGGCGCAGTGGTCTAAGGCGCTGGCCTCTGATCATTCGTCCGTAAGGGGTCCGGGTTCGAATCCCGGTCAGGCATGGGTGTTGTGTTTGTCTTACGGCACTGGCTCTCTCCCTTCCCTGGAACCAGTGACCCTAAATTAGGGACGGGCGACTGCTTATAGCCCATTGAGTTGCTCACGGTGGTCGTTAAACCTCAAAAAAAAAAAAAAAAATCACTGTGTCATCCTACAATTTCTGCTTTCTCTCATGAAACGCTTTGTTGACCTGATTTGTTCTACACCTCAACCACTCTGGGATGCTACTACCTGTCTGCCAGAAGCTCCGCCTAGGTTCGTCATTCTCCGATTTGTGCCTTCTTGTTTTTCAGGAAATGTATATCACTTGTATCTTTCCCATAGCCTATACATCTGAGATTCCGCCTTATTTTCCTACAGAAGCTCAGCGCAAACTCTGCAACATGTTTAAAATTCATCTTAGGTCTCCGATGCAACTTCCACTTTTTCTTGCATTAGAAACTTCAAATTATTTGTCTCTTTTAGGCACGCTGCTCGTCGAAAACCGTCTAGTTTGAAGTTAACGTGGAACAAATTCGTTTAATCATAGAGACACTGGTATTCTTACTCGCAGTTATTTCTTCTTTCGAGCATCCAAATAGCCTTTTCTCTTTATTCACCTGGACTTTCTTTTTTTGACATGAACTTTCTTAATTGACATACACTTTCTATTTTTACCAAGTGAATAATTTAGTGCAGCAGATTCCTGATACACGTTTTTGCTGTTTTGGTTTCGCGTGATTTTTATTCTGTAGCTTCAGGACTTTTGGCAAGTATTAATTTGTTCATATAATTATTATTTTCTGATTGGTCGTCAAACTGCATACGTCTTGTTTTGTTTCATTAAACATCCCTTCAACAAAAAGGGACACACCTCGCTATGTTTTGTGAATGCTGAATTTTCTGTAAGGACAGTAGTGCTATAACTGCACAGGGAACAACAAGAAGCTAATGGAGTGGAAGGAACACCTCTCTCCGCCTAAGCCCACCTATGTAATTTGCATTTAACCATATACAGTTTTTCTGGCCTTCTACAGCTATGGTTTTTAAGGTACATTTCTGAACATGATGTGCATTTCTTATCAGAAATGCTTGTTGACGAATGTGTTCAGCACTCTGCTGGGTATGCGGTATAAATCAAACAGAACTGCTCGAAGAGTTCTTTTACCAATCGACAAGGGATGGCAATGGACAAAACGACAGGGCAGAGTAACTTTGAAAGGGAAATGATAGTTGTCTCTTGAGGCGCGGGTTTCTAACTCATCAACACTACTTTCTTTCTGAGCTATACCAAAACAATCACAACAGCGTGTCTTCACGGCGATGTGTGTAGCACGGAAACTTCCAGCTGACGAAAGATGAGGACAACAAATTTTTGGTTCAGACATGTCAAAGGACACTGCTCAGAATATTTCGAATGACGGAAGAATTTTCCGCTGCACAAGTCAGAAGAATTCAATATTGGTGTTTCCAAAGTCATTTTCGAGTGAAACGCTCATAGGGTCAATGATAAGATTTTATTAATCGAGTTAATGAAGAATAAAATTTAGTATTCAATAATAAGGTCAGAAAATTAAATTACTTATTTAATTTCAGAAAACAATTTTCAGCAACACGGGTTAAACTGTAAAAAAGAAAAAAAAGCGACTGTTTTACTGGATTACTTTTTTCTTATGCATGAGAGAGTTTGGACATTAGTCCGTCGTTATACATGTATTTGTTATCCACGGGTTTGTTTATGCGTGTTTTTGCAGTGGTGGAAAATAGGAAAGAAGATTAAAAGTATCAAAGCAGTGGAAACCAGCGAGCCCAATTATTCCGCATCTCGAACCCTCTTTGGCTGATTTCGACATTGCACTCAATCGAAATGATCGTATGAGCCCCAGTCATCAGTTCATCATTTGTTCTTCCCAAGACATTGGGGTAACTACCACACCCGTAGCCCCCAAAACTGCGGGGAACGCAGGTAACAAAGGGGCGTAATGCAGTTGCCATTTATAATTTTATGAACAAATCTAAACAATCACAAAAACATATAATTAACCCAAATATTTATATTTTCTTTTATTATGTATTTAGCTTTGCCTTAATAAATGTGAAGTTTCATTTCTAAAACACTGGATTCTTAATAGATTAAAGCTAATTGGCTCCGGGTTATTGTAGGATCGTTCTGAAGTGGGATATAAATAGTATTATGATCGCCCTACAATTTCCCTCTCTCCGCGCTGTTGAGGAAAATGTGAGGCTACATGTGTATTCGCCATGAAGAAAGTGGGGAAACCATCACTCACCTAGAATTACATACGACACGACATGCATCAAGATTTATTCACAGCATCCTCAGACCTATCATGTATATGACGATGATTTCTTCCAGTGATTTATTTTAGTTTTAGTCAAACAATTACACGCTGCTACCTGCTTTTAGTTCTTCCTTATAGTACGCTTGTCTACCTCATTCATTGGGAGGAAACTTTTATATACGTGGGAATGATATCCCTTTGCGAAAGTTCACAAAACCCTTCAAGTTGAGCACAATATTGGGGAAATGATAAAAAAAAAGAGAGCGTGCGAGGAAATGTCAAAAACCCTACCAGTTCTTTTTCTTTTTTCGGCGGAGTCAATTAAGCTCAAGTGCTGTTTCTGATAAAAATTAATGATGATTTGTATAGCACGTCAATTGTTCAAAGTTTAAAAGGCAGAATTTTTACAACACCAAAAACTTCAGAAACAAGTGGGAGCAAAATGGATGATTATGAAGTCACATAGTATTCAACTTTAACCATTTAAATGGATTTTACTAAATTCATTTCTTGCGATAAAATGAATATTCATTTCCATTCATCGGTCCACGTACCCTGTTAATCCTGAATGGCTGATTCACAATCTTGCATTGTGTGCTTATGTTCCAAAAATTACATAAGAATTTAAAACTATAGTGCTCTAACTATGCCTTACTTTTCCAGGCACTCTTTCCTCTCCACACACACCGCGAAAACTCATCTTCCCTCGTGATCGAAGTCCGGGCAAAATTACTGTGCTTATGGGTGCTGAAGTAAACTTTCCGGAAGAGGAGGCATTGTTCTGTCAGTTACGGCACTGATCTCTGGGCCGTCGGACTCACATTTGGGATGTCGTACAGTTCCTAACGTCAGAAACCATCACTAAATTCCCATGGTAACGTCATGTTTCCTGCAGAAAAGCTAAATTATTTCAAGTGCCGGGCTCCCTTCAGGAAAGAACTCGTTGATTGTCATAATCAATAGTGAATCTCCAGTCGTCAGAGAAGAAATCTTGACTCCACTCGTCGTGTCCCCAACCACGGCAGCCTTATTTCTACGGGCTGTAATGTGTCGCGCGGTTAAAGCGACAGACATCGTTTGTCTACGTGAATAAAGACTACCTTAGTGAAAGCGATTGCAATTCATCGGTGTTGAGAATCTGTGTTTTGTTGTCATTAGAATCTCTCGCTGGCGATGAGTATCATTTGCTGTCTATTCGGACGGTCTGTTAACAATAGATCACGATCATACCTTGCTGCAGTTCCTCATGGACGGACTTGAACTTGCCTCCTTGGAACATTTCAAGCTTCCGGTAATTGTGTCCATAGTCGGAAAATGACTATTCCTAACACTCAGTGGCTTCTGGTACCACGACATATGTCTGACTTACTCCAGTCTGACAATTGCTCTCCACGACGTTGTGTTGCGGTAAATCATGCCGTTGGGACATTTTTCTTACACGAAACTTCAAGAAACGAAATATCATGACACAAGCAGCGCAATAAAGAAACTCTCGGAGAACCTTCCGTTTTATCCCAGTCTGTGTCTTATGCATTCTGAGGTCACATAGGCTAATTTCATAAGGATATGCATGATTCGCCATTTTACGTCATACGCGACATCTGTTTTCCACGCTTTCGAAATATATCACACGATTAGCTTGCATAATTTTGCTTAATCCATATGCTCTCTAATTATTTTGAACAGTATAACAGAATTATTTGCATATGTTGTACATCTAGATAAGGATAGTGTGCTCAATCAATTCATAACCAATATATTTTTTTTAATTTGCATTTTAAAGCTGTATCGTCTTAGGAACATAAATTATTTAAATTACATTTGAGGAGACTTCTTGGTAGCTCTCCTCATAAACAACATTTAGCTGAAAGTGGTTATTTAACCACAGAAACTGAAATTCATCTTTTGTCTAGCAGTGGGCAGATACAATACCCCAAACAGATGCATATCCGTTTAGTGTGTGTGTGGATAGGAGGGGGCGCGGAGCGCGCCCTGGATTTGTTTCCCTGTCATTTATATCAGCATAAGCACTCATACACAGAAAATTCTACTCACTCAAGCCCCATGTCATGGACTTCAATATTCTACGATGGCTACGATTAGAAAATTTTGATTGTAAATGCAAGATACTTGTGTATGAAGCATTCCAAAGGATTATCTTCAGTTGACAGTCCTAATAATTCTAAACGCGGATTAATAAATGAGTGCCACAGGACCTATCGCACGTACTTGTCTTTTGAGAACCAGTGAATATCCATAACTTGAATGTTCACCTTTTGATGTTCTCACTATATGATTAATATGACACATGCACCTGAATCTAGGAATATGAAGAAATACCTGATATCTCATATTTCACTGTTCGTGATTTCAAATTTCTTGTAAACTTGAAAATCATTGTTTCTACTGGAGAATTGCCCATCTTGCGTTTTTTCGCGTGCTCGTGATAAGCACGGGGATGAAAATATCTAGCCTTTATCAGGGACTCTTTTGTTCTAGCCTCAAAAAAACGCGCCATTATTTTCATCAAACTTTCGATAACATCTCGAATAAAAAAAACGCTATGAATGTCGTTATAAATCAGATAAATTTGCAGGGCACTTTGTTTAAATAAGGACGTTATACAAAAGGCGTTTTACTTACGAGATGATTGCAATATAATTACACAATTGTATTTGTTTTCATGGGACCTTTGAAAGTTTAGTAATAGTTTTTTACAACAAAATGTTATGATAGCAGTTCTAAAGGGGTAAATAAATTCCAAACTACAGAGCTTTTCCTAAAAACCTGATGTCTTATGTGCAATATTTACAGTTCAAAGACAGGTTCATATATCATATATCCATATATCCCCGTTTTTTCAAGACAGGCCCATATATCATATGGGCTCGTATATATCCGTTTAGAATTTCCACTTCAAAATGTCCGCATTAAAAATATCAACTAAAAAGATAGGTTAGGTTTCAGTAATTTTCATGCCTAGTCAATTCTTCCACTAAAAAAAACATGTACTCAGCTAAATTTTAAATTTTGTTCCATTCTTAAGAAACGTGTCACCCGGAAAGAGGCGAGCCTTTTACATTTTATCAACATCACATTTTCCCACTGAAATCAGTTAAATATCCCACGGTTTAGGAAGAGATTCATTTTAGGTTGCACGTAATCTCGTTATTCGCAAATCAAATTAGTCTTAATGTAAGAGGAGTGATCATGAACGTATATGTTTTAGCAAAGCAAATCAATGCTATGGTATATTCCAAAATTAAATGGTCCGTAAATTATTTTTTCAAATTGTATGTTGACAAAACGAAAGACGTTATTTGTAGAGGAATTTAAACTACTCTGAGGTTTCTGAGTGGATTCAACCACTTACAGGGGCACCATTGTCATTTGACAAATTTTAGTTTCCGTGTTGATAATTTTAATGTAAATTTTTATTTCAATAAATTACTTAATGCAATTGGTAGCGAGTTCAAGTCTAATTCACTCAAACCACATTCTGATTTTATTGAATGATCTCTTGATCAGCACTATCTCCAATATTCAGTATTAGGTTGGCGCGAATGAAATGTCCGGCGTGAACTAGCAGTGGAGACAGGCCCAAACCACAGCGAAACGGAACCACCCACAGACGTTTCATGTATTACGTCACAGATTTACTATAAAGAGCTAGCATGAGTGTGAATAACAAGTTTCAGGCGTGGGTTGTTTGGACGTAACATGGCTTGCAAAGAAAACATGCATACGCTGGATTTGAGAGTCATCTTCCTATAGGAACTTAAACTGGTCCATTCTGCAAGAATTGCAGCTCGAATCTTTAACAAAGCGTTAGGGAGAATATAGCCAACGAAAGAACCATTCGGCGATTGTTTGTGAAGTTTCGAAGCGGAAATACGGACCTGCAAAGCGATACACCTGGCCACCGACGTGTTGCTGTTTCTAAGGATGTTCTGTTACGTGTTGTTGAGGCGGACCCTCGAAGAACGTGACGTGAGATAGCGGCAGAGGTAGGTGTCTACCACACGACAGTTATTCGGCGACTTGTTTTGCTTGGTAAGGTCAAAATGCTGGACATGTGGCTGCCGCATAAGTAGACAAGTGCGAACAAGACTAAGATTTTGGAAGTCTGCATGTCGCTGCTTTCCGGTTATGAACAGAAACCTCTACTGCATCGAATCGTCACCTGCGAAGATAAGTGGGTCCTTTATGATAATCGGAAACAATCTGCACAATAGTTAAGCAAGGCACAACCTGCTGGACGGCATCCTAAGCCCCTCCTTCACGCCAAGAAGTTGATGCTGGTTGTCATTTGGTCCATTCATCGGAGTTTCTTGTCAAGAGGCCAACCCATCACTACAGAACGTTGTTGTTCTGAATAATACCAGATGCACCCTAAATTGCAGCGGAAACAACTGGTTTTGGTCAACAAACAAGATGGTTCTCTGCTCCAGGATATCGCTTGCCCTCATGTTGCACAACGAACGTTACTGAGAATAAAGCCTTGGGCTATGAAGCCACTGCCTCACCCTGCCTATTTCTTGGACATATCTCCGACAGGCTATCATTTGTTTCGTCACCTGGATCACTTCCTGTCCGGGAAAATGTTCACGACCAGCAACGACGTTAAACGGGCATTTAATGACTTCTTCGGGTTTCAGGCACATGACTTTTTTCGTTCCGGGATCATAGCTTTGCCGCACAGATGGCAATCATGTGTTGATGCCGAGGGATATTATTTTCCCTAAGTAAGTTTTCTTACTTTTACTTTCTTGGGATTAACGTGTGCTGGTTCTCTGCCGGACTATTCAATCGGACCAACCCAATGCAATTTCTGTATGATCGCTTTAGTTAATGTGTACAGTTTTTGACTATTCACTTTACCTAACTCCGGGTTTTTACATGATGTCAACTGTTATTTTAAATTTTAAGAATTTATACTGATCTGTTTTACAATCAGAAGGGATCTTCAAAGCAATTTCAAAGTAGACACAAATAAACACCTCTGTCAAACCTTTTTCTTTGGGGGGGAAGGCGGAGCACGGGTGGTTTAACGACAACCATGAGCAGCTTGATGGTTTATAAGCAATTACTCTTTCTTACATTAGAACCATAGGTTCTTGACAAGTGAAAGTATTAATGCCGTAAGACAAACGCAACAACTATCCCTCACGAATGCTTTAACCCGGACTCGTCACGGACGAATGGTCAGAGGCCAGCGTTCAGACCGCTACGCCACCAAGGCAGCATTTATTTGCATGAAAACATTATGAAAGGTAAAATAATTTGCATTTCTTTTCCTTTATCATTAACACAAATGTAAAATTTTCAAAAGTAGTCCTTTACTAATAATAAAAAGATTCAAAGCTTAAGTATTGTCAATTTGTTACAATTGTTAGGAACTCGTTAACAAGAAAGGTGACACCGATTACAGGTCCCTACGTTCCTTTCACATTTTAAAGGTTTTGTGGAATTCCTTTTCTGAAATACTGTTGAAGAACCTCTGAGAAGCCGCAATAAATTTTTGATCAGTCTCAAATTTTCGTCCCCGTAATGTCTTTTTTAAATGGAGAACACCCTGAAGTCACATTATGACATGTCTGGACTACACGCAGGTTGGGGTATCAACTTACTTTTCAATTTCTCTAATTAAGAAAACACAAAACGGACCATGTGCGGTCAAGCATTTTCGTTGTGTAACACCCAATTCTTTCCCTGGCGCTATCGTTTTGTTGTTACATATTTCTGCAGATCCTGTATAAATGTATTTTAGTCGTCAGCATCTATAGTATTTTTTAGAAGTACAATATGTTAATAGATAATACATTGACAATCTAGGAACGCGACCAACATGACATTTTTTGCCGATTTTGATTGACATATCCTTTTGGGTTTCTGCTTTAGTCTGTGGATCTAAATAGCTTGCCGAAGTTTCGTCACTGCAGTAACCCGTTTCATGTCATCCGGATGTTCGTTTACAATTTCATTTAATTGTGGACAAATTTCAATTGCACGATCCATTTGTTCCTTTATCAAGAAAAAAACCCAAGTTTTTTTTTTTTTTTTTTTTTTTTTGGATTGGAGGTTTAACGACCACCGTGAGCAACTCAATGGGCTATAAGCAGTCGCCCGTCCCTAATTTAGGGTCACTGGTTCCAGGGAAGGGAGAGAGCCAATGCCGTAAGACAAACACAACATCCATGCCTGACCGGGATTCGAACCCGGACCCCTTACGGACGAATGATCAGAGGCCAGCGCCTTAGACCACTGCGCCACCGGGGCGGCAAACCCAAGTTGAACAAACCCGTTTCATTCCCAATAGATCTTTTAAAGTTGTGTGAATGGATGATTTTGGAATGTGAACCATATCTTTGATATTTAAAATTTTTCTGTCAGTCTTCCCCTATAGTAACACATATTATATTAATGCTCACCTCTGTAACAATAGTTGAAGGTCTTCCTGCCTGCCCGGTTAAAACTTCGGTCTCACGACGTTTCATAATTCTTTTATGCCATCGGTAAATTTTTGGTTTTCCTAGACATTCTCTTGCATAAGACGGAAGTCTCTCCTATATATTTCTTATGTCCACAGAAAAATTAAATGGCGCTTCTTTGTTGCTTTTCACACTTATTTTTTTCGAAAAATCGCAGCGTGAAAAAGTTGTCGTTGATTCACGAAAGAACTTTTATTATACTGCGAACTACCGTGGCTGATTGCTATGGTGCTACAACAACTACCGATTTTTTAAACTCCTGCCACGGTCGAACGCAGTTTTGCAGCTTTTTATAAAAACACAATCAATTGTTTCGGGACAAACTGCATATACACTGAGTGGCCACATTATTATAACCACCCCCTCAGTACCACGTTGGGCCACCTTTTGCGTTTAATACTGCGTCGATTCTTCGTGGCATGGACTCCACGAGATGTTGATAGGTGGTTTGTGGAATATGAGACCATGCTTGATGCATAGCACTTTCCAGGAGTGTGAGATTGCAGGGTTGTTGATCCAGCTGTCTGATGACTCGTTCAACTTCATCCCACAAATTCTCAATGGGGTTGAGATTTGGAGATTTTGGGGCCAACCTAAGAAAAGTAAGCTCACCGGCATGTTCTTGAAACCAGTCCTGTACAATACGAGCACTATGGCAGGACGCATTATCTTGTTGAAAGTAGCCATCGCCATTGGGACAATTATCCACATGACAGGATGCACTTGGTCCGCAACGATGTTTAGAT
Organism: Macrothele yani; assembly: GCA_039090855.1. Classification (NCBI taxonomy): domain Eukaryota; kingdom Metazoa; phylum Arthropoda; class Arachnida; order Araneae; family Macrothelidae; genus Macrothele; species Macrothele yani. Next base: position 140,030,731 of record CM077015.1, read on the forward strand.
ATGATGCTCCAGGCAGACGTTGATCAACACGCATTAAACTGCCCAACGCATGCCAGGAAAACATTCTCCAAACAATAACGTTGCCTCCACCAGCTTGAAGGTTTGTATCAATGCATTTGGGGTCCGTGCTTTCGTGCTGTTTCCGCTAAATTCTCACTCGGCCATCGGCATGGTGCAACTGAAAACGTGATTCATCGGACGACATAATTTGTTTTCAATTATCGACTGTCCAATTCTTGTGCTCTTATGCGAACTGGAGACGTCTTCTCTTGTTAACTGCAGACAGCAAAGGTGTTCGAACAGGCTTTCGGCTGCCATATCCCATCCGATGCAGTGTACGGCGAACAGTGCGTGCAGAGATCATTTGAGGGGATCCTTGATTAAGATAATCTGTAATTTGCTGCACTGTTGCCCTTCTGTTGTCTGTTACGAGTTTGGACACTCTTCTTTCCGCCCGAGCAGTCACTAGTCGATGACGCACAAACGTTGCACGTAGAGACCCAGTTTTTTGGCTGACAGCGCAGTCTTTAAACACTTTAACAGCAGCTGCTCTGGATCATTTCACGAATGCGGCGGTTTCGGTTATACTCGCTCCATGGCACCGAGCTCTTACAATCATCCCACGTTGAAAGTCCGTCAAATCGCATTTTTTACCCATCTCGTCACCCAAAAATCACTTCTACTACTGTCGCAAGCACTAAGCTTTCCGTTTTTGTAGTATCCTCGCCCTCTGGTGGCATTAGCATGCAGCCATAGGTCATTTGCTTAAACCTGTCAGGTGGTCATAACAAAGTGGCCCCTCAGTGTATGAAATTTCAAGTGAACCAGTACTACATCATAGTTTTTTCGAAAATATTGTCAACAAATATAATACCGGTTGTGTTTTACCATTTGGACACGCGTAATTGGGCCCACATTTACGAGATTTATGACTGAAAGCTTTCCAACAAAAACAGTTTTGCTGGCCAAACACAATATTATTTGACAACAACCTTTTTTTAAAGCTGCAAACCAAAGTCCTGAGGCGGCTACAAAGATCAGTTATTTGATAGCCGAAGAAATAGCCAAGAGAGGAAAACCGTTATCGGATGGGGAATTTGTGAAAAATTTATTGTACATATTTACTAAACATCTGTAGCATGTCCTGATAAAAAGTCGGTGGTACAAAACACGAGTCTTTCATACCAGACAGTTACTAGAGGAGTAGAAGATTTAGCAACCAACATTGAAATTGCTCTCATTAAAAGGCTCAAATCTTGCCAATTTTACAGCTTAGCGCTCGATAAAAGTACGGATATAACTGATGCAGCACAACTGGCAATCTATGTACGTGGAGTCGTCGCAACTGTTGAAATCGTTTTGGAACTATTGGACTTATGTCCACTGAAAGGCACCACAACCGGAAAAGATATTTTTGATAAGGTAAAACGTGCCTTGGTGAAATTCAGTCTTCCGGAGGAAAAACTTTGTGGAATTACAACAAATGGAGCCATGGCAATTGTAGGAATGCATAACAGATTTGCAAATCTAATGGTGAAATCAATGCCTAATGATGTCATCACATACCACTGCATCATTCACCAAGAGCAACTGGGTGCAAAGACATTGGATATGCAACACGTAATGAAAAAGTTTTTTTTTTCAAAAATCAATTTTATAAGGTCTAAGAGGCTCGATCAGAGACAGTTCAAAACTTTTCTTACCGAATTAGAATCATCCAATGGTGATGCAATTTACTTCAACCATGTTCGCTGGCTCAGCAGGGCGGCGACACTGGTCAGATTCTGGACATTGCTTGAAAAAATAAAGATCTTTATTGCAAAAAAGGAGGGAAAGATGCAAGTTTTATGAATGACGATGAGTGGTTGAAAGACTTGCCATTCCTCGTAGATGTCACTACATATCTTTCAGACTTAAATGTGAAATTAAAAGGAACAGATCAACTTGCCTATAAACTGTTCGAGCATATCTAAGCGTTCATGCAGAAGTTACAACTGTTTCAAGAACAGATGAGTGTGAAAAACGCTGTCCCTTTTACAACGCTCTCAACAAAGCCGTCTGAGACAGTGAACCATTAAAAATACTCTGAACTGATTGAAAACTTAGTGAAGAATTCAGAGAAAGATTTTCAGATTTCAGAGAACACGGCGGTGCAATGAAGTGGTTTTCAGATCCATTTTGAACCGGTGTCAATGATGCTCCTGATATATTGCAGATGGAACTAGTCGAGATCAAAAACGACACTGCTATGAAGAGGGCATTCGTAGAGCATGATTTGTTAACTTTTAAAAAAATATATATTCCCTCAGATTCTTATTCAAGTCAAATGTTTCAAAACACGCCCTTTGATGCATTGCACTGTTTGGTTACACATATTGCTGAGAGCAGTTTTTTTCTGGGATGAAAGCCATAAAAACAAAAGGAAGATCCCTTCTGACAGACGAACATCTTACTGAAATTCTACGCATTGCTACATGAAGTGTACGGGCAGATATTGACAGACGAACATCTTACTGAAATTCTACGCATTGCTACATGAAGTGTACGGGCAGATATTGACAGACGAACATCTTACTGAAATTCTACGCATTGCTACATGAAGTGTACGGGCAGATATTGACTACCTGTTTAAGCAAATGTATGTCACTCTTCACATTAACCGAACGTTTGGTTTGACAACGAAAGGAAGGGTAATAAATTACTTTTAATATAAACTTTTTTGGAACTTCTTATGTCAAATTTTACGATCCATTTCGAATTTTTTTGCTTTTAATTTTATTTATATAGTATAATATATCAGATATGCCCTATTTTTTACCGCAAAAGATCCTGCCCTTTGAGAAAATGGGATTGAGCGCATGGGCATGAGGTCGTAACCACATACCAGTGTATGTATAATCTCGTAGTTGACCAGAGGCACGTTGCTTGACGGGAAAAAAGATACATTTCGTAGTGATTTTAAATTTTCTCCCTCTGACAGAATTTCAATTTTTGCGAACAAAAGCATACGTTTCATTACAGCGCTGGAATATTTTTTTCTGTAAAAATAACCGTGTACTATTTCTGTTGCTTCTTCGTTGTGTGAGTGAGTTGGTTAAAGGCAGGTTTGACGTTGCGATACACGCAACTGTGCTGTGAATTCCATTCTTCTTATAATTCACATTAAGATGCGCAGTATTTTCGTTTAAACAAGAACACTTTATTTCGGAATGCATCTTAAAAGATGTGTTAGACTCTTGTCGTACTTACAAATTCTCTAATAATTTGTGCTGATGACAGAATCCAATCGGCATACCCAACTAACTAGTCGAGTGCGTTCGCATTTACGCTACGGTGCAAACAATTATCAGCGCTATGCGTGGTTTATCAGTCAGCATCTGACTACACCAATCTGTATTGGTGGTCTCAGCAACTCTTTTGTCAAATGCCACGAGATGACGTCATCTCAGTTGCTGATATCATCAATACTGATTTGTGTGGTCAGATGCTGACTGATAAACCACGCATAGCGCTGAGAATTGTTTGCACCGTAGCGTAAATGCGAACGCACTCGACTAGTTATCGAAAGGTCTGGGATTCGATCGCAGCGGTGTCGGAACACAATTTTTCAGTTGCTATGCGTTGGTTTTTTTTTTTTTTTTTTTTTTTTTTTTTTTGATTGGAGGTTTAACGACCACCGTGAGCAACTCAATGGGCGATAAGCAGTCGCCCGTCCCTAATTTAAGGTCACTGGTTCCAGGGAAGGGAGAGAGCCAGTGCCGTAAGACAAACACAACATCCCCGCACGGGGATAACTGGTTTTCCAGTTATTTGGCCCCGCACGGGGATAACTGGTTTTCCAGTTGTTTGGGGAGCGGCGCCCCCACGGCCCGAGCTGACCTTGTGACTGGTCAACATCTGATGTCATGCCACCGCTTGTTTTTTATTTTGGTGTTTGCAGGGACGGCTGTTCATCCAGCTGTTGGGGAGTCGCGGCCCCACGATCCCGAGCTGGTCTTGTGTCTCGCTTTTTCGTTTTTATTTAGTTTCTCCACTGGCTAGTTGCCCGTGTTGTATACTTTACCTAATCGCTACCACGTTATGCACTAACACCCCGGTCTTGTGGTTTTGTTACCCTCCACCACTAACTGTATTATATTAACCGCTCAGTTCGTAGGTTGCTGAGATTCCGTTTAGGTTCCCTTCCAGGATTTGTCTTCTTTGGATTTCTTTTTTCCTTTTAGCTGGTTTGGGTGCTAGACCTACCTGCATGTTTGCCGCGTGCGGAGACCCGTGAGGCGGAAATGGGATGTCTGGCGGCTGAGGTCGCAGGAGACCGGATAAGTGCCTCCTGTGTACCAACACTCCTCTTCGACCCCGGCTTCGCTGTAAACGGGAGGCTAGAGACTAACCCACCTCTAGTCAGAAGTCTTGTACCAAGTTGTGTACACGGCTTTAGCGGCTTTTTTGTCGTATAGCACGGCAGGGTGAGCCCGGGGGCTGTGGGATCATGCCAAAGGCGTTGGCATGACGGTACCCGGAGGCCGAAGTGTCCGCCGAGTGCGTGTGATCACAGCCAACGGACTATATCTGCAACGTATAAGCTCCAGAACTGTGTCCAGCGTCATTTTCTTGGCTTGCAGACCTCCAGTTCTCCCTTGTAGGGCTCGGTGGTGGGTGGAGTAGTCTGCAGACGAATCTTCCTCCTTTTTTTCCATGGGTAAAAAGAACAAAAACTCCAAATTTAAGTCACCTGACAAAATGATAGTTGACAACGACTGTCCTTCGTCTTCTCAACCTACCAAGTCTCATACCCTTAAACGGTCTTTAGACCTTGACCTGGACCAAGAATGTGGAACCTCTTCTTCGGCAGCTGTACCAGTCGCTCCGAAGCGTCGTCTCCCCTCGATTGCTGTGACTACGCATGCTACTCACTTGCTTGTAGAATCCATCGATCCGCATGAGAGACTGTCCACCAGATCTCCCTTTTTCATTTCTAAAGCTTTGGACGCTGCGGTTGGCCCCTTGAAGTCTGTGAGGAAGCTTCGCTCTGGGGACCTGCTTGTCCAAACTTGCAGTGTTTCTCAGAGTAACACTTTTCTGAACCTCACTAGTCTTCAAGGCGTTCCTGTAAAAGTGACACCTCACCCGTTTCTTAACACCTCTCGGGGTGTTATTTCGGAGTTTGATCTCTTGCCATGCAGTGAAGACGAATTCGTGACTGAACTTGCTGATCAAGGTGTTATTGCTGCACGTCGTATGATGTTCCGGCGTGATGGTTCCATGATTAAGTCAAAAAATGTCATCTTGACTTTTAACTCCCCGAAAGTTCCGACCGAAATCAAGGCTGGCTACTTGGTCTGTGGAGTTCGCCCGTACATTCCCAGTCCTCTGCGCTGTTTCAGGTGCCAGAGGTACGGGCATTCACAACGTTTCTGTAAGAGTTCCGCTCGTTGCGCAAATTGTGGCTCCAGTGAACATGACGGGGAAGGTTGCACTTCTGCGGCCTGCTGTGTTAACTGCGGTGAGGCCCATGCAGCTTACTCCCGCAACTGTATGAAATGGAAGGACGAGATGGCGATCCAGCGGCTCAAGACCCTGGAAGGCCTCTCGTACCCTGCTGCCAAGGCCAAGTTGGGTATACCCACCACCCGACAGCGTACTTTTGCCGCAGTAGTTCAGTCTCTGCCACAACCCGTGCAGCCCTTTGTTCCGCGCCCTGTAGCTCTCGCCGCCCTTGCCAAGCGATCTACAGCTGACCAAGCGACACAGGTGTTTTTCCCCGAGCTCGAGATTTTTCGAATACCTGATTCTGGGCCTTCTCTTTTGCTGCCGACCGTCTCTTCCAGTTTCCAGTCGAAAGCCTGCACGTGCGGAAGACCCGGCCCTCAATCCGCAAAGGTGTGCAGTGTCCATCCAACTGTCTCGGCCTCAGCGAGGTCCCCACCCTCAACCAACATTATAGAGGAACATAGGGGGAGGAGAGTGACAGTTCGTCCCCAGCCTCAAACAACATTGCAGAGGAACATGGGGGGAAGAGAGTGACAGTTCGTCCCCGCCCTCTGCCAGCATTGCAGAGGAGTGTGGGGGGAGGAGAGTGACTCATCCTTTGTGTAGTTGTGTTTAAAGAAAAAAAATTATAATTATAATAGTAAATTAATAAATTTTTATATAAACCTAATTAACTACCTTGTCTTCACAGCTTTCATGATACTCTTTTTCAACTTTTACCAAGCCTGTCTGTTCTTAATCATTTTCCACGTTTTTAAAAATCTGTGGCTGATAGTTCTTTGTCTGGCGCTCTTTGGCCAAACCTGGCCCTTGCGCCAATAAAATCCAACAACCAACCAACCAACCAACCAACAAACACAACATCCATGTCTGACCGGGATTCGAACCCGGACCCCTTACGGACGAATGATCAGAGGCCAGCGCCTTAGACCACTGCGCCACCGGGGCGGCTATGCGTTGTTTATGAAATAACGTTGACAGAGCGATGAATTTGTCCACTTACATTATCTTCACGTATTTGTTATATATATACCCAACTACAAAATACAAAAAGACCGGCTATGTACTCATTTGGCATGTCGATATATCCATATGCGTCGTAAACGACACTATTTTATCTCTATTTCCGTCATATTATAAAATAAAAATCAAAACAAAACAAGAGTGCTTTAAATTTTTCACTCAGTGATGACTGATAATTTATATTGAAGGTACAATTTCTTTAACACTTTTATGCAACCGATGTGGCGAACCAAGTGGCGCTCATAAATTTCTGAACTTCACAAACGGAAATGGTCACATAGTAGCCCGTTTAACGAAAATGATGGCATTCCTAAATCGTGACGACTACATCTCATGAGCAAGATCGCAAGTCTTCCGGTGTGCAGCAGTTGGCAAAAGTATTCAACGAAATCTGCTCCTAACCAATATCTCCGCAGAAGCAAGATTTCCGGTGTGTAGAAATTTACCGCAGAATTCAATAAAGGATTTTCCCTACCCATATCTCCGCGAACTATGTGCAGGAAATAAAAAAAAAGGAAAGGTTTTGTCATTGGCATCCTCCTCTACCGCGACCACTGAATCCTGCGAAAACCGGAAAGCTTGTCTAAAGTGATGTCAGGACCATAGTAACTACACACTGGATGACTGAAAAAATTCCTGTTTCCACATGTCGTCGTACACCTTGTTTTGTAGGGACGGCATACCAAGAATTTGCTGGAGCCCATATAATCAATGGGCACAGCTCGTGTTGTACACTACAAGTTTTGGGATTTGGTGTTGTGGCGAAAGGCACGGTCTGATGGTAGGTAAAGGATTCCAAGTACTGCTGGACATGCAAGAGCCTTCCAAGGATTACACCAATATGCAAGGTTTTGTTGTTCTGAAATGAATAGATGTATCTGAATGGATTTCTTGCGCAGATTCCGAAAATGACCGTCAAAATACCGTATCACGTCAAAATGTTTCACAAATCACGGAAATGTGAAAATTAAAAAAAACGTTATTTTTTTAAGAACATTGTTATATGGCAACGTTTGTAACGTGTGAAAATGTTCTCTGGAGGGGCGGAATGATTGTTTAAGGAATAGATAAACATACATATATAGCTGATAATGGAAATGCAACTGTTTTATCTGTATGACGTCACGATTAGCGCCACTCACAAAGGCGGAACATGAGATAATGTTATCTTGTCACGGCAGGATGACTCATACCTCACGCCACTTCTCCCTTCTTTCTATTGGTCACATGTGGCGCCATTCGGGGCAGATCGTGTTACACTAGACAGTGCAAAGAAAGGACTGGTCCCGTTCGGTTGTTTCTTTGTGGCGTGTGCAATGGCTTCTCGTGGTTGTGTAAATTATCCAGACATATTTTGCTGCATATGTGGCGGTTATACGACAGGAAAAAAACAGAGGCAAAATATTATGACTTTCTTGAAAATGCTTATTTTCAATACTTCGGCATGAAACTAGCCGATCAGCACAAAGTTTGGTCTCCTCACAATGTGTGCCGTGCATGTGTGGAGGGGTTGAGGAACTGGAAAAGTTGAAAAAGGGCATCAATGCCGTTCGGTGTACTCATGGTGTGGCGTGAGCCAAAAAATCACAGTGACGACTGCTACTTCTGCACAGTGAATATCGTGGGCCATACCAGAACAAGTAAGCGTAACATTGTGTATCCAAATATCCCATCTGCCATAAGACCAGTGCCCCATAGTGATTCCATCCCTGTATCACCTCCGTCCAATATCAAGCCCCCAACAGACACCGATTCATACGGTTATACAAGTGATGAGATGTACCAACCGGACAGCATGGAGAATGAAACCCCAGTGTCATTTACCCAGCATGAACTGAATGATTTGGTTCGTGATCTGAATTTACCTAAAGACGCAGTAGAGCTTTTAGGATCACGACTTCAGGAAAAGAATTTACTATATCCTAATACGAGATGCTTCTGGTACAGTTACCGAGAAGCAGAATTGGTTCCGTATTTTGCTGAGGAAGGCGGTTTGGTATATTGTCGAGACATTCCGGCAGTCATGAAATACTTCAACATTAATTACAGTTCAGGACAGTGGAGGTTGTTCATAGATGCCAGCAAATCCAGTTTAAAAGGTGTTTTATTATACATTAGTAACATCCATCCATCCATTCCAGTAGCACATTCTGTGACTTTGAAAGAGACATACGGGAACCTGACATTACTGCTGGAAAGTGTGCATTACAAGTTTCATGAATGGTCTTGGTGCGGGGATTTCAAGGTGACTGGAATATTGCTCGGCCAACAAGCAGGCTACACCAAATTTCCTTGCTTTTTGTGTGAATGGGACTCCAGAGCAAGGACGGAACATTGGGTTCGGCAGCAAGTGGCCAGTCAGAAGTACAGTCACACTTGGCGAAAAAAACATTGTTTCACTTCCACTGGTTGATTCCTCGCAAATACTGTTGCCACCTTTACACATCAAACTTGGCTTAATGAAGCAATTCGTGACAGCTTTAAGCAGAGACAGTAAATGCTTTCAGTATCTTGGTGGTAAGTTTCCATCAATCACGTCTGAAAAAATTAAAGCTGGCATTCTCATAGGCCCTCAAATACGAAAATTAATGGCAGACAACATATTCGAGGAAACCATGAGTGAGTGCGAATTGCGACCATGGACTGCATTCAGAAATGTGGTACACAACGTTTTGGGGAACACGAAGGCTTCAAATTACACCACTTTAGTCGAGGACATGCTGGAATTATACGAACTGCTTTGTTGCAACATGAGCGTCAAAGTTCACTTTTTTCATGGTCATCTAAATTACTTTCCTAACAATCTTGGTGATTTTTCGGAAGAACATGGCTAGCGCTTCCATCAGGATAGTAAAGTGATGGAAAAGATATACCAAGGAAAGTGGACTGTACATATGATGGTCGACTATTGTTTGATGTTTAACAGAGACTGTACGGACGCACACCGAAGACAATCCAAAAAAGGAAGTTTGAAGGGGAGCCAAATGGCGAATGTTAGGTATGTTTGCTTTTGAATATGTATTTACGTTTATCTATTCCTTAAACAATCATTCCGCCCCTCCAGAGAACATTTTCACACGCCACAAACGTTACCATATAGCAATGTCATTAAAAAATAACGGTTTTTTAAATTTTCACATTTCCGTCATTTGTGAAAAATCCTGACGTGATACGGAATTGTGTAGGTCATTTTTGGATTCTGCGCAAAAAATCCATTCAGTTACACCTATTCATTTGAAAACAACAGGAAAAAGTTGAAAAATTGCAGATAAACGCTGTCGCAAATTAAAGCACTCCAACAATGTGAATTTTTACCTTCCATGTTACCGTTGTTTCATGGACGACAATGTTTTTATCCATCGCATAAGTTATGTTCAGCAGTAGTTCTGTGAACACGAGAATGATTTTCACCATCTTACCTGGCCACCAAAATGCCCGTATATGAATGCAATTAGCATATTAAAAAAGAGGCACGTGAGCCAAATCCTTTTCCATAAAATCTCAGCCAGTTAAATACTGTCTTGTGAGCGCTTTTTATGATGTAGATATTGGTGCACTACAACATATTGTGGAACTACGCCGAATTGCTTGCGTGCTGTAATTCGAGATAAATGATGTCCAACCCAGTATTGAATAAAAGTTTGTAATTCAGTGTCCATATCTGGACTTTTGAAAATACGAAGCAAAAAAAGGACTATTTCACTTACATAAATCGCTGACATAACGCAGTTGGCACCATTATTTTCATATCATTAGTGGTCAAACAAAGTTATTTCATGTATCTTCAACTGTATGATGTACTAATCAATCAGAATACCCTGTTCCTAAACTTCAAAGTTAAACGTACATGGCTGACTGAGTTAAGCAAACACAACTATGTTATCAAAATAAATCATAAATTACGAAAAAAAACGCAGCAGATCTAGGGGACCAATTTGCTAAATCAAACATGAGTGCTGAAGATTTTGGTTTCAAACAAATGCAATTTTCTTCTACTGAACTTTGTGACAAAGTTCAGCTGTTTCTATTACCCAATTCAAAAAGGTGCTGCTTAACAATTTTCTTTAAAGGTCATATATATTTTTTAATTTAAAATATTTACTGAAAATAAGTATCTGCACCATATCTTACTTCCGCAGAGTATGAGACCAAGTGAAAGGCCTGAAATAAAAAAAAACTTGTCCCTAAGTTTGATTTATTCATTAATTTCGGCGTATACTAGGTGAATATTGGGAGTTGGGCTTTCGTGAAGTGAAGGTTCCTTATTTAATAAAATTTAATTTATTAATTTCTATTCCACCCTCAGGTGGTTTTATTTCATGTTATTTTTAAGTGCACTCGTTTCACTGTCTCCTACCGCAGCACTGCGAAGTAAAAGGTCACCAAACAAATATTTCGTTTTTTAAGGCAATTCTGAAAGCGGTCATTTTGCGGTAAAATCAGTTATGTTTTCAGAGAACTTCTTTGCAGCATTCAAAATAGGTTATTTTCGTTGTTATTATTGTTTGGTCGTTTAACGACCACCGTGTTCACCTCGATGGGCTATAAGTAGTTACCCGTCTCGAATTTTGGGCCTCTAATCCCAGGGAACATAGACAGCCTGTGCTGTGAGACAAACACAACAACCATGCCTCACCACCCTTTAAACCTGTAAACAACTTGAACGAATGGTCTAAAGACGGAGCTTAGTTTGCAGAGGTGGCTGATCATTTACCAAATAAAAATCTAAAGCTAAACGAAAGCCAGGTGAAAAAAATTGAATGTTCTTATTTATTGTTTTCTCAAATTCAAGAACATTTATATGGACTAGGCATTATTTTTTCACTGTTTAAAACTCTTGAATTCAGTAATAATTCGCATTATGATTTCCCAATTAAAGAGACTTAAACAGAAAATTTAATCAATAACTCACATAAACCACCTGTCCCACAACTGTGTGCTTTTCTGATATCATTGGAACAACAAATCCCATTTTGACGTAATACCCACTTCCAAAGATTGACGGCATGCGGGATAATTAAAAAAAATCATTTATTGTAATGGGAATATGGTAAAAGGTATATAATTCAAGTGAATGTGTCCATGAAACCAAACGTTCATTAAAGCAAAAGTATAGATAATTACTATTAGCATTATACATATCGCTGTATTCTTATATGAACCATGAATGCACGTGGTTCATAGTACAAAGCCAATTGCACCCAGCGGTAGTAAGCAGCCTGCTTCAAAGGAATTGTTTTACCAGTAATTTATCTAAAATGCTTAAAAAGTCAAATATTAACCTCTTAACTGCCACACATAGAACAAGAAAGATGATACCGAGTTTTCGGGTGTAATAAGCACGTCTTTTGAATCCGTTCTGACACAAATTAAATTTATCGAAGATATTCAAAGTGAATCGAACTGGTATGGAAAACAATAGTGTCTGACGGAAGAAAGAAGTTTTTCAATCGGGTTTTTAATCCCTCAGCTATTGCTATAAACGGAATCGTGAACTTACCCCCTGTGGTTGCAGACTTGTGCGTTAAGAAAAACATGAATTTATCTGAGAAACATTTCGCACAGGAAACGCTCTCCAACACAGAGAGAATTTTTCAAATCGTACTCCTAGAAACAGAGATATAGACAAAAATAAGATGTGACTGTACGTCCCCTGGTATGAAAACCATGCATTAGTTTAGGAAGAAAGTATTCTCAAAATGTTTTTCCATATGAGTGGTATCGGTAGAAGAAAAACAAATGTAGTCGAGTTTTCAAGAACCCAGATTTTGCTACAAATACATCAGAAGCAGAAATTAACAATTATGCCCCCTGGTGGCCAAACCATTCTTTACCAAACATTAGAAATTATGTGAAAAATATTTTCCATCAGGTCTTGTATGCGATACAGGAATAATTTTTCAAATCGGAGTTTTAGAAGCAGAAATAACGCAGAAAACCCAATTTACCTTTTTGCCCCCTTGCGGAAAGTCAATCATTTACTCGAAAATTTTGAATTTATATGAAAAACATTTCGCATCGGAAACACTGTCTAACAAAAAAGGAATTTTTCAACTCGAATTCCTAGAAGTAGAGATATTGACAAAAATAAGATATACATCTACGCCCCCTGGGGTAGAAGCCATGCATTATTTCAAGAAGAATATGTTCCTAAAATTTGTCGACATGAACAGTATCGGTCAACAAACGCCTTTTTCATCAATCGAGATTTTAGAAGCTCATATTTTGCTGCAAGTACATCAGAAGAGGAAATTAAAGTTTACGCCAGCTGGTGGCCAAACTATATTTTTCAAAACTTATAAATTATGTGCAAGGGATTTTTCATCAGGAGATGTATCCGGTGCAGAGAGAATTTTTCAAATCGGAGATTTAGAAGCAGAGATATAAGGGGGAAAGCAATTTCCATTTACGCAACCTAGCGGAAAGTATGAATTACTTGAAAATTTTGATATTATATGAAAAACATGTCACACTGGAAACACTATCCAACAAAGAAGAAATTTTTCAAATCGGACTCCTAGAAGTAGAGATATTGTCAAAAATAAGATATACGTCTGCCTTAAGTAGAAAACATGCATTGTTTTAAGAAGAAAATGTTTCTAAAAGGTTTGTCGACATGAGTAGTATCGGTCTACAAACGACGTGTTTTTCAATCGAAAATTTAAAAGCTCATATTTTGCTGCAAATACATTAGCAGCGGTAATTAAGATTTACGCCCCCTAGTGGCCACACAATGTTTTTACAAAAATTAGAAATTATGTGCAAACGACTTCTTATCAGGATCTGTATCCGGTGCAGAAAAAAATTTTCAAATCGGAGATTTAGTAGCAGAGATATAGGGGGAAACACAATTTACCTCTACGACCGCTAGCGTAAAGTCTATGAATTATTTGAACATTTCAAACTATATGAAGAACGTGTCGCACTGAAAACACTATCCAACAAAGAAGGAATTTTTTCAAATCGGACTCCTAGAAATACAGATATTGACAAAACTAAGATATACGTCTACTCCCCCTGGCCGAGAAAATGTGGTATATTTTAAGAAGAAAATATTCCGAAAAGGTTTATCAATGTGAGTGGTATCCGTCCACGAAAAAAAATCTTCAATCGATATTTTAGAAGCTCAGATTTTATGGCAAATACATCACAAGCAAAAATTAACACTTACGCCCACTGGTGGCAAAAGTATTCTTTACCAAAAATTTTAAATTATATGCAAAAGATTTCCATCAGGAGGTGTATCTGCTGAAGAAAACGTTTTTTAATTCGAAGTTTTAGAATAAGAGTTATCGAGAAATATGTAATTTACTTTTACGCCCCCTAGCAGAAAATCTATGCGTAATTTGAAAAAGTAACTCTATCTAAAATACTCTTCGTCATAAATGGAATCGAAAGATAAAATAATTTTTCCAATCGGATGTTTAGAAGCAAATATGTGGAATAAAACGTATTTTTGAATTCGACATCATCTGAATTTACGCCTTCTAGCGGCGAAATTGTACATCGTATAAAACAAAACAAAATGAAGCATCATCATTCGCTTATTTCAAGCTTTCCAATGCAAAAAGAATTTTTTCAAATCGGACTAATATTTGCAGAGATATCGTATGTACAGGCGGACTGACTGACGGACGGACGGACGGACAAACCGGTAACGTAAGAACGATAGTTTTTTACAAAAGACGTGCCAAAAAATATGTTACTTGTTAAGGAAAAGTACCATTATTAAACGCTGATTCGCAGCCTTTCTTTCATTCAAAGAACTCATTAATTTTCAAACTACGCACGTTCGTACAATTATCCTGTAACCAAGAATATTAAGTGACAAATAAATACACAGTTGCTGTGGATTAGGAACATCAAATAGAAGCCACCGCTCTTTCCACGTTTATAAGTGAGTCACGGAAAAGTTATCATTGGCCGCAACGGGGAATCGAACCCAGGGTATTCCAGTGACGCGCCGAACATTCTTCCACTGCACCACAGCGGCCTCGAAATTCTCTAGACGCAAATACGACAAACTGGCAAACCACCTCGAAGGTTGCTTTCTTTGGAGCCCTGCACAATGCTTGGGATTCACCAAAGGTGAACAGTAGAAGCTGAACAAAAAGTTGTGGTGCAGTGGAAGCATGTCGGGCGCGCAACAGGAAGACGATGGGTTCGATTCCTGGTTGCGGCATATGATAATTTTTCCGTGACTAACTTATAAACGTCGAAAGGGCGATGCCTTCTTTTTGATGTTTCTTATCCACGTCAATTGCGTATTAATTTTTTATTCGCCTTCTAGTTATTTGTTGATTTGCTACCGTTCATCTTTGGTGAATCCCCAGCATTGTGCGGGACTCCAAGAAGTAATCTGCCAACTGGTTTGGCAGTTTGTCGTATATGCATCTGGAGAATTTCGAGGCCGCTGTGGTACAGTGGAAGCATGTCCGGCGCGTAACTGGAAAACCCTGTGTTCGATTCCCCGTTGCGGCCAATGATAGGGTTTATTTTGCATGTAAAATTAGCTTGTAACTTTCAGCCTTGAATTTATTTCGGTTATCTAATGCTATATTCAATATGGATGTTGTTATGTGTTGAATTTCCGCTAAATTTTAATTGCACTGATTGATCTTTGAGCCTAGAATAGAGATAAAGCTTTTGTAACTGATAACAATTTGCAGATCATAAAAATCTGCAAATTGTTTATATAAGCAAATTAAACTCTTTTTTCTGGTGATAGTTCACAAGAATGACATACATTACTTCTTCATACCTTTTTTTAGGCTGGTGTCTCACAATTGCATTTAATACAACATTTCTTCCAGTGGTTATCCCGTAGAGGTTTATTGGTCTTTGGAGATTGCTTGTTCATGATGGAAAGAGATGGAAGTGGCCTGTGTGCCCTCTTCTTAGTAAACCACAAAATGTCATGGTGAACGAATTAACGATAAACTGTGGAGCTCCCATAGATCTGAAAAGATATACTTACAGAAACACGTCGTGATCCAAAGCCATCCAATCGGGGGACAAAATAAGAATAACCAATTTAGAATATCTTCGGTAGGAATATTTATAAATTTGATATTACTAAAAATTACTGCAAGTAGTATTTAAAATAAACAACTTAGTTAAAAAAATATTTAATACAGATGAAATTCCGTAATTTTAAAAGTGGTACGAAAACACAATTAAATCTTTATGCTCACGTACTGCGAAAACTCGTCCATTTCAGAAGTATTTGCATGCCGAGTACGAAAGGATAGCCAGGCTTTGTAACTCATTTTCAATCTCTTTTTTACATTTCGAGTTAGAATGAGTTTAACACTTTTTCGTCCTGAGAGATTTTAATTCTGTATTGAATGATACAAGAAATTAATCAGATTCATTTCTTGTCCTACCGAAATATTCTAGTCCACTTTCGTTTACACAAAAGAAATGAGTCATAGTATTATAAACCAGGATATATCATATTCAGTGCTCTCATGCTTGTGATGAAGAGGACTCCGGACGGATTTGTTTGAATGTTGATTTACAAAATCCTTATGCATAAGGTTTTTAATTCTTCATGGAAGTCCACACGTTTTCCCCCTCATAAACCAAAGAAATGTCATGCCTATATCTGCAAAGTTCTTTAAAACATGACATACATACACAAAAAGAAAAAAGAAAAGGAAAAAACAATTTTGCTCTTAAAATTTCCTGGTCAGTTCAGTGAAATTCAAATCCTATCTGTGACGGGGGCGATCCAACACATCCTTGTGCTTCGCATACGAATATTTTCCCAATTAAGCTACCCTTTGCCGCGATAGCTTAATTGGGAATTGCTTTAAATCCTACTGATTCATTTTGCTTCATTTTTTTTAAATTTCCTAATAGGAATACGCGATTTGTTCTAACATTCAAACAACATCCACATATAGAACTAAAAATGTATATATTTTTTCAAACTTTTAAATTGATTTTTCATTTTTTTGTAAATAAGTCTGCATCGTTTGCATGCGAAAACCACTTCAACGAATCTGCCTGACCTGGCACGGTGACACCAGTTCTATACATTTCTTTATTTAATTTCAGTAGAAAGTCCAATATATACAGAATCGGTGAAAGTGGGAATACTTGACAACCATTGTAGCAACTTTTATCACTTTGGACAATGTCAGGTCCTGCTGATTTCGATCTGCCACTAGGCCTTACGGAATCCGAATCTCTCAAACGGGCCGGACGTAGGTTCTTTTGACTGCCGTCGAGTTAAACTCGATCGTTCAAAAAAACTGGTACGTGTAGTTCGTAATCACTCCAGTTCACGACAATGAATATCTCTAATAACAAGTCCATGGTTAGCCGAAACGAAGTTTCATAGTTGAAAGAATAAGTTCCGTTCGATTAGCTATCTCCACGTGTTAACATGTTTCCAACAAGCGAACACTTCACTATCTCACGGTATCCCGGAAGACCCTTCGCCACGTGGACTTGAGTCGTTCCCTCGAAAACTCCGGTCGATCTCTTATCGCCGAAAAAACCCTGACTCTTCCGTCAGTGAAAAACGAAAAAACTCCGAGCGGTCTAACTAACACTGTCAGGTTTCAAACACGACGTGTAACCCGTGGAATGTGAAACACGAAAAGCCTCTCTAGCAAACGTGTCGCTTGCTTTTATATTCTTAATCTCCTTTCCCCCATTTCCGCCTCTGGAAATCCTTTTGGTGTGGAGTTAGCCGTTCTCCGAAAGTGGCGACCTTTGACCTATACATCAGACCCCGTCGACCCGGTGGCGGTCAACGGATCTGGCTAGTCAATAGAAAGTCCAATATATACAGAATCGGTTACATAATCCAGCTTACAAAGGAAACGTACCTCGTGCCAACACGTGCGTTTCAATTTACATTACAGTGGCTTTGAAATGAGAAATAATTACAAAAAATATTACTACATGTAATTAATTAGTAGTACCCAACTCCGTCACCTTACAGACAATTTATTACCAGTAATTCAATAACTTTGATTTATTATAAAGTTTAATTACCATTTAAAAAGCTCAGCAGGAAACCATAGCTTTCTAACAATTTCAACTTTTTTTGCCTATTTATTATATGAAACACCTTTTTGCGATCTAATGAAATTATTGCCAATTTAAGTTTTCTATTATTTATTAAATGAAACATTTCTTTTTAATACCAACATATCAAATTGTATATCTCAATCTGGAACTAAACTCATTTCTCCTAAAATCAGATATTAAGTAAAGAACGAATACTGTCTGTTAGTACTTTGGAAAATATTTTTAAATCTATATTAAGATTTGCAATTGGACGACAATATTGGGAATCTTCAAAGTAAGAACAGCCCTTTAACAGTAATTTTGTGCGAACGTTATGCATAGAAGGGATTTTAAATTTTCCATTTAACATTTCATTAAAAATAATGACTAACTTTGGAATTAACTTTTTTCAAATTTTTGGTAAAATTCCGTGGTTATCCAGCTAAACCAGGAGAGGCACAATTCCGGAATGAGAAAAGAGCGTTTCTCGCCTGAGCATGTGTGATGGGATTTAATAACATGTCAGAATCGTGTGTTTAAATTTTTCTATCAATCTCTAACTCTCCAGAGCCTTTAGTTTCGATTGGATTAAATGAATTATTGGAATATGCAAAAGAAAAAAAGAAAAGCTTTGGATTGACATATATTTTCTTTCTTTTCAGATTTATCCAAAGATAGAACAGGTATTTTTTTTTTGTTTCGACCGAGACTGACTAGGGACACGACTCAAAAACCGGAACAATACAGGTCAAGTGAAGACGTATGGTAAGCTTATTTAAACAGCAAGAAAATTTCAAAATCGCATTTGTGGATTTTCTGAAGTTCGAAACGTAGGTGTTCGATATTTAAATAATTTCGTGGTAGAATATTTTCTTGAAAGTAAGTATGTTTATATAGAAAGCTACATTGTCCTATACCTAGTTCACTGCAAAATTTCACAGTGAACAAGTATATCCTTTTCGCAGACGCTAAACGATCGATTCTAAAGACACCTCTCACTTCAAAATTTTCATTCGTCAAAAATATTCAACTCATAAATTGAGTTTCAAGGTAACATATCTGGTTTAATAATCTACAAAAGAATTTCCTTCTGTAGGTCTGATTATCATCATAGATAATTCATTTCTTCATTTACGAGTTTCACAAAAGATATCTTGCGCAGTGTGGTGGTATGTTCACGGGATATATTCGCGAAATTTTTCTGAAAAACAATGCATTCCTGGTTGGTATAAGTGCACGGCTATCATTTAAATAAAATATTACAGAAACCGCCTGTTTCACACCCACCCACACACACACACACACCAAAGACTTTTCAGATATTTTTGGAAAGTTAAACCACAAAGTCGCACAAAATAAAGAAGATGTAGTTTGTTGCTCAAAAGTTTGTTGTCTTTTCGGAAAGTATCACACAATTAACTTCTCTTCTACACTTTTATTAGCTTAGAACAGGCATAATTAAAGAAATACTCAACAATGTGCTTGTCTGCAGTACAGTCACTTCAACAAAACATGTAACCAGAAATATTTGTTTAAAAATGCGGAAAAGTCTTCTACGAACTTCGGAGCTTCCATTTCAGAGGGATGATGACTGGAATCGTGAATTCAACATTTATCCACGCCTTTCGTTACTTACATTGCACAAAAGAGGGCTAACGTCTTTGTTTAACAACTTATTTCAGTGAATTAGAGCTTCTGAATTCTTCCAACGAATTTAATATCCATTTCGTTATTCTTGTCGTATTTCAAGTAATAATACGGCGTTCGAACAAAGGCTGAGTCACATGCTACAGAAACATGGAATCCACTGTGTGGATTTTCCCCCAAATAGTATTATTTCATTTCCCTTTAAACAAAGAACGTTTGTTTTTATTAAAAAAAATTGTAAGTGTAAATCTTTATTTCGGAAATCGCTTTCAGTAAATATTTTAAGAAAGAAAATAAATATTTTTTTAAATAGTTTTCGTTGCCCTGCGTCAGTCTCATGTTATACTAATCGAAGTAGCCTCATTCATGTTTCAAAGTTAGAGGTTACGGCAACTTAAACAAAGGTTCTTCAGTTCAAGGTAAAGTCAGTAACTTGATTTTAAAACAGGAATTTAAGTTCACAATTTAGATGAATGAAATAATTGTACTGCTCAAATTCTTAACTTCATCGTGTTTTGAATTTTTGCGCATTTACATGATCCTTGGCATTAACACAACTTTAGAAAACTTTAAATAATTTTAATGCAGTTGCTTATCTTTTAAATTTATTTGTTCTTACTTCTGATGAAAGAAAAACGTTTCTCATATTTTCATGCTGTCTCACATTGATTGATTCAGTTTAGAAAAATTATTGAGGTATTTGGTAAGAGTTTAACATAAACAGCAATTGTAGTATTGGCGTTAAATGTTCTGTACCCAGTGTATGTGCAAGACAGTAGATTTCCCCAAGTTCAGTTTTTTTTTTGCTTCATTTTCCTTTTGTTGATGAAAACCTACCGAATAGTTTTTCAGATACTTCTCATGTCATTTCATGCACAAGAGATTTTCAAGATTTCACAGTAACTTTTCCCTTTGAAGTAAACAATGAGAAAATATCTAAGCGCAAAACATCATGGAAATTTCGAAACAAGATAAAAGCGTAAAGCTATATTCTATAAATTCTTCTGATCAAACACATTGTGCTTCAAAAACATCAAATATTGTAAATGAATCAGTTTTAAAATTCATACTTGCATTTCTTTAAAATTTGAGCTTTTCCAAAATAATTACTGCATAATTCATGCACCTCTCAAAATAGTTTTTAATTACATTCGGGGAAATTATGTAGGAATATTGAATTGCTTATAATTTGAAACCACTGACTTCGGAATTCGATCCTCCCTTTATCTTATTATATTAATCTGTTTAGGGGTTGTATACTTTACAGAACGGCGAACTCATATAAATCATAAAAACTGCAAATTGTGAAAGGTCTTTCCGGCAATTTAAAATACCGCTGTTCTGTGGATAAATTTCCACCTCAAGTAAATATTTTATATATCATTTTGCTCATAATAACTGAAATTTTAGCTTGTTGATACTCAAAATGAATTCCAAGCAACACATTTGAAAGTAAGATTACGATGAACTTGTTGTTTTCATCGGGTATTAAATTTCTTTCGACACCAATCAAGTTTTAATATTATTCCAATCTTGAATAATACGGTACACGAATACATAGAGGCAAACTGGAAGCATTTTTCGAATCAAGCATAGATGAAAATTATTTCAAACTTACGATTTTTTTATAAATAAAATGTACGAAGAAATTACTGAAAACTGCTTGAAACTGAGTTTATCCGACATTTAGAAACACATTGGAATATAAACCAATATAAAATCTTCTAGATAATATTTTACAAAAAATATGATAATTAATGTAATTTTTACATAGTTCTAATGCAAAGAGGAAATAATTTCAAATCAATTTAAAAAATGGTGGTTTTGCCTTTCCTTCTATTTTTTCGGGTTCGACATCTGTCGTTTGTGAAAAGCGTTTCTCATCAGTGTCCATGTCCACTTTCTACCTTTCAGTCGATTCCAGAGCTTTCTATAGGAATAATTCTCCCCAGTTAATGTGCATATTGTTTTCTATTTTATTCAGTTTTCTGGGATAAACACAGTGGCAAGAAAAACTTGAACATAGAATTATTCTAACGTGAGACATTACACTGTTTCACAGGTTTTGTGCTTATAGTGAAAAAGTAAAATTTGCGTCAAATGAAAATCGTGTGCGTGATTACGTAATTATGTTTATCGTGCAGTACCATTCTTCCGCTTTAATAGCGTTTGCAATTTTGCTTTCGTAGGGTTAAATATGATTCTACGAGTGATTCCGTTAAGGAAGGGGTATACAGTTACCCTTTCTGAAGACGGTTGTTCGCACACTGCAATCAAAAAAGTTGCAAAGGAAATGTTTTTGTGATTCGTAAAAATGGCATATGTTAAGTAATTAAGGGAGCAAAGAGAACTTTGCCGCTGGCCCGAGTGGCTCGCAAAAGCCAAGAAAAAAACACCCTAAACCAAAGAAGAATGCTGAGGTGATGCGAAAAGTCTGGTCTCGTGTAAAGAAAAAGAATTTAGCAACGCAAAGAGGCATTGCACAGCATGTAAGTGTCTCACAGGCCACTGGAAACCGCATTATAAAATCTGGACTGCACTTAGAAAAGCGGTATAAGCCTGACGTACGCAAGCTGTTTCCTAGCCACATTTCCGAACGTATGATGAAGTGTAAGGAACTGTATGAGATACACTTAGGAAGGGACAAGTTTAAGTTTGTTGTCCCTTTGGTTGAAGCATAGATATACCTTAGTCACACAAACAAAATCTGGGCAATATACTATAGAGAAAAGGGTACGTAAGCATACACGGAATGTGTACGGGAACGCAAAGAAAGTTTCTCACGTGGTTTTTTTGTTGTCGCAAGTTATTGCTGTAATGGCAAGTTGAAGCTGCGAAAGGTTGCGAATAACGCAAAACTTAATGCAGCTTATTATACGACAGACATTCTTAACCCAATTTACCGTGAAGAAATTACGTCCTAATATATGGATCAACGAAAATAAGGACTCCAGCCGTGCAGCTGTATCTTCAGTGGCATACATGCCGAAGATGGAAGCTCAGACCGGATTCACACTATACCACTCTCGTGAACTCCATCTAAATCTCTAGATGACTTTTTCATGAATTTCTCCGGCTTCAGATCACTTAAACGAGTCCCCAAAGGTTGACGGCTCAAAAACATTGACCACCTTTGGAAAACTTGCAAGTACGAGTGGGAGAGAATTGATCTTGCCTGTCTGCATAGTGGAAGGAGCCTACTACAGTGGAAATTGCGCTGCAGAAGGATATTACAGGCACACAAAACACAGCAGGAGTTGGCGCCATTGTATTGCATAACTGTATGATCCTGAAAGCTTTGTCATTATAAACGTCAGACAACAACGCGAATACAGTTTCAGAAAGTCGTGCATGCATTTGAGAACAAAATTCTGACACGGAGATATTACTCAAGCTTAGCTTGTTCTTCAGTTTTTTGGCATGTTGATTACAAGCAGAATCAAAAAATGAATTTGTTAAATGCCAGCAAAATCGTAATAACTGTTAGAGGAGCACGTGGAATGATGTCTTATCTACGTGAATCAAATAAAATATCCTGAATAAAAATATATTCCACAGCAGATAATAAAAGAGAACAATTCTCTTTATGACCAGATAAATGCCCAGCATGTTATAATGCTATAAAGGTCGTGCTCTGATAACTGTACACAGGCACGAGAGTTATTGGATTGGAAAGAAAATGGTATCCCATGACGACGTACCTGAAGTCGAAGCACCGGCACGGAACACACTGGGCATTGACCTTGCGTAGCACATCGGAATGAAATCAGCAAGTATGTGGCTTAAGATTGTGACAGTTTTCAGTCAGAAGGTGAAGAGTATTAGTGCCAACCAACGTGTAAATGGCCAAGAAGCACATCTGCTTGGTGCATGTGTTTCCGCCAGATCTGAGGATGATTCTTTGATTTAAAGAATAAGAATTACAGGTAGTCAGCTAAAGTGATCAGTGTTTCCTTTTTTGAAGTATTTTTTCTGTAACGCTTAGGTTAGACAATAAACAGTGTAATATATATTCTAAGTTTCGAAAGTCTTTTCACTTACATTCTGATTTCCCAAATTAGAAATATAATCTAATTGAATGTTTTTATTTTAAGAATATGTGCAGAATATTACTGCAGAAATTTTATTTATATATCTTGTTTTTTATCATTTTAAGACAACCGTTGACTAATTTTAAACAAGTTAGTAAAATCATGCAATGCATTGATTATAATACCCTTTCCAACATACCAGAAATCATTACTCAAGCTATTACTCAAGTTATGAGGATAATGGTTGTGGAATAAATCTCGCTCCTGTGACCTAATATTTGATCCTATTTCGATGGTATTCAACAGAACCGGTTCAGTATACCTCCGAAATAACATGAGAAAGGTTTGTCGCAATAGAAACATTTTTACGTAAGTTATGATGCATAAGGGCTATGGAATAGATCCCGCTCCCGTGTCCTAACATGTGACCCCATTTCGTCCATTTTCAACAGGATTTGTCCCCAGGGAGTCCCCTACAACATACTAACATTTCATCAAAATCGAATCATTTTTATGTACGTTATGACGCATAATGGCGATAGAAGTGATTCCGCTCCTATGTCCTGACCTTTTACACCATTTCTCCCATTTTCAATAGGAACTGTCCCCAGGTGGTCTCCTACCACATTCTAAAGTTTCATCGAAATCGAACGATTGTTACGTGAGTTATCGTACTGACCGGCATACGCACACAACGCGTGACGTAATGAGGCAGATGGGAATCGCGACCATCTGCTCGAAAGAGTGTGGCGTCATAAAACTTTTTAGCATCCACACACAACGTGTGACGTAATGAGACAGATGGCGTGATCAGGTGTCATAATCTCAATCGCGAGCTTGTGACGTCATAAGATTTCTAAGCGTGGGTAACATTAATGGAACGACGCCATGAAACTGAAAGCGTGGTAATTCAGGGTGGATATTTAACCCACTAAACAAATTTTCCTAAAGTCGAGATCAAGCTAAATCAATTTCTAGTACCAGAAAACGATAGGTTAACGACTTTCATCAAAATCCTTAGAGCCGTTTTCAAAATAAAATTTTCATATATACAAGAATTATTCCTTTAAGGTGGACTTCAAGTAATTTGGCTTTCTATACTTCCAATGAAAAAACTTGTGTACACATTTTCTTCACAATTAATACGTTCCCAAGGATGAACATTTGAACATCGTTTAAAATAGCTTCATTTTATAACTTGGAATACTTAATATTTTCTAAAACGTAACCATAATTATGCAATCCAACATTTATTTGTCTACTGACGTCATCAAATTACAGGTCGCGTCATCTTTTTTCTGGTTTCAACGCCACCAAAGGAAAGGTTATTATTTTTTAATGTAATTATGGTTATGTTTTAGAAAATGTTAAGTATTCCAACTTATAATATGAAGTTATTTTAATCGATGTTCAAATTTCCATCCTTGGGAACACATTAACTCTGAAGGAAATGTGTAGAAAAGTTTTTCCATTGGAAATATAGGAAGCAAAATTACTTGACGTCCACCTTAATAGTATGGGATAAGGGCGATGGAATGGATCCCGATCCTATGTCTTGACCTTTGATCCATTTGTCCCATTTTCAATGGGATTCCTCTTCAGGTGGTCCCCTACCGCATACTAAAATTTCATCGAAATCAAACCACTTTTACGCACGTTTTGATGTATGAGGGCAATGGAATGCATCTCGCTCCTATATACTGATCTTTGACCCCACTTCACCCATTTTCAATACGGTTCGTCCCCAGGAGGTCCCCTACCACCTACTTAAATTTCATAGAAATCGAACAATATTTACGCACGTTATGAGGCATAAGGGCAATGGAATGGATCCCGCTCCTATGTCGTAACCGTTAACCCCATTTATCCCATTTTCAAACAGGGTGTGTCCCCAGGTGGTTTCCTACCACGTGCTAAAATTTTATTTTAATCGAACTATTTTTACGTGAGTTATCGTGCCGACAGGCGGACGGACGGACGGACGGAAAAAGCAAGAGCATATACGCTTCTTCAACCTACGGTTGGAAAGCGTAAAAAAGACTTATCTTGTTAAACTCTTGTTTTGTATTTCCGTGAAAACGAGGATTTAATCATGTATGTGGAGTAATTGCCATTCGATCACTCATATTTTGGGAAGAAAATTCCCTCACCAACATAAAAAATATATTCTAATAAATTTGTCACTGCTGATCTGTTGCAAGTTACTGCAAGTGGAGCTTTATTAAGTTTCTCACCGGCATACAAATTATATTGTAACAACTTTGTCGTTGCTGATCTGTTGCAAGAAATGCCACTCGAGCCTTATTTCTAAAACCAAATCTTGATTCACTACTTTTAAGATAAACTTAGTTCATAAGTTGATCATTGATATTTCAGTAATAGCATTCAGTAAATGTGTGTGGAGAAAATTGTGTTAACTTGATTTTACTTTGGGAAGAAAAAATCTCTCACCGGCATACGACATTTAAAATAATCTACGTCACTGTGAATTCGTCCGAACCAATTGACAAAATTTTCCAACTATCAAGGATCAACCTAATTTCTGTTGCAGATAGCATGAAAAAACTGTGTTTTCAGGTGAGATAAGAGTTTTACAATTCTATATGCAAACTACTTATATTATTAAATACACAATATACAACCGGAGTAAGAGATATATGAGAACTCTGAAAATAGCTCTCATATCTGTTACCGTATCTCACATGCGAATTTCCAGTCAGATATTTAGATCATTGGTGATTTATGAAAATCTGGAAGAAGAAATAAGAAACATATTAGGACTTCATCTTTCTTCTTATCATATTTGAACCCATAGGAATACTCTTTTCTATAGCAATCTTGTACCCATGTAAAACTAGCACTTTCTTCACGACAGATATATGGATCTCGCCCTTGATACAACATATTCGCGCCCCTAGTTTAACTGCAGCAATGGCTTTAGAAATTTTTCTTTATTTTTTATTATATACCATACGGTATATTCGCTGACAAAGTTGCACATGCAATCAAGAACATGAAGCGGGAAAAAGCTCCAGGAGAAGATGGAATTTCTGTAGATATCATCAAGAAGCAACTGGAGAAATCGAAACAGTACTCGCTCAAATTTTCACTCGATGCCTTAATGAAGGGAAGATTCCTGAGGATTGGAACAACGCTACAATCATCCTGCTACCTAAAAAAGGTGGCATTGAGGATCTCAGGAACTACAGACCTATCAGCCTCCTATTAGTGGTTTATAAAATCTTCACTAAAGTTCTTTCACACCGCTTGAAGGTAACACTGGACATGGCTCAACCGAGAGAACAAGCTGAATTCAGGAGTGGCTACAGCACAATAGATGATATCCACGTACTGAGAGAACTAATTAAAAGAGCGAGGGAATATGACTTTCCATTGGGTTGGTTGGTTGGTTGGTTGTTGGATTTTATTGGCGCAAGGGCCAGGTTTGGCCAAAGAGCGCCAGACCGAGAACTATCAGCCACAGATTTGTAAAAAACGTGGAAATGATTAAGAGCAGACAGGCGTGGTAAAAGTTGAAAAAGAGTATGATGAAAGCTGTGAAGACAAGGTAGTTAATTAGGTTTATATAAAAATTTATTAATTGACTATTATAATTTTTTTTTTTTTAAACAGAACTACACAAAGGATGAGTCACTCTCCTCCCCCACACTCCCCTGCAATGCTGGCAGAGGGCGGGGACGAACTGTCACTCTCTTCTCCCCCATGTTCCTCTGCAATGTTGTTTGAGGCTGGGGACGAACTGTCACTCTCCTCCCCCCTATGTTCCTCTATAATGTTGGTTGAGGGTGGGGACCCTCGCTGAGGCCGAGACAGTTGGATGGACACTGCACACCTTTGCGGATTGAGGGCCGGGTCGTCCGCACGTGCAGGCTTTCTGCTTTAAACTGGAAGAGAGGGTCGGCTGCAAAAGAGAAGGCCCAGAATCAGGTAGTCGAAAAATCGCAAGCTCGGGGAAAACACCTGTGTCGCTTGGTCAGCTGTAGATCGCTTGGCAAGCGCTGCGAGAGCTACAGGGCGCGGAACAAAGGGTTGCACGGGTTGTGGCAGAGACTTAACAACTGCGGCAAAACTACGCTGTCGGGTGTTGGGAATACCCAACTTGGCTTTGGCAGCAGGGTACGAGAGGCCCTCCAGTGTCTTGAGGCGCTGGATCGCCATCTCGTCCTTCCATTTCATACAGTTGCGGGAGTAAGCTGCATGGGCCTCACCGCAGTTAACACAGCAGGCCGCAGAAGTGCAACCTTCCCCGTCATGTTCACCGGAGCCACAATTAGCGCAACGAGCGGAACTCTTACAGAATCGTTGTGAATGCCCGTACCTCTGGCACCTGAAACAGCGCAGAGGACTGGGAATGTACGGGCGAACTGCACAGACCAAGTAGCCTGCTTTGATTTCTGTCGGAACTTTCGGGGAGTCAAAAGTCAAGATGACATTTTTTGACTTAATCATGGAACCATCACGCCGGAACATCATACGACGTGCAGCAATAACACCTTGATCAGCAAGTTCAGTCACGAATTCGTCTTCACTGCATGGCAAGAGATCAAACTCCGAAATAACACCCCGAGAGGTGTTAAGAAACGGGTGAGGTGTCACTTTCACAGGAATGCCTTGAAGACTAGTGAGGTTCAGAAAAGTGTTACTCTGAGAAACACTGCAAGTTTGGACAAGCAGGTCCCCAGAGCGAAGCTTCCTCACAGACTTCAAGGGGCCAACCGCAGCGTCCAAAGCTTTAGAAATGAAAAAGGGAGATCTGGTGGACAGTCTCTCATTCGGATCGATGGATTCTACAAGCAAGTGAGTAGCATGCGTAGTCACAGCAATTGAGGGGGAGACGACGCTTCGGAGCGACTGGTACAGCTGCCGAAGAAGAGGTTCCACATTCTTGGTCCAGGTCAAGGTCTAAAGACCGTTTAAGGGTATGAGACTTGGTAGGTTGAGAAGACGAAGGAGTGTCGTTGGCAACTATCATTTTGTCAGGTGACTTAAATTTGGAGTTTTTGTTCTTTTTACCCATGGAAAAAAAGGAGGAAGATTCGTCTGCAGACTACTCCACCCACCACCGAGCCCTACAAGGGAGAACTGGAGGTCTGCAAGCCAAGAAAATGACGCTGGACACAGTTCTGAAGCTTATACGTTGCAGATATAGTCCGTTGGCTGTGATCACACGCACTCGGCGGACACTTCGGCCTCCGGGTACCGTCATGCCAACGCCTTTGGCATGATCCCACAGCCCCCGGGCTCACCCTGCCGTGCTATACGACAAAAAAGCCGCTAAAGCCGTGTACACAACTTGGTACAAGACTTCTGACTAGAGGTGGGTTAGTCTCTAGCCTCCCGTTTACAGCGAAGCCGGGGTCGAAGAGGAGTGTTGGTACACAGGAGGCACTTATCCGGTCTCCTGCGACCTCAGCCGCCAGACATCCCATTTCCGCCTCACGGGTCTCCGCACGCGGCAAACATGCAGGTAGGTCTAGCACCCAAACCAGCGAAAAGGAAAAAAAGAAATCCAAAGAAGACAAATCCTGTCAGGGAACCTAAACGGAATCTCAGCAACCTACGAACTGAGCGGTTAATATAAATCAGTTAGTGGTGGAGGGTAACAAAACCACAAGACCGGGGTGTTAGTGCATAACGTGGTAGCGATTAGGTAAAGTATACAACACGGGCAACTAGCCAGTGGAGAAAATAAATAAAAACGAAAAAGCGAGACACAAGACCAGCTCGGGAACGTGGGGCCGCGACTCCCCAACAGCTGGATGAACAGCCGTCCCTGCAAACACCAACAGCACCAAAACAAAAAACAGGCAGTGGCATGACAACAGATGTTGACCAGTCACAAGGTCAGCTCGTCCGTGGGGGCGCTGCTCCCCAAATAACTGGAAAACCAGTTATCCCCGTGCGGGCGACTTTCCATTGGGCATGGCTTTTATCGATTATGAAAAAGCCTTTGATTCGGTGAAACCATCAGCAGTTACAATGGCTCTGAAATCCTGCGATATTGAAGATGCATACATTAATATTATTAATAACATCTATGAAAATGCAAATGCAAAGATTCGGCTGTTTGAAAATACATCACACATAAAAATTGGAAAGGGAGTGGGACAAGGCGACACCATATGCCCGAAGCTCTGTAATGCCACATTGAAAAATGTCTTTTAATTACTGAACTGATAAAACAAAGGGATAAGGTGTAATGGAGATTATCTAACCCACCTTCGTTTTGCTGATGACGTAGTCATTTTTGTAACTACCCCATCAGAGCTGCGGAGTGTGATCCAGGAACTTGCTGACAAGAGTAAAGAAGTGGGATTAAAAAGGAACTTTCAGAAGACAAAAGTGATGTTCAATGCTTTTGCAACAAATAAAGATTTATCGATTGATGTAGAAAAGCTGGAGACAACAGACACGTACGTTTATCTTTGACAGCAGATATCAAGTGAGGGACACATTGATGAAGAAATTAATCGGCGTACAAAACTTGCCTGGAGAGCTTTTGGAAGAAACAGCATAATTTTCAAGAGCAAAATGCCATTATGTCTTAAAAGAAAAGTGTTTGATCAATGCACCCTTCCAGTGCTTACATATGGTGCAGAGACGTGGATCTTAACTAAAAGAGACATACAAAGGCTGCATACAACTCAAAGTAGCGTGGAGAGATGCATGCTTGGTGTAAGCAGGAGAGATAAGAAGAGGAACTCGTGGATCCGAAAAATGACAAGAGTGGAAGACATCATGATTAGAATTAAATCCCTGAAATGGCAATGGGCTGGACATACTGCCAGAAGGACAGACCATCGAGGGACAGCCGAAATTTCAGATTGGATTTCAAGGGACAGGAAAAGACCCAGAAGGAGACCACATGGGAGATGGGTGGATGAAATTCGAAAGTATTTGTGAGTGACATGGAGGAGACTGGCATAAGGCAGACCGTTGTGGAGGAAACTTGGGGAGACCTTCGTCCAGCAGTGGATTAATAATGGTTGACAATGATGATGATGATGATGATGATACATATATAGTTACTGCTGCCAGAAGCATATCTAATAATTTGGTCTTTGCCTTTTGCTTCTTGGGGACACTTGCAGAAGACTCTTACTTTATATTCTATTGCACTTAAAGACGTAACACATTGCAAGCAATACTAGATGCATCACACACTGAGAGAAAAAACACGTGATTGAAGCTAGCTGGTTCCCTAACAGGGTGAGCTGTTCCAGTTATTTAGCGCATTGAAACGGAAACAAGTAAATAACCATCTCTCCTTTTCCCGTGCTCAAATGTTGCAGAGCTTTCAAAAATCCTACAGTACGTGTTTTTTCCAAGTGGCGGATCCAGGGTTTTCGTGATGGGGTGGCGCAAATGTCGGGAAAAACCGAGGACCTTTGTGATAGTTTCCCCCAAAAGGAAGAAATTTTTCTTAGTATGTCTATAAACTCTCCCAATTAATAAGCGAAAGTAATATACTTATAGGTCATACTCTCTTTCATAAAAAAGTATTTAATTTGTAATTAAAGCTTAACAAAGCAAAGCTTTTCCTTGGTAACATAACATATGTGAGAAGCTTTTCATTGGGTCACCTCTGGAACCAATGAAAAGCTTCTCACATACGTTACTGATGAGGTCTTTTCACATACGTTACTGATTAAGGATGGGAGCGGCGGCGTCTCTCATGTACGCATAGGCACAAATGAAAGGATAAAAAATGCAAGTTGCGGTTGATATTATTGTGACCAACACAGACAGCCGTGTCTATCAAACGCGCGTGCGCTGATACCGCAGTGTTTGCATGTCCGTGAGGAACAGAGGTGAAAGTGAGGGACCATTTGCAGTACGTACAGCTTCCTAAATTAACACAAAATACATTTTTATGCAAAACAGCTCATGTATGAACGAATACTGTATATGGTTCATACCAGTGGCGTCGCGTGGCCAATCGCCTTAAGTGTGTACTGTTAAGGAAAATAAAAACACGCAAGAATGTTTTCATGTAATCTAAGCTGAAAATATCACACCTTGAATTGAACGCAGGAAAGCACCTTTTTATTTAATGGTAGCTTAATTTTTCATGTATAGATCTTTACATACTCCATTGTAAGAAAATCTGAATTTTGCTATTCAAATACTGTACTAGAGTGAGGAACGAACTTTCGGTATTTTTTTAAAATTCTAAGTACAATCACATAATTCGTAAGGAAAACTGTAAATGTAATCACTTGGTAAAATAGTATATTATATTTCTAACAAGGATGCTTTAAAAACGCATTGACCTCACGTAGTTTTATTCTTGTTCTAATCTGTTTTGCCGCAGGAATTGCGTGATCACATCATTGTAAAACGTGTGACTTTTCTTTAGTTCTATCAGCAATGCTTTTTTCGAACACGACTAAACTTAAGCCGCCTAACCTTTCCTCTGTTTGCGTTCCTGTACAGCAGGTATGTATTCACTTAATGAGAGAAAACGTTGCGGGATATATTAATACCGAGCGTTCGACTGTGCCGGTGGAACTCGGAATCGTCATGACCAATTTCGTTGATTTGTAACTTCCTTTGAGTATACACTGAAGTTGATCTTCTTGTTTGGATTTTACAAGCTGGTGCACTGGTTTCCTCGCAAATTTTTCATAAGAAAAGAGGACTTTTAGTTCATTTTTAAGCGAACATAGTCGAAAAGTGTCCCGTAGAATTTGTTTTAAATTTATATAGAATTCCATCAGGAAATGTTTTTGCATACTTATCATATTTTTCTCTGCAAGTATTTCAAAGAATTCAATTTTTCAAAGTGAAGATTATCTTTTTTCCATCTGTAGGCATATGCCTTCGACTATTTCCTTTTATAACCGACGACATGCGCTTTTCTCCCCTTCTTCAGATGCTTTTCGTTTTTTTACGCTTTGATTCATCAAATGTACGATTTTTTTTTGGTTACAGAAACCCAAATGTCATTAGCTCCATGTTCCTGATCATTCCTAAGCTGTTTCACAGTATCATGAATATTTTTACAACAATACAATATGCCATATGATGAATTTTGTAATAAATTATTCAAGACGTATAGGCAAATAATTTAGAAAACACTTCTAGAAACGAAATGGTCCTAAAATTTTGCAAGAAATTCAAAAACCCACGTGATTTGATTGCAGCATCGACGTCCCATTCACCAGAATTCTCCTCAGTGTGTTAAAAAAATTCAATAAATTGTCTTCTGTGACAATTTACAATGTTCTTTTTACGGGAAGTAAAGTTCCACCTAGTTGGTACGACGGAGGGAACATTTTTAGCTACCAAATCTTAAAAAGTGTATTTTTGTTTTATGATTTAGAAAAGTATGCTGCTGATCAACTCCTAGTTTGAAATAATGCCCGACATTCCTTGTTGTTCGAGAGGTTTTGCTTCAGAACTAAATTCAAAACATGGGTGTAGCAATGCGAAAATATTGCTAAAAGATAGGCCTCAATACCTTCTCTGTGCAACCCATTAATATGTCAACTCATTACACAGGTACCATCATACGTTTGGCATACCAACTTGCCGTTAATATTAAGTTCCTCAACTGTATTTATAACATGTTTGGCAAAACCGCCAGCTGTTCTGTCATCACTTACGTCGGTAAAACCGATGTACATTTCGTGTATTAACCCATTATGAACAAAACGTAAAATAGTTGATAGCTGGTATTTTGTCATGACATCAGAAGTTTCATCCAGGAGAATTTCCACAAATGTGATTGAAGTAATTTCTCTCTTTATAGCATTTTTAACCACACTGGATATAGCGTTAATTATATCATTTTGTACAGTGTAAGAAGTTCCTCGAAATACAGTCGATGATTTTAAATGACTGTCTAAAAGAAAATCATACTCACGGAGCACATTTAAATATTAGATATAATTCCCCTGACTACATGAATCTTCAAACTCGTCATGAGCTCTGAAAGGAAGTTCGTGCTTAGCCAGAAAGCATACGGCATCAATTATTCTTTTCAAGAGGTCTCTATTTTTCTTCACTTCTTCATTATGACGGGTTATTTCAATTTCTCTCTGCTTGTGAATGAGAGTGTCAATTCTTTATTTTCCAAATACCTAGAGACACAGAAAAAACTGCACGTGTGACTGGGAGCGCTCTTTCTTTTTTGCATGACTGCAGCTAAATGATTAATATCGGAATAACCGCTTTTATTCCAAAAACATTTTTCTTTAGAGAACAGCAAAAAGACCAACAAAAAAGTCTTGACCGCACTTTACATCCAGTTAACCATTCCACTGTATCGTATTGTGAAATAGAAAAATGTCTCGTGTATTCTGTTTTTTTTATCTTTACGCTTGCACAGTAAGTTTGGAAGAGGAAGACGAGGCTTACTTTCCTTAACTATATTTACACAATCTGGAAAAGCTCTGGCCGAAAATGGGACACTTAGTACATCGTCAACACTGTTCCCCATCCTACATGAATAACAAAAATTATAATTCTCTTTTTAAATTTGTGCTCATCAACACATCGATTCACACTGCGACGAAAAGACAGAAAAACACGTCGCAGTAGAACGTTGGAATGTATGATGACTCTGAGTGATTCCGAGCGGAAACAAAAGTGACCAGTGGTGCTTTTTTAGGTGCGCACACCATGAAAAGTTTTTAGCCGTGCGTTCAAACCACTAGAAAATAAAAACGTGACCTGCAATGCCTTCTGGAGACCTTTCTATCACATCCATTTTACGTACCTAGGGGTCCGCAGATTACACAGCACACCTGCCGATGAGAATATTACTTACTATGTTATGTTTACTCAACAAAGCAACGAATCTTCTCCTCTTTACGAAAGCATTGTATACGGGAATTAATTTACCTACCACGCGAAGCTTTAGGACAAACTTTGGCGAGTTTTGTTATCCAAAGAAATAATATAACAGCAACTTGCATCAACACTGAACTGCATTTCGCCATGTGATTGCAAGCGGTGCTGTATTTCTCAAACACACCCTGAGATATCAGCTGTAATGCTTGGGGAAATAAAAACGTGACATACAGCGCCATCTAGGGAACGCTTGTACCATAGTTGCTTGCGCATCGTCGGATTGCAAGTGATGCTCTTTTTCTCCAGCACACCCTGAGAGATCAGCTCTAATATTTGAACCACATCGAAATAAAAACGTGACCTATAGCGCCATCTGGAGAGCGCTTGTGTTAGAGCTTCTTGACATGGTCGGACGTGCGATCTGTAAATAGCTCACCCGAAGATCTTAGCGCGAATACGATATGCATACTGAACGAAACTTCTTCACATAATAATAACATTATATGGAGGAAATTAAATTTAACCACCACTCGAAGCCTTAGGACAAACTCTGGAGAGTTCTATTAGAAATAAATCTGAAAAAACAATATCGATAATGAAGGTTAAATTGCGACTCTGTGTAGGTGTTCGCCCCACACCTAGAACACCTTGAATATTCGCCCCTGGTATGTATATATGTATTGTCAAATATATGCTGTAGGTATCCTCTCATTATGCTATTTCTTATATTATATTCTTGTGTTTATCATGCATGCATGTGAAGTTTAAAGTGCAATATAATTTTGACATCGAACGTGGCACACAAGTAAGCTGATAAATCAGTGTGCAAAAATATGTGAGCAAAGAGCAGCTCACCATATTCGCATCTGAGCGGATCTTTGCCCCACTCCAGGGATAAAGGCGGCAGTGTGTACAAGTAAACTTTATATGTAAAGCGTGCGTTCAAATGAACTTTGGACATTTTTTTAGTTAAATCTAGGTATCCACGCTCAATCCAGTTAAGGATTTTGCAGGAAATCTTTACCAATAATTTTTTTTTGTTACATGGTCTTGGTTGCAAGTAGGAAATTTCGTTTCTAGCCGTGAGCAGCGGAAGAGCGGAGCAATATTTTTACAATTTTTCTTACATTTTTTTTCTCTCGTTTTTTTCTATCGGGTGTCTTATTGCACGCGATACCGCACCTGGTGCTGAAGCCATGTCGACCTCTAAAGATAAGACCCAAACGAAAAAATTGTGTTTAAAAAAAACCATATCAGAAAAAATCCATTTAATACCCTAAGTCCTCACTTTGATTCACAGTACACGATGAACATTATTTTAAAATCAGGAACTGCAAATTTTTTATTGTTTTAAATTTATTTTGCTGACTGTGTACCAACTTTTTCTCACGAATGATGATTGTTGCACAGTCGAAAATGTGTTACTACTGAGCTTTTTCATTTAGCAAATAGGTATGTTTTTATAAAAACTGTAATTAAAACAAAAGCATAAAAATGTACAAGTGATAACATTCCCCTCACCAAACAATGCATCAATTATTTTGCCAAATCATTTATACCCTGATATTTTGTTTTAAAGTCATTTTGGGATTATGTCCTATCATGTCATCTAATTTGTCATATTATTCCTGAAAATACATTGAAAATATCATTATGTGTGTTGAAGATATCTGCAAAATATGTAATAATTCTAACAGTCCTATTTCTTTGCTTCCCAATATCACCTAAATAATGTCAGCAATTCTAAAAAAAGAGCAAAAGTTATTCAATTCATTTACCAATTATAATATAGTAAACTGATTCTATTTTATCTAAATAGATACCACAACGTACCGATTGTATTATATGACCTTACTTCGATATTCGAATAAAAAAAAACACGGCTAAATTTGTTCGAGATTCCTAAATCTTCAATTGGTCAGAGGTGCATTCATGGAATTTCAGCATGATCTTGTTATTCATAACGGACAATTAAGCAGTGTGAACATCAGGACATATATCATGGATTATATTTTATAATCTGCATTTCGCGTCAAATTCATTGTCTTTAATTTATTCGTCATAATTGTTTTTGTTTGCAATGTTAGTGAAGGCTAAGTGTACCAAAATACCTTGTCTTTTGGAATAATGAAAATTATGGTACATAATTTATCAATTTTTAGTAGTAACGAAATATTTAGAATAAATGAAGCGTCATTTATTATATTCGAACCATTTCCCGTTGAAATTGTCCTATGATATGAACGGAAATATAAAGAGGGTAACAACGAAATAAGAATTCAAAATTAGCTCACGAAATGAGATTTGGAATATCATATGCAATAAACCCTGCATTCGATATCAATCTGAAAGGTAGAATAAGGTACTGAATATACACTGGCGGAAAATGGAAGAAGAACACCAAGAAGGAATTGGTGGACGATCATGAAATTTATATATGTTAATTCGGTCGAGATTACGTAGGTGTGATGCTGATTTCGGGACCAACCGGAGAGCGCTTACGCTACAGCACGGCATAATATGCAAATTATCGTCGGTGGTGTTTAAGGCGTACGGCGAAGTGAATGTAATCAGTCATCGGCGTACAGACACGTGCGAAGACCTTAAAGAAGCTGCAATGCCTGGACATGGAAACCGTGTACGTTTTCAGCAGTTATCGGACTTTGAGCGAGGTCGTCTAGTCTGACTCCGAGATTCCGTGTGGTCGTATCGTGGTATTGCGGAGCGAATTGGACGGGAAGTATCTATGGTGGTACGATGGTGGCGTAGATGGTCCGAGGAACATTCCCACACGAGAAGACGTGGAACCGAGAGTCACAGACGGACTGATGAGCGGACCGATCGGCGCATAAGATGAGCTCCGTTGTCAAGCAGAACATCCACTGCAACGAGAATCCGAGCTGCCGTTGCACCTGAGATGACTGCGAAAAATCCGCAACCGTCTACTGGATGCAGGACTACGTGCACGTGTGCCTCTGGCATGTGTACCTCAGACTTCAGCCCACCGTCAGGAACGGCTGCAGTGGTGTCGCCAACGTCTACACTGGAGAACACAATGGTGATCTGTCGTGCTCAGCGATGATAGCAGATTCTGCTTGAGAGCCTCCGATGGCCTCATACGTGTTCGCAGACGCACAGGGGAGCGTCTCCACCCTTCTTGCATCCGCCAAAAACCCACAGGGCCTACACCTGGTCTACTGGTTTGGGGAGTGATCAGCTATCACTCCCGTACACAACTAGTGTTTGTACCGGGTACGTTAAACAGCACCTCCTACATCAACAACATAATTCAGCCCGTTGTTTTGCCATTTGTAAGGTCGGTCCATCGTGGTGTTTTACAGCAAGATAACGCCCGCCCGCACACGGACTTCAGGTTGTGAGACAACTTGCACTTCAGGTTGTGAGACAACTTCCATGGCCTGCACGTTCACCGGATTTGTCCCCCATTGAGCACGTGTGGGATTGTATGGGACAACGTCTTATCCGGTCTCCACGGTCAGCCACGACCATCCTCGATTTACGCGTCCAGGTTGATAATGCTTGGAACTCAATACCCCAAACTTACATCCAACATCTGTACGACAGACACCATGCGAGAATTGCACAGTGTGACGCAGTTCATGGCGGTTGAACCTCGTACTAACCATGTTACATGGAAATGTTATTTTTCAGTTTACCAGCAAATACAGCTGTATTTTGCCATAATGTTTTGATCACGTTGTCCTCTGTATTCCGTTATTATGCTGTATAAATTTCGTTGGTATCAGACGTCTCCTTCTTGGTGTTCTTTTTTCACTTTCCGGCAGTGCATTTGGGCTATTTTTGAAATTCTTTATACCAAGAATGATCATGATTGAAAAGTTCCTTAGGGTTCGGAGTTTCGCCCCCGTTTATTCTCACCGACCATTCCAAGGAGGGTATGTAGAATATTGGTGGCACCTCAAGGCTGAATATATTTATATTCAAGAAACATTATTTCGCAAAAAGTGGAAATGAATATCTTTCCCAGTTTCTGTACTTTTTACCTTCTCTTTCAACTCTGTCAATAGCACCCTGCTTATAATAATTTAAAGCACAACATATTTATTTCGGATCACTAAATATACACGGTTGATTCGTATTATTGTGGCTACCTGTTAATATCCAGGGTAACCGACGTGTACAGAGCGGACAACAGCTGTACTAGCTGGGAGTGACTCAATAAAGTGTTAGAAGTTGTTCACAGATATGTGGGGCCATGCGGACTGCAGTGCATTTGACAACTGCTTGAGGGTGCATGGAGGAAGTTCCACAGAACGAACAACACGATCGAGGTGGTCCCACAGATGCTTAATTGGGTGTAAATCTGGGAAATAAGGAGACCAAGGAAGTACTTTGAAGTATTCATGGTGCTGTTCTAACCACTGTCTGACATTTCAAGCTGTGTGACACGGCACATTTCATGCTGGAATACCCCATCCGCTCCAAGGTAGACAATCCGCATGATGTACGTTATCTGCAAGGATGAATTCATAACGAATTTGGTCCATAGGGCCTTCCACAAGTATGAGTGGACCCACAGAATGCCACAAAGACATGATCCAGACCATAACGCTGACCCCATCAGCTTGAGTTATTCTAGCAACGGATGAAGAGTGTTTGTTCTCCCATGTTTATTGCCTTATACGCCAAAGTCCTTCGGTTCAATGAAGCAGATGATGTGACTCATCGGGGAAGGCAATTCTTTGCCAATCAGCGATAGTTCAATTCCGATGCCGCCGTACAAATATAATCCTTTTCTGCCGATGCACCTTCGTTTGCATAACTGCAGTGACCATCTGTCTTCATCGGAGCCCCATAAGCAGGAGGGTCAGCTCAAGGAGGTTATATTACTGGAGACACCACTCCTATCCACGCAGCATTGGCCGCCATAAGTCACCGTGCGTGCTGCAAATGACGTCATGAGCAGGCACGACGAAGCCGCAGTAAAGAAGCTTCTTTGAAACCAATGGAACAAAATCTTCTAAACGTATAAACAGATAAAATGAGTAATTCAATAATCTTTATCAATGATACACAAGCTTACTGTTTCCTCAACATTATAATTTAGTTCGGTTTTTGCCTGCTTGTGACGTCACACCACAGATTAGCTGTGACCTATGGCGGCAAAGCCAGTGGAACTCCAGTAATATAACCTCCTTGTGTTAGCAGAACTGTCGTTTTAAACACACTTCCGGTAGCTCCC
The DNA here is from genome assembly GCA_039090855.1 of Macrothele yani. NCBI lineage: Eukaryota > Metazoa > Arthropoda > Arachnida > Araneae > Macrothelidae > Macrothele > Macrothele yani. The sequence goes on from CM077015.1 coordinate 140,069,989, forward strand.
TGATTCATTCGGGCAGTGAGTTGCTCTACTGTAGAGTGTCGATTGACCCTCATGCACCTTCAAAGCCGTCGTCTGCCTCGCGGTTTTCACGTCGCTTATTCGCAATAGTGCCATTTCTCCAATCACGATAGTCTTTGACCAGAGCAGCGCGTGAACAGGTAACAAACTGCGCTGTTCCCGAACTACTTCCCACCTTGGCCCGAAAGCCGGAAGTCATCCCTTTTTGCAAATCTGATAAATCTCTCCTTTTATCCATGACATCAATGAGTGATATGTTTCAGAATTCCTACAGCACACCTTATGTACCCTCCAAGCCAGTTCATGACACGTGCCTTCTTCCATTGGCTACGCGCTTTTGACGTCAAAAGTAGGAGGTGGTCAAAATAATGTGACTCAACTGTGTATAAATACACTACTTTTGTGAATTTCAAATTATTATATATTCCTCATTTCGAAATTTTATTCATGTAAGGCACGACGTTACTTAGCTTAAATTGGGTTGTTGCAGTTTGTTAAAATCTATCACAATTGTGAACAATGTCCCGCGTGTGAAACAATGCGCTTCGTGAGCACACAAAATCTGTAATACATATTTTGGAAACACAAGGCGATTATTTTAATCATTTCACAATTAAAAATACTTCTAGACTTTAAAGAGAATATATAGTTTAATCTCTGTGTATTTGTATTTTTCAGTAATTATACCGAAAATTAAATTCTATAGAATTAATTAAAACTGATTTTGTTACACTGGTTTAAGCGATGGTATTATGTCAAACGCCCTTTCCCCTATGTTGAAGGCATGTCATTGAAGAAACTATTCACCCGTTAGAGTTTAATCGAAAATGAAATATATGTTACATATTTGGTGAACAACAGTGCTATACCCACAATGTACTAAAAAGAAGCAACTTAAGACTAACAACGAAGGTACAAATACTTACATTTAGGAATGTACATCTCCCTGTATTCCTATATCGAAATTTAATGCAGGTGGTTCAAAGTACTAAACCAGTTGCTTCTAGCGGTAACGGGCAGCTAACTTCATAGAAATGTTTTTACAGATAATTCAGTTAAAGAATATGTCTTTCATTTTCAAAACTCTTATATTATGTGAAAACAATATTAATAGATAAAAATAGGAGCTATTCTCGCAGTTTTAATAATCCAAACTTCCTGTATATTCAATAGAAAGAAATAATAAAATTTGAAAACAAACATAAAATAAAAATCAAATAACGTATAAAACAATTTTTCTCCACTATTTAAATAGCACCAGAATATGGCGATCGCTGAGCTCTGGGTGAGCATCAGAATTTATACCTAGAAAACATGAAATAAAGTGATACTAACCGGTGGAAAGTGATACCAAGTGTTTTATTTTTAAATTTATTTGCAAAGCCAAATGCCACGCTACATCCCATCGAAACTAATTATGAGTACACTGAAGTATGCTGGCAAACTCACAAAAAAAAAATCTAAGCTGATAAACACATTTAACAAAAAATATGAGCTTTTAAAAATCACAAATTTGCAATGCTTTCGTATGGCAGACACGGCCATAGGGTAACCAAGCCCGCGGACCGATATCATAACAGTTAACAGGTCGGCTTCAGAAATCTGCGGTTAATGTTCCTACCTCCATGGGTCCAAAACTAGGGATGGGCAAAAAACATCGATGTTTTAACCTCGATGTTGAGGAAGCCGATTGATCAAAAAACATCGAGGTTTTGTGACCGATGTTTTGAACTGGTAAAGAATATCTTCTACGAAAAGTATATGCACTGCTTTATGTTACATTCTTTTAAAGAGGAAAGAAATATCACCTTTCTATTGACTGTTTTAGTTGATTCGTTGGCGAAAACCGAGATTTTTTCCTCGAAGGTACGGTAGCTCCTGCATCGAAAAAACATTGAAGTTTCCACCCATACATCGAAAAAACATCGGGTGTTTTAAGAAATATCATGAGCTACTTGGGGTTGAATTGGTGAGCAATCACCACTATATTGAACAGAGATTTTACCCACATAAATGACCATTGCCTGCTGCCGATGAAAAAGTGTGAAATCTTCGGCTTATTAGCAAGACACCGTGGCTCACACCGATGCAAAATGCGTTTAAAAAACATTTCGTTACTAGATGTTGCATTGGTGAGTATCACTGTTACATTGAACAGAGATTTTACAAATCCGGAAATTCATTGCGGCAGCTAAAAAAGTGCGAATTCTTCAGTTGATTAGCGAAACATCGAAGTTCCCACCGACGCATCGAGCGTTTTAACAAACATTATGTAACTGGATGTTGATTGTCGAGTAACACTGTTATAATATCTCTTTAATTTAACTAAGTTTGCCCATATACTGGTCCAGGTGGAAAAATGCCAATTCTTCAGTTTATTAACAAAACATGGAGGTTTACGCCGATGAAACAAACAAAAATAGATATTTCTACTAATACATTGAACATTGTAATAAATATTATTAGATATCCGAGGTTATTGGTGAGTTATCACTGTTATATTAAACAGAAATTTCGCACATCTACCGCTCCAGTTCCCAAACCACGAATGTTTCGGCTTAATAGCGAAAATGTGGAGGTTTAACTAAACATTTTCACCGCCCACATTCACAGAACGTTGCCTAGCGTCTGACTACCTAATTCTACAAGCAGAGCTCGACCGAGCCGAAGCCCAGAAGAGCAAACGCAATAATACAAGCTTAGTAACGTCACAGTAGGAAACATTGAAAACTTTAATTACAAATATAATATTATTTTTCAAATTTATTACTGACAGAAATGTTCTTGTTTTCTTAGAACGTACATACTAGTTCTCTTTTCATTGTGCTATTAAAATAATCTATTACAGATTTTTTTTTCTGTCTTATCAACAAACATACGCATCAGTTGAACTACTATTCTCTCCGCGGGAACAAATTTTTTAAAAACCAAGATTCAACTGAGCTTCAACATGGAAAAATGGATATTTCAGAGTAAGACCCTGAAACAAACAAAAACGCTTCCGTGCATTGGAAGAGAGCAGGAGTTCATAGTGAATTAGCGCTGGAATACAATAACAGTGGGTGTATTATTTGGAAGAGTGTGATGCGTGCTGTAATACTGCGCAAGTGGAAGTAGTTCAAAAGTATATTTCTGATTTTTGAGAAAGAAATCTCCGGAATGTCTTTATTATTAGTTTCGCAATGTCTCCCAATAGATAGAGATGAAGGAATGTAAATGTTTTCATTTAAGACAGAAGTGTTAAGAACTTTCGGTTCCGCTGGAACCCCAAGTTTTGGTTATGGTTTCGAAGATGTGCAATGGTAGTTGATTTCTTCAAACACTTCATTTATGGTTGTGCTGTTATTCTGTACATCGTAGGTCACATTTCCCCTCCTGAAACGGATATTTTTGAAAATAAAGAAGTTTCTTTAATTCAGAAATCATACTATGGCAGAGAGCAGTGGCGGCGGAACCACCCAGGCCACCAGGGCCCTGGCCGGGTCAATAATTTCAGCCAAGATTTTTATTTTTAATATTTTTTGATTTGACATATGTGCGATTGTTGTGATATGCCTTAGAAAGTTCCTCTAGGTAAGTGGTTGGGCGGTCCTAATTCCCAACAAAGCTCCTTAGGCACAGTAGCGCACCCAGATATTTCCAAGGGAGGAGCCCGTGCGCCCTGGCACACAGAATTTTCCACAGATGGGGGTAAACCCACTCCCTAAATTTACCGGGAAAAGTAGTCAGGTGTTGTAACAATTAAGGAGGTTGACTATTGTGCATTTATTCGTATCCAGTTACTACTGTGTTGTAACAATTAAGGAGGTTGACTATTGTGCATTTATTCGTATCCAGTTACTACTAATGTTACAGTACAAGAAAGTTAAATGATTAGAAGAAGCAGTGAAATTGTTTTCCTTGTTAGATTTTTCTAAATTTTTTTAACAGAAGTACTCGCCTTATATTTATTATACGTTATTATTATGCGGTACATGATTAAGAAGTATATGTAGATCGCGTATTGTGACTTTTTGTTTCAAGGGGTTGGGGGGAGGGCTCGGCCACTCCAATGGGTGCGCCACTGCTTAGACATTGTTTTTCTTCTGTTTGTTCCGGGAAGGTAGAAGGCGCACCACGTTTCGAAATTTCGGGTCCGGTCAACGAATTTGACTTTCCGCCGCCCCTGGCAGGGAGGCCAAGAGCTTCTTGTCGTACTATGCCGGATAAAGAAATTTGAAGCACTGACGAAATCCGAAATGAAGTAGGGAGATTCAGGGTTTGTGTTGGAAAATCTACTTCTGTCTTCTTACAGAACCCCGAAATAATGTGCTCTCGCCCTCCCCCGTACACGAACTTAGTTACAACGCAACATCTTCACACTCCCACCAAGCAAACTTTCAAGGTACACAAATTGGCGGCAAGGTCACCGGGCCAAGGCACGCACATGGCTTTAACAGGTACACATGTTCCGTTTAACAAGGTTGATATTCTGTTGTTCCGTTTGATAACGTTCTACGAAAAGAAGAGTTATTGTATTTAATTTTTCGAATACAGTTACGCTCATTTTAGTGTTCAGGTATGGGCGCCTACGGGGGGAGAGGGAGGGGAGCACAGGGGTCACATTGACCACCTGTAGAATTATTATATTTCATTTTTTATTACTTTCTTCCACACTCACAGAACTGGACTACAAGGAAACATTGAGTTTGGGGCGTTTAATTTAATATCCCAATTTTATTGGAAATTTGGAATTGGAAAACGATAACATGAAAGCGGAAAACCTAGCAAACCGTAAGATAGTACGCCCAAAGAAGTTCCGCTCAGGGTGGTGTGTGTTGAACTTAAAAGACTTGGCGTGGCCCTGCTCGACACTGTTTATTATTTTGAAATCAGTTACCAATGTACAGACTTCAAAAAAAAAAAGGAACCACCCCGTTAACTTTGGAACCACTCGCCGCAGATAGACAAGTAAGGTACCGTTGGAAAGCACTCGAAGGGAGCGATCTCGTAATGCGAAGAAAAATGCTAATTAAGCTAATTAACATGTTAATTAGCTCGCTATCTCCACATTTTTCCATGTTATTTTTAGCACATTCCATTTAGCGCATGGAAAAACTCTTTAATATAAAATATCGTCCAAATCGGATGATTAATAGCGAAGATATTTGCAAATAAATTTAGAGGGGCATATATATCTACATCTGGTAAAAAACACTTGGACTGTTTTTTTGCCTGCAAGGACAGTGATATTGCTTAAAAGTTTGCGTCTTACCCGAACCTCAGACAAACTGAAAGCAGAGTACAGAGCAAAGGCCCTGACAGTGTTTTGTACGGTAACTTTTGCCATCCAAGGACGGAGTTCATTTACTATTGCCGTTTCCTTTATAATAGCTTCATTTATTCGTGCTAATGACCTGAATTAATATTAGAATAAACAGTATGCATTTTTCTAATAACGGAAAACCTGAATATGTGCAAGCTGAAATTTGTTTTGAATTCTCTGGTTTCCGATCCTTACATTTTCTCGAGGCACTGAGCATTCGCATATCACTGAAACGTTGTCTCATAATAGAAAATTGAGTAGAATTACGAAATCCGATTTTTTACGCTTTCCAACCGTAAGTTGAAGAAGCGTATATGCTCCAACTTTGTCCGTCTGTCTGCCTGACCGCACGATAACTCGAGTAAAAATGATTCGATTTCAATGAATTTTGGTATGTGGTAGGGGACAACATGAGAACAAACTCTGTAGAAAACGGACGAAATTGGGTCAAAGGTCAGAACATAGGAGCGGGATGTATTCAATCACCCTTATGCGTCATAGCTTACGTAAATATGCTTTGATTACAACAAAATTTTATCATATCGTTTCGTAGATATACTGAACCTGTTCTGTTGCATATTATCAAAATGGGGTCAAAGGGCAGGACACAGGAGCGAGATATATTTCACAGCCATTATCCTCATAACTTGACTGAAAATGCTTCTATAGCAACAAAACTTTACTATTTTGTTACCGAGGTACACTGAACCAATTCTGTTTAATATCATCGAAATTGGGTCAAAGGTCAAGACACAGGAGCGATATTTATTTCACAGCCATTATTCTTTTTGGAAATGGCTTTAGCAAAGTGTTACGAAAGCGTCCGAACTATTATAAAGGATTTTTTAATTTCCCCCTCAAAAACACACTCATCTACGTAATTTGGTGTTCAGGTGTATGTATGTATAGATTGAACTTCTACTAAAATCATCTTTTATAGTTATGGTGGTTAACATACGAATTAATGGGAACAGCTATGTCTTGAAATTTAAATTTGCACCTGTCATATAATAATCCCAAGTGTTAATTTAAAACAATATAGTTTGCTTTGTTCGAAAATATGAACTTTTTTCCATTTTGTCGCTCACAGGAAACGCCCCTTTAAACAGGGCCCAAACACCTCTTGTTCTCCGACGTCGGACGTCACTGCAGGAAGACCTGTGACATTTGACGAACGACCGTAACCATAGTTAGTGTCTGTGATCTTGTGTGATTATTGTAGAGTTGCTCCATGAGGTTGTTCATTGTTCTTGCACCTCACTGATTCATATCATTCCATTCTTTGATATTTATTTCACGGTATTAAAAAAATATTTTTAGTTCTAATATGCCTTCACATTGTTCAGAACTAAATTGCCAAAGCAATTACGACACAGGTCCTAAAGCGTCAGTGTTTAAATTTCCCGGGAATGAAGTACTACGCTCCAAATGGATTCGTGCAATTCCTCGAAATTTCCAGCCTACAGGAGCTTCAAGGGTATGTATGTTTTATTAGCTATTTTATAATACAGTTTCTTTGCGATTTTGTATTTAGTGTGCAATATAGTCCAGTTGAGAGAACGATCTTTAACCTTAGTTACGTACCGCGATAAAGTGTCTTATCTGAAGATGTTTGAACCGGCATTAAATCGCGTAGTATATAATGATTACCAATCTGTAAACTAGGCTGTAATGTACTGTTAATAAAGTTAATTGTGGTTTTGTTAATTCTACGGCTGTACATTTTTCGATACACTGGAATTGCAGAATTTTAAACTGATTAATTCCTTAAGATATGCTAAAAACTCTGGTTTTTATACATTATTTTGGTGCAAATTTTTTTATTCCTTAAAAAAGGAATAAAAAATGTGAAAACCATGAATTGTTTTTAGTATATGGAACTGACCTTAAAGTTCGCTTAATCAAATCAAAAATCTCTTTTTAACAGTAAAAAGGACTTTTTGACACGAAATAGTTTTCTAACTGTAAGTGTTACATTTTTCAAAGGGCATACATGAAAAATGTATAGCAATAGGTGGAAATCCTCCAAATACGTTGCGTCAGTAAATAAGGAAAGACATCGCTCTTTCCACGTTTTTTCAACACACAGCAACCAAAAAATTGGTTTTTGGCTACTGCTTGGAAAACGAATCCCAAATCATGTAGCTGGATATCGAGAGATCTGGCATTCGTTTCCCGAGCAGTGGCCAAGTAACAATTTTTCCGTTGCTGTGTGTTGCTAAAACGTGGGAAGAGCGATGTCTTCGTTTATTTATAGCAATTGGATTTATACTTTTTTCCACCAACAGGGTGTTAAAACTAAGTTATATTAATTTTAAATTTAAATTCCCAAAGATAATGCTGCTATTTTTATGGCACAATGTTGGGGCAAAATGGAGAACACTTCGAACTATTGAACTGAGGGTGCAAAACAATATTTTAACTAAAGATACCCACTTTTTGCATCTAACATATTCAGAAAAAATTTTGTTTAACTTAAATGCCCTAGATAGTGTGTGTTGCAACTTTTCAGCAAGGGTAAATATTAGTGATTGTAAGAAAAACGTATTTGTGAATTTGAAAGGTAAAAAAAACTGAAAATTATAAATGTGTCAAACTAAAACAAATATCAATATCATGTTCGACTTCTTGTCAGTATTGTATTGGAGAAATAAAAATATAATAGTAAATTCGATTTTGCCTATATTTGAAAGATTTTACCATTTTACTGGCAATATTATAATGTAGTTAGTGAATTATTTAACCATTACGGAACATCATAAAATAAATATAAAACATTTGCCACCAATAAAATAAAAAAAAATGAATGCATTTATGTTTTTTTACCTTCACCGTTTTGTATTTCCTGTACTTTAGTGTTACAGTACTTTCCCATTTTTTCATAATTTAAAAAGTTATTTGTTCATAATGTAAATTTATGTTCATTTTTTCATAATTTAATTTCGTATTTCATTATTTAAATAGTTATTTTTTTAGTCTAATTTTTACTAATTTTTTATTTGAAATACCTTTGTCCTGAACCTTTTACTAAGTATATGTAGAGTGTTCTGAAAGGTGATTTCTAAATAAATGGTATACTTCTTGTTGCAAGCGGAAACTCTTGTCCAGGTTACCACCCTCTTAGTTGGTTGTCTGATCTGTGTGGAAGGAGGTGAAAATGGAATTTTTAAAGGATCCTTTCTTGAATTTAAAGAAAATTTTAAAAAGTTAAAAGAAAGTATCTATTAAACATCTTAGTTTACTGAAAGACTGAGATTCTGCATGGAAAAATAAGGTAAAATATTACTAAATTCCTAAACAGTCCCTCATGCGTCGGCCTTTTGTTAGAGTCGGACACGAGGTATAAATTAAAGAAACAGAAGAAAAAAGTATTTTTTGCTTTATAAATACAAGATCTGTAAACTCAATGCACCGAAGTTTTTTGGGGGGTGAGGGGGTGTCTTTCGAGTGCAAGTGGAAAAATTAAAAGAGAATTTTCGTTTTTGATTTAGCCACCAAAGTACCTTAAAATCGAGTTGCTAAAGAAACCGCCTAAGTTTCATTGCATTTGTCTTTCACTAATAGAATCAACGTATTGTATCACTTGCCCTCGAAAAACAGCACCCCCTAAAAATTAATAAATAAAAAAAATTATAACGTTGAGTTTACAGATCTTGTTCTATTGACTCAGTAAAAATAACTTTTTTTACTATCGCAAATATTTGTTTCGAATAGTTGGAAAGAACATAGTTTCAACTGTTATAGTTTCGTAAGCATCTAAGTTCGGGATATCACCGTCGCGTTAGATAGAAACAGTCCACCAGGTAGGGCGGTCACGGCAAGGGCTTCCTGTGATGACGTCAAGAACTGGTGCTGCGGCCCTGTAGAACCGATTTTCAACAGCTGCTGGTGTGGCACCATTTCATCTAAGTCATTCTGACATGACGTCAGATATGCATTACGTCACACGATTAACGTCACCCAATCAAGTCTTTTGAAATAAGAAAGCGTTACGTCAGGTATTTTAGTTCTACTTTGTCGTTCATAAACGTCATATAGAATTTTGTTTTTAGAGTCCTCGAGTCTGTTTGCCTGTCTGTTAACCCTTTTTATAGGCAATTCTGGCTATAGGTATCTCTAAATTGTTTATTCGGGAAGGTAATTGCCTAATTTTCCACGTTGACTAGACGGCTTGGGAAATGTATTTTTCTGTTACTGCCAGCATGAGGAGAAACAAACAAAGTGCATCCGGGACCAACCTGACAGGGAATCATCTACGCATTGCGTCCCCAAGCTCAGGGAGGCTGTGGAAAACCCCAGAAAAATCGCAGACTAGATGGCCGGCAAGTCCGAGATTCGAACACCCGCCAAGAATTCTGTCGTATGAAATTTAATTTTAAGATTTCCCTTACGAACCTAAAATGTCTCTTTTCTCATTTAAGTCTAAAAATTGAGAGTTCCAATAATGTAGGTAACAGTGCAATTTTCTTATTTCATGCGCATACTGAAGAAACAATATTTGGGAACTTTCTTTTCCCTTTTTTCTAAAACTACGAAATTCTCAGAAACTATTTTTTCTTATCGCGGAGTATAACCAGTTATTATTTTATGAATATTTGTAAAAGAAATGAAAAAGAAATCAAAAAGAAAAGAAACATGCAGTTTGATTCGTATTAAACTACACTAAGTAAGCTTAATGCTCCAAATCCTACTGGTAACGGTTATTTTCTTAACAGGTAGACGAAAACGACGAATGCTGAAGAGGAAATTTGCGTGCAGATCCAGGCTACAAACGTAGATTCATTCGGCTTCTGTATTGCAGCTAAATATATTACAGACAGTTTTTGCAGTATAACTACAATGGAATATATCAATGAATCGAAACGATATGCAATTACATTCGTATTATACCGTAATTCGAGACGAAATGGAGACAACATAAAATCTGCAATACGAAAAAAAACCGGCACACGGGTTCACTTGCGCTGGGAACAATTTGGAATTTTCGTTTTCATGACCACAGTTTTATAATATAAAAAAGCTCTAAAGGTATTTATGTAAAAAATTCACAGAAGACACATACGAAGCTTTCGTTTTGTGAAACGTACTGTTTTTTCGTGTTTTTGAATTAAACAATATACAAGAGTCAACTGTGTGACCAATAGGAAAAAAATAAATATGTAATTGCACGAACTATGTCGTGAGTTAAGTTATTTATGTACAAAACAATTAACTTATGATGCTCATCATTAAAAGTTGCAATTCTGAATTTAAGGGTATAACATCATTACCGCTTCCTTCAACCCACTTCACGTAGAAACACTTTCTCCTAAGCGTTTCTTAGTACTGCGAGGTAAACCGTTCTACAGTAAGTAGAGGAAAATATGTTTTTTTTATGCACGGCCTCTGAATCGATGTTAGCTTGAGTTTTCGCTTATATCTCAGCTAGGTTTTTTGCTACCACACTGAATATTTTAATTTAAGCATTTAATGATATTTCTTATTCAATGGACTACTAACCAGATATGGTCATAATTCATTTTTTTTTTCATGATCATATTTCATAATTTATAGTTCCGTTAATATACCCGTTCTTATCTGGTATAGGGGCTGATATTATCTGGGCCTCTTTGTGTGTTACTGTTGCAACACCGAATCACGGTATCTGTTCTTGATTAAATGATATAAATCAAAAACAAATTTTGCATTTTAACAGTAGCGGCATCTTTTTACGGTAGCTCACTGTACACGTATTTATTGGTCGATTCGAATGAAATTTGGAATTTAAGGGTTTAATTATGTGTGCATAGAATGTGCGTAAAATAACATACCTGTTATATGGACAAATTCGGAGATAGATAGCTATATAGCATGTTTCTTCACATCACATAATAGTTACCTTCAAGTGCTTTCCAACGGTACCTTACTTGTTTGCATGCGACAAACGGTTCAAAAGTTAAGAGGTGTGGCTCGTTTTTTTTTTTGAGGTCTGTACATGATTATGACTATTACTGACATGCACTTTCTTCAAGAACAGCATCAATTATTAATAATAGCAGCAGTAGTAGTAGTGTTGCAGTGTAGTAAGATAGTAGTAGTAATAGTATTAATCTTCCATTTTCATGAATTAATGTTTTCTACATAATAGCCGAACCTTAACTAATTACACTTGAACCCCCTTGAAAAATTTTCTGCAGGCGCTCATGACAGAATGCAATCAGTTTGTACGAAGACGATTTTGAAGGAGATGGCGGAAGGCTACTTTTACACAGAAACATGTTTCTTGAGGTAGCAAAAATTGAAAACGCTTCTGTAAACAATCTGAAAAACGTGGATTTTTTGAAGAGCAATAGTTCTCTAGGAACATGAGTAAAAACCATGGTGCCGGAGTGTTAGAAATTAGTGCAAATAATCTTGACTATTCCTGCCTCATCGTGCATTACCGAACGCTAATTTTCAGTTCTGAGGAGATTGAAAACGTATTTGCGCTCAACTAGCGCAACAGAGATTTAATTCTTTAACTTTGCTTCACGCACACTCCGAAGCCACTAATCTGGATTTAGAATCCTTGATGGACAAATTTATAACGAAGGCTCCAGTTCGCGGTCAAACATTTGCTCCTTCACAGAAAACTAGAGATCATTCATAATTCTTTTAATTTGTGCATATGTGCTTTATGTTAAGCAATTTTGAATTTTATTTTCTTATTTGTTAAGCAGAATAATTTATACAGTCGAGTTACAGTTATGATTGAATAAACAGGAAATACATTACATGAAGCGAAGTTAACTTGTGTAAACAACAGGTATGTAACTTTTTTGTTTTAAAATCGTATGAGCAATTTCTATTTCTATTTCATATTTACATACATTTTATTTTCTAGAATAAAAAAACAATTAGCGGAAAATATGTTCATTTGAATTAACGATGATAAAGATAATAAACAACACTGCGATAAAAAAGTTTCCAGGTTTTTATGTTATCATTTTTATGGACATAAAAAAAATTCAGGCACGGAGAATTGGTCGCATTGCAATTTCAGTGCCATAAAATTGTTCTGAATAAGCACATACCGTGTGGTTATATTTCACACTACTTGAGCAATTATTGTTCACAAAATATACTTTTTTAATAATTCATTTTCAATAAGAAGTGTAGACATTTCGATGACTTTCGGGCCAGCCAAAGACAAAGCGAAGAACTGGCCACAAAACCTTTAAGGAACCGTATAAAAATTGCATTCTTGGCTGCTTCGTGGCCACGTCTCCAGAGATTGGTTATCTGACTCACATAAAGTTTCCTTAATTTCGTATTTTCTTAAATGCGATATTTAATGTAATTCCTTATAGAAAATGTTTATAATCTACAACTCAACACAAGAATTTTAAGGTTTATGAACTACAGCTCAACAAATTCTCTGTGGGCATGTGCAAACACAGGAAACTGTAGGAGGGAGGGCCGGGATTGAACGACCTCTGTCCGTTAATAAAAGCGTTATGCCCACTTTTGCATTACTTTCGGTGCAACCCTCGTATATATTTCTTCTGATTAGTAAATGCAGAAACGTGTGCGTTTATTGTAAAAGTAATCCAATGGTTAAAACTATTTCGTCACAATTGCTTTCCATTTTAATTTATGCAAAGTAATGTTTGTGTGCAAATACTTTTTTTGTCCACTGTATAAATATATACAGGAAAAGAACCTATATATTGTAAATATACAGGAAAAGACCAAGAAGGCCACGAGGGAAATGGGTGGATGAAATTCGAAGGTTTGATGTGGGAGTGACAATGAGTGGCTGAGGACAGAGAGCTGTGGAAGAGGCTTGGAGACCCCTTCGTTCTGCAATGGGTTGATAACGGCTGACGATGATGATGTATCATATTTTACATAATCGATAATAATTATTCTGCGAAAGAATGTGCACCACTCCGTAAAAACCAAAGTCGCCGCCCCTGGATAAGTGATGACAAGTTTACTGCAAAACTCTATGGTTTATTCATGGCGTAAGGCCAAGAGTTGGCCATCCCAAACATGGAAGAAAAGAACTCACAGCAGAACGAGTAGATAAGAAATACAAAAAGATTAGAATACAAGGCAGAAAAGACAAGTTGGACAGAACTGCGTAACCACATTATTAGTTCAAAATGAACGGGAAATACATGAAACTCAAGACGATGAGTCGCCAAACACAGGACAAACAGGATCAGAACTCTGATTGGGGCATTAATGTGAATTGCATGGAAATGAGAATAATTAGGGCAACGCAAGAAAACCTGGGATACAGACATTGCTCTACCACTACAGCAGTCTGAGGCATAGAAAAGGCACCACTTGAACATTGTGTCAGAATCAATAGGAAAGAACTGTGAGAAATATACTATGCGTCATTCTGCATCTTGTTATAGTAGGTGGTGAACTCCACATGATCCCAGTCCACTGTGGGCACATTTTTTGAAACACTCTAGAACCAATCTCTCACTGAGAGTGAAGGTACAGCAGATACTGGCAGAGTGGGAGCGAAAAGAATCAGGAAATTGCTACAGGCCACAGAGAATGGACTTGTATCTGTTTCCCAGGAGAAATGGCAAGGACAGGACCTACTGGGGAAAAGAGCGAACCGGTGAGCTACAGGAAGCATATTCCAGGACTATATCGTCCTGACAGAAACTCAGGTGGATGGTGTAGTTGTTGGGACAGATGCCATGCTCCCAAAAGAAATTAGTGGGGAGGAGGAGGAACTGGCTTCAGTGTGAGGGAGATGAACTGGCTTCACTGTGAGGGGAAATGGATTGCCTTGCTTTAGAAGAACAGAAAGAGAGGTTTGGGTGTCAGCGCCGGCAAAAACAGCAGCTTATGAAGACATAAAACCAGATGGGAGGGCACAACATCTCAGGGAACTTCCTGGTAGGAAAGACAATCCAGAGTTTTGATCTGTTGGACAGCCCTTTCTTGACACCACTGAGGGCAAGGTCTGGAAGGGGAAAACGAAGCAGCAGTGCTGCGGGAAGATCTGTCATGGTTAGGCTTGCAAGACTTACCACAGGCTGTAATCCCATATCAAGATTGTTGGGAGCACAGAGGGTGCACACTTGAAGAATGCAATGACAACTCCCAAGACCTTAGGGTGGCATTGACACCTATAAAAATGAACTACACGTGGTGGAGCTGCTTATTTCTAATCCCCCACCCCCCAAAAAAACCGCTCTCCAATAGGGTAGCAAAGGATGTGATTGTTGTATGCAGTATATACTATTAGTGAAAGCAATGAAGATAACTTTGAGGCCGCGAATGGCTGAGTGGTTAGCGGTTCAGACTACCTATGCAAGTTCCTCAGGTTCGATCCTGGGTTGATTTTGCGGAGGTGGTGTGAATTGCTAACAATCGCTGAATATTCGCAGTGCATCGAACAAGCACGTTAAGTGACCGCCCCCAAGTTGGACACACTGGTTAAATGGCTATCCTTTCCTATGGCCCCAATGAAATTATCTCACCCCTCTAAGTGCAACATCGTACTTGTACGGTGGCGCCATCTACTGTAGTCTAATCCCATTATAAACTGTTCTGCCAAAGTCGCCAGACTTTCTCTCATTCCTTCTGTTTCGGTGTCCTGCCCAAAAGACGAACTCGCTGTAGGTGGCTGGAACCTAAAATCTACTCTCTGTAGACGGAAGTCCTACAAGAAAATGACTCATACCTTGCTTACAAGAAAATGACTCATACCTGGAAGATAACTTTACCAGTAAAAAAGCAAAAAAAACATTGTTTCTGCTCACATTTCTTTCAGCTTTGTCCTACCTGAGTAGAAATTATTGTTGATATGGTATAATACTACAACAATGCTGAAATTTAATTCCTGTACAATAACTGAGGCTACCAAAAAATTGTTTACATTAAAATTATTAAATACCGAAAATCAACATTTCAGAGCTTTAAAAAGAAGTCACCCACCAGCACTTTCTTCAGGCTTTCGTTCTTTCCCTGTTTTTGTATACACGATTCATTCAGTCCATCAGAAGTAAGAAAATTGGTGGAATATTTACATAATCACACCTCAAAATCATACTGATAGAAACAAATCTGTAATGGTACCTTTCACCAGTCCACAACATAGTTTTCTTTCTTTGGTGTCCTTTAACATAAAATGAACATTTTAAACATCAACAAAACAAAGGAAAAAACAACATTGCCCTGAAGTGTGTAATGTCGAGTAATTATCGAACAAACTATATACTATTTTATTAAAACTGGTAAGAAATTTTTGTTTTCTTGCACTTTAGAAATATTTTAAAGGAATTATAGAAATTGCTGTGTACATATATGTACAACGTCAGCTACAAGAAGAAATAAAAAAATTCCAGATAGATTGAACATATTTGTTTGCCCAAAACCTAAAATTTTTTAATCGCTAAAACATAAGAAATTTAAGGTATACGAACCGCACGGGGTTTTATGATACGGAGCAATTCCAAAAACAATGTAAAATTTATTGGGCACTACTTTTAGTGCCAAGTCTTATACGATAAATAAATCCTACATGAACACAGTGAAAAAATCGACTAAAAATTTTTCCGGAAATCGTTTACCGCAAGCGCCAGTAGAAGGCGCCATTCTGAATTGATAAGGCTAGTGTTTGGATGAGTATACAGATAGGAGTTTCTACACACCTCTTTCAATTTAGTGATGACGATGCTACGTCAAATACCTAAAATTGTGGATTTACCTAAAACACATTCGCTTTCTTGCAGAGCAGCTGCTGCAGGCGATGGTGTTCTCTACTTTTAAGCTATATATAGCAAACTTAAGCATACATATAGCTTGAAAAAAACATCTGTGGAACAAATATATTTACTGCCGACATTACATTTATGTCCCATTGATGACGGTGCAAAATATGGATGATTTATATCCTTCAGAGTTACGATCGGTACGGGCTCACCGATCATTGGTATGGGCTTACCGATGCATTAAATGTAATGATATTATTTCCTCTTGGTCCTAAAAATGGTATGACAAAGCTATTCTCGATCATTTAGCATTTATTCTGCATCAGTGTTTTCACATTTTTTTTAAATTGCTCGGTGTAAATGAAAGTCTGAGAGAATTTTAAATATTACTGTTATTATTGTTACTGCTACTTCCTCTGGTATATATATTTACCCCAGTAGCAACGATGAAATATTGATTTCCATCTACCAAATATTTTATTCCATAAAAATGAGTCAAATGGAGAACATTAGAAAATAAATACCCTCAACATTACTTAGCAAGCTGAGTGGTTAAAGGGCTATGTCTCAAACAATTTTAATTTTTGTGATTTTCTGGTTTGTGTAAAACTTATTTGTCGTCAGTACTTTGATTCCATATGCACCATATATATCTTTCCAAAGGCATTCCCAGTGAATCAAAATGACTTTTATAATATCCTAAGAAATGTGTTAAACAACATTTCACCTTGTTCAATGTTTTAGAAACCGTAGATGAAAGTTCTGTATGTGTGGAAAGGCTACCAAACATATTTAATAGTATCTTGTGGACAGGGAGCGCATTTAATGAAACAAATATCTTTCTTTGACAGATCAGATATGGAAACATCTACACCGATGGGTTATTACATTTTGACCATTAACAAGCTGTAGGACACCACTTTAGGCTTTCAAATCAGCTGCCACTCAACGAGGCATCGATTCTATGCCGTGGCGATAGGTATCCTGGAGTATATGGTACCATACTGTCAACAGCAGGTCCTCCATTTCAGATACATTTTGGGTGGGGTGAGTTAGCGCAAACCCGCTTTTAAAAGTCGAATCACAAATGTTAGATAGTGTTCATGTCAGGTGAATTTCAAAGCAAGGACGTTAACAGAAAATCACCAGAATGTTCCAATAACCACTCCTTGACGATTCTCGAAATGTGGCACGGCGCATTATCCTGTTAGTAGTGGCCATCTCCAGCAGGGAACACAGTTGCCATGAATAACTGAAATTGGTCCTTAACGACATTCAAATACCTGACAGCTGTCAGCGATTGTGCTCTTGGGAGTATGGCGCCTAAAGTGTCACAAGAAAAATTCCCCACAGCATAACACCGCCGCTGCCGGCCATTTTATGCCAAACAGTGCATCCAGGTACTATAGCCTCCGTTGGTAATCGGCGTGTCCGCATTCGGCCGTCTACCTGATGCACCAGGAACCTTGATTCGTCAGACAAAGTAAATTTCTTCCAATCATCCACACTTCAATCTCGATGATCTTGGGTCCATTTCATGCGTTGTTGGCGATGACGTGCAGTAAGCATGGAGACCCGGCTGGGTCTTCGGCAAAGCAGACCCATGCGGAGAAGGCTGCTATGAACAGTGCATTATTTGACACATTGCCCAGATCACCACTGTTGTAGCTGCGAGTGATTTGTGGCACTGTGGTCCTGAGGTCGCTGTGAACAACGCGCAATACTCTCCGCTTAACTATGGCAACAATGAGCTGAGGGCGACACACGGCTGGACGACGTCTCGTCGTTTGGCCATCTGTGTACTACTTTTGATACGTACTCACTACAGCTGCAGGTGAATAACCAACAAGACGCGCCGTTTCAGAAATCGTAGTTCCGAGGCGCTGTGCAATCACGTTTGTATTTTATCAATCTCCGATAAATCGGCAGCTTTCGTCATGCTCATATCTCTTGGTTGGGGTGTTCTTAATGTGACGCTCATCCGTGTATACGTGCATCAGATAATTTGAAAAGTTTGCCAAGTAAAATTTTGTAAATAAGGGGAACATAAACGACTGTTCTTCCGCTACTGTTAATCAAAAATCTGTAAATAATTATTTTTTTTACTGTAAGTGGAAAATATATATGTTCTTAATATTAAATTTTAGTATTTATATGGAGCATTTTGGGAAATTTAGGAAGTAAGCATAAGAATAAAAGTTATATGTCATACGTTATACAGTTTTACGGAGCAATTTGAAGAACGTTTAAAATGATATCTGCCTTACTAATAATAACAAATATGATGTTAAGTTTGTTCCCTAAGTAAAATATGTTTAGAGCTCAAATGAGCACATATTAGTTTCACACAGGTAATAGCTTATCTATTTTGTAAATGGAATGAAGTAAAACTCGTCACGCAAATAGGATGTGCAGTAAGTATTTCAAAAATGTACGATTTTAAACTAAAACTGTTTTTTACTTACCTTTTCTAGATTGCCTAAAATTTATATGACCAACACGAGGGCCGGTACCATTAAATGTTGCTATTGGTAGCGGTATATTTCTTATGTATAATAATAGTGTAAGTAATATTTCTGATATTTCCAAATTGCAAAACAGAATACCCAAGGAAGAATTGATTGCAAAACAGGTTACACACGCTTTACGAAATCTGCTTTAAGATTTATTGGGTTTAGAATTATTTTTACTCTTAAGTGGCTTCCGTATAACAAATTTACTTTATGTCTCTGTAACGTACGTTTTAAGATACTTTCCAATAAATATATAAATGCAGCTATCTATTTTACTTCTTCTGTAACTTTCGTGTAAGTACTTCCTTTGATAAAATGAAAACGAAAACGAAAACACATTTTTCTAATTGGCTGTTTCACATGCTGCTATTAAGATATTTTAAATTATGTTTAAATTATATGTCTACATTTGTGCTATTTTCTTTTCAAGGTGATACGTCACTTGGCACAACGAAAAATGACAAAGTATTATGCAGCTCACTAAGCCGAGGAAGAAGAATCTTTGTATTTTGAGGAAGTCATTTAGATTCAATTGCGAGACGCCTGCTAGATCATTTTGTGCCAACATTTATGTGAGTACATGAATGCAATATATTCTTATTTCCTTCGCAAAATTACTCCTGAACTAGATAAGTCTCTTGTGATTTCATTTTATAGAAATAAAATCAAATTGAAAATCCTAGTAATTATTTTGTATTAAGTATTCATGTTTTGATATAGTACCTTCTGGTGAGTAAACTACATTCGGGTTTTCAACTATGTGTCTGTGCTTATTTCTCCATGGCGTAGGATACATCAAAGTAATCAGATATCAATGAAGTGAATAAGCCAAACATTTACAAAGCGGATTCATTGATTTGGGATTTACTTGATACCAGTGAATTGAGTTCTTAAACGCAGCGATTTACAAATCACGTTTTGTTGCTCAGTGATTTCAAATAAACATTGCGATTTGCAAATCTTGTTTGGCTCCTCTAGATGTGATCACCAAAAAAAATTGCAACTAATTTCTTTATTCAGATATTGCTTCGTAACATAAATTTTGAAGATGACAATCCGATTTTTGGCAAAAATGTGACAAGGATGTTAAGTCAGATAATATAAAATGTTACTTCGTAACATTTTACTGAAAGCGAAATCATAATCCGATAAAATTTAAAATCAGCAAAAATATTTTGTGGGGAATCGGGAAATATTCACTGAAAACATCTCTTATTAATTGCGAGAAATTTCGTGAAGGTGCAAAACCTACTTTTACTTTTTAGCACGTCTTTTGTAAAAAAAGATCGTGCTGCTGTTATCGGTTTGTCCGTCTGTCCGCCTTTACCCATGATGTATCCGCAACAATCAGTCTGATTTGAAAAAATATTTTTGCATTGGGAAACTTGAAATATGCAAATGATGCTCCTTCATTTCGTTTTTTTTTACGGTGTACAATTTCGCCGGTAGAGGGCATAAATGCAAATGATGTCGAATTCAAAAATACGTTTTATTCCACATAATTGCTTCTAAACATCCGATTGAAAAAAAAAATTTCTTTCGATTCCATTTATGTCATAGAGTAATTTAGATATATGTAGTTACTTTTTCAAATTACGCATAGATTTTCCGCTACGGGGCGTAAAAGTAAATTACATTTTCCCCCGATAACTTTTATTCTAAAACTCCGATTTGAATTTTTTTCTTTAGCGGATACATCTGCAGATGAAAAATCTTCTGCATATAATTTAAAATTTTTGGTAAAAAATACTTTGGCCACCAGGGGCCGTAAGTGTTAAATTTTGCTTCTGATGTATTTTCCATAAAATCGGAGCTTCTAAAATATCGATTGAAAAAAATTCTTTCGTGGACTGATCCCACTCACATCGATAAACATTTTCAGAATATTTTCTTCTTAAAATATTCCACAGTTTCTCCGCCAGGTGGCGTAGATGTACATCTTATTTTTGTCACTATCTCTACTTCTAGGAGCCCTATTTGAAAAATTCCTTCTTTGTTGGATAGTGATCTCCGTGTGACATGTTTTTCATTTAATTTCAAAATTTTCAAGTAATTCATAGACTTTCCGCTAGGGGGCGTAGCGGTAAATTCCGTTTCCTCTGCTTCTCTGCTTCCAAAATGAAGCAGAGAAGCAGAGGAAACGGAATTTTTTTTTTATTGGAGGTTTAACGACCACCGTGAGCAACTCAATGAGCTATAAGCAGTCGCCCGTCCCTAATTTAAGGTCACTGGTTCCAGGGAAGGGAGAGAGCCAGTGCCGTAAGACAAACACAACATCCATGCCTGACTGGGATTCGAACCCGGACCCCTTACGGACGAATGATCAGAGGCCAGCGCCTTACACCACTGTGCCACTGGGGCGGCAAACGGAATTTACCGCTATATCTCTGCTTCAAAATCTCCGATTTGAAAATTTTATTCTGCACCGGATACAGCTCCTGATGGGAAATCGTTTGCACATAATTTCTAATTTTTGTCAAAAAATAGTTTGGCCACCAGGGGGCGTAAATCTTAATAATTTTCGCTTCTGTTGTATTTGCAGCAAAATATGAGCTTCTAAATTCTCGATTGAAAAAAACGTCGTTTGTTGACCGATACTACTCATGTCGACAAACCTTTTAGAAACATTTTCTTCTTAAAATAGTGCATGGTTTCTGCGCCAGGGGCGTAGATGTATATCATATTTTAGTCAATATCTCTACTTCTAGGAGTCCGATTTGAAAAATTCCTTCTTTCTTGGATAGTGTTTCTAGTATTACATGTGGTTCATATACTTTCAAAATTTTCAAGTAATTCATAGACTTTCCGCTAGGGGCATACATGTAAATTGCGTTTCCCCCTATATCTATGCTTCTAAATCTCCGATTTAAAAAATTATTTCTGAACCGCATACAGCTGCTGATGGGAAATCGTTTGCACATATTTTCTAATTTTTGTAAGAAATGGTTTGGCCACCAGGTGGCGTAAGCCTTAATTTCCGCTTCTGTTGTATTTGCAGCAAAATATGAGCTTCTAAAATCTCGATTGAAAAAAAATTCGCTTCTTGACCGATACTACTTATGTCGACCAACGTTTTAGGAAAATGTTCTTCTTGGAAAAATGCATGGTTTCTACGCCAGGGGCGTAGACGTAAATCTTATGTTTGTCAATATCTCTACTTCTAAGATTACGATTTGAAAAATTCCTTCTTTGTTGGATAGTGTTTCCGAGGCGAAATGTTTTTCCTATAAATTCAAAATTTTCAAGTAAATCATAGAGACTTTCCGCTAGGGGGCACAAAGGTAAATTGCGTTTTCTGCGTTATTTCTGTTCCTAAAGCTCTGATTTGAAAAAATTATTCCTGTATCGCATACAAGACCTGATGGAAAATATTTTTTACATATATGCTAATGTTTGGTATTGAATGGTTTAGCCACCAGGGGGTCATATGTGTTAATTTCTGCTTCTGAAGTATTTGTTGCAAAATCGGGCTCCTAAAAACTCGACTAATTTTTTTACTTCGACCGATACCGCTTATAATGAAAAACCATTTGAGAATACTTTCTTCCTAAATTAATGCATGGTTTTCCCCAGGGGACGTAAAACCACATCTTATTTTTGTCGACATCTCTGTTTCTAAGAGTTCGAAAGCTCACGATTCCGTTTACAGCAATATCTGAGGGATGAAAAACCCAATTGAAAGTCTTTCTTTCGTCTGTTTTATTGTTTTCCATACCGGTTCCATTGACTTTGAATAGCTTTGATAAATTTAATTTGCGTCAGAACGGATTCAAAAGACGTGCTTATTACACCCAAAAATTCGGTGTCATCTTTCTTGTTAATTATGTTTTCCTATAAACGTTGTAAATAATATGAAAAATGATGGGGTGAAGTTACCGGAAGGTCACAACCGCAAATTATGGAATTCATCGGAATATGTATCTACAAAGTTATGTTTAGATTTGACGAAACTATAATGAGAAAGAAATTGGAATTTCTGTTCATATCTTGAGCGCTAAACTGGAAAAATATAAAAAAAATTAAAATCTTTAAAGCTTAACGAAATCTGTCTGATTTTAAATGTAGCATGACGAATCACGCAGTTAATTGCAAACATTTTGGGAAACTCACGAAACTCTGTCCTTTAATGTGTTTATTAATCTCTTTAAATAACCTTGATTTCGATGATTTTTGTACTTGATATGAGGGGGTTTATTTCTCACTATAAATATCTTAGATAGAATATTGCATCACAATTTAAAGACAAATATAATAAGTGAATGCCGCTATGAACGTTAGTAAATGATGCAGTAGCAAATGCAATACAGTCATTTGCAAAATGCCACAAATATTATTTTACTGTTTCATCGGATTTTGTCATATCATTTCGTGTTTGCTCCATTAAATTTTGTAACTGTATCTTAGGTCTAGAAAAACTATTAATCGAGTTGCCTATCGTCTGAAATTTAGTTGACCGCTGATTGATTTCCATACAGAAGGTATGATTTTCTTTTCCTCTATCTTAATCATGGGCAAGAAAATATCAATGAGCACAATCCGCAGTGCACAAATAGTGATGCTATAGAAAAAAAGGATCATCAGAATGCAAAATGAGCACATAGTTGCTTGACTGGAAGACTTTTAGCCATAAAGCGGTCGTAAAATGTAAAGATATTAAGATATTTAGCTTTTGGAAGATGCCTGGCTACCCATGGAAAACATTGATGCAGGATGATCATGCCTACTGTAAAGTGTCATACGATCCCCGAGGAGTTCTTGCAGCAAAGTGAATGCATCTTTACCTTCTTACAGGAATGTTCAGTATTACATATCACTGTTTCAAGATGTTTCAGCAAAAAAAAAGAAAAAAATGTATTTCCATCTTTGAAAGGTGCACGTAAACCAAGGTTAGTAGAATAGAAGGGTGCCTCGATCCCTATACATTCCTGCGGTCACATTTTGGGTTGGGGAGTGACGTCAGTGACAGACCCGCGGTCAGGGTCAACGCTCACCCATCCCTTCCCGAAAGAGTTAAAACCTATGTAATTTCAATGTAATGTCACTTTGAGCTTAAGAGTTTTTGGTGCAGCAACATTTTTCAGGGTGATCTATTAACTGTTACCTAGTAACATTCAACATTCATTGCTACTGTTTTATGTGACTGATTATGAGTGATGATAGAGACGACATGTGCTGTTGCAATTTGCGACAACAGTTTGTCGAATTATGGGCAAGAAAACATCAATGAGCACAGTCCGTAGTGCAGAAATAGTGACGCTATAGAAAAAAAGAATCATCAGAAACTAAAAAGATCCTGATAAAAATAACGTAATGTATTATTCTTTTCCAAAAAATCCAGAGTTCAGGAAAAAGTGGATTCATCTTTGTCGCAGAAGTGGGAAATGGAATCCAGCATCCTGTACTGTTTGTTGAGAACATTTCGAACGCAACGATTATGAGCGAAATTTGAAATTCGATCTTTCAAATTTGCCACCCAAAAGAAAATTAAAAAGCTTTGCCTTGTCTTCAAAAAAATTGCTGAAAAGTTCTGAGGTTATAAAACACGTGGATTACTGTAACAAAAATCACATTTTTTTTATTGGAGGTTTAACGACCACCGTGAGCAACTCAATGGGATATAAGCAGTCTCCTGTCTCTAACTTAGGGACACTGGTTCCTGGGAAGGGAGAGAACCAGTGCTGTAAGACAAACACAACATCCATGCCTCACAGGATTCGAACCCGAACCTCTTTCGGACGAATGATCCGAGGCCGTCGCTTAGACCACTGTGTCACCAGAAAGCAGTTGCTCTGATTTGTTACAAGTAAACCATTCAGAAAGCAGTTCCGAGAAGCAAAACGCAGTGGGATCCGATGGAGTTACAGAAATCAGAGATATAGAATATGGCACATTAATGTGTAAATTTAGGCAGTTGCTAACTAAAAATATTGCGTTACGCGAAAAGGTGTGCAATCAACAAAAAGGAATAAGGGATTCAGCTCTAAAAATACGCAGATTGAAATATGATATTGTTGCAATGAAACGAAGAAATGTTTGTAAAAAAATGTTGAACTTCAAGTTTGTTCAATACTACTGAAGATGTTTACAAGGAGTCAAGTAAATATGTTTTTGAATAAAAAAGATTATTTGGTCCAAAGAGGATATATTGATCGCTTTGACTCTGAGATACCTGAGTAAGAGGTCATACATTTATTTACGAAGTGAACTGAATTATCCCTTGTCTGGATCATCAACTTTGCAGAAATAGGTGTCCAAGATTCATACCCGACAAGGTACCATGACGGACATACTAAAAATTATGAAAATCGGGCATAATACAGAAAACACCAATATCCAGACTGATGCATCACACACGAAAGAAAAATAGTTACAAAAGTGCTGCGCCACGTTGGAGTCAAAAGTGATGAAAAAATGTCCAAAGATTTATGCGATGCTTATTCTATGCAAGCGACAACGATAATGTGTTAAATACACAACAATGCCTAACCACAGTAACTGAAGATGATGGCCGACAGTATCCAAAAAATATAAAGAAAAATAGCAACATCAGTAACTGAAGATGATGGCCGAGACGTGGCAAAATATATAAAGAAAAATACCTACATCTGGGAGATTACACATCGAAAAATAACAATGTATATATTGAGGAATCATGGCTACATCATCTGTCATTTGGAAGATTCTTTCAACCATCTCTTGAATGGTCTGATATCGCTAAAAAATTGGAATATGAATTTCTTAAACAAAACATAAATTACATTATAAGTAAAGAACCTTATATCGTAAAAACGTTAACCGAAAAAGCATCTCTCTTGTTTCCTGGATTTTTTACAGAGGTACTTAGGACATATGATAAGATGAGAATTATAATTAGCATTAAATATTTGAATGAGAAACTGCAGTCCGCCCTAATTGCCAAAAGAAAAACTAGAAATGAAGATGACATTCGCTCAAAGAAGAGAAAACCAATGAAAAAAGTACAGTAAATTAGGAAAACAAAACTTAGACCTACCTATTTAGAAATAACCTCTAGTTTTACGAATTGGTGTGATTAAATCAACTATAAGTATATTAATTGGATTATAACTCATGTTCCTAAATAATGAAAAGCCAAAGAAATAGAACTGCCACCACAGTAAACGTAAGTACAAAATAATACACTTTATGCTTCAGTCGGAAATGTTCAACGTTTATGATGCATGTGCATGTTTTTCTTTCTTTTTTCCAACCTTTTAAATGTTTTTAATCTGAAGCAGGCTATGGCTATTTTTTCGTAAGGGTCCAAAACTTTTTCAAAACAAACAAGTTTTAAAAGAAAAGGAAAAACTTAGTTGATTCCACACTCCGGACGGGCGGGCGTGACCTCGAGTCAAACCCCACGATGGGTCTTTCAGTAACGTCACGCGCATCTCCCTCTCCGCTTCAAGATTTTCCGCGATCGAGGCAACCTTCTCTTCTACTAAACTTGCACGTAAATCACGACTGGAATTACTAGAAAGAAGATATTGCAATTCAATAGGACACAACAATCGTGGGCTGTTGAAAAGTGGGGTGAAGTTGATTTTTTACATAAAAAGAAGTATATTTATTTTTCACGTAAGAAAAGTAGTATATTTATTTGTATTGAATATACGATACGTATGGTATCCAAGAGCAAAGAGATTTTATGAAAAATACACAGTTGCTAACACGAAACATTCTCAAAGTCAAATGATACATGGGCTATGTCTATATCTACGGTACTGCTGTCCTGTGCTTTCTGCCATCCAACATTCCATGGCCGGACTTAGTTATGTGAAATACTTACAGGATAGGATTACACTTCATGCAAATTTTCAGTGATGCACCACACTCCTGGATAATGGTGCTGCATGCCGCAGATCTAAGACAGTGAAAGACATTCTGATTAAGATGAAAACCACTTTTCTCGAGTGCCTTGGTGACAGCCTAGACTTAAATTCAATGGAGAACCTTTGGGTCGTTTTGAAGGATAATGTCACAGAAAAACATCCACCACAAAGGTAAAATCTTTGATTGAAGCCATGGAGTTTGGTGTAAAAAAATATACCACGTGAATCGAATTCCTCATTTTCAGCATGCCACACTAGTCCGCAGGATTCTCAGAGCAGTGTCAATATGTATGGACTCGTAACTATCTACCTGATTTAGAAGTGTGAGTTGAAGAAGAAAATGAAGATAAGAAAAGGAAGATATGCTCACTGAAAAACGTCTTCAAGTAATTGAGAAGTTTGTAAGGAAGAATAAGTTCCAAGGTAAAATATGACATTTTATAGAATACACATTTCGGCGCCAAGGTACAAGGTACAATTGAACACTTTTTCACTTGAACGCTTTAACAAAGTGTACACTTTGTGGCAACGCAAGAACGATATTTCTTCAATCATGAGTAAAGCAATATGCCGTACATCTCGGAGTGTCGAAAGATTAGCATATAAATGAAGACAGCGTCACCTGTGTAGGTAATTCAAGTACATTCGATAAATGTGAAATGCTCGACGTCAATTTCTTTCGATTTCCAGCAGCTGAACATGTCCGAAAGAAACATCCATTGAAAGATAAACCATGAATGGAACCAATTTCGGTCGTGAGAAGGTTTCTTTAAGAAGCTATTTCTAATGAACTTTTGTGATAAAGAACTTCAATTGTTCCCCAATTTTTGAAAAGATTACGTATTAAAACAATATTAATCATTTTGCATAAAGCAGTATATTTCAGTTTTCCGCTATTCACACACGCTGATGTCTTTGTGACGTTCTGCTGAAAAGTTATCAAGCGTTGTTAAATTTAAAGTACATGATGTAATAATAATAATTGCAGGTCAATCTTTTTTGCGAACAGTGGATTTGTTTTTACTCACCTACAGAAGAGAGAACTTGTGTTGTTTTGCAACAACGTTTTCGTTAAATTTTGTCCGTCAAACTAAATTTACATCACAACCTTTCTCAGAATACCTAGCATATAAGTACCAGTTGAAGCAACAAGGACGATTTTAGTAAGTTGCATAATGTCCATTCTTCTGAATTCTATGAATAAATGTATCTATACAATTTAGGTGAAGAATTATGCGAATTTGTCACTCAGGAATGTCGTGAAAAGGGTGACAGGCAAAGAAATGTATGCGTATGCAAACTTTCTGATCTTGTAGAACACCGTAAAAAGCACCATCCAAAACAAAACAAAAGAAGATACGAAAAATGTGATTCACCTCATTGGAAGTAACACCACCACGCGTGGTAAAGTAAGCATGGTGTTCATATTAAAAAAGAGATGTACGTTTACAAAGGTATGAACACAAGACGTCTTCGCACTATAACAGAGAGTAGATGTTTTTATGTTAATGTAGTAAATTTTGAATTTGTTTGCCGCCCTTGATAATACTAGCTTTTTTTCCCTACGTTACTATTACAAATGCAATTTGCAGACGAGGCCCTTACAGTGGACAGTTGTCAACAAAAAACCTTGGCGCTGCTCGCGATTTACGCAGCGAAATCACTCTGCATCTTACGAAGCTGTTGATAATAAATTTCCGAACTTGTTATCGTTTATTTAAGCTGCTAGTCATGAACAAAGACTGCATCATTTCTAATACGTCTGACTTAAGAAAACTAGAATAAATAGGCCAATTAATGTTTAATATAAATAACCCATGGTTAAATTCCCTTTCTAGGACGATATAGGTTTCTGAAAGATTGCTGCATTACAAAGAGTAAAATGTACTATATTCATAACCTGGCAATGATACATAGAAAACTTACACAGTCATATCAGAATAATATGACCACCTACCAAATAAATAAGAATAACCAACCTTTACACGGATGACAGCGGAGAGACGGCGTGGCATGGACGCAATGCGGTCCTGGAAGGTTGCTCGTGGCACACGTCCCATTTGGACTACAGCAGAGCACGGAAGTCCCAAAGATGACGTAGTTGTGCGTCGACACGTCGAACCTGTCTATCCAAACAGTCACATACGTGCTCTCATGGGATTTAGGTCGGCCGATTTCGCCAGACAAGGAAGCGCGAAAACCACGCTGTCATGTTCCAAGGAAGGACTGGTAGCCATTGGTTTTCAGGAACTCATCCAGTGGCACCAGCGGTCCCTGGTCATACA
Organism: Macrothele yani; assembly: GCA_039090855.1. NCBI lineage: Eukaryota > Metazoa > Arthropoda > Arachnida > Araneae > Macrothelidae > Macrothele > Macrothele yani. The sequence goes on from CM077015.1 coordinate 140,098,666, forward strand.
AGGAAAATATCTCCCAGACATGCGCACTGCCATCACCGGCCCGAATTTGACCGACAATTGTGTACGTTTGCTGAGTGTTGGTTCTCGTGTATCTGAACACACATGGGCCACCGCTAGTCATTTCTGTGGAGTTGAAACCTCCTTTCGTCGGAGATGGCAACCTTTTTTAACCCTTCAACTGTCCAATGACAGTAGTCCCTCGCGAACCAGAGGCGTCGTTACGAATGGACCTGGGTTAAGATGGGCGACCTGACGCAGCGTCAACTCTGGAGACCCGTGTTCAAACTCACTCACTGCACTGTTATCGGGGACACGTACCTGGGTGCCCCAACGTTCATTTACGTGGTTAATTGATGCACTGTGGCACGTTGATTTTCCTTTACCATTCGGCAGGAGCAACGTTTTCCTCTAGAGAAGATAGTCTTTGGAGCTCCACAGTTATGACATCGGGAGGTACTCAGTGTGCCAGCGGTCAAATCTTGGTTCTCCTTTACTACAGCATCTCGCGAACAGCCCACGAAGTATGATGTTTCTTTGATGCTTATACTGTCGGCGCGGTAATATATCATCATTCCTAATTGAACGTCCGTCAAATCACTACTGCTGCACATTGTGCTTACGTGACGCACTATGATTCATCTATACTGGCCGGCCGCTTGTAACTCTGTGTATTCAACCTCGGCACATACACTCTGTGAGGCGTCTGGACGGATACAATGTGACTCTGAGGGTGATCATATTATGCTAATGTGACCGTGTATATTTTAAATAAAATTTCTACTTCAAAAGATTAATTTGAAATTACAATACAACAGACTTGTTCTTATGAAATTTTATTAATTATTTTTTTAAATGTATACTGAATGAGAAACAATTATGCCGAGGTCTGTTAACGTTAGTCACGCGACATATATGCTGAGATGTACGTAAACGTTAGTCACGCGACATATATGATAAGATGTACGTAAACGTTAGTCACACGACATATATGCTAAGATGTACGTAAACGTTAGTCACGCAACATATATGCTAAGATATACGTAAACGTTAGATACGCGGCATAAATAAGAAACACCTCGTCACGTGGGTTCTATGCGATCTAAGCAACTCTATAAAACTGCTGTTTGTCAGTACGGTTCATCGCAATGGAAGAAGCAAAAGACATTTCGGAGTTTGATAAAAAGCTTATTGTGGGTGTCCAATTGGCTGGCGTGACGATTTTAAAAAGAGTGAAGGTGAATGGTTTCTCTAATGGTGAGATATTACGGACCTATAATCTATGAAAACAAAAAGCGCATTGCTTGTTTAAGAGTCGTAACTCTCGCGAGACGACAATCTCTTAGGAACGAAATATCCGTCGTCTGAGAAGACTTCTGCAGAAAAAGAGGACCACTTTCTGTGTGTAGCAACTGAGAAACATTTTCAGCGAAGGCTTCTCCCTAAACATTCCACAGCGACCTACTTGCATGGAATTGAAGTGGATCGGTAATGGTGGGCACATGCGTATAAGGATACCACTGTTTATTGCGAAGAACCGGTAATTTCTTCTACATTATGTTCAGTATCAGGGTCATAGGGTCTGGGAGACTGAAAAAAAAGGTCATGTGGTATGACGAGGTGCGGAACATCTTGTTCTGCATCAACTGTAGGCAGAGTTTGGCTGAAACCACATGATGCAATGGACCCATCTCGCCTTCTACACACAGCACAAAATTCTGGAGTTGGTGTTATGTTGTGGGGTACATTCTTTTGCTGTGATATTGCTGGAAAGTCCGGTCCCCTCCAACGATTATCTGAACACGGTTGCCGATCAAGTTTATCATGCATTATCTAATGCTTACTGTTATCACTTGATTTCTTGTTTAAGTTAACGGTGTGGTTTAGCTAAAGATAATATTTTTTCAGCACGGTCCTACACTATTATGAAAGCAATTTAATCATTTCTATAGATTTGGGCATTTAAAACCACTGGCGGTTTACAACAATTTCGCAAAATTAGTGTTTCAATTACACATGTAAAGGCTGAATGACTTTTACGGTCAGTTTATGGAATACTGGTCAGCGTTCGTGACTCCCAGTGAAAAGTTTCAGGATCGATCACAGGCAGGTACGAACGCTCAAGCCACTAATTATCCACCGTGCGCCGGATGGGCACGTTAAGCCGTCAAATTCCAAGTACAGGCTCCCTGGCTGCAAAAGGCGTCTTCGTCCCCATTTTTACATGGCGTTCATGTGACTTTCCTGTTGGGCACCCTATCCCAAAGCAGCCGGCTTAATACTTCTGAAGGATGTTCAAGACCTGGTGTCAGATACTCCAGCGCGTATATAGAATTTTGCACGGCTTCCATGTGACTTTCCTGTTGAGCATCCTATCCCAAAGCTACTGGCTTCCTATTTCTAAAAGTTGTTCAAGGCCTGGAGTCAGACACTCCAGGGAGTATATAAAATTTCACATGGCTTCCATCTGACTTCCTTGTTGGGCATCTTATCCCAAAGCTCCTGGCTTCCTACTTCTGAAGGCTGTTCAAGACTTAGAGTCAGACACTCCTGGGTCTATATAGAATTTTCTCGGGTGCGCGTGGAGTGGTGACGAAAAATGGAAATTTTTTAAATTCATCAGAATGAAAAAAATATGAAAAATAAAATAAAAAAACTAAAGCATTTTTTCAAAAGTAAGTCGCTGCATTTTTATTAAATTGAGACCTTTCAAGTTTCCAATGTAAGTCTTGTTTAACCTAAAACGAAACACTTTTGGCTGGGGTCTAGATCCCTATGTACGGCCCTAAGACACTCCTTCCTAAAACACTCTCTATAAGTCTCGCTCTCTCTCTCTCTGTGGGAATCTGTTTTACAGAAGGAAATAAATACTGGCAGATCAGTACTTGTCTTTTCAAATTGCTTTCTGCTGCAGGTGTCAGAATGTTATTCAAATTTCTAGGAAACAAGTAAAGGAGAATTTGTTTGACTCTGTTTGTCATGGCAAAAGACACTAATAAATTTTAAATTGCAAGGTAAAACACCATTTTTTCAGAAAAATGTAAGGGTTAGGTATTACGAAGTTCAGTATTGATCCGCATCCTGTCAAACCACGTACTTTTGATGTCTCTTTCTGAGTGCTTCGTTCGTAACGACGAGTTATAACTACAACAGAAGGATATATAGTGGGACACACCTAATTTTTCCCGGAGCTTCAGTCGTCGCATATGAAACTGTGTTACGGTCTGTTACGTTATACGAAACGGCGAGAATTGCTATTCTTGAAGAAAGAAAAAATCAAGATTTTCATGCTTACTGTTATGTTTCATTAGTTCTACATTTTTCCACCGGAACACTGTTCTATTCAATTCTTTGGGCCCAAATTATATCCACTAGGCTCAATGGGAGATATTATTCTGGGTCTCTTCCTTTGTTTGCATGACTATATGGATGATTTTTAATAATGCATTTCCCATACATACGTGATTGTGGAAAACTGTTCCCTGTTCATGCCACTATCCATTCTGCCAATAGGACTAAATTATCAGAGAGAGACGAGACAATCACTTGGGGAAATAGTGTTTAATTTGTCGCAGCCTCCAACCAACACGATGAGATTACTTCGAACAGAACATTTAAAACAAGCAATAACACCACCAACTAAAAAATAGAAGGCATTAAATATTTATAATATATTTGTGAAGTAAATAAGTGAACACTTTTTGGAGAATTTAGAAAATATGAAAGTACTCCTTTTTAAATAACACAACATAATTACCATAGGGTCCAACAGACTGTAGACGAACTTCGTGTTACAAGTGATACTCATATGGAAGTAGACATTCGTCATACATAACACGATATGCAACTTGCTCATTAACCACCTTTGACGAAAAGATGAAGATCACTTCTACATTTAATCAAATTAAAAACGGTATTTACAAGTTAAAACATATGATAGATTAAAACACTAGATCTTTCGATCACACTAGTGATCATCATCAGCTAACTCACCTAATGACATCAAGGTACGTCGACACGCAATATATAAGAATTTTTGATGACACAAACAATGGGTAAAGCGCATGCTCACGAAAGTTGTTGTGAACACAGAGAGAGAGAGAGACATAGAGAGACAGGTAACAGTACTGCAAACGAAGAAAGTAAAAATGATGTTACACAAGTATTAATAATTCAGCTGTAATGATTATTTCCGCAATGTTCAAGTAGAGCAATCCATGTTCGTGGGAGGAAAGAAGGTACATCGTCATTACAGCAAATACATCTATAATGGTGAATATATAAGCTTTCTGCAAAGAGGGTCATGCTTTTCGTGCTGTGTGTAATGAGGATTTTGCATTCATCCCATAATGGTCTATGTGTGTTCTTCTGAACTCTCTGATGTTCAGAAGAACGCTCTGGAGAGGGGGTTTAAATTTTGCTATCCGAATACTAGACCGAATCTTTTTCAACTTGTACCACAAGCTGAAAGTATCATTCGGGCATTGCCTGCAGAACACCAGGACGACGCAAGAACTAAATTTGTTCAATCATTTCGGCAACGGTCCGCCCCGAGTCAACGAGATTCACACCAAGGCGCTACCACGACATTGAATCAAAGTCAAGCCTACAAAGAAGAGAGGCGTCAACTATGTGAATTACAAAAAAACACTAACTTGGCTATCATATCCGACGATAAATCGAATAAGATTGTAATCTTGGACCGTGATGCATACCACTTAAAGATGCAAGAAACTATTCAAGCAATTCCACATAAAATTTTAAGATTTGATCCTGTCGCAACAACCGTTGCGTCTGTCGCAAAGTTGAAGAATCATGGCCACTTACCTAAAGAAATTTCCGATAGTATGAACCCTCCTAAGGGCCCCAGAGTACCCGAAATCTTCGGGAAGATCAAGCTCCATAAACAAAATCACCCCTCCGTCCCTTAGTTTCTTCGTATGCATCTCCTATCCGCCCACTTGAAAAAGCCCTTGCAAAATTTCTCTCCCCCATCCTAAATCATTCTCAGTTTTCAATTAACAGCCCTCTACAAGCTATTAATCTTATAAAATCCTTCAGTTCGCAAGGCAAGCCGTTTATAATGGCATCCTTGGATGTTGTGGCGCTATACCCCAGTATTCCCCTTCAAGAGGCACACAACATCATTTGTCAAAAATTATATACTCATAACCCACCTCTCCCTGAAAGGACAGCCTCTTTGGAAATAGAGGCTGTCCTTTCAGCTTTAAAGCTCGTTGCATCCAGGTCTTATTTTAAATTCAACGATGTTATTTTCCAGCAGAAAGAAGGCGCCACTATGGGCTCACCCCTCTCAGCGATTCTTGCCGAGGCTGTCATGCAAACCCTGGAGAATGAGGTACCTGGCGTATGTACGCTCAAACCCCTCCTCTACACCCGCTATGTGGATGACGTTCTTGTCTTTTGGCCACATCCGCATTCCGACCTGCTGCATTTTCTCAGTTTGTTAAACTCTAAATATCGCTCCATAAACCTTACTTTGGAATTGGAAAATAACTTAAAACTCCCGTTCTTCGACTTGCTCATAGAGCGGGACCCCCAAAATTTCACTTTAAAATACTCAGTGTACCGTAAACCCACATCCCACCCTATTATAGCCCCATACAACTCAGCGCAGTCTTTATATGTTAAGCTGGCTTCCCTGCGCTACCTGGTAAGACGGGCATTTACACATTCGTCATCTGTAAGCCTTCGGCGCATTGAACTTCAACGAATTTTTGTCATTGCTAGTGAGTTCGGGTACCCGAAAGACCTGGTACACACCATTCTCCGCAGGCATCGACGACTTGCGTTTACCGCATTAGAAAAAACCCGCACCCTTACCATGTACGTAGGCTCCATGAGCTATTTTCCAGGCTGCACCAGCGTTCTAAAACATGCATGTGCCAAGTTTAATATAAACTTTGGGTTACAAACACGCAGTTTGTACACTCTAATTAAACGTGACCGGGATCCCGTTGAAACCAAACACAGGTACGGAGTCTACCTTATTCCCCTGAGAGCGTTAAACCCCAGTGAAATAGATCAAGTGTACATAGGCTCCACCCTACGTAATTTAAAAACCCGTTTGATTGAACACTCACGCGATGTCAGAACAGGCTCACATTCGACTGCCCTAGCCCGATTGGTAGCTAGCGGCACACATAGACCTTTATGGGATGAATGCAAAATCCTCATTACACACAGTACGAAAAGCATGACCTTCTTTGCAGAAAGCTTATATATTCACCATTATAGAGGTATTTGCTGTAATGACGATGTACCTTCTTTCCTCCCACGAACATGGACTGCTCTACTTGAACATTGCGGAAATAATCATTACAGCTGAATTATTAATACTTGTGTAACATCATTTTTACTTTCTTCGTTTGCAGTACTGTTACCTGTCTCTCTATGTCTCTCTCTCTCTGTGTTCACAACAACTTTCGTGAGCATGCGCTTTACCCATTGTTTTTGTCATCAAAAATCCCTATATATTGCGTGTCGACGTACCTTGATGTCATTAGGTGAGTTACCTGATGAAGATCACTAGTGTGATCGAAAGATCTAGTGTTTTAATCTATCATATGTTTTAACTTGTAAATACCGTTTTTAATTTGATTAAATGTAGAAGTGATCATCATCGGTTCGTCAAAGGTGGTTAATGAGCAAGTTGCATATCGTGTTATGTATGACGAATGTCTACTTCCATATGAGTATAATTACCATAGTTATTTATAGTAATTTAAACACTTATTTATGCTTTTTAATATTAACATTTGGTAAGAACTAGTCTCAAACATAAGTCACTGAATTCTTCAATTTGTGATACACATAATATTAGTAATGAGATTATGCATGTTCGTTCCTATGTCTCTGACACCACACTGTTATGATGAAAGTTATTTAAAAAATCAGGCATTTCCTTGTTTTGTGTCATTTAAAAGTTTAAAATTTAGATTTTACGTTTCTAGGCAGCAGTGCAAGAACTAATTAGTAGGAGAGTGAAGGATATGGAATTAGTGACAGATTTTTCCACGGATTTTATAACATTTTCTTCATGCTGCTGCGACATTCTGATGAAGAACAGATATGCTGAGTATTCCCATAAATAAAGTGTGTTATAGCATAATAAAAGTAGTTGTGCAAAAAGCAAATCTCCGCAAATGTAACAAAAATCATCCGAATGAGTAACACATTTTTTTCCTGACGAATCCATGTCAACGCCTGAAGCAGTACTACAACACGTCTGAATATGTAACGTGCACACGCAAACACAGACAGCAATAGAAAATTTAAAGGTATGTGTACGAACAGGTAACAAATGCTGGCGTAAGAATAACGTAATACTCGGTAATAACTCCAACGATATCTCAAAAACTAGAGCTGCTAGAGCAAAAAGGATACCATTACCGGAATCAGCGAAACAAAAATTACCAAGAATCAGGTGGAAAATTGCCGGCACCATGAAAACAAAAAAACATTTTCCCCAGTGTAATAATACATACGTGCTACGTACTATAATTCATTATGCTTTTCTGTTGATCACTTTTTCATTTTGCTTTCCTGTACAACGTTTTCCATCATTAACATGATAAACACAGTTTCACACTTTTGTCGTTTAATAAGCGGCGACTACACACGATCGAACCTTACAGCTTAACTTCACAAACGAAAATCAATCGCTCATTGTCCGACGACGCGGAACCAAAATTGCTACTATTCAACAGAATTTCGACAATTCAACAGAAAGTTGTTCAGCCTCGAAAGGCTGTCTTATCTGTGTTCAGTTCAGTGCGCATCTGCTCATTCATTACTGTTCTCTGAAGCTGTGTTAGTGAAGCCAAGACGAGGAGTTGACGAGTTGACGGGCGGCACATCAACCACCACGCGGTATTCATTGGGCTCTTGTGAACGGATGTGTTAAGTTTTAATGTGCTAATTACTTACTCAAATATTGCAGTGGCTGACATTTGCACTCAGAGAATCTGGGAACAGGTTACTAATTCGGATTTTCTTTCGGATTTTTTTTTTCAATTAAAAGAAATAATTTTTCTTTTAAATTTCATTCTGGGTTTAGCTTCGGATGCCCATAATGTCCCGACGTCAATGGCGAATAGAAATTGTTGTTTGGTTATTATCCCCCGATGATGAAAAAATCATGTCCAGAGCGTTTATAGCCTTTTATTTTTTATTATTCGTACATTTCGACACCACTTTCTTTCGCTTGCGGGATTATGTTATAAATTTTCACGGCTTGTATGAGTCATTTATGCTAGGGTATACAGCTGTGAAGTTAAAAGAAAATGCACTGCACTTATGCAGCCTAAGGTTGATCTGGCATGTTTTGAAGTTTATATTGTCAATGAAAAGAATTTTATTTTATCCTTTTCGTTCTGGCATAGAAATTGCCAAACCACTTATTAAAATTTTCTGTTGCTACACATGCATTTCTGCATGATATATACTCGCTTGGCAATGAAGGGACGCTTTCCAAAAAAATTGTTAAACGATCTACCTGTACGTTACCCTTTGCTTAATTCCTAACTTGTCCTAGCTGCAAGGGGTAAATAGGCATTGATTTGAGTTTCCTGATCAGTTCATTTTTCCTCTTTAAGGTTTAATAATGCGTGTGGCTCGAGTTGGGATATATTGTATCCTCATCAGAATTAAAAACGTCATGTGAAATGAATGAGCACTTTGAAGCGGCCTGTGTTTTTTCACTTTCGCACCATTCGCAATACGAGATCCACATCAGCCTGCCCATGAATTGTTTTTTCGGAGGGGTCACCCCTTCCGTCAAAGTATGTAGCCTTTCAACACTCGGTAAAGTCCCTAGGACTGCTAACATTGAAATATTTGAATGCTGGTTCATCGACCTGCAGCCAACTAACAAGCGCACCCTAAAAACTGATGTATTTGAATATCGTTAACCGCACTGAGGTGCCGTAAAATTGAGCATGCCATGTTCCATTGCTTTGTTGCAAAAAAGGGTTTTGAAATTGATTTTAATTTTTCTCAGACTTTCAAAATAATTGACTACGTATGTAATTATACCATATTTGTTTATCAGCATGACATTTTTTCACTCTATAATCAAATTAATAAATTATATTTTCTTTTCTTTCAAAGAGAAGTTATTTGCTTTAGAAGGACTCATTTTGGACATGTAGTAAGGGAGTTGGCTGCATATTTAGGCATATTGCTAGAACTGCATGTTCTTTTTCTCTCCAAATAAGATCGAACCCCTTTTGATGTCTCTCAAGATTCGGTTCAATTACATGCGAGTGACTAAGTCTTTCAGGGACGAGCAATAGAGGACTGCTTTCAAAGTTACTGAAGCTTTGGTTCAGAATTGTTCGATTCATGATCTGTAGAAGACTCGTAACAAAAGAGTTAGATTATACATAATTTTCAGTATCATCTATGAAAAACTTTCTATTAAAGACTTGTGGTAAAACATTGCAATTCGGATGAAAAATGCCACATCTTTTAAGCCTTTCGCCACAGAATGGTGAGAGGAACAAACATGGTAGTTTGAAAGGATCAAGCCTCCTGCAAGTTCTTTTTAATTGGATGCTAACAATAAATTTAATTATCTTTTTCGTCATTCAGCCGGCTCACCAAATATCGGTGAGAATGGTTTGGAAGGTTACAGCTGTGAGAACACGGTTTCGCTTGAACAAAACATTTGGCAAACTTCTCAACTTAAACGCCCTACCATAATAGAAAAACAATCTGCATTAGCAGAAATTTATGAAATCTGTGACCGTAATGATACACTTACCACTGACACGGAGGTCACCAGTGACAAATGTTTCTAATACTTGGATTTGTTTAGCAGGAATTCCATGGGCATATAACTCTAGCGTATAGGCATTATCAAAAACGAAGATTAATGTTAGTGCAGGAAATAATTTTATTTAAATTATTATTGTTTTATTTTACTAAAAACGTATGTTTTCAAAAAAATATATTTAAACTGCTAGCGGGAAATGTCATTGTTTATGCCAAATTGTTCTTTGAGGCAGAAAAGTGATCCGTTCTAAAACACTTAAACTAGAAGCAGGTAAAACTGCAACTGCTTCGAATGATGATGGTGCTCTACTAAAAAGTATAAATTTTGTACTAATCAAAAAATTGTAATTTTTAAAAATTTTGAGGCACTTTTCGAAGAAACGCATTTTCATCCTGTTATTCCAGGATGAAAATTGCATTTTATCTGTGTGTGGCAATGTCAAGATAGGAGTACTTAATCCTTTATAATTATATATGCATAGGTTTGTCCGTCCGTCGGTCCGTCAGTCCATCTGTGGACATCATATCTCTCACTATTAGTCGAATTTGAAAAAATCATTTTCAATTGGGATGCTTAAATTATGAGAATACTTATAATTGCATTCCGGTCTTTTCCTATGCAGAACTGCGCTCTTAGAGGATGTAAAAAGAGATTATATCTAATTGAAAATATATTTTATTGGATATATATGCTTCTAAATGTTCGAATGAAAAAAACTGTCTTTCTTTCGGCTGCAATTATAACAAAGACCATTTTAGGCACAGTTTTGTTTTCAAGAAACACTCATATTTTCCGCTAGGTGGCGTAAAGTTAAATTTCGTTTTTCCAGATATCTCTGTTTCTATTAGTCCGATTTGAAAAATTCTTCCAGCACCGGAAACAGCTTTCAATGGGTAATGTTTTGTGTATAATTCCTAATTTATGGTAAGGACTGGTTTGTCCACCAGGGTCCGTATGGTTTCTTTCTTCTTCTGATTATTTGCAGAAAAATCTGAGCTTTTAAAAATTCGACTGAACATTTATTTCATGGGCAGTTACCATACACATTGGAAATGGTTTTGAGAACACCTCCTGCTGAAAATAGCGCATACTTTTCCGGCCATGGGCACAGATATATACCTTATTGTTGTCAGCATCATTACTTGTAAAAGTCAGATTTGAAAAATCCATGTTTTGTTGGAGATCTTTTCCGGTGCGAAATATTTCTAATATGGTTAAATGTTTTGCAAGCAATGCATGGATTTTCATCTAGGAGCGTGCATAACAATTGCGTTTCCCCCTGTATTTCTCTTTCTAATGCTCGGATTTTTAAAAATTCTTCCTGCGGCGGATACAACTCTTGAGAGAAATGTTTTGATTGTCACTCCTAATTTTCAGTAAAAAATGGTTTATCTACTACAGAGTGAAAGGTTGTATTTCTCCCTCAGACATATTTGTAAGATTAGAAATGTTTTGACAGTAACTCTTAATTTTTAGTGAAAAATGGTTCATCTACTACAGAGTGTTAAGCTTTATTTCTGCCTCAGACCCATTTGTAACATAATCTAAGATTCTGAAAACTCCAATTGAAAAACATCTTTCGTGCACCTATACCGATAACTTCGGGAAATGTTTTCAAAATACTTTCTACTTAAAATTATACATGATTTTCCTAAAGGGAGCGTAGACGAATACCTTATTTTTTTTTATATCTGTGCTTCTAAGCCTGTAATTTGAAAACTACTTTCTTTGTTGGAGACATGCAGGACAAAGAACCCTATTTAGCAATAATTTTGGGTTTGATACCACTAACTATGAAAACTCTGTGTGTGTTTTCTTTCCAAAGTAATGCATGATGTCGCCACTACGGAATGCCAGGGATCCAACTGTTTTTCTTACTATTGCTGCTGGTAAATGTGCGATTTAGAAAAATCTTTCAGCACCGGATGGAATATACATTGTGCAATAAGTAAGGTTAGTGTTTTAGGTGTTTTATAGTTTACAGTTCAGTTGCTAGGTTTTATTTGTGAACGTCTGATTGCAACTGTTAATCTATTTCTAAACACCCTATTGAGAAATTACTTTTTACTGTATGCAATTCACTAAAATAAAGATGTGGAGCATTATCCTCCTTAAATAATGGACAGGATTCTCTGTAGGGTGTAAAGTTCAATACATTATTTTGGCTATTCTTCGAACGGGAGACGTATTTGAAAAGTTAGTTTTCTTTAGCACAGGTTTTTCAATGGAAAACATTATTCACCTAATTTTAGCAATCCCATTGTGTAAAAATTATCCGCTAGAAGGCGAAGATTTATATCACGTTTACAAGTATGAAATGAAAATCACAGTTGAGGCTGACATTCACAGTATATCACTTCTCTAGCTGCAAAACCTAGTTAGTTATATAGAGATTGAAGGGGAAGCCTATATTGACGTTAAAATGGTCATACACAATTATTCTTCATTATATATCTTTTTAAGTTAATGCAAACTATCACACTGTTCATTCTCAATTTCTTATTCTTTCCGTTCCTTCATCATGTGTCGAAGTTTCGTATTTTTTGTTTGTGGATTTAACGATTAGCGTGAGCAACTCGATGGGATATAATCAGTCTCCCGTCCATAATTTAGATGCACTGGTTCCAGGGAAGAGACAGGACTGTAAAAAAACACCACCCATGCTTGACCAGGATTTGAACCCAGACACGTCTTAGACTGCTGGTCAGAATCCAGCGCTTACACCACTCTGCTATTGGGGTGATATGTGTCGAAATAGTACCGTTACTAAAATAAAGTCAAATTCTCAGACGTTAGGGATTTCAAATAATCTACTCCATTTAAACTTTTAGGAAAGTGATGCTAAAAGCAAAGAATATAAACGCTTCGCGTGAAGAAGCCCAGCTCTCGTAGAGATAATGTAAGACAGGCAACAGCAGCGCCGCCGCACCACGAGGGAGGACATGCTCTGCGGGAAAGCTAACATTCAGGCGCAGAAAGCGCAGGGGACGATGGGAAGCGAAGCCTATTCTTTAGACAGAACGGAAGCGAAGCTTTGATCGGCGATCGTTTCTTTGGGTCTGAGACTAAAGCAGTTCTTTTTTTCCTGAGTATCCCTCCCGTCCCTTCTTTTGGTGAAACAAATATATACAATAGCAATTAATATTATTTTAACGAAATATTAGCAGTTTTATTCTCACTCTAAGCACCAACTTTTTCAGTCTTGATATTGAATACATAGGTACCAAAATGCCTCAAAATTAATGTCATGGGGAAATAAAATTGCTTACAATTTTTTAATTCTCTTAAATTCCGAACTGGAAGCTGTTTTAAACAAAGAAACATATTGTATTTTTGTGAAAATCAAGAAATCATACTAACTCTAAAAAATAAAATGACACGAACTTCACAACTTCACCTAAAACATGCAAAACGAAATGTAGCTGCAGCTTAACATATTAGGGAAAAAATAAAATTGTAATAAAGTGACGCATAAAACGCGCCCTGTCCGAACGATTTTAAATAAAAAATCCACTTTTTTGGGAAGATTTTTTTTTAAGCTGCAAACAACTTTTTACTTATCAAAAATGATTTAAAACAGACTTCAGAAATACAGCTTGAGGCTCCAATGATGTCAGGCGATTTCAATTTCATCCGGTACCCAGTTTCTATTTATTCTGCACATAACCATTAGGCTTTAGATCCCAAAGTAAAATGATGCAATAACTTACCTTGCATTTCCGATCATCTTGTGAATATTTTTCAATTATTGGTAAAGAAAAAATGGTTAAGTCAGAAAAGAAGATCGAAAAAAAAAGACAATGCTCTTAAATTATTTCTAAAATAAAACGGATGCATATTTACTATTAAATAATTTTATTACTTCATTGATCATAGATGTTACATGTGCTGCAATTTTACACACCAATAAAGAATACAGGGCGTCAACAATAAGTATCGATAATAGATACACTGCAAAATAACATTTTTCGAGAATCAGCTGGTGTTAAATTATGCATCTTTCAACACAACTAGTAATGCAAAACCATGAAATAATTTTATGATTACTCTGACTAAACACTTGTGACACATGCACTTCTTTTTCCCGTACAAATAAAGTATACATGGCGTCAATTATAAGTACAGATAACAGATACATTGTAAAGTGAAATAAAAAAAATCAGCTGCTGGTAGGTAAATTATGCATTTTCCAACACATTACTCTGACTAAACACTTGTGACACACGCATTTCTTTTCCCCATACAAATAAAGTACACATGTGTTCAATAATAAGTACACACAATACATGCACTGCAAAATGAAATTTAAAAAAATCAGCTGCTGGTAGGTAAATTATGCATTTACCAACACATTACTCTGACCAAACTCTGACTAAACACTTGTGACACATGCGTTTCTTTTCGCCATACAAATAAAGTATACATGTGTTCAATAATAAGTACACACAATACATGCACCACAAACTAAAATTTAAAAAAAATCAGCTGCTGGTAGGTAAATTATGCCTTTTCCAACACATTACTCTGACAAAACACTTGTGACACATGCACTTCTTTTTCCCGTACAAAAAAAGTACACATGGCGTCAATTATAAGTACAGATAATAGATACATCGTAAAGTGAAATAAAAAAATCAGCTGCTGGAAGGTAAATTATGCATTTTCCAACACATTACTCTGACTAAACACTTGTGACACATGCACTTCTTTTTCCCATACAAAAAAAGTACACATGGCATCAATTATAAGTACAGATAATACATACATCGCAAAATGAAAAAAAAAATAAAAAAAAAATCAGCTGCTGGTAGGTAAATTATGCATTTTCCAACACATTACTCTGACCAAACACTTGTGACACATGCACTTCTTTTTCCCGTACAAAAAAAGTACACATGGCGTCAATTATAAGTACAGATAATAGATACATCGTAAAGTGAAAAAAAAATCAGCTGCTGGTAGGTAAATTATGCATTTTCCAACACATTACTCTGACTATACACTTGTGACACATGCACTTCTTTTCCCCATACAAATAAAGTACACATGTGTTCAATAATAAGTACACACAATACATGCACTGCAAAATGAAATTTAAAAAATCAGCTGCTGGTAGGTAAATTATGCATTTACCAACACATTACTCTGACCAAACTCTGACTAAACACTTGTGACACATGCGCTTCTTTTCGCCAGACAAATAAAGTACACATGTGTTCAATAATAAGTACACACAATACATGCACCACAAACTGAAATTTAAAAAAATCAGCTGCTGGTAGGTAAATGATGCCTTTTCCAACACATTACTCTGACTAAACACTTGTGACACATGAGCTTCTTTCTTCCATACAAATAAAGTATACATGTGTTCAATAATAAGTACACACAATACATGCACCACAAACTGAAATTAAAAAAAAATCAGCTGCTGGTAGGTAAATTAAGCCTTTTCCAACACATTACTCTGACTAAACACTTGTGACACATGAGCTTCTTTCTTCCATACAAATAAAGTATACATGGCGTCAATTATAAGTACAGATAATAGATACATCGTAAAGTGAAATAAAAAAATCAGCTGCTGGTAGGTAAATTATGCATTTTCCAACACATTACTCTGACTAAACACTTGTGACACATGTGCTTCTTTTTCCCATACAAATAAAATATACATGGCGTCAATTATAAGTACAGACAATACATACACTGCAAATTATTAGGTGTGCAACTTAATTCTCGGCCACAGGCACGACACATTAACAACAAATTATAGCAAATTGAATATATACCTAATGGGGGAAATAATCCCCATCGTGTTGGATACATTTGAGCCATTGGTCAGGAAGCTGCCGAATGCCACTGTGGAAAAAAGAGGGCTGTTTTGAGTTGATAAAGTCATTAATATTTGTGTGTACCTTTGACAGAAGTGAAGTTCGTACCGTTCAGGTGCTGTTGCTGGGAGCGAAAGAGGTGATAATCCAACGGGGTGAAGTCTGGAGAATACGCCGGGTGGAATAATCTCCCATCCCAGGTCGGTGATTATGTTTAAAGTTGTTTTCACGATGTGAGGATGTGCGTTATGCTGAAGCAACAGGACCGAACTTCTGCCCTTGCTGGTGTGTATGGCCTTTTTGCCTCCATTGCGTCACTCACACGAATGAGTTGCTGACAATAATGCTCAGCAGTGACCGTTTTACTAGGTTTGAGCAACTCAGAGTGTAAGACACCGTGCTGATTCCACCATATGTACAGCAACAACTTCCTGGCATGGATTTTTGGTTTGGCGGTACTGGGGGTAGGCTGACCTGGATGAATACACGATTTGCGCAGCTTAGGATTATCGTCGAGGATCCACTTCTCATCACAGGTCAAAATCTTGTGCAGGAAATCCTTCTTTTTGAATCTGGAGAGCAAGGACACAGCAACATCGTAGCGCCAAGACTTGTTTGCAGCTGTGAGTAGGTGGGCTACCCAACGGTCCTCCTTGTGAATCCATCCAAGCTTGTGCAGGCACTTTGCAATGGCTTGCCATGTTACTCAGAGTTCCTAAGCAAGCCCTAGTTGTGTGTGACAGGGATTTGCACCCAACAGTTGTTCCAGTTCCTCATCGTCAACTTTCTGTGGCTGTCCCGGACGTTCTACATCACGGAGATCGAAATTTCTCTGCTTAAACTGCTGGAACGACTTCTTACACATATTGTAGGACACAGCAGCCTCACCCAAAGCAGCACAGATCATTTGCTCGGCTTCTGCGACACTATTTTCCAGCTGAAACATGAACAGGAGGTAGTGCCTCAAATGTTGCTTTCCAAACGACATTTCTTTCACCATCAACTTTTGTCCCTTCTGCCACTACAGCTGTGAGCGGTTATGGTTGCCTGGATAACTTGGATGGCGCTGCAATCAGCCATTATTGCACGCAGCTATTTGCATTTGCTTTTTGATTGGAGGTTTAACGACCACCGTGAGCAACTCAATGGGCTATAAGCAGTCGCCCGTCCCTAATTTAGGGTCACTGGTTCCAGGGAAGGGAGAGAGCCAGTGCCGTAAGACAAACATAACATCCATGCCTGACCGGGATTCGAACCCGGACCCCTTACGGACGAATGATCAGAGGCCATCGCTTAGACCACTGCGCCACCGGGGCGGCTTGCCTACGTTCTACGATCGCTTGTGGTTAGGGACCGACAATTGAGTTGCACACTTAATAACATTTTTAATTTACGCATTCTTCATTTTCCAATACAGATTTCTATGCACACAGATATCTATGGGATCCAAATAAAGTATTCTGGACAAAGACACTGAAAAAAATATTTACTTGAAACACCACCACTTAACCCTTATGAGAAGGAACAGTCAATGACCACAGTAAATTTGATATTCTCCTGGTCAAGGCTGTTTGCAGTAAATAAAACAGTTCAATATATTTTTCTCCAAAGTGAATTAAAAATGAAATTGACTTTGTCAAAATATGATTTCATATCCAACTGTGGACTTCATGAAATATAAATTTGATGGAATGTAAACACTAAGGATCTGTATAACACCCTATTATAAAAAACCTACAAAGGATGTATCCATAACCCTAGAAATACCCTAAAATAGTTTAAGCATCTGTGGCAAGAGATTTTTTTTTTTGGTTAGCCTGTCCCCTGTGTTATCTTTATATCTTTAAAATGACTTCTTTCTTATCTTTTGAGCTTGAAATTCAGAAATTACATCATTAAAATTTGAAATAGAATTTGTCATTTTCAAAATAATGTATTGCCAATGCAGAAAGTTTTTTTTGACAGCGTTGTTCTTAAAGATTTCAGTCTTTTCAAAAAAGAAAAACAACATTCACTTGTACAGTTGCTAATTGGTAAAGTTAGAAATATTTTCAAAGTTGCCTCAACATTAGGAAATGTTCTCATATTTAGTTTACGTAAATTTTGCTAAGTGTCTATAATATTTTGAGGTTTCTGTTTAATGAGCAAACACTGCTGATATCTTTCAGCAAAATCATTATAATGCTCCTTTACAAGAAGCTTCATTTGTTTCACAGTTTATTATAAAAGAAACTTTGACTACAATATTTTCATATGAAACTTTCCTTCAGGTGAATTGTGATACCAATGCATCTGAGAGAGCATAGTGACATGTCACTCCAAAATTATCTCATGGATGGAGAGAGATATACTGGAGGAGTATCTCCATCATCAAGAATTTTTGTAATTTCCATTAGAAGAACAGAAAAAAACACTGAAAAAAATTTTTGTTTTCGCTAAAAATAATTACAAAATATTCTCCTACTTCATGTAAAAATAATTAAAAAATATTCTCCTACAAGGGGCAAGAAATCTGGGCTTGCACCCAGGCTGCAAAGGCCCTAGGTGTGCCCCTGAATAAAGATAAAATGCTTGTTTTCAAAATAAAGTGCTAAACATGTTTTTCAATTTTTATGACAATTTTTGCATTTTTTTCAGTGGTTTTTTTCTGTTTTTCAGATCCCTACACATTTCTTTAACTTTGTATGTAACCATCAAATGAACATAATACCCAACAAGGTATTCCCACATTTTTACCTTATGAATGCTGCAGGATAACCAATTGTGGTCTACTTCACTAAGTTTGCCAACCAATTTTTTTATGTGTCTGTGGTGGCAAATCTCATGAAACTGTGAAGTAAACAGTTCACCAAGTTTACAGACAGTCTGTAACAATGCTTCAGTAGGATAAGTCAAACCTTTTTTGACATCATCGAATTCTTTGAAATGCAAGAACAATGAATTCTCAGTTAAGGTTTTGTCACCAATTAAATCAGCAGTGCAAACTTTACACAAAAATTTGCCTGCTACATTTTTGGCGACAAACCCTGCTACATATGCAGCTGAATTTGTTTCTAAGTTTGAAAATATCCTATCTGAAGCAATCAAACTGTTTAATGAACTGTCTGGATTGTCCACATCACTGCTGTTTATCAGCTCAGGGTTTTCAGACACATTTAATGTATGCATGGGAATTAAAATTGTGTCATCATCAGGCTCACAATTTGCCATTCCACAAGTGCTAATGATACTCTGTGCCATGATTAGCCTTACTCTTTGTTGAAAGTCATATGCAGTAGGATGGTCATTATTACCCCCTTTGCGTCTGACAACAGAAAAAAAACTTTCCAAGGCATCTTGGTTAAACCTGCACATTAAAATGAAAGGAACATCAATTAAAAGTGTAGGGATCATATGCAGAAAGGCAGACAAAGTAATTTTGAGGCCTAATATGCATGGAAATGAGATTTTTCTACCTTTGGTGTCAAAGGATAATGATTTCACAAATTGCAACTGTTTCTTCCAGAATTCTATGTGAGAAGAATTTTTGTAACAGCAGACAACAAAGGCCGAGTTTTATCTTTCAAAACTCGACTGTTCAAACTGTCAAAGAGATCATTGACAGATGAACAAAAGTCAGCTGTGTGGGCGGCAGAAGAAGGTAGATAACTCAGTGCAGTCAGCAAACACAAAGCTGATGCCACTGACTGGCTTAGCACCTGAGTGGCAAGCTTGACATTCATGGCACTTAGCCCATCCACCTCTACGTGCCGTCTTGATAATTTAGGAACAACTCTGTGTTTCTGCTTGGAATCAAATTCATACAAGGCAACAATATGGTCCCATTAAGCAATTTTGCTACCTGAAAACTTAACATTGTATCTCCTGAAGTTGTTCCTTACACATTTTATCAAATGTGGAACATCACACAATGTGAAGATCTTTTGACCTTCAAATATGAAAAAAGGTCTCTCCTCATTAACACCAAATTCCACACCATACAACCTTTGGTTGTTGGACCCTTGGTCACAGACAATTGCGATGGGTGTTAACCCGGAAGCAAACAATTTTCCGAGTGCTTCCAGGACTAACACCTTCAGAATTGCTGCTGGTGTGGTATCGGCTGAGAAAAAGTACCCAACAACCTGTTTCCACTTTTTGCAAAGCCCACGAACCTTAATAGCAAGTACGTGTGTTGCAATACGAGGAGTATCAATAATGTGGGAACCATAATCCTCAAAACCATCTACAGAATCTTTTTTCCTATTGTACACTAAACCTTTTTTTAGCCTCATTTCATCAAATGATATAATACATTTCTTGTCATGTGGTTTCAACTTGCTGGCTACTAAACGGATGGAATCCAGCACAGCAGCTGAAAATCCTGGCTCCATTGCAATACCTGATACACATTTCAAGAGAGTTTGTTTACTTGGTAAATGTAAAAAACTCTTGAGTGTGCAATATGCTTTAGGACTAGCAAGGTAGAGCTGAAGACATAAAAATTTGTCATCTAGCGACCACCTACGCCCATAGCGGGAAACACTACCAGCAGAGATTTGACATTTGATGAATTTGAATACATTTTGAGACACTAGAGGCTGAATTATTTCCAGAACACTTTTGATACTGCACTTAATGTTCTTCTTTGCATATTTTCTCTTAAGATAATAAAGCTTAGAAGATAAAGATTTAATTTTTGCCGTTTTAGGCGTTATCATTCTATGCTGAGAAAATAACTGCCTTCTTGGCATATTCACAATATCAGGAGTGTTTGGGGCTACATGAGTAGCCATAGGGACTGCTGGATCTGGGCTCCTGCTCACTGCAGAAACAGAAGCTGGCAAATCTTCAAAAATGTCGGCATTCTCTGATTCATGTTGCAGCTTTTTCATCATGGCCTCTCTCATACTTGGTAGGCTTAGGACCCCTGCCAGAACTGAAGTATTAGCTGAAAGAACACAAGAGATTAAAACCTCACATTTTCAATTATATGAAAAAACAACACTTTTTTTCTAAAACAAAAAATGTAACAATACTTGACTTGTACAGTACAACAGAAAGCATACATGAAGCATAAGTTGAAGAACCCATTCCACGAATACGCAAATAATGTAACACACCAGGGACAAGGGAACTGTCTTTCTTTCACACCCCTGAATAGCTTTATAAATTGCCAAACTGAACCCCAATTCTATGGGGGGGGGGGATATCCTAAGTAGATTTCATGAACCCAGACCTAATGTCATGATGGTTTGGCCAAAAGTAAAAAATCTCAGGAAATGCTACACTACAGCAAAACCACTTGAAGAAAAAGGGTCAAATAAAAACAACAAATACAGGAACAATAAAAAAATCTATATATTAATTCTATAAGGTTTTTTTTTACTGCGAGTCCTATTTTGAGAAAACGGCTGAATGTAAACAGAGGTGTTTGCAAGGCACATTAATCAAAGTTAAACATCTGGAATTCCGGGTATGAAAGATCACCCAAACCCGGAAATCTGGGTAAGACCCGGAACACAAGCAGCCCTGCGTAAAGATATGGTTGTGGTATCAAAATAAAGGTCTTACCATTTAGATGTGTTAGTCGAAGAGAAAAAGTGAGATTGGGGGGCAACCGTTCGGGTTGTGGGGAGGCAAAGTTCCCATGTAAAGTCTATGGGAGAAGGGTGCAGTTGACATTCGGTCGCTTGCTGTAGACTCGTGTGCTGTTGAAGGCAGAAGCATGGAGAGACTGAGATAGTCCAAAGTCTTTTCTGAGCAAACCGTTGCGCGATACAATGCTAGCAGGCATTGGTATCAAAGTTCTCATCCGAACAGCGAACACTCTCGAATACCTGATTGCGTTATGCTGTTGGACTGAATGATGTATATATACAATTTAATATTCATTCAATCCAGTTTATTCACGTAGGTAAGACGTTTCCCATTATGTAAAAATGTAAATAAACATTCCGTTGACCATTGTTAGTGAAAATATTACGGGCGACTGCTTATAGCCCATTGAGTTGCTCACAGTGGTAGTTAAACCTTCAGTCAAAAACAAAAAAACACGAACCTAGACTATTGTCTGGTTGAATGAATTTGTCAATCAAATAAAGTTCACATTTGTTGTTTCATATGAGTTTATTCTCTGAAAAAACAAAACAAATAACAACGTCGATTTCGACGGGTTTCGTTTAGTTGGAGGTTTATTTGTGCTACGAACATGATGATTGCTTGCTAAGTTACCCGGATGCAGGTTTGCCTTTTCTGCACAGTGGAAAGATTAATTTTATTAGCAATTTAATCTTTGAACTAACAACACAACTTGGCTTCAGATATATGCACAAATATAAAGAAATCTCATTCAAGTTCTTTGGATATAATTTTCAGGTCTGTAAACATTGATTTAAATATTTTACTCACTGAATCATAATTTTTGAAGTAACAATGTTTACAAATTCATCGGAATCTTGTTTTTCCATACAATTTGAAGTGAAATACACAGTGCATTCAAAAAGTTCCAAGACTCCCGCTCGTAAAAACGTACAGATGGCGATATCTCTATAAAACCGGCGGAATGACGCAGCAACGACCTTCAGCCACGCGTATCATGTGATTCCAGTTATTTCTGACTACTTCTGCCTTTTATTTCTGCAAAAAAAATTTATTTCTGCAAAAAAATTTTTTTTGGCAGAAATAAAACAGTTAGGTTATATATTTTCAGTTCCACATTCATTCACTTGCACAATCAAACATTTAAAATTTACTATTAATTAAAAGATTTTTGTAGAAAGAGTTATACTCATCGGATCAGGAGACAGCGAGCGCTTTCTGCGGTACTTAACCGCCATCTTCGGGCCACTATTTCTACATGAGGGTTCCTCGTATGTGTGTAGTTTTGGAGTTGCATGCCGGGAATTGATGGGAAGGTTTGCTGCCTGTATGTGTTAGGTGATTTGTTTCCAATGTGTCGCCACTATTGGACGAGTTGGTAGGTATCAGTTGTAAGTATAATTCTAATGTGTGTCTGTATGTGTTAGGTGATTTGTTTTTAATGTGTTGCCATCGATTGGATGAGTTGGTGGGTATCAGTCGTAAGCATAATTCTTTTGTGTAGAAATTTTTGGGCTATTATTATTTGTTCGTAGAAACAGGTGCAATTTTTTTTTCTTCTTTGTTAATTTGTGTGATTTTTTGTAATGTTCTTTTTTTGCCTTTTTTTATGGATTTTTTATATATAAGTGATTTCCAGGCTGTGTCTAGTGTGGTGGGGACTTGTAAGTTGCATATTTTATCTTTTTTTTTTTGTTCAATTATAACGCTTTCGGAAATTCTTAATTCTTTTTCGTTTGTGTGGGTGGTTAGTAATTGAATATTTTCAAAATCAGGGTATTGTTTATGTTTAACATAGTGTTGGATAAGTGCAGTTTTTTCTTCTTTTTTGTTCCAGATTTTATATGTTGATGTAAGCTTTTTATTAATCTATTTTTTTGCAGCCAATGTATATGTGGTCTTCAGAACTCTGTGAAACAATAGGAATTTCATACATGCCTGCTGATTGTAGTATATTATTGTTACTTTTTTCTTTATAATTAAGTCACCAATATTTTGAACTGAATGTCCAAAAATAATGTTGTGTTTCTTCATTAATCTTAAAAATTTTCCACTTAGTCCTCTAATAAAAGGGAAAGAACCTGAAAATTTTAGATATTATGCATTTTTAGGTAAAAGTACGTTAAAATAATGTGTTTTGTTTAGTAATTTTTGTATCAGTTGTAATAGATGTCAAATGTTTTTGTTGAACTTCCTGGTGTGTCCTGATATTTCGTTTTACATCAATAAAAACAGTAAGGTTTTACCCTTAAAGAAATCAACAGTAAACATGGATTCATGCGAAAGTACATATATTAAGCCAGTTAAATGTATATGGTTCCACATGTGGTTTTTCTGGAACTTAGGTTTATCCTTAATATAATTTCTTTTCTTTTGCTTTCAGGCTCATCATTATAACTGTCGAATAACATTCGGGAAAGCTATATTTTGACATGACAGCTGCAAAACCCAAAATATGAATGGATCTCTTTCTTTCCTTTGCGTAGACCTAGTACATACCAAAGGTGGCTCTATAGATCATAGGGCCACCTTTGCAATATACTGAAATGAACAGGTAGTTTAAAACTAAATTCACGTAAGAAACATAATTGAATATTATTTTAATTCCCACAATTTCACATGTCTTATTGTTAGTCTAAACTGCAAAGGAACATACCTGGATTTTTAAAAATTGTAGGAATGGCAGACTTGTGGAGAAAGTGTCTTTTTGTTGAAGCATAATCATGATCCTGGAAATGGAGGGAGCATACTTTATAATGGGAAATGTACAAAGAGTTTGGATATTTTGCTTCCACAGCCCTAACAGTTTTGGGACACATGTGTTCACGGCATGCCGAAATCCAGGATGAAAATCTAAGAAAGAACAATGTATTACACACTTTGTAATCAATACATAGAAACATACCATTTCAAATGGTATTAAGTAGTGAAAAACTATAAAAAAACAAGTTCCCCTAAATATATATTGTGTCATCACACAACTGGCATTTGTGTGATGACACAATATAAATTTGGTGCTTAGGACAACAAGAAATTAAACAAGAGTAATGAGCAAAATAATTTACAGCTCAAAGTGAATTCCATAAAGAAATTTTGCTGTAATCTTAAGAAATTGCATTTTTCATATTTTTTCATTACATTAGCACTTTGTTGCACATTGCATTAAAACATTGACAACTGACATGTGTTTGTTAAGCAACTAAATTTTTTTAAACACAAGTTACCTTTTTTAAATATTACATTGCACTAGCTATGCAAAACATGCAGCTAAATGTTAACAATGCTCTATTTTAGGTAAATAACCAAATAACCTACAACTTAGATAAATGAACATAATTTAAGAATAACGAACGCGATTTTTGCCAAAAATTAAAACATTATCCTGAGAAAGTAGCAAAATAAAGGAGACTCACCTACTTGACTCTTTGGGAAAAGAGAAAAACCTGCGGTCAGGGTGAGATCTGTTTTCTGATTTGCAGATTACACAAATCACATGACGATTCTTTTTCCTCCTGAAATATAAAAAGATTTCATTTGTTATTTCTAGTATTTCATTTCAATTTAATTTTTGACATCTCTAATGAATCATAATCATCATCATCATCATCATTGTCAACCATTATCAATCCACTGCTGGACGAAGGTCTCCCCAAGTTTCCTCCACAACGGTCTGTCTTGTGCCAGTCTCCTCCATGTCACCCCTGCATACTTTCGAATTTCATCCACCCATCTCCCATGTGGTCTTCTTCTGGGTCTTTTCCTGTCCCTTGGAATCCAATCTAAAATTTCAGCTGTCCATCGATGATCTGTCCTTCTGGCAGTATGTCCAGCCCATTGCCATTTCAGGGATTTAACTCTGATCATGATGTCTTCCACTCTTGTCATTTTTCGGATCCACGAGTTCCTCTTCTTATCTCTCCTGGTTACACCAAGCATGCATCTCTCCATGCTTCTTTGAGTTGTCTGCAGCCTTTGTATGTCTCTTTTAGTTAAGGTCCACGTCTCCGCACCATACGTAAGCACTGGAAGGATGCATTGATCAAACACTTTTCTTTTAAGACATAATGGCATATTGCTCTTGAAAATTATGCTGTTTCTTCCAAAAGCTCTCCAGGCAAGTTTTGTACGCCGATTAATTTCTTCATCAATGTGACCCTCACTTGATATCTGCTGTCCAAGATAAACGTACGTGTCTGTTATCTCCAGCTTTTCTCCATCAATCGATAAATCTTCATTTCTTGTAAAAGCATTGAACATCACTTTTGTCTTCTGAAAGTTCATTTTTAATCCCACTTCTTTACTCTTGTCAGCAAGTTCCTGGATCATACTCTGCAGCTCTGATGGGGTAGTTGCAAAAATGACTACGTCATCAGCAAAACGAAGGTGGGTTAGATAATCTCCATTAATCTTTATCCCCTTGTTTTCCCAGCTCAGCGACTGAAAAACACCCTCCAATGTGGCATTAAAGAGCTTCGGAGATATGGTGTCACCTTGTCTCACTCCCTTTCCAATTTTTACGTGTGTTGTATTTTCAAACAGCCTAATCTTTGCACTTGCATTTTCATAGATGTTATTAATAATATTAATGTATGCATCTTCAATACCGCAGGTTTTCAGAGCCATTGTAACTGCTGATGGTTTCACCGAATCAAAGGCTTTTTCATAATCGATAAAAGCCATGCACAATGGAAGTTCATATTCCCTCGCTCTTTCAATTAGTTCTCTCAGCACGTGGATATGATCTATTGTGCTGTAGCCACTCCTGAATCCAGCTTGTTCTCTCGGTTGAGCCATGTCCAGTGTTACCTTCAAGCGGTGTGAAAGAACTTTAGTGAAGATTTTATAAACTACTGATAGGAGGCTGATAGGTCTGTAGTTTCCGAGATCCTCAATGTCACCTTTCTTATGTAGCAGGATCATTGTAGCGGTGTTCCAATCCTCAGGAATCTTTCCTTCATTAAGGCATCGAGTGAAAATTTGGGCGAGTACTGTTTCGATTTCTCCACTTGCTTCTTGTATGATGTCTACAGTAATTCCATCTTCTCCTGGAGCTTTTCCTCGCTTCATGTTCTTGATTGCATGTGCAACTTCTGCTGGAAGGACTGGAGGAACTCTGGTACTGGTATCTTTCATGATGTCTGGAGTGCATATATCATCCCTTTCATATAATTTGGAGTAGAAATCTTTCACTCTTGTCAAAATTTCGCCTCTATTTCTTGTTACAGAACCATCTTCTTTTCTCAGTGCCATAACCTGTTTTCTTCCCTTACTGAGATGTCCCTTTGCTATCTTTAGGCTTTGGTTGTTTTCAATTGCTTTCCTCACTAGTTCACAGTTGAATTTCCTTACGTCTTCAGTGATACTTTTTCTTACTGTCTTGCATAGCTCTATATATTCCACTTTGGAAGTCACATCTTCTTTAGTTGTCCTCATCTCTCTTCTTTTTTGCATCAACATTTTGGTTTTTCCTGATAATTTGTTCACATGCAACTTGTTCTTAGACCCAGCTAATTTTGTTGCTGTTTCCATAAGAGCTTTGGTTACTTTTCTGTTAACTTCAGAAATGTCCACTTCTTCCGATGTTAGGCCTTCTAAAGCAGAGAACCTGTTCTTCAGTTCTAACTTGAAGGTATTATGGTGTTTTTTAAGGTTGGTTATGTCAATAGATTTTGTTTGTCCTATGAGCTTGCCACGTTCAAGTTTAGTGTTGAGGTGCATCTTACATCTCACCAATCTATGGTCACTACCTGTGTTGAACTTGTTTAGCACACTGCAGTCTTCTATGACGAATTTTTTGTTACACATAATAAAATCAATTTCACTTGTCGTCCCATTTGGATGTCTCCATGTCCATTTCCTGTGTGGCTTTTTCTTGAAGAAGGAGTTCAAGATGAAAAACCCTTCTGCCTCTGCAAACTCAACGAGAGTATTTCCACGCTGGTTTCTGTTGCCATGACCGAATTTACCTACCGAAGTTTCATTCTGTTGCCGTTGTCCTATTTTTGCATTGAAATCTCCCATAATTATTTTCAAGTGCTGCTTACCTTTATTATTTAGATGACAAATTTCCTCATAAAATTCTTCAATTTCTTCTTCAGGATGACTTGTGGTGGGTGCATAAGTTTGAATAATCTGAGCCTGGTATCTTTTCGAGAGTTGGATAACAAGTCGTGCAGCTCTGTCAGAGGAACTTTCAACTTCTACAACTTTATCCTTCAGTTTCTTGTTTATTATAAATCCAACACCACTAGTTCTGCCACTATCTGTCCCACGATAGTAGAAGAGATGTCCACTTTTCAGTTCGATGAGATCTTCTCCTTTTCTCCTTACCTCACTTAGCCCCACGATGTCCCACTTGATCCTTTGTAGTTCCTCTTCCAATTCAAGAAGCCTTGAATCAGAAGATAGGGAGCGTCCATTGTAAGTAGCCAAGGTCAGCATCAGATGGCAGCCTAGTCCGGTCCTCCGGGGATTCTTAGCACCCTCTGCCTTCATGTCGCACTGGCCGCTGCCTTGGCCAGGTACATTCCAGCTGCCGGAGACTGAGGGCCAAGATTTAAGTTGTGGAATCATTTTGGAGGGGTTTGGCCATAATTCACCACGCTGGCCAAGCGGGTGAGTTATACGCAGAATTTGAACTTAGCAGGCTGCACACATGTAGTAGTGTAAGCAGTGCTACCTTACTACACATGATTATGAACAAACTTTGCTTAGGGACAAGCCTCACTAAAAGGATACAAATTCCACATTCACGTCTATACAAAAAAACAACAATTGTGGATACAGTTACTTGCAACTGGAATCGTAAATCACCTCTCCATTCCATAGTAGGGATAGTTGTGATTCAGTGATTAGCATTCTCCGAATTGTGGCGCGCAAGATTAATAATGCCACAGAAGGTGTACCAACCACATGACCAGTGGTAATCATGCACATGTGAAGTTTGCACATAAAATTACCTAATGATTAATATCTCATAGTGGCTAAGCGTCATAAAAAATAAATATGTTTTCTGACCAGTGAGTCGGAGGATATTGGAACAGTGTAATAACTTGAAATAGTTTCATTCTAGTTGAGCCACTGAGTCAGTTATGTAAGATCAGAGGAAGAGTTATATGTTTGCCATTTGAGTGATGTAGCAAAGGAGCCCTTGTATAAAGAAGAAATTTTTTGTTTAAGTGGCTAGCTATTCAAAAGTATTTTAGAAAATTCTAGAAACCCTTAAAAAGGGAAATAAAATGCTTAAATTGTAACGTGCAGCCCTTAAGGCTAAGTAGTAACTTTGTCTGAAGGTGGGTACTGGAGAAAAAAAATTCAGGTGCTTACTGTACATAGTATGTATTCAACATAAGTCGTATGGGAACCATGGATACAAATCTCTATGGCAGGTTACGATTTCCTGGCAAATTTACCTTACATAGTTTTCTCCTTTGCTGCCATAAGGCAGTTTAAGAATTTTATTTTGTAAACTGACAAGGAATATCTCTCTCATCTTTCAAGCTATAATTATAAACATAGCATGTCTGTAGTACTCTCTAATATGCTCAGATGACTCTGTGTTCAATTGAAATACTGCGGAAGTCTAAAACTAAAAGAATAGTTGTGTGTGATATTTTTCTTTCTTTGATTGCAGGTGTAACGACCACGGCGAGCAAGCAGTTGCCTGTCTGTAATTTAGGGTAACTGGTTCCAGGGAAGAGAGATAGCCAGTGCCGTAAGACAAACACAACATCCATGCCTCACCGGGATTCAAACCCGGACCCTTTCGTACGAATGATCAGAGGCTGTTGTGTGGAATAGTGTTGCCCTTCTGACTCATACGTTCAGATAACTCCCTTCTAACAGCTGAAATATTGCGTGAGGGAGTCTTAAAAGAAATAATTGTGTGGGATAGTGTTGCACCTCTGACTCTGGAGTGAGCATAACAAAAAGTTACATATGAAATCCCAATATCTTATTACCTTGTGAAAGAGGTGTTTGCTATATTATTATTACTGAATGGGTATGAAATTATGTCAACTAATGTTAAGTCCAGAAATTGAATTTTCCTAAATTGTGTTACTCTTATGCTCAGGAAGGCCAAAAAGGTCATCAAACCAGAGTTAACTTTGTATTTGTTTTTTCGTTTTTTTCAACTGCCCGCCCTGAATGTTGTGTTTGCAAACAAATAAAACTACTGAAAAATTTATTTGGCACTCATAATTTCGGAACATAGCATGTCACAGCTCTGACTGTGGCTTTGGTCTAAGGATTTGGGAACCTGGGAAAATACATATTGTATAACCATTTTGTCCTGCTATTGATCTATATTGGCCACAGATTTAATACACAGGTAAAATAAATATTGTGTAACACATAAGTTACACATGTAACACAAATACTTTAAGTACTACCAGGTGCAAGTGTGTGCAGCAACAAACAAAACCACAAACAAGAAAAAATTTAATAAGCTGTGTACACATTAAATATATTCTTTTTTTTATTGAAGGTTTAACGACCGCCGTGAGCAACTCAATGGGCTATAAGCAGTCGCCCGTCCCTAATTTAGGGTCACTGGTTCCAGGGAAGGGATAGAGCCAGTGCCCGTAAGACAAAAACAACATCCATGCCTCAACGGAATTCGAACCCGGACCCCGTTCGGACGAATGATCAGAGGCCATCGCCTAGACCACTGCGCCACCGGGGCGGCATATACATTCTTACACTTTGCTTAGTTTCCACCACAACACCAACATGGCGATTGTAGAAAAGTACCTTAAAGTAAAAAAAAAAAATGCCCTGCTTGATTTGGGAGGTATGAAGAGGAAGTTCTATTTCATTAAACAGCTGACACAAATTTCCAATTTTTAGTATTAACTAAAATATACTATACCTAATTTTTATTTAACCCTATTTTAGGGGTGTTTGGTTTATATGGAACCATTATAAATATTATTTTGCATTGCAGGTGCATCAGCAAGGCCACATGATCAGGGGAAATCACACACATGTGCAATTTGCACAGAAATACCTACAGATAACTACTTTATAGTAATACCCGGTTGCTTGCCACGAATTTCATATTAACAATATACCTTAAATGTCAAATGTGCTGAGGCCATTTTTGAATTTCAATGGGTTTTGTTCGTGTTACCCTGAAGTATTAAAAATTGTTTTCGTGAAATTCTCAGAAGCACATGAATGGGTTTCCACAAAACGTACACGTTAGGTATGTAACCTTAGTTATATTCTTTACTTAATGGCTGTGAATCCTAAGAAAACATAATACTGAGAATGATTCTACGTAAAGGCGGGAAAAATGATTAACCTCCATGTCAACATGCATACAATTGAACAATGTAAGGCTCAAAATGTTTCCTTTAATAACACTTAAAAAGGAATGGGAAAAAAACCCGTAATTACTCACCTAGTAGATTTATCATTTTCTTCCATCAAAGACATGTCTTGCTTGATACAGACTACCAAAATAAAATTGTAAGTCCACTTGAACAATTGCAGATCACTGAAACGACTATAGCATATATCGCAGAGCTAGAAGAGAGAATTGAAGAAAGTCAACAAACACAAACGCGCATGCTCAGTCCAACTCAGTCTGCTCCGGCATCAGCCTGTATGTTGGCTTCTGTGCACTGCATGTTTTCCCTAAAGATACGGCTGCGCTAGTTACGTCTCGCTGAGCCTTAACTTCTTCTCGTTAGATATTCTTTGCTAAAAGCTACTGTACGGTTCTTCATTCTGGAGGGGTTCATAAAATTTATACTTCTTGAGGTCACTTCAGCAGCATAAAATGCTATACGTAAGCAGCTGTTCCAAGAAAAGAAGTCTAGACTTTTGATTAGCAGGAGCAAACAGCTTCTTGAAAGTTTCTTTTTACTTAAAGAGTTAAAGCCCTAGTCTCAATACTTCAACATTCTTCCTTGGATTTCGCCATTTGATTAAACTTAAAACCCAGCATATATGACGAAACGAGCCTCTATGACAAAGATATCCCACTGCTTACACTTTCTTCTTCGTAAATAAAAAATAATCACCTAAATACAGAGCATGGGTATTGTAAATAGTCAAATTGCTGTGATGACTTAACTTAAAAAAAATATTTTTGAATTTTGACTAGTGAAGCGTTGAAGAGTAATTTCACCGGTATTCAAAAATATTATTTCACGTACAAAGATTCTGCTCGAGATATTACATTTTGAGCAGTCTGCTTTTTCTGACAGTGCAATAATCTTAACTGAGGCGTATTCTTTTCTTAATTTTCTTTTTGAAAAGGCTGGCAAAAGGACGTATCGAGTGTTGGAGCACCAGTAAAGTTCTAATGTCACCGAATGTAAAAAAAGGAACGTTCTGAAATTTTGTGATGTAAATATTCATCCATCTGTCCTTATTGATCACAGACATTCAGATGAACTATTCAAAGGAGCATTTCAGAAATCTTTAAATATTAGTAACTTCAGCGGGAAATACTCGAAATATATATTTATATATGCATATATCTGTCACTCAAGCTCTCCTTCTAGAGTTCCATTACAGGGAAATGCC
Organism: Macrothele yani; assembly: GCA_039090855.1. NCBI lineage: Eukaryota > Metazoa > Arthropoda > Arachnida > Araneae > Macrothelidae > Macrothele > Macrothele yani. Next base: position 140,130,415 of record CM077015.1, read on the forward strand.
TATATCCTGCATATGTTAAGATGCAAGATTTCGCGTACATTAATGACCATCTCGGTGGTTGACCTTCTTAAATTTGCTACTGCTGTTGATGAGAACAACTAAACAAGGTATATGCATTCCGTAGCCTGGTCTGCGTGCACATAGACATTCGGCAGCAAAGCATGAATAATAAACAAGTCGTACGTTCGACACTCTTTTTATTTAGAAATTCACTGACAAATAGCACAGATTTATTCTCATAAGGTAGGTAAAATTTGCGGAAAAATTTTATAAGCCTAGCTGCAACTCTCATATCAGTGTCATGATCGGTGTTGAAAAGCACCATACCAAATGTTAAAATTTACATTCACATCTTGATAGTTCTAGTGGTTTCGAGAAGTGAACTTTTCTTCATCTTTTTCAAACGCAGGCATATTTTTCTTTCTGTTTACTTGTTTCGGTGCTTAACGACAACTGTGAGTATTTTTTTTTTTTTATTGAAAGTTTTTTTTTTGTTTTTTTTTTATTGGAGGTTTAACGACTACCGTGAGCAACTCAATGGGCTATAAGCAGTCGCCCGTCCCTAATTTAGGGTCACTGGTTCCAGGGAAGGGAGAGAACCAGTGCCGTAAGACAAACACAATATCCATGCCTCACCGGGATTCGAACCCGGACCCCTTTCGGACGAATGATCAGAGGCCATCGCTTAGACCACTGCGACACCGGGGCGGCGTGTGAACAATTTGACGGTACATAAGTAGTCACACTTCCATAATTTAAGGCCACGGGTTTTAGGGAAGGTAAAGAGTCAGTGCCGTACGGCAAGAAAAACATCCATGCCTCAGAGGATTTTTTTTCGATTGAAGTTTTAACGACCGCTTTGAGCAACTCATTGCGCTCTAGGCAGTCGCCCGTTGCTAAATTAGAGTCACTAGTTCCAGGGAAGGGAGAGAGCCAGCGCCGTAACACAAACACAGCATCCATGCCTCACCGGGATTCGAATATGGGTTTTTCGGACGAACAATGAGAAACCCTTTCTTATACCATTGCGCAACCGGAGTGGCCCCCACGAGATTCGATCGCAGACCTATCTCGGACGTACCGTCAGAACAGGGCTTAGACATTTGCGGCACTGTGTCGGCACGACCATTTTAAAAAATCGATGTCAAATTCGTCACTTGTCATTGTAAACAGCAAAACTTTTTAAAGGGGAGACTTACCAAATTAAAAATAATTGCGGTTATAATTTGGTCTTGTTTCAGTTAGAGAAAATATTTGTCAAACAGAAGTTCCGATTATGTTTCTTTTTTTTCAATTATTTTTTATTTTTTTTTTATTTTGTGGTTCCGTTATCAGTCAGTTTAAAACAACAAACTTGCTGAATACAGTTATCTTCATTTAAATATTAGTTTTCAGAATCTTTGTTTACAATTCCCAAACAGCAATGCATTGTAGAACAGTATGCATGGGAATATAGAAATATGAATGTTGGTCACGGGAAATGCACTACATTGTTTAGATATCTGACATTCTCCCTACACATTCAGTGAAAGTGTGATTCAGAGATAAGTAACCTTGGTTCAATCTAACGGTTGCCAAAAATACAATATATGTCAAAACGCTTCCTTTTAGAGAAAAGAATATTTAATCTGATTTCTGACAGTAAAAGAATGATTTTCTGCGTAACCCATTACGTTTTAACCCAAAGCCTGAATCATTCCTTTAAATTTCTAAACTCCCTTGCTATGATGAGGAACTCTGCCAAGATGAGCAGCATTCTTTTTGAGAAGTTTCCGTCTGAGCTATTTGTTTTCCAAGTATAAGAATACTGAAAGAAAATTTGCTTTAAAATGTTATTATAGCTCTTCTGATAATTTTGTAATGGGACTTTTTCATTAAATCTAGCAAAACCTTCCTTTTGATACCAATTTGAAAAAAATCACAACAAAAAAGTTCCATCAGTATAACCCTTTAAATTTCACTTTTCATATTAAATGTTGCATGCTGGAAAGCGTAAATTCAATCGTATTTATTTAAATAAAAAAAATCATTACATTTTTCTGAGGAAATCGGTGGTATGGTGCGAACTGAGATATAAAATAAGCGAAGTATTACTAAGGACTGATAAGTACTGAAAATAAGGATAGCATTTTTGTAATGTATTTACACTGTGTTCCATGAATTATTGGAAAAACAGATATATCATGATAACTTGTAAGATAAAAGAAGGAAATGCCCGAATTTAGGTATATAACGTGAAATGTAAAGTGGAGTCACGGTATGGTACGGAAGTTAGTTAGGATTGCGCCGGTTTATACAAATGAGCCGAAGCGTTAATGGGATAAATGCGACTGTGTTGGTGACGCCCTTTACGAAAATGTAAAGGGAACGGCATGAGACGATAGATTTGTAGTAATGGCTGCGAGACATCATTGAAACGATGAACTAAGGTAGAGAGCAGCCGGAAAATTTGAGGCAGGTCACAGTCAGGATGGAAATTGACACATGGCTGCATGTGAGACTGCTTTTGGTTCACAGCGGGTGTACATAATTTGAAAATCCACAAGTAACTTCCAGAAGGTACCAAAATAGAACATGTGGGGTACGACTTCCGTGGATGACAAATGTGTTCCATTAAATTCGCGGAGAAACAGGGGGTCTACCTCTACGATTCTGTCATGTGTCCTTGCTGCAACTGTAAGAATAGCTCTTCCTGTTTCACCCGGTTCAGGAAAGTATCTTTTAGCTACGCGACCTGCACTCTGTGTGCCCCTTACCCACTACCACAGGAGGTATTATTTGAATTTGGCATGTTTTCACGCCTTTTAGGGTGACAATCGATGAAGTTCAGCATTCTTCACAGATGTGTCCATATTTGCCTTTCAGATCGATTCCAAGAGTGCTCTGATTGAAAGACAACGAAAAATATGCTGTCATTCTTCTGTGATCTGACAATGAGGATTTCGTTGTTGTGGTACCATGCAGGTGAGTTGTGGCATCTCCTTAGGCCGACGACCAGACCTTTATATATTAGTTATAGAGCACTTCCATAAGTTCATGAATAAATACAATAACTCATTTCGTATCACTAAAGAGCACTTTATATTCGGATAGCAACAAGAAATTATTTCCCTGTTATTTATTATTCAATTGCATTGTTTGAAAAAATAGATCCTACTTTTCAAAGCACCTTAGAACACTGCTTTCATCTGATACTTGTAAAGCTCTTTAACTTCACTCTTTTTCTCAAAGTTCAGTATTATTTTAGGAATATGTGATACTTTAATCTTGAATAGAACTTTTGGAAAGTGTTAAATACCAATTTTAGCTGCAGTACATATTCAAAATTAAGCATATCAGCATTTACATAAAATTACTTTTCTCATTTTGTATTTAAAGCCTAACGAAAGTCGCATTGGAGAAGTATTTTTTATGGTAAAGGTCTTTTAAAACAATGAAATAAGATTTATATAACATTTTTTTTACTGGCAATAACCTGAACGCTAGCAGATTTATTTAAGAATATTGCATGCATATACCAAAGTTTCATTACTAACAACATCCAAACGCACAATCACAGGTGCACCCTGTGAAAAGTACGCAACAATGGCGCTGATAGTAAGAAGAGGTACAATATATGGTAGAATTAAGGTGTTCATTCAGTATTCAGTTGCATTGTTTGCCAATATTACATATAACCTTTACATGCAAACGGTATATATAATATTATGCACACACGGATAATGAAAATTGCGCAGCAAAAAGGAAGCATCAGATTGAACTGAAATTTTATGGACGTAATGATACAGATGAATGATGCACACGATGGCAAAACAGAGCAGTAGGACAATTACCGAAGGATCGGTGGCACACAGTCCAGTCATTTTCAATAGCGCGTCGCCACGCCTCGTGCGGAAATACAGGCTGCAATACTTTGCGGCATGGGAGCAAACGGACGCCTGATGTTGTTCTGCGGCCGACTAGAACACAGGTGTTGGACGGTGTGCATCAAATCTCGTGCCGTTAGATTGTGCCTTTGATCTAGGGACCTCCACATCTGGAAACGATGATTATCTGTCCCGAAAACGAAGCGGCATTCATCACAATACACCACACGTCACCAGTCTGTGCGTTCCACCATGTCGCACTGGCCTGGCACGACTGCAAACGGAACCGGCGATGTTCCAATGTTAATGACAGTACACTTAAAAGGTGCTTGGGTCGCAGATTCGCTCTGACGAGGCGTCGAGAAATAGTTCGTGGGCACAAGGAACCGCTACATCTACCTGTATAGTGAACCGAATCCCTGTGTGATTCGTTCGTGCCTGGCGCACGATCCGTCCATCCTCTCTACCGGTGGCCGTCCTGGTCCGTTCGGAGATTCTCCACCATCTGGCAGTGCCGTCTCGTGTCTACTGCTCTCAACACAGTCAGACGGTATGGTCAGAACGTTCCACGTGGCGGGCTGTACAGCGCGCCGACTTCCCTGCGGTTTTCAGCCCGATGATCAGGCTTCTCTCACAGTCCGTAACTTTCGTAAATATATGTCGACTCGGCATTCTTATCACTCTGTACTCCTGCTTGCGTCGGCAGATGCTTTTCGCTTTAGTTTATAAGGCAGGCGGTTTGTGCTTGTAGCACCACCACATTGTGTGCGGTCATTCGCAATCGCACCAAACGTGGATCATTTGCATACCAGCAGGCGCCTACCTATCTGCAAATTTCGCGGTTATGACATAATTTCTTCTAGGTGGTCAAATTTCATTATACGTGAGTGTATTACATATAGCTTTAAATTAGCTTTTACTGGATCCAAGGAAAGGGATAAAAAATATGCTGAATTTGTATTTTTTACATGCCAAAATTTTATATATTAATAAAAGTTATAAAGCCAAATTTTTTGCCAAATTTTAATTCAAATTTATTCAACAAATATATATAACGTAATATATAATTTTATTTAAATCCGGTTTTCATTTCATTCCGGCGGAATCCAAAGAATGCGGAACCATATAAATTTAGCAAAGCTTTGCAACATCACAGTGAAATTCCTTTCTCTCAGAGAACAGGTTTCTCCTACTTTAAAACCGCCTAGGAAACGTCATCTATCAATAACTGTGCTGGATGAAGAGGCCAAAGAAGAGGAGGGTAAATCCAAAATTTAGCTTAAAGCATATTTTAAGGTTAAAATGATTAGTGGGAAGTCTGAACCACATTCATGGTCTCAAGAAATACTTATATCAAAGAGCAAAAACTTTATGACCAGAGCGTCTTTATCTACATTGAAGAAACTGTAGGTGTTAGACGGCGCATTGCGAATGTCGCGTAAGGAAAAAATAACATCTGCGACCGTGCGCTGTTAATCAGTGATATTCTTCTTCTGTAGATCCCAAAACCAGAAAATTTAGGTGAGTATGAACAACGCCAAATTGTGATAGCCAAAAAACTGGGTAATGGCTTGCTTTTTGCTCACAGTCAGTCTTGGTTAGTCCCTTCAAAAAATGGTCCCATGATGGTAGGAACACGAACAACAAAGGCGTGGACTGACCACTGTTCCTCAATCTTTGTAGTGAGTGAAGGATATCCCAGAAAGTACGACTCAAAAAAGGAGCACTGCGGCACAACTCTCAAGTTGTTTGAATCCCGGTGTCGGGAGTCATGTGTCACAACACAAAGTTTTCGAATACTGGTAGAAACAGGGCTTTGGAGACACAGGCATATCCGCATGTAAACCAAAGTGTTCAAAATGAGTAAAATCTGCCCATGTAAATCGCCGAGTCGAAAGTGCGCGATTTAGCGTAGAATGTGGGTGAAACTTTCACGCGAGCACAAAATCTGAACTTTGAATGAAAGGAATATGGTCGTATGGTCTAAGGAATCTCGCTTCCTCTTGCACCATGTAGACGGACTGTTAGGTGTCCCTCGTGTAGCTCAGAAAGTGCTGGAACCAATATCTACCATAGGAAGGAAACAAGCGCCTGGAGGAAATGTAGTGCCATGAGGAAAGTTTTGCTAGATTATCTGGGCCAATTCATGCATGTGCAAGAAACCATGACGTCTGCCACCTACCTAAAACTCATTGCATACCAATTACATCCCTTCAGGGCAAAGGTATTTCTTCAAGTAGTGCCACTTTTCAGCAGCTAGTGAGCCATCTCACACTACACGGGTTCCTCGATAATAGTTAACGGATCATAAGAAAGATTTACAGGTATTGTCGTGGCATCCACGTTCTTCAAACATCAGTCCAATCGATCATCTCTGAGTGATTTCGAAACAGTAAATCCAATCTTCCGCCGTGTAACCAAACAAATTTCAGGAGTTAAAGAATATGCTTGAAACGTGTTGGTACAGGATGCCGCAAGACAACTGTGAGATCTTTGCAGCTTCCATGATTCGTCAGATAAGAGATGTTTTGGCGGTAAGTGGACGACTAACATTGTATTAAGAAAGCAGTCATGATGTTTTGACTTATCAGCATATTTTGCGGAGAGCTTTGGATGAAATTTAAGATTCTGTATGAAACGAACATTTTTAAAGAGGAAGAAGTTAAAACAGTTAGAAAAAAGAACTTGATTTTCTTAAATATTTGAGAGCGCATTATTTCCATTACAGACAAAGCAGTTAAAAATGTTCCAAACCGCAAACCGAAGCCTGTTTCCAACTTAACACCTGTTGTCCTTGCATTATTAGATAATTCAAAATTTCAAACATCGCCAAAACCTTCAATTTCAAAGTGATTTTTAAACCCCTAAACAAAATGAACACTTTTGGGTAAAGGACTACGTTGAAGATATAAGGTGTGGGGAATCTACCAAATCCCACCTGAATGTGATTTTCTATATATAGGAAACACCCATAGGGACGCACCTTTTTGACTGAAGTAGCACAAGACCTACATCCGGAACTGTGACGTAAAGACGTCATCGATGGCTAAACATCGTCATGAAAATGTTCAATGGTTTCTGACCAAAGAAAGCAAAGATTATTGACAAACCCACTTAAACACTCAAACTTGAAATTTCGGAAACTTTTCAAGTATTTTGAAATGCCGCGCAACTTGTCAACGACATGACATCTACACCATTTCTGTCGAGCGCCTGAAAGCAACTGAGATAATTACTTGACAGTCAACACAGTTGATAATATATTATCAGATTTGAATATTTATGTGACCTTTGTCCTGGTGAAACTTGGCCAGAATAAAAGAAAAACTCTGGTCCATAAGGAACAAAAATAATTGTGCATAAATATTGTTTGTACGTATTTTTATAGTCAGCTCAACAGAAGTAGTCACCAGGTAATGAAACTTTACAGTATATTGCCATAATACTTTTCTACAAAAATGGAAAACCCTTTGTAAAATTTTCGCAGGTTTGGGGGTCATATTTTTAAGAAGTTTCGCCTAAAACTGACCCCTTTAATGTGATGCCGCCTAAAATTTTCACAATCTGTACAACTGCTAAAATTTTGTAGACACAGACACTAGCAGTTATGCCCGTTCTTTGAACGATGAATCTATAAATTTTTTAACATATTATTAAAGAAACGAAAAGTAATTTAAGACCCGAAATTGTTTCACGATCTAGAACAGGGTCGAGATGTCAATGTATACGGTTTGACATAAAACGGATCAGCCTTTGGCACCCCTTAATTTTAAATCAAAATATTACGGAATTTGTACAGACTTCCAACGTTTCTAGCACTGGAACTCGGAAAGTTCAAGTCCACGTGGCATATCCGCTTGAAAGTTACTGACAACAAAGCTGATCATCTCAGCTTTACAGGTACGTACCTCTCCACTCAGAGTTCACCTTCTTGCGCAACGGTCCTTTGCGCTGATGCAAATATTTTGTAGTATCCGGATACAACTGATTATAAAGTGGATATGCCTAGCTCACGTAAGGCATTTTCTTGATGATTGTAAATTAAATGTAGCGAAACACTCACACCAAGCAGCTGAACAAAAATTAGATTAAACAAAGTATTTACCTTTTGTTAGCTAATTTTTAAAACATCGGTATTTCTTGTAATGATTCTTAAATTTATGTAATAATATAGCTTAAAATATATTTTCCATTCGGTTTTAAGTTAAGTTCTTTGTTAAAGAAGTGGCTGTAAAATGTTTACTAAATAGATATTCTTAAAATTATTCCACACTTTTGACAGCGAGCGGTGTAGTGGTAAAATCCCAGATACTATGATACGCCATTTTTTTTGAAAAAATTGCTAATTTTCTGGTACACAGAACTCCTGGTGATTCCTCAGAGGTGCCTTCTCTTTACCTATGTGCTAAACAAATACCTCTCCCCGCCCGTTCATTAACAATTTCAAATCGGTTCTGTGGAGCAGTTGTAGTTAGCTGAATGGGATTATGAATGAAAGGGCTTTGGTTTATCCGCCCAGTACAGTTTCTTCAGCATTTTCACTAACTCCAAAAATGCATTCATGTAGGTGGTTTTACCCCGCATTGGAAAAGGTGACAACGGTCCACTTACATATCATTCATGAAAATAGAAAGTGAGGGAAAAATTGAAGTATCGGTGGAGTAAATGAGGTTAGTATTGGATTACGGTGAAAGCATAACAAGATACTTCACATATTTTATGATTAACAAAATATCGGATCAACGAATGTCCCAAGTATGGAGGAGGTATTGAGGAAATGAGTCATTCACAGAGGCAACAGGATGTCGATACCTCGTGCGCAGGAGCAAAACGAAACCATAACTGTCGGTTCGCACCACAAATGCAACATATTTAGCTTCGCCGTCGTACAAGCCTTCACTGGCGAAGATGGAAAGCTAGAGCCTCCATTAATTTTCAAGAGGGAAATAGTCCTACAAAAGTGATGACATTTTTACTAGATAACTTTATTTTAAATACACCAGACATGAATAATAATGCAACGCATAAATAAATGACTCATAAATCACACATTCCATCATTTCATGTCCTCCACTATTACCTTGAAAAAGCCTCCCAGTAGAGTACGAAAGCTTAGCGAATCTTTGTGACTACACCACAAAAATAAACGGATTTAATACGCGTTTAATTTCTGCTAGATGAGTACTACTACGCTCAGAACAAAAGAAGAATGGATAAATTTCTGACTACCGAGTTAATAAAATTTATTTTTTAGAGATATACGGTTCGTCGATTAAAACAACATTTCAATGCATAGTTTGAATCCTATCTCCGGTATTCCAACGATTTAGCAATGCGTTAATGGTAAGTTATCATACGTTGCTATGACGAGAACAAACATCGAGACTGCCATTGAAGGTTGCTGTGGAGTAATGAACGAGTATTACTGTTCGTTCAAAATGCTAAGCTCTGGTAACCAGATTTTAACTGTCTCGCATTTACGAGTGGGTGCTTGTGGATTTTAATGAAATGGAACAATATATAATTCATCATTGCTTTCGTAATAGATCCATTTCCATTCAACTGATGTTAACAGGAACTGTGTTATGAGAATATGCAGTCAAATGACAACTGTGGAATATAGTAACTATGGCAAACTGTATTTTGAGAAAACAACAATGTCCCTTCAAAGTCGAAAATATTTTCCTTCATTTTTTTTTTTTTTGCTGGAGAAATCCCGATCAAAATAATACTTATATGCTTACGATATGTTTTAGAATTGATAAGATTTTTATACAATTTCTTCTTCAAATGCCTTATAATTGACAGATATAGAATTTAAATCCGTATTACCTATTTACAGATTTTTCTAAACGTCATGTATAGAGAATGCTGTAGATTGTCTGTTCTACAGTCCCAATTTATTTTGTAATGCACAGTCTCTCTTGTCCAGAAATTTGATTACAATATTTAACCTCTAAAGTATAAATATATTGTATACTCGATTTCTTTCTCTGTTTACTTCTATCAATGCGAATTCAATATGTTTCCTTTTATCGATGCGGCCAATGTTCGTGTCGCAGAATATCGTGAAGGTGATACCTAACTTGTGAACTACATGGCGTCAGGTAAGACATCTATTTTTTTAAGCATTTGCAAAAAATGTTCTTAGCATTAATAGAGAGAAATTATATGTAAATCCTTTTATTTCCTCAAACTGTAGTTTTGCATAGCACTGGAGGGGTTTATACGATTTGTTTTTTTGCAAATGTCTCTTTTTAACAAATCCCAGTTGAAGGAATTATGCTGCTTTCCATTCCTCTTTCTAAAGGATTGAAATATTAGAATGATTTTGAGTAACTAACAGTGCTTTTTAAAGTAAATAATATTTTTAAAAACGTCTTCTTTTTGTTTAGTTTCTGTACGAGTCATTTGAAAAAAATGTTTCCATCAAGTAGATTTTAGTGTAAACATTATTTGACTCTTTAGAAATAATGACACATTTCTGAGAGGAACAAACTACATCATCATCAGAGAGCAGCGAAATATATTAAAATATAACGACAAAATTCCAATCTTGTATTTTCTTCCCAAGCGTTTACTACCCAAAGGAAGAAAGAGCAAATGCTACACTTAAAATTTTTACCTGCATTAGTCACGCACAGCATCACACATATTATCTAAATTTCTTCGAAGGAATTTTCCGTATAGTCATCAAAGTCTGAACTTTGGTAGCAATTCCTTTTGATCTGACAGTATATACTCGTATTAATTTGTAGCAGTTTGACGCATCTAGAAATTAAAATTCATATCAAAATATTCGTCCAATTGCATCTACCTACAACTGAGATTTACAACCGATCTTTAGATCCTCTATGTATTTAGATAACGAGGCTTAAGTTTATCTCACTACCAATTGAACTATTCATATAATTCATGCTATGAAATTCTTCAAAATGATGGTTTCGTGTTTTTTCGTGATCAAAAACCAACAGAAATTTCATAAATTTTTAAATGCGTCGTTTAACTTAAAGTAACCTTTGTGAACTGATTTGAAACGATTGCAGATGCGAGTATTTTCATCTTTCTTTACTATTTGTAGAATTATGTAAGACTAAATTAAGAGATTTTTATTGAGATGCGTGATTGCAGTTTCGCAGCTTTTAATTGTATTTTATGGCACTGACTTCAATAGAACGGTTTTCTGGAGACTGTACAGACTAATACCCTTTTTGCTGATGTAGTATTTGATTTAATTAAAAAGGTACGTATTGTTATTAAAAATATATTTAATGTTCAAATATAAAATTGACTGCGGAACGGAAAAAGTATTTTATCTATTTATTTCCAACGGTAAATCTCACCGCATTTTATGAAAAACCATCAAACTCTTCACTCCTATGAAATTAACTTAAAAATTGCTTGGAAGTTCATAATATCTAAAATATTTTACTGAAACTTTGTTTCTTTCAGCATATCTGTAATGCCTCAGGTACTCAGATAAGACTATAATTAACAAACGACTAAATTTTGTCCAGAAATAAGAACTTCCGTTTGCGTCATTCATTATAACAAGTTAGTAAAATCATGCAATGCATTGATTATGATACACTTTCAAACATACCAGAAATCATTGCTCAAGGTGAAAATCATCCAAATACGTGGCGTCAGTAAATAAACAAATACATCGCTCTTTCCAGGTTCCAGAAACACATAGCAACCGAAAATTGTTTAGGTGCTTTGTGTTTCTGGAACGTGGAAAGAGCGATGTATTTATTTATCATTACTCAAGTTATGAGGATAATGGCTGTGGAATAAATCTCGCTCCTGTGCCCTGACCTTTGATTCCTTTTCGATTATACTCAACAGAACTGGTTCAGTATACCTCCGAAATAACATGATAAAGTTTTGTGGCAATCGAAGCAATTTTACGCAAGTTATGATGCATAAGGGCTATGGAACAGATCCCGCTCCTGTGTCCTAACCTTCGACCTATTTCGCCCATTTCCGACAGGATTTGTCCCCAGCGAGGTCCCTACAACATACTAACATTTCATCCAAATCGAAACATTTTAAGATAAGTTATGACGCATAATGGTGATGAAAGTGATCCCGCTCCTATGTCCTGAACTTTGACCCCCATTTCGCCAATTTTCAATATGGTTTGTCCGCAGGTGGTCCCCTACCACATACTAAAATTCAATTGAAATCGAAATTTTTTTACGTTAGTTATGACGCATAAGAGCAATGGAATGGATCCCGCTGATATGCCCTGACCTTTAAACCCATTTCGTTCACTTTCAATAGGGTTCCTTCCCAGGTGTTTCCCTACCACATAATAAAATTTCATTGAAACCGAACGATTTTTACCCGAGTTATCGTGCGGACGAACATACGCACACAACGCGTGACGTAATGAGCCAAATGGGAATCGCAACCATCTGCTCGCAAGAGTGTGACGTCATAAAACTTTAATAGGATCCACACACAACGCGTGACATAATAAGACAGATGGCGTGACCGCGCGCCAAAATCTGAATTGCGAGAGTATGACGACATAAGATTTCTAAGCATGGATAACCTTAATGGTACGAAGCCATGATACTAAAAACGTCCTAATTCGGGGTGGTTATTTAACCCACTAAACGAATTTTCCTAAAGTCGGGATCAAGCTTAATCGATTTCTAGTACCGGAAAGGGGTAGGTTAACGACTTTCACCAAATTCCTTTGAGCCGTTTTTGAAATAAAATTTACATACATACAATAATTGCTACTTTAAGGTAAACGTCAAGTAATTTTGCTTTCTGAACTTCAAATGGAAATATTTCTGTACACAATTTCTTCCCAGTTAATGCGTTCCCAAGGATGAAAATTTGAACATCGATTAAAATAGCTTTATTTTATAACTTGGAATACTTAATATTTTCTAAAAAAACCCCATAATTTTGCAATCCAACATTTGTTTGTCTACTGACGTCATCAAAGTACAGGTCGCGCCGTACATTTTCTGGTTTCAACACCACTAAAGGAAAAGTTATTGATTTTTAATATAATTATGGTTGTGCTTTAGAAAATATTAAGTATTCCAAGTTATAATATGAAGTTATTTTAATCGATGTTCAAATTTTCATCCTTGGGAACACATTAATTTTGAAGGAAATGTGTACAAAAGTTTTTCCATTGGAAGTATAGAAAGCAAAATTCTTTGACGTCCACCTTAATAACATGGGATAAGGGCGATGGCATGGAACCCAATCCGATGTCCTGACCTTTGACCCCATTTCGTCCATGTTTAATAGTAGGTGGTCCCCTACCACATACTAAAATTTCTTCGAAATCGAACCATTTTTACGCGCGTTATGACGCACAAATGCGATGGAATCCTTCCCGCTCTTATGTCCTGACCTGTGACTCTATTTCCCCCATTTTGAACTGGTTTCGTCCCCAGACGGTTCCCTACCTCATAGTAAAATTTATTTGAAATCGAACCTTATTTAAGCAAGTTATGACGCATATGGGTAATGGAATGGATTCTGCTCCTACATCGTGACCTTTGACCCCATGTGCCCCATTTTCAATAGGATTCGTCCCCAGGTGGTGTCCCCTACCACATACTAAAATTTCATCGAAATCGAACTATTTTTACGCTAGTTATCGTGCGAACAGACAGACGGACGGAAAAGCTGGAGCATATACGCTTCTTTAACCTACGGTTGGAAAGCGTCAAAAGCGGAGAGGTAATTTTTCTTTGGTGATTTTCGTCTGTTTTTTTTTTTTGCACCAGTATTTTCACTTTGAGGGTACAATGTCAGAATCTTTAAGCAGAAGGAATTAAATTTTACCAAATTGTTGTAGAAAATGTTATTAGCAAACAGATGGTATACCATCTAAATAATATGAAGGAAATCAGCTCAGTAAAAATATTTTTGAGCGTTTACTACTTTTCACAATATGACACTACCTCTATCGCAAAATTTATAAATAATTTGGCATGCATCTAATCTGCATAGTTTATTATATATGGAAGCTCTGAGTTATCAATGCAAAAATTGGAAAGGTAAATGTTGCTCAGATCGCGCGTTTCATTGTCTTTCTTTATAAGGTATAACACGTTGTTATATGATATTTGAAGAGTTTTGCTTTGATTTTTAACTGTGCTGATGTTGAAGTGAATGAGGAAGTGTATTGGTAAAAATTTGCAATACGGCATGCACTTAAATTTGATCTCTAAAGAAAGTAAACGTCCGCATATTTAAAAACAAATCATCAGTATTGAATCTTAAAATAATTGAAGAAGAAAGAAGACAACGAATTTTCGGTTGTAATGAACACGTTTTTGAATCCGCTCCGAGGCGACTAAATTTTTCAAAATTATTCATGGTCAAAGGAACCTGTTAGAAAAAAAATTAACCGATTTCTACAATCAATGAATGAAACCTCCAGAAATATGAAGACTTATTCACGTCTGAAGCTTATATTACGAAAAATAAGAAATGGTGCTGAAAACATTTCTCAAAACGGAAAAACATGTCAGAGAAAAAGGAATTTTGAAATCAAAGTGTTAGGATATGAAATATAGAGGAACACATTATGTACCTAATCGACCCGCATCGAAAACATTTTACATAATAGTTATAACGAAGACTTTTTCAAATACGTGAGGTTATTTTTGATAACAAAACGTATGCTAAGGAAAACTAATTGCAGTAATGCGTATATTGGAGGCAGAGATAGCTGGAAAAAAGTTTTGACATTTCCGTCCTTTATCACGAAAGCTGTACGTCATATAAAAAGGATAACATTTTCACCGTGAATAATGTTATACGGTGGGAAAAAAACAATTTTTGAAGGGGTCTTTAGACACGGAGATACAGCTACAAACATAAGTGCACAAATGCCACCCAGCAATAAATAAAACTGTTGATTATATAAAAAAAACTCCACAAGTAGAGTCAACGTGTTTCACAAGGCAAACTGTATCTGAAAGTAAAGTAATATTTTCAGTCGGATACTTAGAAGCAGATACATAGAGGAAAACATATTAAATGTTTGCGCCACTAGTGGGAAAATTACACGTCGTTGTGACAAGGATATGCACACAAAATACTTTTATTGTTTGCAGTATATTCCCGAATAAGAATAACTTTTTATCGGACTCACAGTTTCGCTGATATTGCTGCAGGTATGCTGTTACCTGAAACGTAATGTTCTAAGAACTATGTTACCAGAGGAACACTTGTGTGAGAAAATGAGTTGAAGTTGTTTGTGCAACGTTTCGTACCAGGAAAGCTGTCTCAGGAAGAAATAACGTTTTATATCTGACTTTTTGAAGCATAGCTATTCGCCAAAACTGGAAAGCCAGGAATATAGCTCTCACATTTCAAACTTTCCAACGGGAAAAACATTTCTTGAAATCGGACTAATAATAGCAGAGATATGTTGATCAAAGGACAACTGACGAACAAAATGATAACTTCCTATCAGCACATACATTTTTTTTTTTTGCAGAAGAGGAGCTAAAAATCGCGAACTAAATTTTCTCAATGTGTATCCAGCAATTTGTGTGAATATTTATGACAATGGCAAAATATGTTACCTGTTGACGCACAGAGAGAACTAGATAATTTGCGACATATGAATACAAATGTTTGTTAACATGATAGCTAAAATGCTTTAGGTTAAACATTATGTCTACATATTAAAGTAAATATATTTTATGTTTAGTTATAAATGCTTTACGTTTTACTTATTTTCTTGTTCCGATTTCATAAATAGCGTGTTGAATCAGTTCAGAAATCGAAGTGTGATTTCACGGAACTATTTATTTTGCGGGGATTTGTTCTTTATTTCCAAACGTCGGCCGCTCTCTGCTAATTATTGTACTTTATAATGTTTACATTTAGGCTGAGGGATAGCAGCACATTAGCTCTTCGTTGGTGTGAGCTCATCACGTTGGCACGCGTAGTAAATGTTAGTTCCAGTGTATCGGGGCCCAGTAAGTGTTTTGTTTCGAAAGTCTTTTTATTTGGCTCAAAGATGTAGAATTTTCGATAAATTTGGTAGGTAAGAGGTTACGTGTGGTGTGAACACACAAGATTGCTTCCAGATTTCAAAAAACTTTCAGAGTGGATAAGTGCCATCCGTTCACAATTCAGATGTTGAATGAAGCACGTTTCAGTGAATTATACTGTCGAAATTACTGATGTTGAATTATACTGTCAAAATTTCAATAAGCCATTTCTGATTTATGATTTACGGAATATGAGAAATGTGCGTCGCCGAAATGCTGTTACTAACATTACATAATTCCGACGTTACTTTTCAAGTATATGTGATATATATTTTTTCCCAAATGCCTAAGCAGAGTCACCAAATCAAATATTATTCCCATTACGTTTCACTTCTCAGTAAAAACATCAGCTTTCGTAAACCATTTCGTCATGTATGGGAATGGGACATTCGAATCTTCGAATTCTCGAATTCCGCAAATCTTGAAAAAGATTCGAGATTCGAAAGCTCGACTCTTCGCGCTTTTTTTGTCATTCGAATCTTTCCAATCTTAACCTAAAAAAACTTGGCGCTTGGTGTTTGTCCTAGAGCGATATTTGTCCGAATTTTTGTCAGCATGAAGAATTATGACATTAGAAAACAATCGAAGAATATCATCTACGGTGTGCGCACAGCTTTTTGAAGTAGTTCGTTAGTTCCAAACCGGACGCAACAGTGACGGAATTGTTCAGCCAAACAATGAGAACAACCGCCGAAGTGACTAGCATTTCCCATTCTAGCCACCATTACTCAAGTATAGTGAGAAAAGTGACTTAGCCACCATTCCTCAAGTATAGAGGAAAAAGTGGCTTAGCCACCATTCCTCAAGTATAGTGGAAAAAGTAATTTAGCGATATTTTATCTCTTTTCTGGCAGCCGTTACCGTGGTAACGAGCGAGAGAACGGAGGGACCTTGAGCCGCGCCGAGCACATTACCCAAGTTACTCTGTTGCTCAACTTTTCTAGATCTACTTAACTCTCCGAAGCATCTGACTTGCAAAAGCTATCAGTATACGCTCAGCGTTATCCGGTCTGTATTTTATGTCTAAATCTCAGCGTTTCTTTCGCTTTACTGTTTTTATTCCTACGGAGATTCCTACCGCTAACCACAAGAGTTACGCATATTTAGGAGCGCTTTATGTTGTGCCTGTCACACAACCATCGCATCTTCTATAACATGCAACGAATGTCAACACATGAGATGACATCATCTCAAGCATCTTCTAATATCTGGAACTGTTTTCAAACTTCGGATAATAGAAATTACGAAAATTGCAGTCTGTGTTCTGCAAAGATATCCAAAGAAAAAGGGTCGCATACTATTTCAACAAGGTGGAAACGTTTAGAAGCCTAACATTCATTCAAACTTCAAGAACTGAAAGATAGAAGTTCAGTATCCCCATTACTGACTCTAGCTTCACCCGTAAGCTCTTTGACTGTCAGAGTTGACTTCCGATTGGAAGAAAATAACGACCCAGATGATCCAGCTGTCACTGGGAGTCTTGCATCAGTTCAACTCCTAGTCCAGGTTCAGTAGCTTATTCTTATGCAGATTAAAGCCCTTTCGAAGAAATAATATAGCTTATTCTTATATGAATAATGCCCCAGTAGAACGCAAAACAGTATCTTCTAGCAACCCGACTCACATAGGATTTATTGATAAAATTCAAAGTTTTAAGCCTGGAGACAAAAGAGCTGAAACAATTACCACATAAGTCGCCGAAATGATCTGCAAAAATAACGAACCTTTGTCCACAGTAGAAGATAAATGTTTTAAAAAGTTTATAAACCACCTTCAGCCAAGACATATCATCCCAAGTAAGAAATACTTGGCCCAAAAGGTAATACCAGATATGTATGAAGAAGGAAAAATAAAAGTTCAGAATATTCTGGATAAAACCGTGTTTATCAGTGTCACAACAGATATGTGGACATCGACATCTTCTGACGATTACCTCAGTTTCACAGTGCACTTCATTAATGAAAACTTTGAGTATCATCACTTGTGCTTAGAATGTATTCCCTTTGCAGAAGTTTGACTTACAGCACCTACAATAGAAACTTTCATTACCAACAACATGAAAAAATGGAGTCTTAGAAAAAGTTGTGTCTTTCATGAGAAACAATATGCCTAAAATGGTTTTAGTTTTAGAATGCAGTATCTTTAACCACTTGCCATGCCTTGCTCATACATTTCAATTAGTTCTCAAAGATGGTTTGCTAAACAAGAGTGAAATTAAGAAAATAATGCCAACCTGTCTGAGTATTGTGGGACATTTCAAGCACTCTTCTAAAGCCATGAAAATCTGACGAGCTTCTCAAGCTAAGCTAAGTTTTAAACCCCATCGTCTGAAACAAGACGAGCCGAATAGATGGAATTCTCATTTTTACATGATTATTCGTCTCATGGAACAAAAGCAAGCTGTTTTATTATCTGCCTTAGACTTAAATTTTCAGATAGATCTTAGGGCTCGACAGTGGAAAACTATAAAAACAGTTATACGGATCCCAGATGTGTTCGATAAAGTTACATTTGTGGCCCGTTGCAGCGAAGTTACAATCTCAGAAATAATTCCTTTAGTGAATGGCACCATTAGTATTCTACAAAACTTCAAATCTACTTTAGGTTCCGTACAGGGTTTTCGAAATGACTTGCTTACATCTGTAAATAAGCGCTATCAGTCTGTTGAGACCGAAAAGTTGTATTCTCTTGGAACTATACTTGATCCCCGAATCAAAGGAACTGTATTTTTGAGCAAAAAAAAAAAAAAACCTTGAGCAAGTTGAATAAGCGCTAGCTAGCCATTGAAATTTCTGATATTAGTATTTTGCAAGCAGATGACAGTGATCTGCAGTCATCAAAACACAGTCAAAGGGTAACCGTTCAAAAATCATTAACTCGGCTAGACGTTCATAGCGTGTGGAGTGTTACTGTACTCAATTGATGACACAATCTACTAGCGGTGAGCAGAGTTAGAGTTTTTCTGCTGAAGAAGAAATATATGCCTACTTAGCAGAAACAACTGCTTTCACCATCTGCGGTCACCTTTATATACTGGAAGAACAACAAAAACTATCAAAATTTGAGGAAATTCTCTAAAAAGTTCTTAATCACACCACCATCGACTGTAACGTCAGAATGTCTATTCAGCATGTCAGGTGTCGCAGCTGATAAAAATCGAAGTAGACTAGACACAGAGCGAGTTCTCGAATGCTTGTGTTTTTAAATAAAAGTCTCCATTAAAGGTTTATAATTTTTTACATTGCTCTGAAAGAGTTCAGCGTTTATTCTTTTTATTAACTCTTAAAACGAAAATATTTTTGATTTTTCTAAATTTTCTGGAAAGAACTTACTCAATTTAGTGTTCCATGTCTAGTGTTTATCTACATTAACTCTTAAAATAATACTCCCCACCTCTACACTTACTTTTATTTAAAAGGTATTTGGAACTTTCGTTATTAAAGAAAAATGTCAAAAACGTGAATTGTTACTCAAATATTGTTTTGTCAAATTATGTTCAAAAAACGGAAATGAACCTCAAGATTCAAAAGTTATGTACTTCATTTTGTAAAAGTAAATTATAAATTTCATTTCTATCTTCTTAATAACTGTGGATATATTGTTTGAAAACTGTATTCCTTAATATTTTTTTCATTAAACACATAATTAAAATTTTGCATTAATTAAAAAAATTCAATTTAAGTAGAAGTATTTTCTCTCCCTTTTTTTCTTACAATTATTCTTACATGAATGATTCAAGAGTTTCGAGAACATTTTAGGATTCGGGTTCGGTTTTGTGAAAATTTACGATTAGTCCTTCTTCTATTCAAGAATAAGAACATCTGATTTAAGGGAGGCAAATATTTTATAAGGATGTTTAGAAAATATCCGGCCATGACCAAAGAGTGACAAGTTCCCTCTTTAAATGATGTCATGGGGAAACCAAGGCTTCCGATTGGTTTCTAACGCTCTCCTGTACGACGTCACGTAGATCACGGACGTATCGGGTTGTGTAACCTAAACGTGATGTCACAAACTGAGGTAGCTCATCTCTCCAATGTCATGGCCTTGTATTTACTAGGCGGAGCATGCATGCAAAGATGATACACAGAGACTTGAGTATTGCATATAATAGATCTCCCTTTGTCTTTGCTTCCTTGGGAGACATTCCGGCACTTTGCCGTGAATGGTTGTATTTTAAGGAAAAAGATATATAGTAAAGCCACTACTTAACTAAATTGCAATCATGTGAAAGGACCTCACATATTCCGCAGAATTATCAAAAAAAATTTTTTAGTAATATAGTTGCAAAAAAATTTACATATAAAAATAAAAAATTATTTCGTCTTGATAGTGATGAAAATGTCAAATGAAATGTCAGCACGCCGTGCTAAAGCATAAAATTTAGCATTTCATATTAAGTATTGATTCACCGATTAAAAGCTACAAGAACCCGGCAACTGCGCACCGAATAATTAGTATTCAGAAAAATTTCGTAACTCAAACCAGGACAAATGATACGAGGTAGTAAAACTATTTTGGTGAGGAACACTATCTTTTCCATTCAGACAGTCCTGATTAAGAGTTTCATTTTCAAAGTAAATAACACTGGGAAACAAATGTTTACAAAAAGCTTGCCCTCATGATTCAATCAATTATTTCTCATAGATTTCGAGCTGCTGAACATGAATGTTTCTAGGTAATCCTGATAAATTAAACAATTTTAAACGATTTCATCAGGAAACATATTTTTACGGCATATGATATTTCAAAGGCGAATTCTGAACTAAAGATCAAGCACGCTTTGGTTTCATAAAATTTTTCATTTGGAAAACTCTCACAAATAATATATTTTACTACATTCGATTTTTTGAGGAACTCTATACGAAAAAATCAGGCTTGGTAAATGACTGCAAAGGTATTTCACTTATTTATAACTTGAAAGAAAAGAATATTTTCCCGTCCGTCCCAAAGAACTATTTAGTGTTTGATGCATTTCCTAGTTGATTGAATTTGCCCTTTGCTTTAATATACTACAGTACACATAAGGTAATTACATGGTTAATACATCATTTATCTGTTACAGTAAATTTTAAAATCGGACAAATTGATACACTTTGAAAGAATATACTTTTAAAAACTCATGCTCAAAAGAATTATTTCTGTGAGCATAACACAAAAAGAGTACCAGAAAGTTTGCTATACTGTATTGGAAAAATTCTTCAAATAAAATTTTTAAAATTTTAATTAAACGTGAAATCACTATATTATCAAGTTCTTTTAAACTTATTTCACGAGTGTTAGCTCAAACTCAGTTTAAAGCAATGCCTTTGCAAATTTAGACAATCCTGCAGCGAAGGCGGGCAGGATGTATCCATCACTTCACGGACTTTTGTGGTGGAATGCCTTAATCCTTCTTACGAGTTCTTTTTTGTCCTACAATATCTGCCAAGCTTTTGCTCGCCAACGGTTGTATCGGTTTATCGTCTTATTGCCTTGAACGTCCCGTTCAAGGCAATAAAACGATATCAGACTTAAACTATGAAACATAAATAGAATAAGAGGTTAACCCTCTGACCGATTTGGAAGCGCCTAGCGTGTTAAAAGTCTTCCTTGTCTGAAGTGGCGTGGTCGTCTTTGGCTAGTTCTCTCCCTACTATTCCGAAGGTGGTTTGACATAATCAGGCGTGACTGCCCTGATATCGTGAAACGGCTTGCACGCGTAAAATACGTTCATTTGTATCCTACGATTAACGTCTCGAACACAATGGGTGCGTTTCTAAGCTAGGAGCAGCAATTTTTAGGGTAAGGTACTCGCAATCTCTAGTTCCTCTTTTGTACTCAAAAAAGCTACCTTCCCATTCGCCTTAATTTACATTCTTTAAATGAAAGTTGCTTTTGCATTAGTGTGTGTCAGTTTGTAGTACATTATTTTTGTTTAGAGAACATGTGTTTTACAGCTTAATACAGCTTTGCCTACGCATAGAAACAGCATCATACACTTGTCCCGTGGCGAAACAACATTTCTACCATTAGGATGAACGGGTTTTCTCATTTTCTATTTGGTTACATACATACACAAGTCTCGTAAAAAACTGATGGAAAAATGGAGAACGACAATGATTCATAGTACATTTTGAATTTAACTTCTTGCTTCTGCGACAGTAGTAGCAGAAAAATAAATTCATGAGGACGAAGAAACTGATTCAGAGGAGCTGTGCGGAATTTCAGAGGTCACGAAATGGTATACAAGAAATGATTCAATGCCGACATTTCCTCCTACTCAATTTCCATTCTTTGGAGTCAGTGGATTAAGAGCAAATATTTCTTACAGAGAAAACTCTATGGAGGTCAACTTATACACTGCCGGACAATTGCTAAGAACGGATGACAATAGCAACGATAGCAACCATAAAATGGAAGGCAGAAAAATGTGGAAATTAGCATAAGTGCGGGATACAGTAAGACGTGTTTTGCGTATGCAAATTTTGGGTTGCCGAACTTGTTTGTGACGTCATAGCGCTGATAAGAGACATAAAGGATTTGACGCGTATTGACCGTTGTTGTTCAAACGCAAAGTTGAAAGGAAAGAATCAATTGACGAACTTGCAATTTTCAGTATGTCTTCCCGACATCACCTAGATTATTATAAGCGTGGCCGTATTATTGGCAAGATTGAAGAAGGGCGAAAAATAACAGATGTTGCCAGGGAGTTCGACGTCAGCCACAGTGTTGTTTCAAGGCTTTGGAAATCATTTCAAGCAAATAGAGAGTGTAGCAAACGTAACGGTGGAGGCCGTGTTCGCAGTACGACACCTGCAGAAGATCGGTACATAGTGCTATCAACAAAAAGACACCAGCGCAGCGCAGCTAGTGAGGTAGCAAATCAGTTTATGGTTGCTACTGGCAAGCGGGTCTCCCGAAAAACTGTCACCAGACGTTTGCATGAAGGAGGACTATACGCCCGCCGTCCTGTTGTGTGCATCCTATTGTCCAGACGTCACCGTACCGCCAGTTTGCAATGGTGTCATCAACATCGCAATTGGACTGATAAGGACTGGTCTGCTGTCCTCTTCTCAGATGAGAGTAGATACAGTCTATCGTCTGATTGTCGACGACAACTGATCTGGCGTGATAGTGGTACTGCATATTGTCCAGCAAACATACAGGAAAGGGACCGATCTCCGACATGTAGTGTCATGGTATGGGCTGGCATCATGATCAATGGCCGTACGTCCCTCTATGTGCTTCCGACTGGGACTATGACTGGCCAACGGTACATTAATGATGTTCTGTTACCTCATGTTCGCATGTTCCGTGGTGCTGTCGGTGATAGATTCATTTTCATGGACGACAACGCAACATGTCATCGAACAGTCGCTGTCCAGGAGTGTTTTGAGAGCGAGGATATTCAACGCCTCGTATGGCCAGCACGTTCTCCAGATCTGAATCCCATTGCAAATGTGTGGGATGCTTTGGGGAGAAGTCTTGATGGTCGCCAATGACCTCCAATAAACAAGGACACCCTCATCCGTGCACTGACAGATGAATGGGATAAATTACCCCAACAGCTGCTTGATAATGTTGTGCAAAGCATGACACGACGTGTGGAATCTTGCATTGCCCTCCATGGTGGCCATATCCCGTACTGACATCTTACGCCGGAACGCCTGCGGACGGTAATTGCATTTTTTTCACGTTTATGTATTCTGCACAAAATGGCCTGTTTGTCCCTTGAACACGTTCCAAAGCCTTCTGGATTTCAGAGCACAATAAATTGTCTTTCTTGTAATGTATTCTGGTATTATTTTATTTCACTTGGCATGCAACCACACTTACTTTTTTATGCGCTATATAGCCGTTTATGATCCGTTCTTAGCAATTGTCCAGACAGTGTATTTTAGTGACGACATTGTAAATCTTATCGTTACTGATTCTGACAGTTATGCTGATCAACCTGTGAAGGGAAACGCGCTAAAAGAATTTTCCTCAGCACATCAGTGGAATCCCACAAATGCAGCGGAAATTAGGAGCTTTTTGCTGTACTGACTTTGCAAGATATTGGTCAGAAACCGCAGCTTGACTGGTATTGGAGTAGAAAGGCAATACTCAAAAATCACTGTTTCTCAAGAGTAATTAATGAGTGAACGAAAATTCAGTTTACTTGTGAAATTTCTTCACGTTTCAGACAACGAAACCTTTGTTGAAAGCACTCATCTTCAATCAAAGCTGAAAAAGATATGGGACATATTTATTAAGTTAATGGATACATTTAGCTCAGTTTACATTCCAGAACGGGATATTACAATCCATGAGTCACTAATGTCCTACAAGGGACGTTTAAGTTGAAAGCAGTGCATGCTAATTAATCGATCACGATTTGGAATAAAGTCATTTTGGCTGTGCGAATCAAGAAGTGGGGATATTTGGAGCAGCATAATATACACTGGTAAACATAGGACGTTTGGTGGTGCTCATAATAACTTTGGCCTTGCAAGAAGAGCAGACATGTTCCTAATTCACCCAGTGCTCGAGACAGATTATTGCCTAACAATGGACAAACTTTACAATTCTCCTGAACTAGTTGATCTGCTTCTTCAGCATAAAACTGATCTGTACAGCACTGGTAGGTCTAACAGGAAAGATATGCGACCAAACCTAAAGACCAAAAAGCGTTAAAGAAAGGAGAACTGAAAGCGTTTCGGCGAGGAAAGATTGCACTGTAAAAAATTGCCGTGAATTGTCGGTGTTTCAACCGTATTAAAACGGTTTACGGATCGTAAGCACGCCAACGGGCAATGAACCGTAAATTTTCGGTAGATAAACTACATGTTCACGGTGTTTAAACTGTTTTAACCATTACGGTATAATGCCTGTTTTTTTACGTGCTGTGGAATGGAAACATCTCACTGGCCGCCATATTGGCATGAAGCGATGGAAGTCTCTTCGTGAAGTAAAGGTAACTCGTGGCGTGTCGGTGGCGTGTCGGTGGCGTGTGACTATGTTGCCGATAGTTAAGCACCGCAGCATTTATTTTCGGTAGGTATTTTTTTTTTTTGTTTTGTGTAAGTTACAGTGCATTATGATGAGAATGTTAGTATTAAGTGGTTTTGGTAACATCTGACAGGAATAAGAATTGAAACAAGTCTGATTTTTATTTCATGTATTTCGTTCAAATTATTTATTAGGCCGCACAAGTTAAGTAAACGAATGCAGTAGATAACTAGTTTTCCTCGCTTTTTCTGTGACTAGGTGACAACTAGTTTTGGCGAACGAGGTACAAATTGTATAATGGTCAAATTCACCCAGACCACGTTGGGGCCAGGAAATATTTATTTAGCACACAATGGTAGGTGCTAAAAATTCTAACACCATGCTTCCCACATCTTTTATATATATCTATGTGTGTGTTAAGGCCTTGTAAAGTACTTCTTATGTGTTTGCAGACATAAAGAGATGTATTATTTTTAATATTTGTTCCTAAAGAAATGCAAACATTGAATCAAGTATAGATAACAAAAATTAGAAATGAATGCACAAAAACAGAAGTTCACACCTAGTTCAAGAGTTTTTTCTTTAAAATGTCTGTTTGAAGATGTTGAAATTATTTTATCTGCAAACCAACACGTTGAAGAAATCTCGTGTGGGCAGTGTGTGTACCTCATCTGTGGTAAGATAGAAATTTATCAGAACCATTCAATTTCTTAAAAATTAGGTGAAATATATCAATTCAATACACATGTATTTGTGTAGTAATAACTGCCAGTGTTTTCTGTAAAATTACAAAAAAATGAGAGAAATATCACTTACTCATAACTCAAGACATTTCTGTGTGGATGCTCCATCTGTGGCAAGACTGAAATTTATCGGAGCCATTCAATTTCTAAAAATTAGGTGAAATGTTTCGGCACACAGGTCTTTGTGCTTAACTGCCAGTGTTTTTGTAAAATTACAAAAAAATGACAGAAATATCACCCAACACATTACTCGACATATGTCAGGTAAACTACCAATGCTCTTAATAGCAGTAGCAATATGTTTACTTTATTTATAAAATGAGTACCCAAAAAGGTTTCTTTCAGTGTGAACCCAGTTGTGTAGAAAGTTTACAAACGTGTCACGCAAGGCAGTAATTACATTAGAACTGCTAAGTGAGCTAAGAAAATCTCTTCAACTGTACTCTGTGTAGAATATAAACATTGCTAGTATACCCCAAAAGTGCCCCAAAACCCAATATCTTTTCAAATGTAAACATATTTTACAAAAATTTTATACTAAAAGAACACGAACATTAAATCAAGTATAAACAACAAAAAATAGAAATGAATGCACAAAAACAGAAGTTAACACATAGTTCAGGAGTTTAAGTTCATCTTTAAAATGTCTTTTTCCTTGCTTTGAGGTTTACGAAGGAGTGCACAACATTGTCGAACGATAACTGCTTGGCAATATCATGTACTAATGACATGATAGCCAGACCATTAAGTCTTTGTTGAAGCACTGTCTTGCCGCCCCGGTGGCGCAGTGGTCTAAGCGATGGCCTCTGATCATTCGTCCGAACGGGGTCCGGGTTCGAATCCCGGTGAGGCATGGATGTTGTGTTTGTCTTATGGCGCTGGCTCTCTCCCTTCCCTGGAACCAGTGACCCTAAATTAGGGACAGGCGACTGCTTATAGCCCATTGAGTTGCTCACGGTGGTCATTAGACCTCCAATAAAAAAAAAAAAGCACCGTCTATCGCAAGTTATTTTTTACCAATGCCATTTTTAAAAAAAGAACGCACTACTTGACAGTTGGGTATTGGTACAGTAAAACCTTCTTAACGGACACTCCCGAATAGCAGACACCTCCATTTAACGGACAGTTTTGTAGTCCCCAAAGTATAGGCGGTTCTGTGTATTTACCTCTGAAAAGCGGACAGCGATTTTAGTCAAAAAAGCTAAAAATGCGTTCACTGAAAGGAAAAAGGTATGCAAAATTTTATAGCAATGCCAAGCACACTGTATTGAAATCATTCCTAGCTATTGTTTACCCTCTATTTCACGTTAATGCTCTCCATGCCGTCACTTGAGTAACCTCCGCAATCAAAGACTAACCGCAGTCCGTTAATCGTTTCCAAAAAGCAGGGTTTGTCTCGGTAGACAAAGAGTATGTACTTTCAATGCAGATGATCTGCGCTCGATTTCTGAACTCGTGACTTGTTTAAACTGTGAGGGAAATGAAATGATTTTATTACAGTTGATGAACTGTGTTTTGAACACACGATAGATGCAAGATTTCATTTCTTCACACACACACCCAACAAGAACGACATGGTCGAAGAGACAGCAAAGTTCCTCAAGAAGAGGCAGTGGACTGAGCTGCAGAAAAGGTGTGCGACATTAAGAACTTCACAGCCGCGAAAAAATTTACTGAAAAACTTCGAATTTTTTTATTAGCAAAAGTGATTGTTAGGGACTAACACTTTGGATGAAATTGAAAAAGGGGCTGTAAACGGTGAAAGAAAAAAATCAAACACTGTTGTCAGTTGTTTTTTTTAAGGAAGGATGCTAACAGATAAATTGATGAATTAGCTGTAAGTACTTTAAGTTTTAAATCATTGGTTAATCAGAAACGTACATTGAATTACGTATATACATATGTACGCAAATTGCATTTTCTCTCATGTTTGAAAAACTCAAATATTTAAGTTACTATCTACATGTATTCAATTTTCGTGTACATATATTCAATTTTCGTGTACATATATTCAATTTCGTGTCCAGTATTACTAATGTGGTTTCGGAATTTATTACTACATAAATATGTACATATAAAGTATGAATGTTTATAGATGTAACTTTATTTTAAACAGCAAAAGAATACCGGCCACAAAGTTCGTATTGCGCGATGGCTTTAGTAGACGGGCGTGTACCTCCTAATAGCGGACAGATTATCTGGTCCAGAGGTGTCTACCATTCAGAAGTTTTACTGTATTACCAAATATAGTTTCAATATACTGAATAAATTTAGGAAAACAATCAAATTATTATATATATATCAATAACTCATCAATAATCACATTAAATGTTTCTACTTCAAATTGTTTCATTACGGCTATTGTCATCTGCATATTTTTATTTGATCGTGATTTGACAAAACTTCCAGGAGATTTTTCACTTAATGTTTTAGCCATTTCTTCATATTTTTCAAAATTATTTCTTTCATTGCCAATGAAATGGGATAGTGACCGAAAGTTACATCCAATTAACAAATCTAGTGACGGCTTTTGTAATTTAGTACTAACTTTATCGCATCTTTCCAAAATAGCATGCCCAAAGAGCACACATGAAAACAGATTCGAATTTCATAAACTTTTTTGTAAGGAATTTGCTTTCTGCCGAGGTTCTAGTTTTTTTTTATTAAATTCTCAGATACACTATCTGGGGCACTAAAAATATTGTCATAGTCGGTGAACACTGAACAGTGCTCTTACTCATTAATAATGACCTTACCATCTAGTCTTACTAAAGCTTTTTAAGTGAAATAATTTATTATTCATAGTTTGGTTCAAATTGCTGGAAAATATGGCCCATTTATGAAGGGAACTTGAGAGAAAAAAACATAGCAATGTCTGTAGGTAGGAAAAAAGATTTGGGGCCTCCAGACAATGGAAGCTGTAAATTTAATATGAATAACTGAAATTATTTCTTCGATTTACGCTTTTTGGAATTTTTTTACCCACATGAAGTTTTCAGCCCTCAATAAAATGGGTGTTGGCACACTCATTTTGTTGGGGACCAAAAACGTACGAAAAATCCAGGCCCCTGTCAGACTATGAAGTGGGCCTCTGAACTGACTGTGGCCCTTTAGCCCCTCCCCCTTTAATCTGTCTGATCTTTTCTGTCCCAGCTGCTATCATTTATCAATGTAATCCATTAAAAATTTCATTTGCTGGTTTTTGTGTTAAAATTTGCCCTTTCATCCTAATTTTTTTAAAGTCTGTGACGGGCTTAAATTTTATTAAATGTTAGGATGGTAAATAATATAAACTGCTGGGATGCCATCTCGCCCAACTTCGAACACTGATTTTTATAAGTGGTCAAATTTTAATTTTATTTCTGTAAAAACATAGCAATTGTTACTCAGGGTTGGAGTCTTCATTGTTCTCCAGCCAATAGCAATCAAATATTTGCCTGGCAAATTCCCTTTTTCAAGCAGAGTTGCCATTGTGTTCCAAGCTTAAATTTAAGAAATTCCTTACTCAAACTCCGCATTAGCACCAATGCTAAACATAATTGTGACTCCCCTTAACCCTGTTTGCTTGATATATACACTGAGTGGCCACTTTATTATGACCACCCTCTCAGTACTTCATTGGACCACTTTTGCCTTTAATACTGTGTCGATTCTTCGTGGCATGGACTCCACGAGATGTTGATAGGTGGTTTGTGGAATCTGAGACCATGCTTGATGAATAGCACTTTCCAGGAGTGTGAGATTGCAGGGTTGTGGATCCAGCTGTCTGATGGCTCGTTCAATTTCATCCCACAAATTCTCAATGGGGTTGAGATTTGGAGATTGTGGGGGCCACCTAAGCAAAGTAAACTCACCGGCATGTTCCTTAAACCAATCCTGTACAATACGAGCACTATGGCAAGACGCATTATCTTGTTGAAAATAGCCATCGCCATTGGGATAAACCATCCACATAACAGGATGCACTTGGTCCACAAAGATGTTTAGATATGATGTGCCAGTCAGACGTTGATCAGCACGAATTAAAGGGCCCAAAGCATGTCAGGAAAACATTCCCCAAACCATAACGTTGCCTCCACCAGCTTGAAGGGTTGAAGCAATGCATTTGGGGTCCATGCTTTCGTGCTTTTTCAGCCAAATTCTCACCCGGCCATTGCCATGGTGCACCTGAAAACGTGATTCATCAGACCACATAATTTGTTTCCAATTATAGACTGTCCAATCCTTGTGCGAACTGGAGATGTTTTCTCTTGTTAACTGCAGACAGCAAAGGTGTTCGAACAGGCCTTCGGCTGCCATATCTCATCCGATACAGTGTACGGCGAACAGTGCTTGCAGAGATCATTTGAGGGGATCCTTGATTAAGATGGTCTGTAATTTGCTGCGCTGTTGCCCTTCTGTTGTCTGTTACCAGTCTCGAACTCAAGCAGTCACTAGTCGATGACGACTACACGTTGCACTTAGAAACCCAGTTTTTTGGCTGACAGTCCAGTCTTTAAACACTTTAACAACAGTTGCTCTGGAACATTTCACAAATGCGGCGGTTTCGGTGATACTCGCTCCATGGCTCCGAGCTCCTGCAATCATCCCACTTTGAAAGTCCGTCAAATCGCATTTTTTACCCATCTCGTCACCTAAAAATCACTTCTACTACTGTCGGAAGCACTAAGCTTTCCCTTCTTATACTAGCCTCGCTCTCTGGCTGTAACAGCATGCAGCCATAGCTTATTTGCTTAAAACTCTCAGGTGGTCATAATAAAGTGGCCACTCAGTGTATACATATAAAAATACTCAACCTTTCCGTGCAGGGAGAGAAATAACTGATTTTTGGGGGGAGCAATTTTTCTCCTCAGATTTAGCGTTGCAGAGCAATTGAGTAATTACATGGATACTTTTCCAACTTACTTTTATTTAAATCATTAATTTATTATAAAAAAATACTAGCTCACCTTTCAATATCTGTCGATAATACTGTAATCAGTAACGGAAAGAAAAATCTAAAAATATTTAAGTAGATATGGAAAATCATAGTCTGCTGTCTGACTTAGACCACATCATCACTGCAAAAGTGAGGCTACATGAGGAAGCTTTTTCTAGCTGAAAGCAAACACGATTAAGTTATGAATAGAATTTTATTTTTAATGCGTAAGCAAAATCGTATACAATGACTCATTAGTGGAGAAAATCCACGTAATGATTGTGGGATCTGGGTATGATTCCCTTCCACAACTTCTTAACAGGGTCAATAACGTGTATGCTACGTGAAAAAATCCCAGTAAAGAAAAGGTCCCTTGCAATCAGGAGGAAAAGATCACAGGTTGAACATTTTTATATACGTCTTTTTAGGCCTAATTTTTTTTTTTTTTAGATACTAGGGGCTGCACTGTCAACCATCCCTGTGAACAACTGAACTTAAATGAGTACCACAATGCTAAACTTGATACAAGGTATACTGTTCAAACCCAGAAGATGGAATTGTAAAATATAGATAAGAAATGGCAGCGATCGGTATGAAAACATCTCCAGCGTGTAGAAAATGATGCACTGAATAAGATATGACAAAAAAGAGCGTTGGAGATAGGCCCAGAAATATGCATAGGCTGCAGTTTATCATTACAGACAATAGCGTTTTGCCATACCCTACTTTTTTTTTTAAAATAGAGATATTAATGGAGATTTTCATATTAAACTTTAAATAAGGTTTTGTAATTCAAATGTGAGTTTGATATATGAGAAGATGGAATTGTAAAATATACATAAAAAATTACATATAGCCTTTCATCGCTAACTGCTATTTTGCATCACAAAGCTTGAAGCGATACTGCATATTTTTTCCCCTGTTCCAGTGTCAATCGTGCAAGTTTCAGGAATTCTGTTGTTACTGTAATTTGTCATCATTCTCTTGCTGCCAAGAACAAACATCTTGCTGTGATGATTGGGTGTTTTGTAATCGCTGCCAGGCACTACTTATGCTACACAAAGAGCTAAATATGCCAGATGATTTAAGCCTCAATCAATGGGGGTTACACATGTTTATAACCAGTGCTGTATTTGGATGGGGCAACCAGGCTACAGACAGAGGTGAATTTTCCTACTAATCTGTGCAATTATACGACTGCACAATTTGGTAAAAATTAAACATTATTATTTTGCAGTACTATATTTATAAGCAAACAATAGATATAAGTCCTGTGGCATGCAGTTTGATATTTTTTGATCTTTATTTGAGAAATGCTGTAGCTTGTCACCTCAGCCGAACACCTGCGGTTCGTTTCCTTTCCATTGCTAACGAAATTCCAATATTGTGAGTGGAGGGGGGGGGGGTCAAAAGATACAAGTTCAGGTTTGAACATAGATACCACCTCTGTCATGATTACGTTCGTTTTAAAATTTCATAAATAATAAACAGTAATAAAAATAAAGGCACTTTTTAAAGATTTTATCAAAATAAAATACCAAAATTTGATTTTTGAATCATCTAAAAATTGTTAACAAAATATCAATATACACTGGCGGAAAGTGAAAAAAGAACATCAAGAAGGAGAAGTCTGATACCAACGAAATTTATACAGCATAATAACGGAATACAGAGGATAACGTGATCAAAACATTATAGCAAAATACAGCTGTATTTGCTGGTAAACTGAAAAATAACATTTCCATGTAACATGGTTAGTACGAGGTTGAACCGCCAACTACTGCGTCACACTGTGCAATTCTGGCATGGAGTCTGTCGTACAGATGTTGGATTTAAGTTTGGGGCATTGAGTTCCAAGCATCCTCAACCTGGACGCGTAAATCGGGGATGGTCGTGGCTGGCTGGGGAGAC
The DNA here is from genome assembly GCA_039090855.1 of Macrothele yani. Taxonomy (NCBI): domain Eukaryota; kingdom Metazoa; phylum Arthropoda; class Arachnida; order Araneae; family Macrothelidae; genus Macrothele; species Macrothele yani. The sequence goes on from CM077015.1 coordinate 140,162,876, forward strand.
CGGATAAGTCGTTCCATAAAATCCCACACGTGCCCAATGGGGGACAAATCCGGTGAACATGCAGGCCATGGAAGTTGTCTCACACCCTGAAATACATGTTGCGTTGCACGTGGCGTGTGTGGGCGTGCGTTATCTCCTGGAAAACACCACGATGGACCGACCTTACAAATGGCACAACAACGGGTTGAATGATGTTGTTGATGTAGGAGGTGCAGTTTAACGTACCCGGTACAAACACTAGATGTGTACGGGAGTGATAGCTGATCGCTCCCCACACCAGGAGATCAGGTGTAGGCCCTGTGTGTCGCTGGCATGTGCAAGAAAGGTGGAGGCGCTCCCCTGTGCGTCTGCGAACACGCATACGGCCATCGGAGGCTCCCAAGCAGAATCTGCTTTCATCGCTGAACACGACAGATCACCATTGCGTTCTTCAGTGCAGACATTGTCGATACCACTGCAGCCGTTCCTAACGGTGGGCTGGAGTCGGAGGCATACGTGCACGTAGTCCTGCATCCAGTAGACGGTTGCGAATTGTTCGCACAGTCACCTCAGGTGCAAGAGCAGCTCGGCTTTGCGTTGCCGTGTATGTTCTGCTTGACAAAGCCGCTCTTCTTATGCGTCGATCGGTCCGCTCGTCAGTCCGTCTGTGACCCCCGGGTTCCACGTCTTCTCGTGTGGGAATGTTCCTTGGACCATCTACGCCACCATTGTACCACCACCGATACTTCCCGTCCAATTCGCTCCGCAATACGACGATACGACCACCCGGCCTCGCGGAGTCCGACTAGACGATCTCGCTCAAAGTCCGATAACTGCTGAAATCATACACGTCTTCCATGACCAGGCATTGCAGCTTCTTCAGGGTCTTCGCACGTGTCCGTACGCCGACGACTGATTACATTCACTTCGCCGTGCTGTGGCGTAAGCGCTCACCGGTTGGTCCCGAAATTAACATCACGCCTACGTAAACTCGACCCCATTAGCATATGTAAATTTCATGATCGTCCGCCAATTCCTTCTTGGTGTTCTTTTTTCACTTTCCGCCAGTGTATATTAAAAGAAATATAATGAGTAGCGAGGGGGGGGGGAGGCAAATTTCATCTAAATCTGGTCCTGTTTATAACAAGGAGGTCCATCTGTTTAGGATGACTTCTGAGCCACGACGGAGCTTTAGTGGTCAGTTGGACTTAAACCAGCATTTGTGCCAAGTCTCAAGTTAAGCACACTAACATTAGGCCACCCTGACCCTTTGCCTTTAAGAGATGGTGAGTGGTTAACTGGTTTTGGCAAGTGAAATGCAAGGTATGAAATGGATGGAGGAATTTATGAAGCAGCAGACTAGTGAAAATTGGAATCGGGAGCAATAAGGCCCTAACATAACATTGAGTGGTGCTGCACCTAGCTTCCCCCCCCCCCTTTTCTTTTTCCAGCATTAAAAAAAAGACAAAATCCAATCACCAAATATGTGTACATAAGCATCAGGTAATTTCAAAACGTTATTTTACCTTGGACTTCAATGTCAAATCAAGATCGCTGATGCCATATTTGGTATAACTCAACTGTCCCATGTAGTCAGTTTGTCAGAATAAATGAATTGAAATAATTCCCATAGAACATGCATCATGAAAGAGTGAATTAGTGAACATTTTAACCTGAATGTACCATTCAGGCCTCTACCATGTTGCCATTCTGATTGAATATCAGCAGTGAAGTCACATCATCAGTGAAGCATTATGCTGTACCCACCCTCTATCAGTGCTAAATAAATGAGACAGAAGGCAAAAGTTCCTAGAAATGAAAAGAGAAAAATAGGTGATACATCTTTCAGACTTATTTAAAAATAGAAAGTAGTCATGACTAGACTTTTTTGTGCAATGTTCATCCCAACTTGTATTTCCTTTGACATCTCAGAGTCGAATTTTTAATTATTATAATACAGTACTTTCTCATATTAATGTATAGGGACAGGTTTCCAACTAGGCGCGCGCCTGGGTCTCCAGAGCTTGAGGAGCCCCAAAAGCGTGCAATTGGATTTCCAGTTTCAATATGGTTTTCACGGAAAAACAAATCAATCCTTAAAGCCACCACTTTGTATTGTTAATTGATATTTTGCTTTCTGATATTAGTAACATGTATTTTTTCTTGCTGTTGCTGCTACCGTGAATTTTCGAGGTCTTATTGATGTACTTATTTTGAAAAGAATGGTTCAAATAATTTAGCTTTGGTTTTAGTGGTAGGTGACAAAAGTATTTGCACTTCCCATGCTTTTCATATTTTAAGGCAAATTCTTAACTGGCCTGATGTGCTATAAATTGCTTTCATGCTACTTCCAGCCAAGGGAAAACTCCCCCCCCCCCCAGCATTGCGATGAGGAATGTTTGTATTGGATTGGAGCAAATGAAATGTTCGGCAAAGGACCATCACACTTGGACGGTGAGAACGGAAAATTAGGACAACGTAGTGTACGTTTATGCTGCAACCCCACTCCTGGCACATAGATGCTCGCTCAGGCACCCGCTGCTTGCATGTAGCTGCGATGCTCGCCATGGCGCATTTACCCTGCAACTGTTCATATCGCTTTTATTATTATAGGAACCACGACTGTATCTGTTATTGTCAAACAGACTTGACCAGTGTTACGGCAAGTTTTACAACCACTGCATATAAAGCCACCAACTAAAGAAGAAGTATTTATCTATAATTAAGCTTCTCAGCAAATATGACCTGATTCTTAATCAGTTGATAGAAAAAGAAAATGAAATATTTCAGTTCAACGATACAAAACGATATGTTTAAGCTTTTGGCTACGGAAATTAAGAAGGAAATTATAATAGAAATTAAAGAGGTACAGTTCTACTCTACCATTCTAGATACAACGCAAGACGTAAGAAAAGATTAACAAATGGGCCAAATATTTAGATAAGTCACCGTCATATACAACGAAAATGGCACTCCAGTGGATATTGAAATTAACGAAAGATTTTTAGGTTTTGAAATGTCAAAGACCAAAGTGCACTGGGACTGACAGAAGTAAAATGAAAGATGATAAACAAAAACGAACTGTTCCTTGTGTAACGTACCAGGAGATGTGACGTACCTGCCAGAAGGACGCACACGACATAAAGGCAGATAGCAATTAGAATCAATGTCCGCGTAGCTTAATTGGTAGAGCAACTTATTCCGTAATAAGCGTACTCGGGTTCGAATCCCGGCGTAGACTAAAAATGACGGAGAAATTTACTTCATTCTAATGGCGCCCGAACTACCCGGATGACCCGACCGTTCAAAATCTCGCATTGGTGTGATGTTATTTCCACACCGCGAGATAGGAAAAATAAGAGAATCCTTTCTCCAGCACTTCGAAAAAAAAAAAAAAAAAAAAAAAAAATAAGGGGGAGATGATGTGACGTACCTGCCAGAAGGACGCACACGACATAAAGGCAGATAGGAATCAGAATAAAGTGTCCGCGTAGCTTAATTGGTAGAGCAACTTATTCCGGAATGAGTGGACCCGGGTTCGAATCCCGACGTAGACCAAAAATGACGGAGAAATTCACTTCGTTATAATGGCGCCCGAACTATCCGGATGACCCGACCGTTCAAAATCTCGCATTGGTGTGATGTTATTTCCACACCGCGAGATAGGAAAAATATAAGCAGCACTTCGAAAGAAAAAAAGAAAAAGAAGGGGGAGATGATGTAACGTACCAGGAGATGTGACGTACCTGCCAGAAGGACGCACACGACATAAAGGCAGATAGGAATCAGAATACATGTCCGCGTAGCTTAATTGGTAGAGCAACTTATTCCGGAATGAGTGGACCCGGGTTCGAACCCTGGCGCGGATAAAAATGACGGAGAAATTCACTTCGTCATAATGGCGCCCGAACTATCCGGATGACCAGACCGTTCAAAATCTCGCATTGGTGTGATGTTATTTCCACACCGCGAGATAGGAAAAAAATGAGCAGCACTTCGAAAGAAAAATAAGGGGGAGATGATGTAACGTACCAGGAGATGTGACGTACCTGCCAGAAGGACGCACACGACATAAAGGCAGATAGCAATTAGAATCAATGTCCGCGTAGCTTAATTGGTAGAGCAACTTATTCCGGAATGAGTGGACCCGGGTTCGAACCCCGGCGCGGATAAAATGACGGAGAAATTCACTTCGTTATACTTGAAAATTGTAAAGGACAAGTTTATGATGGAGCCAACAATGTGGGTGGCCACAATTCTGTTGTTAAAAAGAATTAGAAAAAAGATGGGAATTATTAGGAAAATCGTAGTGTAACCTAACTGGGAAAAAGTTGTGCTTGATACGATGCCCTACGTGCCATTAGTTTCAGGTATAATGACATTTTAGAAGTTTTGACCTAAATCATACTAAAATGTCATAGCTGCGAAGAGAGGGCTAAAGCCCTCTCTTCGCAGCTATGAGATTTTAAAAATGTTTGGAGACCATTTGATTTTGTTGTGATTGTTCTCATGGAACACAAAATATTGGAAATAGTTAGCAATGTGTCAAAACTTCTGCAGTCAAAGTACGCTGAATTATTAAATGCAGCTGACATGCTACAATCAGCGAGTGAAAAGCTTTGATTTAAGAGGAGAATTCAAAGATATTAAAAGCACTTCATCTATTCTTCCTAACACATGGAGTGTTGAAGATAAATTTAGCGAAACATGGTCGCATCACTCAAAAAGTTCTTTGATTAAATAAATCAAGACAGTAGGTTACACAACCCAGAAGAGAAATTCGAAATTAATGTCTTTTTTGCAACTATAGACATCACCATTTCTCAAATAAAATTCCATTTTGAAGGACTAAGTTCGGTAGCAAATAAATTTCCTTTCTTGCACTCATCTGATTTGTTAAATGCAAATGAAAGTGAATTATTCCAGTCAGCTGAGTCTTGAAGGTTGCAGTACAGAGATTATTTATCTAGCGATTTTTTGTCACAAGTACTTTTATTTAGAAATGCTATGAGCAACCAGTTAAAAAATATTTTTGGTGGCTCTGTAAAAGACCTTATGGAGCTCATATATTTCAAAAACAGTACAATATTACCCAGTGTTCTGGACCTTGTGACAGCGTTGAAATGTTTTTTTTTTTTTTGACAATCCCAGTGACTGTGGGTACAGCAGAAAGGTCGTTCTCGAAGTTGAAGTTAATCAAAAACTACCTTCGGTCATCGCACACTTAAAGTAGGCTTGATCGACTTGCGATCATAAAAGCATTTAGAATGACCGAGCCAATAAACTAGACGTAAAGAAACTGATTGAAATATTCGCTAAGAACGTTAGAAGGGAATCCAGATTTTAGTGATGTAAGTTTTTTTCATTTTGTGAAGTATGCTTGCTTCTTGAATGTAAAAGATATGCCACTAAAAAGAAACAATATCGCTGAAGTATTTAAAACTAGAAAAATGCAAACACTTGTTTTTCCTCTTTCTCAAAAGTTATTGTATTAAAGAATTAAACAGCTTTTAAGGAAGTTCGAAACCATACACTCGAAGATCAGTATTTGTTTTTATTTGATTTGATATCGTGAGCATTTGCCATTTAAAGATTTTGCACTTTTTTCCCTGAGTACTAAGTTTATCAAGGATACTTACCGGAATAAGTGATCACATAATTAAAGCAATACTAAAGTGATCATGGAATCAATATTTATGCTGCCCTGGTAGCGCAGTGGTCTAAACGATGACCTCTGATAATTCGTCCAAAAGGGATCATTGTTCGAATCCCGGTGAAACATGGATGTTGTGTTTGTCTTATGTCACTGGCTCTCTCCCTTCCCTAGAACCAATGAGTTGCTTATTGTGGTCGTTAAACCTTCAATCAAACAAAAAAAATCAATATTTTTACTACAGCAAAGTTAAATATTTACCCTCAATTTTTGCATTAATTATTACCACGTTGTGGTGGGGGGCCTGTTGGGAAAATTTTGCGCGGGGGAGGGGGGCAGATATTTTGTGTTACTCCACTGGTGATCAGATAATTTCTTTTTACCTACAAACTTGTTCTATTCATAAGTTATTGTAAGTGTTTATTTTGGCATAAATTAGCCTAGTGCAAATTTTGCTATGCTTTCAAGTCTCAACCTTTGTTATGGTCTTTTCTTCCTAATCTGTCAATAATTGCACACAATTCAGAAAGAAAAAAAAATTCTACTTGTCATGTGTGACTGCATTACAAAAATGAACAGGCCACATCTGGTCACCACTTGTAGAGTGGTGACTCATACTTGTTACCATGACAGATCAATATTTCCTGGTGAATTTCAATTATTTGTCATCTTTAATTGGGCTTCTTTCTAAGCTGCAAAACAAGAATGCCATGACAGACAGCGATAAAATTCCATAAAGGGGTTGGTGCTAAAATTTGTTAGGTTTCCATATTTTTTACCTGCTGACTATTTTTACAGTTGCATGTTAGGGTGGAAAGCCAGTGGCCTGGGAAAATCTTGCCTGTTTCCCAAGGGTTGTTACCTAGTTTCTTATATCATGGTTGCCTTGCCCTGTGACTACCCTGCAGATTATTTTGCAGCACTGTGATATCAGTTTCTCAGTCTTAATGAACTTCACCACACCCGAGTCTTCCGTAAAGTGTTCATGAAGATACTTATTATTATTGTGTGTGTATATATATATATATATTTCATTTTTTTAGAAGCCAGAATTTTTATGAAATATTTCATTGTGGTAATGTCTCACTTTAATCACAGGTACTTTGTGGGAATAAATCCTTTGTGTCAATCTAAGGAAGAAAGGGAAGAAACTATGCTGAAGTGAACACAAAAATTACGAAGCTATGCAACAGTGAAAGAGCACAACAGTCGCTTGAAGGATGTAAGGCTATAAGTGACACATAATTAAAGAAGAAAAAAAACATTGTCACTATGTGTATATTTATAAATAACATTGGCTATGAAATAAGTTGATCCATATAATAGTTGAAAAAATGTACTTCACCCAATCATCAATTAGGGGTTGTTGTTTTTTTTGAAAAAATAAAGAATGAAATCAAGTTGATTCAGTACCTTTTCCTTCATATACATATTTATGTATCAGTTATTTTGGTAATGGTAGTCCTAAACCTTAAGAAGCAGATATGTTTTTTTTTTTTTTTTTTTGTCCGATCACATGGAAAAATATGTGTTGGTAAATGTTTTCTAGTTCTCAGCATATGTATGATTTATTTTTAAAAAATACTAATGATTCACCATTGTCTTCAAACCAACTGCTATACACCATTATCTCTGTAGTTCTGACATCTGTTTGTTATACTTGCGAACAACCTGCACTTTGGTTTTGCAACTTACCCAAAATAAACTGCGACTGTCACACCAGAAGTTGTGTATTTTGTAGGGACAAAAAATATTTAAAATGTGGTTCACATTGTGTTGTCATGCAGAAATTAGCTGTTTTAGTTGTTCTTTGGAAAATTCCAAGGAAGCTAAAGCATTATAATTTGTTCTTGATTTTCAGTGACGTGAATGGTTTTAATATTTTGCACAGGACTTAATGCTCGCTCACTCTGTGGCAACAGATGGACCAACATTGCTAATGCTTCCAGAGGATGGCCATGGAGATGGCAGAAAGCGCTCGAGGCAATCTGTTGGGGAAAACCAGAGGTGTGGTAAAGGGATTAGCCAGCCCGTGTCGTGAGCATTGAGTTGAGGCGAGATGTACGAATGAGATAGAATGGCATAAATAACAATAATAGCAGGTTTGATGTACATAATGTAAATAGGTTTTTACAGTTTAGTTACAATTGTTTGTCTCTTAGTACCTGGTTTGGATGTGTGTGAATTTGGTGGTATGTCATAGGTTTGTGAAGTGCATGTATGTTTAACAGGTTTCCTGAGTTGCCTAAGTTTGGATTTAAGTGTTAGTAAAAAAATTCAAGTTCAGTGTAAAATATTTTTCAAGTTATGGTGAACTTCAGGCTATCACAAGAGTGCTTTGTGTCGCTTAATTTGCTTGTTTCACACGTGTGAAGAACAACAACGGTGAAATGAGGGGGGAGGACCACACCCAGCTGGAACCTCTACACAGGAAACCCAAAATCCTGACGTGCAAGAAAATGTTCAACAGAAGCTAACCTAATAGGGTAAGCTGATATCTATTACTATAGGATTTAACAATTTCATTTTCTTCAAGTTGTCATTCACCCCAGTGATCTTTAGAGCTTCCATTACATTGTTATCAAGCTGGATCCTGGAGACCCATAGATTTCTAAAAAGTGGCTACTTTGTGAGATATTCTGGGTCCTTTGAAAAACCAAAAGAATGAAGCGAGAATGAATATTTATACTTACATAAACAAATGAAAGATAAATGTAATGTACATTGTTTGACACTTTAATTTATGCTCTTTGAAAACAATTAAAAAAAATCAAGTGCTGACAATTAAATTTCATCATTTTCAACTACATTACTAAATTTTATCATAATGGAACAACTGCCCAAAGACTCACTTTAAGTCAGCTCAGAACACCAGAGCAACTTTTATTTTTCAAAACACAGGAACTGTGTGATGACTACTCTTGAACAGTTCTGACTTTTAACGTACAATCATTGAACTAGACGTACAACTTTTAGTAAAGTATAATTGTTCAGTGTTCTCATTAAATGTAAATTTGTTTGTTTTTCATATTTTAAGTTTTAGCTATTCCAATATTGATTAAGTGAGCTGAAAGATTTAATAAATTAATCAGGACATTTGTATATTTACATTTAACCTTATATTATATACTTACATAATCTTGAGCAGTGTTCGAATTACCCAGTGGTCCGCTGGCCATTGGCCAGTAAAACTTCCATTGGACCACTGAACTTATTGACTTTACTGGCCCAGAAGGCCAGTAAGTTTATTTTTTTCCCTCACAAGTTCAAAAATTATTTTTTCTTTTACCTTGCTGTATGGTTTTCTTTTCAGGCTGCAAACTAATGATAGGTTTAAAAACAAATATTGGATAGTTCCATTGAAATGATACGCTATTTTCTACATATATTGTACATGTCTTAATTTTTATTTTTTTACGGACCAGTAGGTGGTTTGCAAATTCTAGTGGTCCGCTGGGCCAGTAGATCTAGTTTTAATTCTAACACTGATCTTGAGGGATGGTGCCTTTCTGGCTGTTTTCGTTCTTTCCCAAATCCTCATGAATTTGACTTTTGCCAAACGGCATGTTAAAAATATACAAATTAAATGTGGAGTCCCAAAAGATGCGTAGAATTTGTAATTATGGGTCTTTTCTTTTTTTGTCTTTTTTTTGGGTAATTCACGTGTTGCAGCACTGCCAATGTCAGTAAAACTACATAGCATAGGCGTAATCACTGGGGGGTCAGGACCCCCCCAGATTTTCAGAGTCGGGGATCCTCATGTATATATATATAATGTGTGTATGTGTGATCGTACTCCCCCAGATTTTAAAACGTGGTTACGCCGGTGCTACATAGTAAATAATGCATAATTGTTTATCAGGTGAAAATGAATTGACAGTATGGGATAATATACTTACTCATTTATAAGCAAGTTTAGTGGAATTTGTATTTTGACCATTTTGTTAGACTGAGTTGCCTCCTAGTGATTACCGCATTCGAAATCTTCATATAATTGTACATCGATCGGCCACAACATTAAAACTACCTTATGGCAACTGTGTACCCTGGCGGAGATGGTGCCTTTCAACAAGACTGCTCCGTGCCACATTGTATAGAAAGTCCTGGAATGGTTCCAAGAACATAACGAGGAATTCCCTTTAATGCCACGTCCCCCAAATTTGCCAGACATGAATCAACGAAGAATTCCCTATACTTGCCATGGCCCCCAATCCTATTGAACAGTTATGGTTTCAGTTGGAGGAAGGAGTACGAGCAGCATCACCTGAACCACAATTTACGGGAACTGGGATCTTCTGTTGCAGTCATGATACCAAGAGAGACCTATGAACATCTCGTCGAGTCTGTCTCATCAGGTGGGAGGAGAATATACATTATATTCGGTAGGTGATTTTAATGTTTTGTCTGATTGGAGTATATAATTACACTGTATAGAGTTTGTACAAATTATGAACACAAAAAACTCAAATAACAAATGCACATTATAGATAAGGGAAAACATTAACACATGCAATTTTGCAAAAATAAGAGAGGGAAAATGTAACTGAACAGCTTTGAGTGAGTAGTTGAAAGAGTGAACTGTTTCTATATGCATAATATGCAGGTTAGCAGGCAAATTGGGCGTCTGAAGCCCTAATTAGACCAAAAAATTAATTATTAAACAATGATTAAAAAACAGTCATTAAGCCAAATCTAAAAAACTGTGGTTTAACATTTTTGGAAAAAAATGGTCTTTGCACCGTATTTAACAGGCTTTGCCATGTTTTTTCTTTAAAATACGGTTTATCTACCGTAATAAATGTTTGGTTGATCTACCATATTAAGCCACATTTTCTGGTAGTTTGACCGTTTTCTATTTCCCGGTCATTAGACCGTTAATGGACATTACGGTCTTTGCACCGTATTTATTTAAGAGGCTTTGCCATGTTTTTCTTTAAAAAACTGTTTATCTACCGTATTAAATTTACGGTTGATCTACCGTGTTAGGCCACATTTTCTGGTAGTTTGACCGTTTTCTATTTCCCGGTCATTAGACCGTTAATGAACATTACAGTATGGTACTGTAAAATTACGGTTTATTGACTGGCCACTCAGCTGCCGGTGTATCTACCGTAATTTGACCATGAAATTTTTTACAGTGTGTGGTTTTGAAATGGATGGAAAAAAAAACAGTTTTCATGCTAAGTAGCGTCTACAATGGTGAGCTATTAGACTTCACAAAAAGAAATAATTTAGTGAAGAAACCATAAGCAGTTTGTGAGTATAACAGCACTATGGGAGGAATAGTTAAAGCTGACCAGTGTACGATATACTATCAAACTGCACGGAAGCAGGAGCAAAAATTTTACTAAAACATTTCCAGCGTTTACTGGATCAAACTGTTTGGAATTGTTTCGCCATCTACAACAAAATGGAGGGCTAATGGATCACTACGGTTTGCCTTAACCTCATGGAAAATATATTAGAAACGTATTCAAAAGATTTGGAGCAGTTCATTTATGGTAGATATTTAGTGGAAGGAAATCTCCTGAGATTGACAGAACGTCATTTTCCTGATTATATACCTACAACTTCCAAGACATTTGATCCATGTAGAACATTTGCTGTGTGTTGCTTCCAGCGCAGTGCGAACGGAAAAAGTATAAGGAAGGAAACCAGGAATTATAAAAAGTGAGATGTTGGAGTGTGTGTGGTAGGGTGCTTCAAAATATATAACAGGAGAAAGATTTTTAAATTGAAGTTAGGCAGCTCTGCGTAAGTTGCATATAGATAGACTTTTCCTAAGAGCCCAACATTTCAGTGCTATCATAGGTCTTTATTTGCATAGCTCTCTCTCCCTTTGCTTTCAATTCCTTTTGTGTTAGGACTTGTCATAAGATGTATGGAGTGTATTCAATCATTGCTTCAGGCGAAGGGCGTACAAATCAGAAAGCTAGAAAACACATTTTCTCACTGGTGTACAAATAAAGGATTCTTTAGCTAATATAGTGTAATTTCTTTTCTTTGATTCATCGAAGAAATGTTTGTTCTCAGGCTTCACAAAAACCACGCGAAAATGAGTCGAACTTGACAGTCCTGTGGCAAGAATTTCAGTTGTCTCCCAGGGTCATCGTGAGCAAAACAATATGCGAAAAGCAGACTTCTTTACCTGATTTTGGGACATTTGTTCCAGAAAAGGGAGAGAGTCAAGACTGTAACACAACAGAGAAATCCATGTTTTCATGGGATTCGAACCAGGATCCATCTTTGACGAATTGTCAGAAACCAGAGATTAGAATTCTGTTCCACCGCGGCAGAACTTGGAGAATCGAGGCCAACACATTTTTGAGAAAGTATGATACAGTGATAAAAGTACACATTTATGAAGACGGTATGAAAACACCAAGGTATCCAAGGATCTAGCTGCTATGCTTCTTTACAAAGAACAAATAGAACAAATATCGATGTCATTAACAAATAAATAACCGAAAGTTCTGCAGAGTGGCCGAGCGAATGAAGGTTCTTAAACATAAAACTCAAAAATCAGACATTTCTGCAAGAACACATGTATTGATAAAAAGAAACGTTCACCACGGGAAAAGTAGGCACGGTATTGCGCACAAAAACCTTTAATAAAATAAAAGAGTACCTCATTCCTAACAAGTACGTTCTAATATAATAAATAAGCCCAGCGGAACTGTAATTCGGAACGAGTTTGCTTGACACTTGTAACGAAAATTTTAATAAATTAAAGTTATTGTTTCATAGTATATGTAATTTCTTTTTTGAATTTAATACTAAACATTGTTTATTATTTAGAATGTGAGTTTTCTAAGCACTTTTTAAAGGAAAGTCATTCTTTTTTTGTGTGTGAATTTAACACCAAACATTGTTTATTATTCAGGAGGTGAGTTTTCTAACCATTTTTAAATGGAAAGTCCTATAAACTGAGATGTAACTCAACATAGGTATGAAAAGAAAAACCGCTGGTATCTATGAGAAGAAGGGGTAACCGGGCATCAATTACTAAAAACAAATTACTTAACCTAGTACTTTAAGGGAAAGTCCTGTGAACTGAGATGTAACTCAACATAGGTTTAAAAAGAAAAACCGTTGGTATCTTACAGAAGAAGGGTTAACCGGGAAACAAATGCTAAAAAAATTACTTAACCTTAGTTCTACGATTTGCTTCTTTTTTCTCTTTCACATATAATTTTTATTAGCAGCAACCACAATTATCAATCCACAGCTGCAATGTCATTTGTGCTTCGTTTGGAAACATTTTTGTGCCTTTTCATGTGTTCGTATGCCGGCAATATTATTATTTCCCCATACTGCTGAGGTCACGTATTGGTTTTTTATACACGTAAAAATGTAGTCTGGATTTATGTTTCGTACATCAGTGTATTCACAATTATTTGTTTGCGATCGTCTTAACATCTCAGCTGGTGCAAATGAACAGTTATTGAACATTTTGAAACAAATTACGGACTGGCCGTTTAAATAATCGGGATTTACCACAGACTTTATACTCTGAGGCAAATATCCGGGGTAGTATTCTTTGCATGTTATATTTTTGGTATTTGCAATCCAAATAGAATTTGCAGAATTTTTTCTGCTATCTAAAATTTCGTCAGTTGTTACCCTAAATTAGTCATATTTCCTACTTGATTCATGTTCAAACTACAGCATAATTCAGTGCTAACGTTGTTGTATGATATAATGTTCAAACTACGTATTCTGTCATTCAGTGACACCTCACTCTTCCTTCGGCGCTGGCCGTATTAGTATACTGAGTTTTAAGGAGCGTTCATCTTTGAAGCTTCGAGAAGTGGGGCATAGAACTGTACTTGCCGTCTTTGGTGAAGGGCCAACAGGCGTGGCACTAATGGAGTACAGCAGTAGTTGTTTGTCTGCGCGCTCTTAGTTTTCGAATGATTAGCAATCGATGTCGGAGAGCTAAATTTAATCCACACATTCACATTTCGGAAGGCCAATACCTTTCTTTCTACTTAATAATTTCGTTGCAGAAAACTGACACAGGAAAAATTATGAGACACCGTGCCCTGGATGACGTAGAGTTTTCAGGAGTGACTAATTCGACAAAGAGAATAAAGGTTTAAAAAGTCAACATATATATAGCCTAGTTATCAAAATAAAGACCGAAAACAAAATGAAACGAATTACATCCTGAATTTAAATGAATGATAATTATAATCGATATCCTTTTTTCGACAATATTGCAGACTGTAAAAAATGATACCGCTAACATCAAACTGACCTATATCCTGATCTTATCGCGTGACACACTCACACATCTTTTTCTCTACGACGTTGTTCGTCCTTATATACTACACTGTCAGAGAAGTCACAAATAAAGTTTCGCGAAATGATGCATACACTGTAAAAAATTGCCGTGAATTCTCGGTGTTTCAACTGTATTAAAACGGTTTACGGACCGTAAGCACGCCAACGGGCGATGAACCGTAAATTTTCGGTAGATAAACAACATGTTAACGGTGTTTAAACTGTTTTAACCATTGCGGTATAATACCTGTTTTTTTACGTGCTGTCGAATGGCAACGGGCTGGTCGCGGACGCCATGTTGGTACGAAGCGATGGAGGTCTCTCTACACAAAATAAGGATTCTATGTTACCAAATAATTGAAGCACCGCAGCATTTATTTTCGGTAAGTATTTTTTTGTTTTGTGTAAGTCACAGTGCATTATGATGAGAATGTTAGTATTAAGTGGTTTTGGTAACAATTGAAACAAGTTTGATGTTTTATTTCATGTATTTCGTTCAAATTATTTGTTAGGCCGAACAAGTTCAGTAAACGAATGCAGTTGCTAACTAATTTTCCTCGCTTGTCCTGTGACTAGGTGACAACTAGTTTTGGAGAACGAGGTACAAATTGTATAATGGTCAATTTCACCCAGACCACGTGGGTGCCAGGAAATTTTTATTTAGCATTCGCAAGTGCTAAAAATTCTAACACTATGCTCCTGCTTCCTACATTTTTTTCTTTTTTCAGTGCCAGACAGCTTTTTTTGGAATCTGGGCTACTGAAGATTTTGTGGCCCCTATTTCTGGTCACAAGTGCTTGTAAAATACGAATGTCCTATTGACTATACGATAGATATGTATGTCTTGTACATATGTTGGATACCTATTTCCTTTATATATGTAAAGGCTTTGTAAAATACATTTTATGTGTTTGCAGACATAAGGAAATGTATTATTTTTAATATTTATTCCTAAAGAAATGCAAACATTGAATCAAGTATAGATAACAAAAATTTGAAATGAATGCACAAAAACAGAAGTTCACACATAGTTCAGGAGTTTGTCTTTAAAATGTCTGTTTAAAGATGCTGAAACATTTTTTTCTGCAAACTAACACATTGAAGAAATCTCATGTGAGCAGTGTGTATACCTCATATGTGGTAAGATAGAAATTTATCAGAACCATTCAATTTCTTAAAAATTAGTTGAAATATATCAATACACAGGTATTTGTGTAGTAATAACTGCCAGTGTTTTCTGTAAAATTATAAAAAAAAGACAGAAATATCACTCAACTCATGCCCAACGCACAACTCGAGGCGCGTCGCGTAAACTTAATAGCAGTACCAATATCTGTTTGTTTTATTTATAAAATGAGTACCCCAAAAGGTGTATTTCAATGCAAACACAAATGCACGTAGAAAGTTTTACAAACAGGTCACTTATGCTAGGCAGTAATTACATTAGAACTGCTTCGTGAGCTAAGAAAAACCCCTAAAAAAATCACTTCAGGTGTACTGTGCAAGAAATAAACATTGCTAGTATACCCCAAAATCTTAAGTGTCCACATATCTTACAAAAAATTTTATACTAAAGAAAATTCAAACATTGAATCAAGTGTAGACAACATAAATGAAAAATGAATGCACAAAAACAAAAGTTTGCCGCCCCGGTTGTGCAGTGGTCTAAGCGATGACCTCTGATCATTCGTCCGAAATAGGTCTATCGAATCCCGGTGAGGCATGGATGCTGTGTTTGTCTTACGGCACTGGCTCTCTCCCTTCCCTGGAACCAGTGACCCTAAATTAGGGACGGGCGACCGCTTATAGCCCATTGAGTTGCTCACGGTGGTCGTTAAACCTCCAATAAGGCCGCCCCGGTGGCGCAGTGGTCTAAGCAATGGCCTCTGATCATTCGTCCGGAAGGGGTCCGGGTTCGAATGACGGCGAGGCATGGATATTGTGTTTGTCTTACAGCACTGGCTCTTTCCCTTCCCTGGAACCAGTGACCCTAAATTAGCGACAGGCGACTGCTTATAGCCCATTGAGTTGCTCACGGTGGTCGTTAAACCTCCAATCAAAAAAAAAAAAACCTCCAATAAAAAAAAAAAAAAAGTTCAGGCGTTCGTCTTTCAAATGTCTTTTCTTGCTTTGAGGTTTGTGAAGAAGTGCACAACATCGTCAAACTAACTGCTGAGCAATATCATGCTCTAATGACATGATAGCAAGACTGTTAAGCCTTTGTTGAAGCATTGTCAATCACAAGTTATTTTTTACCAAGTGTAGTTTTAATACGGTGAATGTACATTTGGGAAAATATCACAACACACATAAAAATTGGAAAGGGAGTGAGACAAGGTGACACCATATCTCCGAAGCTCTTTAATGCCACATTGGAAAATGTCTTTCAGTCACTGAACTGGGAAAACAAAGGGATAAAGATTAATGGAGATTATCTAACCCACCTTCGTTTTGCTGATGACGTAGTCATTTTTGCAACTACCCCATCAGAGCTGCAGAGTATGATCCAGGAACTTGCTGACAAGAGTAAAGAAGTGGGATTAAAAATGAACTTTCAGAAGACAAAAGTGATGTTCAATGCTTTTACAAGAAATGAAGATTTATCGATTGATGGAGAAAAACTGGAGATAACAGATACGTATGTTTATCTTGGACAGCAGATATCAAGTGAGGGTCACATTGATGAAGAAATTAATCGGCGTACAAAACTTGCCTGGAGAGCTTTTGGAAGAAACAGCATAATTTTCAAGAGCAATATGCCATTATGTCTTAAAAGAAAAGTGTTTGATCAATGCATCCTTCCAGTGCTTACGTATGGTGCAGAGACGTGGACCTTAACTAAAAGAGACATACAAAGGCTGCAAACAACTCAAAGAAGCATGGAGAGGGGCATGCTTGGTATAACCAGGAGAGATAAGAAGAGGAACTCGTGGATCCGAAAAATGACGAGAGTGGAAGACATCATGATCAGAGTTAAATCCCTGAAATGGCAATGGGCTGGACATACTGCCAGAAGGACAGACCATCGATGGACAGCCGAACTTTTAGATTGGATTCCAAGGGACAGGAAAAGACCCAGAAAAAGACCACATGGGAGATGGGTGGATGAAATTCGTAAATATGCGGGACTGACATGGAGGAGACTGGCACAAGACAGACCGTTGTGGAGGAAACTTGGGGAGACCTTCGTCCAGCAGTGGATTGATAATGGTTGACAATGATGATGATGATGATATGTGTGTGTGTGTGTGTTTTGCAATGTCTTGACAAGAACATTTTTTTTTTGTGCAGTAGCTACATTCACACTTGATAAAGTCATAGAACTGTGAAATTTTACTATGTAAAGATTCATCCAAATCCTCACTGTAAAAATCTAAACAGTTATTTAGAGAACTTTAGTTGGCAGTTAACTAAGAACTGAAATGGAAATTGAATTTTTTTTATAAGCTAACAGACATTTGTTATCCAACTGATCAATAATCACATTAAATGTTTCTACTTCACATTTTTTCTGTCCTTGAAGAATAGTTTCATTACGGTTATTGCCATGTGCATATTTTTTAATTGTGATTAGACAAAACTTCCAGGAGATTTTTCACTTAATGTTTTATCTATTTCTTCATATTTTTCAAAATTATTTCTTTCATTGGCAATGAAATTTGATAATGACAGAAGGTTACGTCCAGTTAACAAATCTAGTGATGGCTTTTGTAATTTAGTATCAACTTTATCACATCTTTCTAAAATGCATCATAACTTGCGTAATTATGGTTCGATTTCAGTGAAATTTTAGTATGTGGTAGGGGACCACTGGGGACGAACCCTATTGGAAATGGGGTCAAAGGTCACAACATAGGAGCAGGATGCATTCCATTGCCATTATGCGTCATAACTTGCATAAATATGGTTCGATTTCGATGAAATGTTAGTATGTCATAGGGGATCACCTGGGGACGAACCCTATTGAAAATGGGTGCCAAAGAGCACACATGAAAATAGATTCAAATTTATGAGAGAAACTTGAAGAAAAAACATCCAATCTCTGTAGGTAGAAGAAAAGATTTAGGATTTCTAGACAATGGAAGTCCTAAATTTAATATGAATAATGCAAATTATTTCTTCAATTTGCGCTTTTCGGAACTTTTTTACCCACACAAAGTTTTCAGTCCTCAGTAAAACAGGTGTGGGCTCTACTAGTTTTGTTGGGGACCAAAAAGTTCCAAATACTCCAACCTCCTTTAGCCCACCAAACACTACTGCTCTGACAACTGGTTTTGGAGAACGAGGCACAAGTCGTGGAATGATCAATTTCACCTGCAGACCACATGGGCGCCAGAAAATTATTTAGCTAGCACTGTTACAATGCAGACCACATGGGCGCCAGAAAATTATTTAGCTAGGCACTGTTACAATTGTAGGTGATTTAACAAGAATTCTGACACCATACTCCTGCCTCCTATATCTTTCCTGTCCCAGCTGCTAATCATTCATCAACTTAATCCATTAAGAATTTCATTTGCTGATTTTTGTGTTAAAATTTGTGCTTTCATCCTAATTTATTTACATAGTCTGTGACGGGTTTAAAATTTATTACATGCCAGGATGCTAGATAATATTTTTTAATCGCCGGGATGCGGCCCAACTTCGAACACTTTATTTCTATGGGTGGTCAAATTTTATTTCTGTAAAAACACATAAGTTGTTACTCAGAGTTAAAGTTGATGCCATTGTTTTCCAGCCAATAGCTATCTCAAATAGCCTTGCAAATCCCTCTTTTTTTCCAGGTAGAGTTGCCATTATGTTCCAAGCTTAAATCTAAGAAATTCCTTAGTCAAACTCTGCATTAGCACCAAAGTGAACATCATTGCTACCCCCCTCCCGTTAGCTTAAAATACACTGCTCAAAACTATTGGGAGATATCGTGGTTTAGATATGAACTACTGACATCAACTGTTTGTATGCTAAGAGAAATTGAAGGAAAGTTATTACAATGAAACTTTTGCATACTTCCAAACACCTCAGCATGCAAAATTGATTGTGGGACGTTAAAAAGGGTATGTTTCTGTCAACGAATGAAAAGTGAATTGTATCTTATGATCGTTTAGTCCAGGATAAAAATGACTCGTGCTTTGAATGTGATGTCCGAACAGGATTTACCCGAATCTGTAGCCTGAGGGCTATCGGTCACTTAGAAGCTGGTCAAACCCAATCGCAAGTAGCGGACGCCATTGGAGTGTCTCGAAGCATGATTTCCAGATTTTGGAATTGGTTTTCAGATACCGAAAATTTAAGGCAAAGACCAGGGCAAGGTCACAGGAAAGCAACGTCAAGAAATGAGGATCGTTTTTTATCACTGACTGCCAGGAGAAACCGGAGTATGAGCGCCCCTCTTCTGCAATGCAAACTCCATACGGCTACTGACACAAATGTTTCGACTCAAACTGTTCGCACCCGACTACACAGTGTTGGTCTGTATGCTCGACAACCTATGGTATGTGTTTCTTTAACCGCATGCCACCGTGCTGCCTGCAGATTTTGAGCACATGACCCTGCTGATTAGAGAAGAAATTAATGGAGCAACGTTCTCTTCTCAGACGTGTCTTGCTTTACTGTACATCCTGATTATTTTGAGGGAACAAGGTATTTGTAACAACCAGAGGTAGAAAAATATTCTGAAATCTGGTGGCCAGCTAAATTTTTTAGTGGCCAGACATTGAACCTGCGGGGAGGAGGGGGCTATATATAATGTCAAAGTCGTACACTTCTGTCCAAAAATGTTCTGCCCTCAGCCCTGGCAAAAAAAAAAAAAAGGTACTCGTTTTTTTGTTTTGTTTTTCATCTGGGGCTCGCAAATTCCTGAATTATCATAATTTTCATCGTTTATCCTCAGACCCTGGAAATCGCACTTTTTTTTTTATTTTCGTATAATCTGTGCCGGCGTATAATTCACAGATTGTGACATTCAGAAGAAAAAGAAAAAAATAGCCATATGATCTTGTATATCACAAATGTTGATCCAGAAGCGGAATTTTCGACAGAAAAGTTAGGCACATAAAGACCCCGGAGTCCGAAGAAATGAAACAAAGACTTTGGTCAAACTGGCAAAGGACAAACTAAAATACAAGGCACAGTGTACACGAGATTCAGAACATAGAACTTTGAAATGAAGCGTGCATGTTTAGGTTCCTGCAGCAAGCACTGCGCATACATTTTTATTGGCCAATTGATGAGGAGAGGGCACAAGCACAGTCAGCATTTTGTCTTTCCCGACAATACAAAGACAAAATAACTGCCGCCGCCCCTTCCTACAGCTTTCCCGGTCTTTCATTATGACATCCCTTTTCCGTCCTCTTCACTTCGTGCAAATCCTAGACTGAAATTTTTTTCCGAGAGAGTTCCTTTTCCAATTATATAGCCCCTCTCCAGCACAATTACCCTGCAGATTACTTTTCAAATTGAACGACAGCAAAAACGTTTTTTTATTTTATTTTTTTTAAATCGTTTATTCGTGGCTTATACAATGCAAATTGCCGTACATGTTTTTCAGTGAGAAATTTACCTTTATTTTCATTTTTACGATATGATCATAAATATGCCTTTGTACATTTGTCTCGCCAAAAATTATTAAATTTAAATTTACTAATTGTTTTGGCCATATTTTTCTTTTTGCATAGCATACTAAGTGTATGTAGTTCCTATTCCAACCTCTAAAGTTTTCTGTCACTCAGTTTTAATACAAAACTACGATATTGCCTATTCCCTAATTGTTTTTAGCTATGTATATATATAGTAATAAAGTCAACCACAGATAAATTGTAATCCTAATACAGAACCCAAAATAACATCCTGAATTCCTGATAAGATAATTTTTTTCCAAAGACCAAACCTGTCCCTCCCCCGCCGCATTAAAAAAGGCAAAATCCAATAAAAAATTTGCAGCGTGTTAGTGAAAACACCAAATATAAATATAATCATCTGGTAATTTCTAAACCTTACTTTACCATGGACTTCAATCAAGATGGCTGATGCCATATTTGATATATCTCAAGGGGCCTCTCTGTCCCTCATTGTCAGTTTGTCACTATAAATGAATTGAAACAAATCTCCGAGAATGTACATCATGAAAGGGTGAATCGGTGAAAATTTTAATCACAATGTAACATTCAGGCCTCTTGTGTCGCCATTCTGATTGAATATCAGCAATGAAGTCACATCACCAGTGAAGCATTATCTCCATCAGTGCTAAATAAATGAGGCTGGAGACAAGTTTCTAGAAATGAAAATCTTATTTTTTGAAAAACTGGAAAAATAAGAGGTACATACAAGTACCGGATTTATTTAAAAATAGAAAGTAGTCATGACTACCCTTTTTTGTGCAAAGTACATCACAACTTGCATTTCCTTTGACATCTTGGAGTCGAATTTTTCATGATTACAATACTTTCTCATGCTAATGTATGAAAAAGGAAAAAGTCTCTTTCACATAAAAAAAAGAACTAGGAACTCTCATAAAATTGCAGGTTCTGTTAATGTGGTGCTCCACAGAGCTGCACACATAAAATCTTTACTGTTTCTACCGGTTTTCAAAATCTTTTGGATTCAAAAGTCTTAGTTTCTTATTTCCTTCTCAACAAATAAAATTCTTGTTTTTATTCTGTTGCATTTATTTGCTACAAAAATGTATATATACAGGGTGTCCGAGAATTATTGGACACATAACAAAATTATATAAAACAAAACATTAAACAGACAGAAATAAACTGACTGTATTAACTTACAATGTAACTGCACAAGTTAATAAATTTCGATGTGAGATCCCTTGGTTGCTCGTAGTACGTCTAAGCGATACTCAATTTCATGCCATGTATTGGCAAGCATCTGAGGAGTTATGGAATTAAATAGCAGCTGTGATACGCTACTTTAGTTCCTGCAAATCAGTACAAGGCGTCTTATAGACACGATCCTAATCCCACATGAAATAATCCAATGAAGTTAGATCTGGAGAGCGAGGAGGCCACAGAATGGGACCACCACGGCCACTCTATCTGTTGGGGAAAAGGCTCATTTAGGCACTTATGTATACATGTTGACCAATGCGCAGTCGTACCGTCTTGTTGGAAAATGGCATCATATCTTTTGATCTGGGTATAGCGAAATTTTCTATCGTATCCAAGTAAATGTCATCATTTGTTTTTTTTGCAGAAGGAAGGGCCAATCACTTCTCTTTTTGATAGGGTGCACCACACGTTAACTTTTGGAGAATCACGTTCCAGTTTATTAGCAGCATGAGGCAGTTCACTACCCTATATCCTACAGTTGTGACAATTCACAATACATGAAATGTGGATTCATCACTGAAAATGACAGTACTGAGAAAGTTTTCGTTGTTTTTCACTCAATTTAGCATAACCACAGCGAAATCGTTTCGCTGAGTGTGATCATTTACATGCATCTTTTTCACTATTTGGATTTTATAAGCATAAAACTTTAATTTCTTGTGCAAGATATCGTGAATAGTCGATTTCGGAATGCACAGTTCTCTGCTTGCTTTACGAACGGATTTGCTGGAGCTTCGTCGGAAACTTCTATTAACTTGATCAACCGTCTCACCGCTGATGCTAGGCCAACCGGCTCCTCCACGAGGTTCCACATTGCCAGAACTGTTTTGTCCATTGCTTATTTGAATTCATTGATGGAGGATTACAACCATACTCTAAACGGTATCGTCTTTTAACTTTAATGACAGACTTTAATTTCGCAAGCCATAACACACACATCGCCTTGTGCTGTACGGATGACATTACTACCGATTGCGCATTTCTCATACATTCCTCATCAGGCCACACCTAGTGCCATCTATCGGATTCTGGGAATAACAATTCTGCAAAACAAAAATATAGAAACCGTGTTTGTAATACGTGACATAGAAAAACCGACAATGCTCAGTTGTTTTTTTTACATAATTTTGTAATGTATCCAATATTTCTGGGACACCCTGTATATTGCTTAAGACAACGGTGCTGACAATTACGGAGGATCTTTTTGCGGACATATTTTTGTATTGTAAATAATTTTGGTAATGAATCTTTGTTCTGCATGCTAAATTGGTTGAATTTTTAAAAAATATGTAAAAGAATTTGGTTTCAGATGAATCAAAGCCTTTGGCAATAAGTGTCAGTTATTGTTTATTTTTGATACATGAAATTTTACATTCAATACATAAAAAAGTGATTCCTTCTGTTTTTCTTAGGAATATCTCATATTATAAAACATTTTGCATAAAAGTGCATTCTTAATACTTAACATCATGTATGAGTGTGTCAATTGCAACTATGTTTCTTTATCTTTAAAGAAATATGTTCACCACATGAGCATTCATAGAAATGTAAATAATTTTAGATTTCAGTGTGGGGTGCGTGGTTGCTCCAAGGCATTTGGCTCTTACTATGGCTTTAATACTCGTGTCTCGCGATACCACCGTGGATTGCGTGGTTTACAACTTTGCAATTCAGAAGTGGATTTAAAGTGCAACCAAAGATTGTGTCATAAGGCATTTAATAGAGTTTCTGATTTAATATCGCACATTAAGTCACATCTAACCTCCGGGGGCTTTATTAGATGCTGTTTTAAGGGGTGTGCCAAAACATTTAAAGTCAGATCTTCATTTTCATCCCATTTATCTAGATATCATCTGAATCACAGTACAAAATTCCTATCTTCACAGTTTCTTAATTCTGAGCCAGTTGCCCTGACCTTGAGAGTTGACAGTACTGTGGAACTAGTCACTTCTGACGTAAGTGAACAACTTAATCAGTCAGACAGCCATATCTCTGAAGAACTCACACTGAAAAATATTGCTCTTTTTTGCTTGCTTTTGGAATCAAAATGCCTAATCCCATGTAAAACAATACAGTTGATAACAGAAGAGATAAATTATTTACTGATTCAGGTGGATTCCTTTTTCAAACAGAGTTTCACTGCTAAATTGAGTGAATTAGTAAATATATCTGAAGATGAAAAAAAAAATTGTAAAATATGTCCATGACTCAAAGTTTTTAAAATCTGCATTCGATACTGAATCGGGACTTCTTAAATCTATCTATTTAAGACAACAATATTTTGAAAAAAGCATGAAATTTGTCAAACCCATTGAAATTTGCATGGGTCGTGATGAGGTAAATTGCTTGCGTTACTGCCACTACATTCCAATTAAAAAAAATCTTGTTAATCTGCTCCACGATAAGTCTGTAAAGGATCAAGTAGATCATCCACTGAAAAATGAAGTAGCAGATCGAATGAGTGATTTTACTGACGGTAGCGTGTTTCAGCAATGCCAAGCAGATGGATCAATAAAAATCCTTCAGCTTATCCTTTTTCAGGATGTGTTTGAGGTTGTTAACCCGTTAGGTTTTTCACGAAATAAACATAAAATTCTCGGATTTTATTTCACATTAGGAAACATATACCCTCAGTATAGGTCATCAGTTCACCAAATGCAGCTTCTTTTACTGTGCTGTGAAAAAGATTTAAAATTGTTTGGCCAAAAAGTAGTATTTAGGCAATTGATTGGTGACCTTAAAGAAATTGAGAATGGATTTAATGTGGATGGTGTATGTTATGTAGGGAGGGTTTTTTGTATTACTGCTGACAATTTAGGAGCACATTTTATTGGTGGATTTAACCAGAATTTCTCAACTTCAGAATATATGTGCCGTTATCGTCTAATGCAAAGAGATACTTGGAAGAGTATCCATGTTTGAGTGCTTCATCACGAACTGTTGAAAATTATGATGCATCTGCTTTGCAATTAGCCATGGGTAGCCAGGGAATCATTTTCCCCGTCTCTGTTCAATGAGTTGCAGTACTTTCATGTTTGTCTTCCTGGGCTCCCTCCTTGTGTTGGTCATGACTTGTTTGAAGGGGTTTGTGACTATGATTTGTCACTTTACCTGAATTATTTTGTTCAGAAAGGCTGGCTTACGTATACTTTATTAAATGATCTAATACGTGGCTTTTCATTTTTTGAGCATGATGCTTCTTGCAGGCCTGCTGTGTTTCACCCAAAAAGCAAAAGATTAAATGGCAGTGCTTGTCAGAACTGGGCCTTACTTCACTTTTGCCAATCCTTCTGTACTCTAAGATAGATACTGATGATTCTGTATGGAAACTACGTAGTTGTTACACTCAGAGAAATTGTGGAATTTGCTTGTGCAACTAGCATAAGTCATTCACAAATTGCATATTTCAAAATCATAATTGAAGAGTACTTGGAGGGAAGGAAGGTTGCTTTTGCAGATGTGCCTCTTCGACCAAAGCACCACTTCCTTCTGCACTATCCTGAGTTAACGATGAAATTTGGACCACTTATTCGTCTTTGGACATTGCGCTTTGAGAGTAAACATTCATATTTCAAAAGAGTTGCCCGAAGATGTCAGGACTTCAAAAACCTCACTGATACACTGTCAAACAAACATAAGTTATTGCAAGCTTATCTTCTAAATGGGTCACTTTTTGCTGAAAGGGTTCGGTTTGAAGACAGTCAAACTTTCATTATCGAGTTGTACTCCATTCAAATACAAAGGGCAATAAAAGAATCAGAATATCAACCTCTGCACATTTCAAACAAAGTGAAAATTTTTGGTACTCTCTATACTGTAGGCCAGTTTTTGAACGTAAAGAACAAAGATAATGATTGTGTCTTTGGAGAAATACTGTTCATATTAGAAGATAAAAACAAGGAAATATTTTTTATTGTTAATGTGTGGGAGGGTCGTTGGTGCTCAGATAGTGGTTTGCACATTTGTAAAAGTACAGACAGAGTTTTGTGTGTGAATGACAAATAATTAGGTGATTTGTACCCTTTATCATGCTACAGTTGGGGTAATAAAAAAGTTATTGCTTTGAAACATAAGTTTTTTTAATGGTTTAGCAACAGCAATAGAGCACTAGATCATGCATATTTTATCAGCTATTTGTACACTGCCATTATTGCTACTGACACAGCTAGCTGAATATTGGTTCCAGGAGTGCAAAATGGTCAGCAGAAGTAAATTATTTTCATCTTGTTCAGTAATTTTTTTTTTTAATTAGTCAGTAAAGTTCTCCAATGGGGCATTTAAATTCCTAAAAGACAGTGAGAAATGCTGCTGTGGATATGTGTGGAAGAATCTTTATCTAAAAATTATGATTTAATTCACAAGTGAAAAATTGTGGTTATAACTGGAAGAATCCACGACAGAAACTGAACTGATGTTTTTTTTTTTATATGTTAACTTAGATTAATTATATTCTTTAAATAAAACATGATTATTGTGTTGCTTTTTAAGAAATGGAGCAAGTTCGTGAATTTGTCACAAAAACACTACAACTGGATGAAAGCAAGACTAAAGAAGTTATTCTGGCACTAACTGATGCTGGAGTTTCGAAGTATAAGGACATTGAATATGTTGAAGAATCAGATTTAAAAGAATGTTTGAAGCCAGTACAGTCAAGAGAACTACTGAGAGCATTTAAAAAAAAACTGGTAAGAATTTATTTTTGCCCTATTTCACTTTTCATGAGGTTTATATATACACTATGGTGCAAAGGTTAAGTTACACATAAAAAAAAATGTGATATTTCAAAAACAGTTGGATGTATTGTAATATAAAAGTTTGTACAAATGTAACCTGTAAAACAACACATAATACAGTGCTGGAAAAATAAGCTCCAGATTTAGGAACCAGCTCTAAAATTTAGGAGTCAGGTGAAACAAAAGCAAATTTCAGGGTATTCATGCACAAGCATAATTCATGGTGATGATGTGGGAACAAAGACTAATAATAATAATACAGTATAAGTGTATTGAGCACTGCCTATTACCCAAACTACTTATTGCTAAATGAAATTCGAATTTAGTCTGTAAATCTCAGGGTTCTATAGTTTTGATAAAAATCTAAACATAAACCAGTAGTCCACTGAAGCTGATAAATCAAATTTATCCAGTGGTGGTCCATTCATGCGGATCATCATTAGGTTATACAAACCGTTAATTTCCATATTTGATCTGAATTTTTTTTTTTATTAAAGTCGTCAAACTGAGCCCTTGTTTGCAGCACACTGTCTATGGCCATCAGCTTTGGAAAAAAAAACGGAAATCGCTCCTCGTGGGTCAGAATTTTTTCTAGCAGCTTGTGAAATTTCATTCCTTGCCTGATAACTTTAATTGAATTCTTACCACTCACCTAGCAGACTGAGTCACTACTCAGTCTTCCAAGAGATTCATGAGATCCAAGCTGTTTATGGAAGTGTTTACCCAGTGTTGTAATGTTCTCCTTCCTAAAGTTTTTTTAAGTTATTTCCTGTTGGACACTAAAATGTGTCAAAGACCTTTGTACACCTGTGAATGCTTCTAGACAGTCCTAGGAACCATTCCTCTAGCAGCTGCACTTCTTGATGTATTCCTGTGAGTGTGTTATTATTAACAAAATTATTTTCATGAGTGCCAGATGCATCCTTCATTATCTGAGGTGTTGAAATTCCATTATTAACTTGAAGTTCCACTGCACTAATGATAAGTTCTTCCTTTTGAAATATGAGGGACAAATTCTTAAATACAGGCAGAACCCCCAAACCAAGTCTCAGAGGAGAATTGGTGAGGGTCGTTGCAGATGACGTATTTCAGTACACTACAAACCCCTCCAAAAAAATTGTCCAGGAGTTTGCAAAATCATGTGTACAGACGTACAATGCCTCTTTAGCCGACAATATCAATGGGATCATTCTCGGATCTGGCTGATTCCCTAGCTCAGCAACTTCTGAACAGGGTTGAGAACATGTGCAGGCTACATAAAAAAATGCCAGTTAGGAAAAGGAAGGTCGCTTGTAATGAAGAGGAAGGAAACACACCTGGTTCCCTTCCTAGCCCAAAGATAGATAGTTATGGATGCATCAACTGGGCACCTAACTGCCCTCACAATGAGACTACAGAGTCCCTTCAGTTTAAAAAAACCCAGCTCAGCCAGCTCACTGAGGGAGATGAAAAACTAATTGAGCTAATCAGTGACACTCTTTACTTACAGCGCCTTGACATAAATAGTGGAACAAGCCTGGTGAAATTAGTTAAAGACTGGCCACAGTTGTTTTCGGGTGTTGGCCTTTTGCAACACTTTCGATTACTAACAGGCATTGATATATACAGCCAATTCTGCAAGTCGGTTGAAGATCGAAAGGCCGAACTTTTGACTTATTTTCGTGCTCAGAAAAAGACAAATTTACTGCAGCTATTTGCAGAAGCCGATGTGTGAAATGGCAATCAAATCATTTTGCTAATTGCAGCAGTTGCTGCATATTTTGATGAAGATGTAAAATTTCTTCTGGCAGTTTCTGAGGTAATTTTGAATTTATTCTATTGATTTCTTTAAACTTTATAAATCATAATGATCATTCAATTACAACCAACATAATTGTATGAAATTTTAGCTTTTTTACAGAGAAACCAAATATTTGGAATATTTTCTTTAGTAGAGAAATGTAGTGTAAATTTTATAATTGATGATCAGTATATCTCTGAATATTGGCATTACCCTCATATCTACTTGAATATTGTGATTTCAATAATTTGGATATTGTCAGCTGGTATACTATCACTATGTTTTAACAACCATTTCATTGATAATCGGCTACAAATAAAATGATACTGTTGTATAAGTATGAAGATCTACTAGCAGATTTTCAATAGTTTAATGTGCTATATCAGTAAGATGGGTCATTTGAGGGGTGTGGGGGAGTGCATCTCAAAAAAGTTTTGAAAGGGTGAAACAGTCTGTAGTACACTTATCTATTATTTTTCAAGCATTGACCTACTTACACCAAATATATGAATTTCTGCTAACATCTATTTTTTTTGAAGAGTGCCCCACATCTATTTGGATATTACTTTTACAGATGTCTGGTGTGGATTTTTTTATGGACCTACAGATAAAATATGTTGGTCCACAGTTGTTGTTTTTTAACTCTCTTGTAGACTTAAGTGGTTTTCCATTTACATGTGTGCACGTTGTGGAGATTTCCAACAAATTTGTTGCCCACCCTTTCATCTACAGATATCTCCCACCTTTATTTTGGGCAATACTGACCCTTGGATGCAGGAGTGACAGAAGGTGCCTTTGCGGGTAAGAAGTGGATCTAAAATTAAAATCTGACCTTTTGTTATCTGTGATCACAGATCATAATTTTTCGCCTACAACCGTGTTCTCTTCATAAGAGTTACTGGAGGTGTTTTTGGCATAAATTAGCTTATTCAGTGCAAATGGCCTTGAGCGTGGGTGGTGTAATTCAGGGAGCAGGATCATGGAAAACCTTACCTGATTCGCTTGCAAATTCAGCCAACATAGAAGGCAACACGCAGCATTTTTTAATGTTAAATTATGCGTTTTCTTGGCCGTTACAGTTTTATCACTAGTAAAAGGAAGTTAAAAAAATATCAGCTAGCTTAACTTTCTGATTGCTGGTATTCTGATCTAATGTTGGCAAAGGGATAAAGATATGGGAAGCTGTAGAGTGAAGGGCTGGGTACAACACAATATTCTTTGGCTGATAAGTCATATTAATGTTTTTAATTTACAAATAATTGGCAAAAATATTATTTCTCCCAAGTTTTGCTGGTTTATCATGGCAAACGCAAGGTTGAGTGTGCAGCCACCTATACTATATATATAAACAGTCTAGATGGAATAATATGCGCAAAATGAGCATGCTTCACCCCCCCAAAGCTACACCAGTCCTCAACATGCTGTATGTTTTAATGTTGGTTCCTTTTCTTATTTGTAGAATTTTATAGCATCACTAAAATGAAGTGCAACAATATTTTATCAGTATCTTGATTTTGTGATGCAAAAGTAATTGATTTTTTTTTCAGGTGCTCAATCCTCACTGTCCTAATGAAGCAGTAACATCTCCATTTCTAGCTGTAAAAGGTAACACTATGATTTCCCTCTTGAATATTTTAAATTTTATTCAAACTGCTTATGGTTTTATCATTGCATAAAATTTTGTTTTCTTAGAATATGATGACACCACACGTTGCCGCCCCGGTGGCGCAGTGGTCTAAGCGATGGCCTCTGATCTATCGTCCGAACGGGGTCCGGGTTCGAATCCTGGTGAGGCATGGATGTTGTGTTTGTCTTACGGCACTGGCTCTTTCCCTTCCCTGGAGCCAGTGACCCTAAATTAGGGACGGGCGACTGCTTGTAGCCCAATGAGTTGCTCACGGTGGTCGTTAAACCTCCAATCAAAAAAAAAAAAAAAAAAAAAAAAAAAGACACCACACGTCATATTCAGGGTATTGGCAAACATGCACTTCCAGTTTGTATGTTAAGGGAAATGCACAGTGGCCTAAAAAAGCCTCATCTGCAATAATCCACGTTTTCTATATCATAGTTTAGCAATTATTGTACATTTTCATACTGTTGTGTATTAGAAGAATAAACTGTCTTTTAATGGTGTTAACTCATAAATTTTGAAGTAAATTACCTGCACTATTTTTAAATGTTTTGATTGCTGTGGTGAATAGCTATGTACTTTCCCCTTTGTAGAGAGGTGAGAACAATTATGTAGACATAAAGCTTGTTAAATGAGTTTTCTTTTCCCTGTGCATCAACCTTTAAGTCGTTGCTTTCGCAAGGGAAACCAGCTATGAAAGCTGGTGTTGACTTTACCACTGTGGTACATCCGAGTTTCAACTTCCAATCTTTGTTCCTCTTTTGGGCGGAGGATTAACTTGGAACAGACTATTGACTAAGATTAACTAGTCCAGTAGTTTGCTGCTAAGGAAAAGGGATTGCAAATAAAAGGTATTCATGATGAAAAAGTAAAGGAACTATAAATTTGTTAAATACATGAATTTCCATCAGTATAGGCTAATACATTGTTATTCTCTAACATTTTCTGGAAGAACTAGCAAATGTTCCTAATTTTCTATTGGAACTCCTTACATATGTAAAGAAATTAAGGAAATGTTTTGTGTAAGATCGTGATTTTTATTTCTAAGATTTTTTTTTTTTTCATTTTCCGCCAACAATAAATTATTGATATGAAGATCTCCTTTGTGCTGATTCATAAAAGTGGAGTGTTTGGCAATCAGTGACATATTGAAAAAGTTCTGCACGATTTTAACCTTTATATCTTATTGTGGGTCTATATTTCAGTGTATTCTGTACATTTGCTGCATGTGGGGAAAATCGGAAGTGCAACTCTCTATATTTGCTTCGGAGTGTGCTTCCGCATAGAGAAAAGATATGGAAGCACACTTCCAAACTATCTAATGTTTTGTCCTTTGAGTGTATGTACACACTGTGTGTGAGAGAGAGATGTACTGTTAAAATAGATACCTTTCTAGTAACCATGCTGAGCCACCTGTCTTAATAATGCATACATTTTTTTCACCCTTTGGCTGAATTCAGCCTTTTTTAACATTGTTTTGGTTATTTTTTATATTGTTACAAAACTGAAGTTTTTTTTTTTTGGGGGGGGGGAGCAATTGAACTGTGTACGTACAACTTGAAACCAAAGAGAACTAATTTTTGTTTTCTTTAAAGAAAAAGTTTTTCTGAATCATCCTCTTTCCTACTATTGTATTACAGTATTAATTTATTGCAGTTTTCTGAAAATCAGGCTCTTATAAGAATCACTTAAAAATTTTTAGTAATTTGGACTTCCTGATGCTGCCATAGATAGCTCTCTGAAAACATCAATAAACTTTTTTTATTCTGACAATGTGTGACTGCTCAACCTACTGAAAATGTGATTTTGATTTTTCTGCTACAGTCCTGTGGGAGTGTCATTGTTGGACTTATTATTATAAAGTTGACTGATATAATAGTTCCCCAAGAAGCATTTTCAGTGCGTCTTGCCAAATCTGATGTTGCACTGGTTATTTAATTGCTCTAACAAAGTTCCAACAGCCTGTGAGACAACGCAGTGTGACTTGGTCAGCAAAAAAGTTAATTTTTTTGTAGTTGTAATTAATAAAATTATTTTATATTGGCTTATACAGGATGATTGCATATTCTGGTGTGCTTAGTAATTATAATGTTCAATGCTTTTTTTTCCCTCGCATCACTAAAAAATTCAGCCTTTATTTTTTCATTGGTCAGTCTCGTGTCTGTTTCATGCGGCAAAATGCGGAACATTTTCAAAGCTTGTGAAAATATTCTTCAAGTATTGTCAGCCATACCACCTCCAAAATTGTCCAAATTTTGCTCAGGTTCATGGCCAAATGGACCCGTGCATTTTCAAAGCTTGAAAATGCACGGATCTTTTAGAGAAATAAAAAGCTGCAGTTCTAAGAATGACATACTTCTTCACTTATCATCGTTTGCTGAATGTTTCTGCTTTGAAAGTTTGTGCCATGCTTTTGTTAAAATTCTGCCTGGCCAATTGTTAGTATCATATTTGGTTTTCACACTCTTAACAGTACAATGTTTTGATTTTTTAAGTATTTGCTTTATTTCACTTGTATGTATATTGTTCTCTGCATTTTTTTTATAATACTGTATTTTTTTAATTATTGTATTCTTACATTTATGCAAGTAAAAATGTCATACCCAGACATGCAAACCTTCAAAATCTGAAAATCGGGAGATTATTACAGCTCGTAAAATCACATGAGCTCTATTTTTATCGATATTTTCCAGAAATATTATTGGTCCACTAAAATTCTGGAGAACGAAACAAAAATAAAACTAAAAGCAATACCCATTTTATTGCATTGTTAGTTTTTGTATTGTAAATGTATACACCCCAGATATTTTTTTCCTAACTTAGATAAAGATCATGTAATCGGTGTCCATTACGTATAGTTATTGAGGTGTGGGGGGGGGGGGGTGCAGTTTAAAAACATTCAAGCTCTTCGTATTCCTAAGGGTTGTGGTCTGATTTTGGTTTTGGAAATTACACTCTTCATTACGCTCCTCCCTTCCACGGATCATCCAACTCCCTACTGAAATAGGTTTTTCGGGTACGTAGATTCTGCAAGATAATAAAAACGTAAAATGGCCCGCATGCTATAGTCTTCTTTAGGTTGTGCGCGACGGCAAAAACAACAAAAAGCATCGTACTAACATCGCCTTTCGTTACAAGGCAAGGCCAAATTTGTCGTTAAGTGAATTCGCCGGATTTCTTGAGGCGAAGGGTTGAAAGACTGAACTGCAAGAAGGCAGGGCAGCTGCCATCTGTCAATTAATTATGGACCCTCCCCGACATTCCTAGTGCCAGAGCAGGTCAGCTCTTTGCTGAAGGTGTCATATGACAATTGGGCTAGGGGAAATTTTTTTAAAGCACATTTTTTTGGTCAGAAGCTAGCGCTTAGACCACTGCGCTGCGCCACCTGGGAAGCTTTCTTTTTTGCAGATAGGAGGAGAGGACAAATACAAAACTAATGACTGCAATTGTCGCCTTGCTTTGACGCAGAAAGAAAATTATTTCACAGGCGATTCAAAATCATGGTGGTGGTTGATGGAATGCTGACCATCCTAATGTCTAATTCTCAGTGAAAATCAGGAGAATTTGACATTCATCCGGAGAGTTGACACATCTGCATACCCCATATGAACTGAATTCAACTTGATATGATTTTAAATTTCCATGCCTGAGCACTCTCAGGCAGTAATTTTTGCAAAGTTATTGCTATTATCAGGGGTGAAAGAGTTCCGCCTTTTTGGAAGTCATTTGGGAGTTCCCAAGATCGGCAGTTAATAAATGGGTAGTGAATTAATTATTTTGCAGATGGTTGGTTGGGTTTGACTTAACCAGCCACTTCGGAGATTTATAAAAATGAAAAGTTTTTTTTTTACATGTCCATGATTTGACCCTTTTTCCCCCACTACTTAAGTCCATCTTATTTTGTTCTGAAGTTGTTGGAAGCGAGCCCTGCTTCTGCAGTGAGTGTTAGCATTATTAAAGTTACTAGCAAAAATCTTAACTAAATTTGATGACAGTAATACAAAGATCCTGATGTGTAACAGGATAGGGGTATCTTGGTTACACCATTTTATAACTGCTGTTTGATGCAGTACAAAAGTTAAAACTGCATAATTACCATTGTTAAATTTGTTAATTTTACATAAAATTTTAGGAATTTAATATATATATATATATATATATATATATATATATCATCATCATTGTCAACCATTATCAATCCACTGCTGGACGAAGGTCTCCCCAAGTTTCCTCCACAACGGTCTGTCTTGTGCCAGTCTCCTCCATGTCACTCCCGCATACTTTCGAATTTCATCCACCCATCTTCCATGTGGTCTTCTTCTGGGTCTTTTCCTGTCCCTTGGAATCCAATCTAAAATTTCGGCTGTCCATCGATGGTCTGTTCTTCTGGCAGTATGTCCAGCCCATTGCCATTTCAGGGATTTAACTCTGATCATGATGTCTTCCACTCTTGTCATTTTTCGGATCCACGTGTTCCTCTTCTTATCTCTCCTGGTTACACCAAGCATGCACCTCTCCATGCTACTTTGAGTTGTCTGCAGCCTTTGTATGTCTCTTTTAGTTAAGGTCCACGTCTCTGCACCATACGTAAGCACTGGAAGGATGCATTGATCAAACACTTTTCTTTTAAGACATAATGGCATATTGCTCTTGAAAATTATGCTGTTTCTTCCAAAAGCTCTCCAGGCAAGTTTTGTACGCAGATTAATTTCTTCACTAATGTGACCCTCACTTGATATCTGCTGTCCAAGATAAACGTACGTGTCTGTTATCTCCAGCTTTTCTCCATCAATCGATAAATCTTCATTTCTTGTAAAAGCATTGAACATCACTTTTGTCTTCTGAAAGTTCATTTTTAATCCCACTTCTTTACTTTTGTCAGCAAGTTCCTGCATCATACTCTGTAGCTCCGATGGGGTAGTTACAAAAATGACTATGTCATCAGCAAAACGAAGGTGGGTTAGATAATCTCCATTAACCTATATCCCTTTGTTTTCCCAGTTCAGTGATTGAAAGACATTTTCCAATGTAGCATTAAAGAGCTTCGGAGATATGCTGTCACCTTGTCTCACTAATTTTCCAATTTTTATGTGTGTTGTATTACCAAATAGCAGAATCTTTGCACTTGCATTTTCATAGATGTTATTAATAATATTAATGTATGCATCTTCAATACCGCAGGATTTCAGAGGCATTGCAACTGCTGATGGTTTCACCGAATCAAAGGCTTTTTCATAATCGATAAAAGCCATGCACAATGGAAGTTCATATTCCCTCGCTCTTTCAATTAGTTCTCTCAGTACGTGGATATGATCTATTGTGCTGTAGCCACTCCTGAATCCAGCTTGTTCTCTCGGTTGAGCCATGTCCAGTGTTACCTTCAAGCTGTGTGAAAGAACTTTAGTGAAGATTTTATAAACCACTAATAGGAGGCTGATAGGTCTGTAGTTCCTGAGATCCTCAATGTCACCTTTTTTATGTAGCAAGATCATTGTAGCGTTGTTCCAATCCTCAGGAATTTTCCCTTCATTAAGGCATCGAGTGAAAATTTGGGCGAGTACTGTTTCGATTTCTCCACTTGCTTCTTGTATGATGTCTACAGTAATTCCATCTTCTCCTGGAGCTTTTCCCCGCTTCATGTTCTTGATTGCATGTGCAACTTCTGCTGGAAGGACTGGAAGAACTCTGGTACTGGTACCTTTCATGATGCCTGGAGTACATGTATCATCCCTTTCATATAATTTGAAGTAGAAATCTTTCACTCTTGTCAAAATTTCGCCTCTATTTCTTGTTACAGAACCATCTTCTTTTCTCAGTGCCATAATCTGTTTTCTTCCCTTACTGAGATGTCCCTTTGCTATCTTTAGGCTTTGGTTGTTTTCAATTGCTTTCCTTACTAGTTCACAGTTGAATTTCCTTACGTCTTCAGTGATACTTTTTCGTACTGTCTTGCATAGCTCTATATATTCCACTGTGGAAGTCACATCTTCTGTAGTTGTCCTCATCTCTCTTCTTTTTTGCATCAAAATTTTGTTTTTTTCCTGATAATTTGTTCACATGCAATTTGTTCTTAAACCCAGCTAATTTTGTTGCTGTTTCCATAAGAGCTTTGGTTACTTTTCTGTTAACTTCAGAAATATCCACTTCTTCCGATGTTAGGCCTTCTAAAGCAGAGAATATGTTCTTCAGTTCCAATTTGAAGGTATTATGGTGTTTTTTAAGGTTGGTTATGTCAATACATTTTGTTTGTTTTATGAGCTTGCTACGTTCGAGTTTAGTGTTGAGGTGCATCTTACATCTCACCAATCTATGGTCACTGCCTGTGTTGAACTTGTTTAGCACACTGCAGTCTTCTATGACGAATTTTTTGTTACACATAATAAAATCAATTTCACTTGTCGTCCCATTTGGATGTCTCCATGTCCATTTCCTGTGTGGCTTTTTCTTGAAAAAGGAGTTCAAGATGAAAAACCCTTCTGCCTCTGCAAACTCTACGAGAGTATTTCCACGCTGGTTTCTGTTGCCGTGACTGAATTTACCTACTGAAGTTTCATTCTGTTGCCGTTGCCCTATTTTTGCATTGAAATCTCCCATAATTATCTTCAAGTGCTGCTTACCTTTATTATTTAGATCACGAATTTCCTCATAAAATTCTTCAATTTCTTTTTCAGCATGACTTGTGGTGTGTGCATAAGTTTGAATTATCTGAGCCTGGTATCTTCTCGAGAGTTGGATAACGAGTCGTGCAGCTCTGTCAGAGGAACTTTCAACTTCTACAACTTTATCCTTCAGTTTCTTGTTTATTATAAATCCAACACCACTAGTTCTGCCAGTATCTGTCCCACGATAGTAGAAGAGATGTCCACTTTTCAGTTCAATGAGATCTTCTCCTTTTCTCCTTACCTCACTTAGCCCGACGATGTCCCACTTGATCCTTTGTAGTTTCCTCTTCCAATTCAAGAAGCCTTGAATCAGAAGATAGGGAGCGTCCATTGTACGTAGCCAAGGTCAGCATCAGATGGCAGCCTAGTCCGGTCCTCCGGGGATTCTTAGCACCCTCTGCCTTCATGTCACACTGGCGGCTGCCTTGGCCAGGTACATTAAAGCTGCCGGAGACTGAGGGCCAAGATTTAAGTTGTGGAGTCATTTTGGAGGAGTTTGGCCATAACTCACCACGCTGGCCAAGCGGGTTGGTGAGTGTGGGATAGCATTTCCTCTAATCCCGATGGTATAGTTATACCGCTATTGGCGGTCGTCAGAGCCACTTTAGTGGGAACAGGATGTACCACGAGAAGGCGGGGTTGACATTTGTCAAGGAGAGGCTGTGATGTTACGCATCACCTGACCTTATATCCCATATATATATATATATATATATATATATATATATATATTTTTTTTTGTCACTTTTGCCTTAAACACAAAATAGGCAGAAAACAGCATGCACACTGCTTTTATTGGATTTTGCACACTATTGACACACATTCTGTCGATTATTAACATGAAGTTCTCTGGGTTTAGAACAGAGGAACCTAAAATATATATATATATATATATATATATATATATATATATATATTATTTTTTTTTGGGATGTAAGGTCAGGTGATGCGTAACATCACAGCCTCTCCTTGACAAATGTCAACCCCGCCTTCTCGTGGTACATCCTGTTCCCACTAAAGGGGCTCTGACGACCGCCAATAGCGGTATAACTATACCATCGGGATTAGAGGAAATTCTATCCCACACTCACCAACCCGCTTGGCCAGCGTGGTGAGTTATGGCCAAACCCCTCCAAAATGATTCCACAACTTAAATCTTGGCCCTCAGTCTCCGGCAGCTGGAATGTACCTGGCCAAGGCAGCGGCCAGTGCGACATGAAGGCAGAGGGTGCTAAGAATCCCCGGAGGTCCGGACTAGGCTGCCATCTGATGCTGACCTTGGCTACGTACAATGGACGCTCCCTATCTTCTGATTCAAGGCTTCTTGAATTGGAAGAGGAACTACAAAGGATCAAGTGGGACATCGTGGGGCTAAGTGAGGTAAGGAGAAAAGGAGAAGATCTCATCGAACTGAAAAGTGGACATCTCTTCTACTATCGTGGGACAGATACTGGCAGAACTAGTGGTGTTGGATTTATAATAAACAAGAAACTGAAGGATAAAGTTGTAGAAGTTGAAAGTTCCTCTGACAGAGCTGCACGACTTGTTATCCAACTCTCGAAAAGATACCAGGCTCAGATTATTCAAACTTATGCACCCACCACAAGTCATCCTGAAGAAGAAATTGAAGAATTTTATGAGGAAATTTGTCATCTAAATAATAAAGGTAAGCAGCATTTGAAAATAATTATGGGAGATTTCAATGCAAAAATAGGGCAACGGCAACAGAATGAAACTTCAGTAGGTAAATTTGGTCACGGCAACAGAAACCAGCGTGGAAATACTCTCGTTGAGTTTGCAGAGGCAGAAGGGTTTTTCATCTTGAACTCCTTTTTCAAGAAAAAGCCACACAGGAAATGGACTTGGAGACATCCAAATGGGTCGACAAGTGAAATTGATTTTATTATGTGTAACAAAAAAAAAATCGTCATAGAAGACTGCAGTGTGCTAAACAAGTTCAACACAGGTAGTGACCATAGATTGGTGAGATGTAAGATGCACCTCAACACTAAACTTGAACGTGGCAAGCTCATAAGACAAACAAAATGTATTGACATAACCAACCTTAAAAAACACCATAATACCTTCAAGTTGGAACTGAAGAACAGGTTCTCTGCTTTAGAAGGCCTAACATCAGAAGAAGTGGACATCTCTGAAGTTAACAGAAAAGTAACCAAAGCTCTTATGGAAACAGCAACAAAATTAGCTGGGTCTAAGAACAAGTTGCATGTAAATAAATTATCAGGAAAAACGAAAATGTTGATGCAAAAAAGAAGAGAGATGAGGACAACTAAAGAAGATGTGACTTCCAAAGTGGAATATATAGAGCTATGCAAGACAGTAAGAAAAAGTATCACTGAAGACGTAAGAAAATTCAACTGTGAACTAGTAAGGAAAGCAATTGAAAACAACCAAAGCCTAAAGATAGCAAAGGGACATCTCAGTAAGGGAAGAAAACAGATTATGGCACTGAGAAAAGAAGATGGTTCTGTAACAAGAAATAGAGGCGAAATTTTGACAAGAGTGAAAGATTTCTACTCCAAATTATATGAAAGGGATGATACATGCACTCCAGACATCATGAAAGATACCAGTACCTGAGTTCCTCCAGTCCTTCCAGCAGAAGTTGCACATGCAATCAAGAACATGAAGCGGGGAAAAGCTCCAGGAGAAGATGGAATTACTGTAGACATCATACAAGAAGCAAGTGGAGAAATCGAAACAGTACTCGCCCAAATTTTCACTCGATGCCTTAATGAAGGAAAGATTCCTGAGGATTGGAACACCGCTACAATGATCCTGCTACATAAGAAAGGTGACATTGAGGATCTCGGAAACTACAGACCTATCAGCCTCCTATCAGTAGTTTATAAAATCTTCACTAAAGTTGTTTCACACCGCTTGAAGGTAACACTGGACATGGCTCAACCGAGAGAACAAGCTGGATTCAGGAGTGGCTACAGCACAATAGATCATATCCACGTGCTGAGAGAACTAATTGAAAGAGCGAGGGAATATGAACTTCCATTGTGCATGGCTTTTATCGATTATGAAAAAGCCTTTGATTCGGTGAAACCATCAGCAGTTACAATGGCTCTGAAAACCTGCGGTATTGAAGATGCATACATTAATATTATTAATAACATCTATGCAAATGCAAGTGCAAAGATTAGGCTGTTTGAAAATACAACACACGTAAAAATTGGAAAGGGAGTGAGACAAGGTGACACCATATCTCCGAAGCTCTTTAATGCCACATTGGAGGGTGTTTTTCAGTCGCTGAGCTGGGAAAACAAGGGGATAAAGATTAATGGAGATTATCTAACCCACCTTCGTTTTGCTGATGACGTAGTCATTTTTGCAACTACCCCATCAGAGCTGCAGAGTATGATCCAGGAACTTGCTGAGAAGAGTAAAGATGTGGGATTAAAAATGAACTTTCAGAAGACAAAAGTGATGTTCAATGCTTTTACAAAAAATGAAGATTTATCGATTGATGGAGAAAAGCTGGAGATAACAGACACGTACGTTTATCTTGGAGAGCAGATATCAAGTGAGGGTCACATTGATGAAGAAATTAATCGGCATACAAAACTTGCCTGGAGAGCTTTTGGAAGAAACAGCATAATTTTCAAGAGCAATATGCCATTATGTCTTAAAAGAAAAGTGTTTGATCAATGCATCCTTCCAGTGCTTACGTATGGTGCAGAGACGTGGACCTTAACTAAAAGAGACATACAAAGGCTGCAGACAACTCAAAGAAGCATGGAGAGGTGTATACTTGGTGTAACCAGGAGAGATAAGAAGAGGAACTCGTGGATCCGAAAAATGACAAAAGTGGAAGACATCATGATCAGAGTTAAATCCCTGAAATGGCAATGGGCTGGACATACTGCCAGAAGGACAGATCATCGATGGACAGCCGAAATTTTAGATTGGATTCCAAGGGACAGGAAAAGACCCAGAAGAAGACCACATGGGAGATGGGTGGATGAAATTCGAAAGTATGCAGGGGTGACATGGAGGAGACTGGCACAAGACAGACCGTTGTGGATGAAACTTGGGGAGACCTTCGTCCAGCAGTGGATTGATAATGGTTGACAATGATGATGATGATGATATTATTTTTTTAGGTTCCTCTGTTCTAAACCCAGAGAACTTCATGTTAATAATTGACAGAATGTGTGTCAATAGTGTGCATAATCCAATAAAAGCAGTGTGCATGCTGTTTTCTGCCTATTTTGTGTTTAAGGCAAAAGTGACATTGGAATTTTTGCAAAGGTTAGTATAGGAACTTTTGGATAAAACTTTGATTTTATTGAAGTTTTTTTCTCTCTCCAATGTTAACAAAGTGTATAAAATATATTTTTTACATCTATATTTGTGTATGTATTGCATGATATACAAAAAATAGTGACATGTCCTTTATTGAGAATATAAACCTATTTTTTTTAAACAAAGTATAATACTAAAATAATTTTGGTCTTTTCATCTGTTCTAACCCTAAGCCTCCACTTTACCGAGGAAAATAAGTAGTCTCTCTCTTACTTGAGGGCTGGGAGTAAAAATAAATTGTGTCCACCTATTTACTAGAAGGGATCTGCTGCTTTTCCTGGATTTTTGCAGTTGGTATCAGTCTCAGAATATAGACGTGCATGCGTATGCCATACACGGATAGTTTCCAAATTATTAGCAGCTTTTGCAGATAGTTTTTGCTTGTAGATTTAAAAATGTTATTTACAGCAATTAAAACACTTAAGGCTTTACTCAGATTAATATATTTACTTCTATCTCAACGAGAAATTTTCACATCTTCCGATAGTGACTTCTTTTGGTTTTACAGACTTTTCTGGCCTCTTGATTTTATCAAGGCCTGTTCTCAATATATAGGAACTGTAACAAAAGTTTCATTTACACAGAAAGACTAAATTATATTGCCAGGTTCCTCTTGCTAGTTATGAAATTAAAGTCTTTTTTTTTTTTTTGATTAGAGTTTTAACGACCACCGTGAGCAACTCAATGGGCTTTAAGCAGTCGCCCGTCCCTAATTTAGGGTCACTGGTTCAAGGAAAGAGAGTTAGCCAGTGCCGTAAGACAAACACAACGTCCATGCCTGACCGGGATTCGAACCCGGACTCCTTACGGACAAATGATCAGAGGCCAGCGCCTTAGACCACTGCGCCACCGGGGCGGAAAAGTCTTTCCCTTATGTATTTTATAAGTCTACTATTTTTGAATTAAGTTGAAAATGCTATTTATAATTTTTGAAATTTCATTAACGGAACTGCTTTTCTAGATATAAAAACTTTAATTAGTCTTGTTTTTATGAGGTTCATAGTGTTTTGGCTTTAAGGTCCATTTTACACACATTTCTGCGCATTCAGTCTTGATATACTTTTGTCCTCTCTAGAATCTGTAATGTTCTAATAATTATTTATTGTCTTATTAATTTTTCTTTAAATTATCTTATTCTATTGTTATGATTCATGGGTTTTCAGCAAGTTTTCTGTTTCAATGGTTGTGTATGCAGATACATTTAATTTTTATACAACTCTGCTAGGTATTAGGAATCTGCTCAGTCCATGAAGGCATCAGTCTTTTATTTTCAGTTGCCCTCTAGTAATTCCACCTGCCTTGCTAATTTTCAGACCTGGCCATTGTGACAACAATTTTTTTTGGTGGTCTTCATTTTCTTGAGTTGACTGCAAATTTTTACCCCTACACTTGCCAAATATTATGAACATTGTATTGTATAACCAGTATTCTTATTTTGGGATAAAAATAGTATTCAAATTGATCAAATCTTTTCCATTATTGATGGTCTTCAGGATTTCTCACTACACAAATAATTTAGTTTTTGTAATAATTTAAAATCAAACTAGTAGTGTGCTGTAAAGATACATATTATTTTTGTATATATATTGTTACTTTTTTAGAAGCCAGAATGTTTATGATGTATTTCATTGTGTTAATTTATCACTTTAATCACAGGTGCTTTGTGGGTATAAATCCTGTATGTGGATCAAAGGTAGAAAGGGAAGAAGCTTTATTCTGAAGTCAATCCAAAAATTGCAAAGTTATGGCACAAAGTAAAAGACCACAACAGTCGGCTAAAAGATATCAGACAATAAGTGGCACATAATAAAAAAACAACATTGTCTATGATATTAGTTGATCTGTATATATATTGTTACACCAATTAAGTTTGGTTTTTTTAAATAAAAAAAATGCAATCCAGTTGATTCAGTACTTTTTCCTGTGTATCTAAGTTTCAATTATATATCAGTATTTTAGTAATGGTAGTCCTAAATCTAAGAAACAATAAATTACTTTTTGCCTGATCACATTGGAAAATATCTGTTGGTAATTTGTTTCTAGTTCTCTGCATATGCAACATTTATTTTTTTAAAGTACTACTGATTCCCCGGTGTCTTCAAGCCAACTGCTACACACCATTATCTCTGTAGTTTTGACATTTGTTTGTTATACTTGCAAACAACATGCACTTTGGCTTTCTGACTCCTTCCAATTTAAACACCTACAGTGAACTGCAATTGTCACACCAGAAGTTGTAGGGACAAAAATGAAAAATGTGTTACTTTGTGCTGTCATGTAGAAATTAACTGTTTTTATTAGTCCTTTGGAAAAATCCGAGGAAGCTGTAACAATTTGCTCATCTAGATTTTCAATGGCATGAATATTTTGCACAGGACTTACAAGTTAAGTCATTCACCCCAGTGATCTACGTCAGTAAAACTGCATAATGCATATTGTTTCTTAGATGAAAATGATTCGACAGTACTCATTATAAGCAAGTTTGGTGGTATTTGTATTTTGACCATTACGGTAGACTAAGAGTGGCATTCTAGGGATGACCACATTTTTGAAATCTGTACATAAATGTACACTGATCAGCCACAACATTAAAACTACCTTTTCGTGACTGTATTCCCTAGTGGAGATGGCACCTTTCAACAAGACTTGAAATAAAGGATGTAATCCATGTCACACTGCAAAGAAAGTTCAGGAATGGTTCCAAGAACATAACTGGAATTCCCTTCAATGCCATAGGCCCCAAATTCACTGGACATGAATCCTATTGAGCATTTGTGGTTTCAGTTGGATTAAGGGGTATGAGCAGCATCACTCGCGTAATTTACAGGAAGTGTGGGATCTGTTGCAGTCATAATACCAAGAGATGGCTACCAACATCTCATTGAATCTGTCTCATCAGGTG
Source organism: Macrothele yani (assembly GCA_039090855.1). Taxonomy (NCBI): domain Eukaryota; kingdom Metazoa; phylum Arthropoda; class Arachnida; order Araneae; family Macrothelidae; genus Macrothele; species Macrothele yani. Next base: position 140,206,674 of record CM077015.1, read on the forward strand.
AGGACACATTGTATTAGGTAGGTGGTTTTAATGTTTTGGCTGATTGGTGTATATATTATACAGTATTTTTGAGAGTTTTATGAATTATGAAAACAAAAGCTCAAACACATTATAGATCGTGAAAAACACATGCAATTTTGCAAACATTTTTGTAAAAAAAAACTGTCTTTGCACCATATTTATTTAATGGGCTTTGCCGTGTTTTTTCTTAAAACTGCGGTTCAAGTCCGCACCTAGCCGCCCCGGTGGCACAGTGGTCTAAGGCGTTGGCCTCTGATCATTCGTCCGTAAGGGGTCCGGGTTCGAATCCCGGTCAGGCATGGATGTTGTGTTTGTCTTACGGCACTGGCCCTCTCATTTCCCTGGAACCAGTGGCCCTAAATTAGGGACGGGCGACTGCTTATAGCCCATTTGAGTTGCTCACGGTGGTCGTTAAACCTGCAATCAAAAAAAAAAAAAAAAAAAAGTCCGCACCAAAAATTGGCTGAAGCCCTAATTAGACCAAAAAAAAACATATTAAGAAAAGGTCATTAAACCAAATCTAAAAAACGGTGGCTAAACATTTTTGAAAAAAAAACAAAAAAACTTTGCACCTTGTTTATTTAACAGGCTTTGCCATGTTTTTTCTTTAAAATACGGTTTATCTACTGTATGAAATTTACAGTTGCTCTACCGTGTTAGGCCACATTTTCTGGTAGTTTGACCGTTTTTTTATTTTCTGGACATTAGACCGTTAATGAACATTACAGTATGGTACTGTAAAATTACAGTACTGTAAAGAAAAACGGTCTTTACACCGGATTTATTTAACAGGCTTTGCCATGTTGTTTTCTTTAAAATACGGTTTATCTACCGTAATAAATTTACGGTTGATCTACTGTGTTATGCCACATTTTCTGGTAGTTTGACCGTTTTTTATTTCCCGGTCATTAGACCGTTAATGAACATTACAGTATGGTACTGTGCAATTACGGTTTATTGACCGGCCACTCAGCTGCCGGTGTATCTACCGTAATTTGACCATGAAATTTTTGACAGTGTAGAGTTATGGTATGAGGCTGTTTCAGCTCGTATTGTGTTGGTCCACTGGTTATTCGTGGCAACGCGAACTGTGTGCTGTATAGCGACATCCTGGATAATTCAATGTTTCCAACGTTGTGGTAGATCTACAGACACGACTATTCTTTCTTTCAGGACGACAATGCTGCCGGTGTATCTACCGTAATTTGACCATGAAATTTTTTACAGTGTAGAGTTATGGTATGAGGCTGTTTCAGCTCGTATTGTGTTGGTCCACTGGTTATTCGTGGCAACGCGAACTGTGTGCTGTATAGCGACATCCTGGATAATTCAATGTTTCCAACGTTGTGGTAGATCTACATACACGACTATTCTTTCTTTCAGGACGACAATGTCACTTGTCATGTTTCCGGGGCTGCAATGGAGTCGTATGAAGAAAACTCAGGTCTCGCGGGTAGACTGGCTTACTCAGAGCCTGGACCTCAATCCATTTGACACCTATGGGATGAACGTGAATGAGAGGTGAGGTCTAGACCAACAGGACCTTCTTCACTGACAGAATGGAAAATGTATGCTGTTTTTATATATTTTTTTTTGTTTATCCAGATTCCCTGCAATTTTGAATTTGGACATTTATTTTAATTAATTTACAATTTTAAAAATCGAATTTTAGTCTTTGCATTGATAGTCTTTGGTACTTTTCTTTGTGAAACAGAAATGGAAGGATGAATATTTAGTTTGGGACCTCCAAGAGTTTGACGGCATTACATCATTTAATATACCAAGTACAGAAGTGTGGCGTGCCGACATAACTGTTTATACTGGGTAAGTAAATCCTGTTTTTTGCTTTTGCCACTCAAGAAGATAACATAAATGTTATATAGGTATTATAATCTTTATATCCAAAATAGTTTTTCATTGCAATCAGTGCAACTGTTTTTACTTTTGTACTTTGGTTCATCATAGCTGTTTATTTGTTCAGATTTTACATTTTTCTTTAAAAAACAAACCTGCGTATCTCACCAAAATCTGCGGTATGTAATTATTGCACACACACAAAGTAGAATTTTAATAATGTCCATATTAAGGCGGCAAACACAATAAAGCAAGAACAGCAAAGGCAAGTGTGCAAAACTTAAAAAAGTTTCATACATTAACGCTATCATAAGTAATACGTTTATTACTCGCCTTAGAGCGAAAGCTACAAAGTTCAGCGGTTATTATAAACTGTTCCTACATTTATCATGCTCTGTGGGGACAAAGAACTAAAAATTAATACTATACTCGTGTGATTGCTTAGTCTGGAAGAAAATCTACAAAAATACTGACCCGTTTTATTCATGATTTGCGTTTGGGAAAACAAGAAAGGAAGGGAAAGGAAACAGAGATTGGCTCAAGACGGCAGCTTAACATAAAAAATCAGAAAGAAAAGGAAGAACTATGTTACTATCTCAAGGTGCTGCACATGTCATTTTAGAATCAGCCTCTCTAATTCTCAAAGAATTCAAAGATTCTTCAGAAACAGGCTCACATTGATTGTTGTTGCGGTTTTCAAGTAACATATCTGAACAAAAGCAAAAAATAAAAATTGCTCCGAATATTTATGTTCTTTCCTTTGCAATAGGATTAAAAACCTAGCAATTGAACCAGAAGCACTTATCTCAGAGCACCGGAGCTTATTTTCTACGAGTTTAAAAATTAATTTTCAATAACGTATAACTAAAGCGTGCACTTGTAGGTATGTTACAACTTGTTTTTTTATTATTTTATTTGAACCTGAGAAGAATAGTGGAAAGGATATTTTTAAAACTGTGCCAGAGGATTGGATACATGGAAGGAGTTGTATCAAAATTTCATCAACAGCTTTTGTCATAAAGGGCCATAATACACAGAGTTAGCTTCACATTAGAAACATCCTCCTCCCGTTTTAAATAATCGGAGAGACAACAAAGTATCACGTGATATCTACTGTAAAGTGTGCACACCTATCCTTGAACAGAATCAGTAAACGTTTGCCGGTTGTGGGGAAACTTTACGACTTAAGACAATTTGACCGCCGCTGGCTAGGTGGTTGGGACCGGGAGGGCAGTTGCGACTATTTAAGAAATAGTCTCACTTGCTGGTTGCTCCCATCCTACTATGTCAAGGGTGTAGCAGGACTGGATTAAACATTCACAGACATCCAGCAGAAAGGTAAACACACGCCAGCAACGCGCGGTTGATCCTAGAGGTGAGTGCCGAGCGTTAAGGCTGGTATCTTAGCAACATTGTGAAACAGTCACACAGCTGAACCACCAGTGTCATAATGATGCATTTCGACCTATTTACACATGCACCATGCGCTGTACCTTGCTACGCCAGGGGCTCCACAGCCGGAGACCAACCAGGGCGCCCACGGTACGCCCACTCATCTCAAACAACGCTTTGCATGGGGCAAGGAACGTCAGCAATTAACGCTCAACAGATGTAAGGTGGTCATCTGGAGTGATGAGTTCCGTATCTTGCTGTACGATGTTGACAGCCGGGTTCGTATAGGGCGTGAAAAGCATGAAGTCCTGTCCACCTGTTACACGTTTGAAGTTCAACAGGCCGATGAAGTTAGATCCTGGCACGCTTCATGTTCGTTGGTTATAATTCTACAAACACTGAATGCTACAGGGAAATATTAGCCTACCATCTCCATCCATATCCGCAAGAGGTTTACTCGGACAACACTTCTATCTTTCAAAAAGACAATACATAATGCTGTTGGGCTCGTATATCTACACTGGCGGAAAGTGCAAAAAGAACACCGAGAAGGAATTGGCGAACGATCATGAAATTTACATATGTTAATGGGGTTGAGTGTACGTAGATGTGATGTTAATTTCGAGACCAGCCGGTGAGCGCTTACGCCACAGCACGGCATAATATGCAAATTATCGTCGGTGGTATTTAAGGAGTACGGCAAAGTGAATGTAATCAGTCGTCGGCGTACGGACACGTGCGAAGCCCCTGAAGAAGCTGCAAAGCCTGGACATGGGAGACGTGTAAGATTTCAGCAGTTATCGGACTATGAGCGAGGTCGTTTAGTCGGACTCCGCGAGGTCGGTTGCTCGTATCGTCGTATTGCGGAGCGAATTGAACTGAAAGTATCGGTGGTGGGACGATGGTGGCATAGATGGTCCGAGGAACACTCCCACTCGAGAAGACGTGGAACCGGGAGTCACAGACTGACTGATGAGCGGACCGATTGACACATAAGAAGAGCGGCGTTGTCAAGCAAAACATCCACTGCGACGCAAATCCGAGCTGCCGTTGCACCTGAGGTGACTGTACAAACAATCCGCAACCATCTAGTGGATGCAGGACTACGTGCACGTGTGCCTCTGGCATGTGTACCTCTTACTCCAGCCCACCGTCAGGATCGGCTGCAGTGGTGTCACCAACGTCTGCATTGGAGAACGCAATGGCGATCTGTCGTGTTCAGCGATGAAAGCAGATTCTGCTTGGGAGCCTCCGATGGCCGTATGCGTGTTCGCTGACGCACAGGGGAGCGTCTCCACCCTTCTTGCATCCGCCAGCGACACACAGGGCCTGGTCTCCTGGTGTGGGGAGAGATCAGCAATCACTCCCGTACAAAACTAGTGTTTTTACCGGGTACGTTAAACAGCACCTCCTACATCAACAACATTATTCAGCCCGTTGTTGTGCTATTTGTAAGGTCGGTCCATCGTGGTGTTTTCCAGCAAGATAACGCACGCCCACACACGGCACGCGCTGCGCAACATGCACTTCAGGGTGTGAGACCACTTCCATGGCCTGCACGTTCACCGGATTTGTCCCCCATGGAGCACGTGTGGGATTTTATGTGACAACGACTCATCCGGTCTCCACAGCCAGCCACGTCAATCCCCGATTTACGCGTCCAGTTTGAGGATGCTTGGAACTCAATACCCTAAACTTACATCCAACATCTGTACGACAGACTCCATGTCAGAATTGCACAGTGTGACGCAGATCATGGCGGTTCAACCTCGTACTAACCATGTTCAGTTTACCAGCAAATACAGCTGTATTTTGCCATAATTTTTTATCACGTTATCCTCTGTATTCCGTTATTATGCTCTATAAATTTCGTTGGTATCAGACATCTCCTTCTTGGTGTTCTTTTTTCACTTTCCGCCGGTGTAGGTTTTAGAGGAACACGACCAAAAATTCGCCACATTGCTTTGGCCACCAAATTCATCTGACTGTAATCCAACTGAGCATTTGTGGGATATGCTAGAACAGGTGTAAGAAACACAGATCCTTTTCCACGGAATAAGCCTGAACTAACTGGGTGGCTGCAGTGGACCAGAGGATCTTCGGAACTTTATAGAATATGTTCCTAGATGTCTGCGAGTCGTTATTATACAGCAAGATGGATCAAGGCATTATTAGATTGGTGTTCCAGATGAACAGCTAACTTAGTGTATATCCCTAATAGCTCCGAAGATAAAGGCCAATTGCCTTATGCCTTATATATATATTTGTCTTAATTTTGTAAACCCAGAGGAAGCTCCAAAGACAATTTCCGGACTGTATAGGAAATAAGACGCCGAACTGTTAATATGAAATAACGATACTGACGAAGTATCGTACGCATTGAACGAACTTGGCTACACCTTCGTGACACTTCACTAGTGTTGTTGCATCGCTGCCATAAATCTGGCAAAGATATTCAAATCTCTTGTGATCTGTGCCTAAGGTTGGTCTGCTGCCAGCCACTCCATTGCTCGCCACCATGCAGCGTCAAACATAAATGTATGAGTCACACAGTGAGGAAAGCATTTGCTGCCACTGAACGGCTTCTTTACAAGCACAGTGAACGAAAAATTCCACTGACGTTTCCCTTGGCTTTTATACACTGCCGGACAATTGCTAAGGACGGATGACAATAGCAACGATACCAACCATAAAATAGAAGGCAGGAAAATGTGGAAATTAGCATAAGTGCGGGATACAGTAAGACATGTTGTGCGTATGCAAATTTTGGATTGCCGAACTTGTTCGTGACGTCTAAGCACTGATGAGAGATATAAAGGATTTGACGCGTGTTGACCGTTGTTGTTCAAACGCAAAGTTGAAAAGGAAAGAATCAATTGACGAACTTGCAATTTTCAGTATGTCTTCCCGACATTACCTAGATGATTTTACGCGTGGCCGTATTATTGGCAAGATTGAAGAAGGGCGAAAAATAACAGATGTTGCCAGGGAGTTCGACGTCAGCCACAGTGTTGTTTCAAGGCTTTGGAAATCATTTCAAACAAATGGAGAGTGTGGAAAACGTCACGGAAGAGGTCGTGTTCGCAGTACGACACCTACAGAAGATCGGTACATAGTGCTATCAACAAAAAGACACCGGCGCAGCACAGCTAGTGAGGTAGCAAATCAGTTTATATCTGCTACTGGCAAGCGGATCTCCCGACGAGCTGTAGCCAGACGTTTGCATGAAGGAGGACTATACGCCCGTCTTCCTGTTGTGTGCATCCCATTGTCCAAACGTCACCGTACCGCCCGTTTGCAATGGTGCCATCGACATCGCAATTGGACTAATAACGACTGGTCTGCTGTCCTCTTCTCAGATGAGAGTAGATACATTCTATCGTCTGATTGTCGACGACAACTGATCTGGCGTGATAGTGGTAGTGCATATTGTCCAACGAACATACAGGAAAGGGACCGATATCCGACATGTAGTGTCATGGTATGGGCTGGCATCATGATCAATGGCCATGCGTCCCTCTATGTGCTTCCAACTGGGACTATGACTGGCCAACGATACATTAATGATGTTCTGCTACCTCATGTTCGCATCTTCCGTGGTGCTGTCGGTGATAGATTCATTTTCATGGACGACAACGCTACATGTCATCGAACAGTCGCTGTCCTGGAGTGTCTTGAGAGCGAGGATATTCAACGCCTCGTATGGCCATCACGTTCTCCAGATCTGAATCCCATTGAAAATGTGGGGGATGCTTTGGAGAGGAGTCTTGCTGGTCGCCAATGACCTCCAATAAACAAGGACACCCTCATTCTTGCACTGACAGAGGAATGGGATAAATTACCCCAACAGCTGCTTGATAATGTTGTGCAAAGCATGACACGACGTGTGGAATCTTGCATCGCCCTCCACGCTGGCCATATCCCGTATTGACATCTTACGCCGGAACGCCTGCGGACCGTAATTGCATTTTTTTCACGTTTACGTATTCTGCACAAAATGGCCTGTTTATCCCTTGAACACGTCCCAAAGCCTTCTGGATTTCAGAACACAATAAATTGTCTTTCTTGTAATGTCCTGGCATTCTGACATTATTTTATTTCACTTGGCATCCAACCACACTTACTTTTTTATGCGCTATATAGCCGTTTATGATCCGTCCTTAGCAATTGTTCAGCAGTGTATAATTCCATTAACATCTTGTAAGCATTGTGCTCTCTGATTTGCGAAGTTCATTGAGGGCATTGGTTTTTCGAATGCATCTGCATACATTCTGTGAATATCGTAACATTTTAGGATGCGCTTTGGATTTTTTTACCACTATTGCCTTCCGAATTTCAACTTTGGACACCAGCGTAGTTCAGTGTAGAATTATTTAACTCATGTCAAATTTTTCTCCTATTTCTTGTTGCTGTAGCATTTTTTTTCTTTTTTTTTGATTGGCAAAGTTTGTTTTCTTCCATTCGTGAGGTGACCGTTTGCTTTCTTCACGGTTTTTTTATTTGCTCTTTCACTAGTTCACCATTGAATTTCCTTATGTCTTTCGTGATACTTTTCCGTACTGTCTTGCATACTTTTTTATATATTACAATTTGTCAACTACATTTTCGTGGTTTTTCATCATGTCCAAACTGTTTTGAATAAACACTTTTGTTTTGAAATATTGTTCACATGGAACTATCACTTAGTACCAGTTATTTCTGTTGCTGTTTCCATAAGATCTTTGGTAAGGTTTCTGCTAAATTAATAGATCTATACAACGTTTTCTGTTAGACAATCTAATGTAGAGAGTCGGTTCCTCAGTTCTAGTTTGAATTTTTTATGACGATGTTTTAACTCTTCACATGTCAATTCATTTCATTCGCTTTATCAGCTTGTGACATTTAAGTTTGGAGTTAAGATGCATCTTACATCACATTATCTATGATCACTTCTTGTTTCGAACTCGTTAAGCAAACTGCAGTCATCAATGAAAAATTCCTCATTTCCCAAAATAAAGTAAATGCCATTTTTTACCTCACTGGTGGGCTTACATGTCTATTTCCTAAGCGGGTTTTTTTAGAAACGAAGTTCATTATGAAAACCTTTTCGCCACTGCAAACTGTAGAAGACCATTTCCACGCTGGTTTAAGATGCCATTACGCATTTAAGTACTGAGGACTCATTTTGTTCATGTTGCTCTATTATTTGAATTGGAATCATCCGTAATGATCTTCAAATGCTGATACCCTTTTCATCTGGAAACTGGAGTTTCTCATAAAAAGCTTCGCTTTCTGCATAAAGATGACCACTGATGGGCGCGGAAGCTGCTTAAATGGATTGAATCTGGTATCGATTTCGGAGCTAAAAGATGATACGTGCAGCTCTGTAGAAGGATCGTTTGACATATAGATCATGGTGTTTCAGTTTCTTATTAAATATAAATTCAAAACTCCTAGTTCTGACAGTATCTGTTGCACTGTAGTATTAGGGGTATGTTCGGCTGTTTTTAGGAGAAAAGAGACAGGAACAATCAGGAAACCAGCACATATTTATTCAACGACATATTGGCCGTAATCAGCAAAGACCTTTTGCCATTTTTCAGGCAACAAACGAATGCACCTGTGGTAGAAGGACTAGGGTTTTGATCTGAAGAACGCAGTGACAAAATTTTCCAACTGTGGAACCGCTATTTAACTAGGGCATGTTGCATAGAGCGAAACAGATGAAGGTCTTAGGGTGCAATTACCGGGAAATAAGCCAGGTGCAGTAAAACTTCCCAGTCTAACGGTTCAAGGGTTTATTTCATGGTGGGACCGACATGTGGTCTGGCATTATCGTGTAACAGGATGACTGGGCGACGTCCTTTACCTGTCCATGGGCGTTTTTGCTCGATTGTGGCATTCACGTTCATCAACTGATTGCTATATCGTTGTGCAGTGTCTGTTTCACCCGGTTTCAACATTTCGAAGTACAGCATTCCATGCATATCCTACCACACACACAACAGCCCTTTTTACCCGTGGATATCCTGTTTTGCATTGGATGTTGATGGATGGCCTAATTCGACCGAGGATCGTTTGCTTACTGGGTTGTCGCAATAGACCAATTTTTTATCCCCGGTGACAACCTTCCACAAGAAATTCTTTCCTTGAAACCTTTTCAGCAACGACATGGAGATGACCAATCGTTGACCAATATTACGCTACGTTAAAATATACGGAAACCACCACTTACCAATCTTCGGGATCTTCCCCAAGGCCTGTAGACGCCGTACCACCGTCGACTGAGTCACTTTGAAACGTTTCGTCATTTGCGTGGTCGATTGTGTGGCATCCTCTTGCAACAGCGATTCCAGTTCCTCGTCTGCGAGTTCCTGCGGTCTACCTGACCGTGGCTTGTCTTCCAAGCTCAGATTGCGTTTCTCAAACCTAACAAACCATTCTCGACACGTCCGCTCACCCATAACCGTTTCGCCATACGCCTGACATATTGAACAGCATGCTTCACTCGCACTTTTTCCTATATCAAACATGAATAACAAACAGGGCCGAAGATCAAATTTATCGACCGCCTAGCTTAGTTTTATGTACGAACTGACGGTTGCCCTACAGCGCTCCTGTAGGGAAGCACGGTTGCCCTACAGCGCCAGCTAGCAGGATCGGTAGAAACTTTTGCATACCCTTAACACAGGAGATACCCGTTTTTCAATTTTAAGAGATCCGCTCCTTTCCTTCTACTTCCACACAACTAGATCACATGCCACGTGCTCCTCCGGAGTTCCACGTACTATTCGCTAAGCTTGGAATTGGAAGATACACTTCATCAAGTGCATGTTGTCAGTGTCAACATTCGGTGGCAGACTAGTCCCATCCGCAGGTGATTTTTAGCCCAATCTACTTTCATGTCACCCTTGGCGCTGCCTCGGGCAGGTTCATTCCAGCCGAGGGAGACTGACCGCCATTGAGTAAATCATCTTGGAGATGTTTGGACATAATTCACCACAGTGGACAATTTGTTTGGTGTGTATTGGACAGCATTTCCTCTAGTACTTGTGAAATAATTGTATAACTATTAGTCCAATGCTACTTCAGAGGGAACACGATGCATTGCGAAAAGGCGGGATTGAAATTTATCAAGGAGAGAATGGATATAACGCAAACACTTGAACTTGCGTTTGAAACATATATATGATTATGTAAATATAAAAATGTCCTACTTAAGTTACTAAGTATTTAAATGTAGATCTTTTAATTAATATTATAACAATTGAAATTTAAAATTTGAAAAACAATGACAAAAACAATCTTCATTTCATGAGATCATTGCGTATGATTAATATCCACTAAAACTTATAGCATGTCGTCTTGGAAGATTTACGTTGACAGGTGAAGAAGGCGGCGCATTTGGCGAATATATTGCTGGCTTATATGTTTCTCGATTCGCATGTTTATGTACACACGAATTACATATGCACTATGAGCAAAAACATATCGATTACAACTTTGAGTGCGATCCTCACAACCTTCAGAACTAATTTCCTCATACTTGAAATAAACGGTGTTTAGCAAATATACATCCTTCGATCCCACAGCGTTTCTTCGTTCTGTTGTTAAGCTGTATATCTGAAAATAGGACAACAGCTCTTTTTAACAGTCACATACATGTAGATTTCGTTTGATATATACCCTCATCGTCAAACACATTATTTCACCCAGAAGGAAGAAACCAACAGGAATAAAACTTGGTGAATAGGTTTGGCATCGTAAGAATTGCAAATGATTCCAGGATCACGCCCGGCCGCGCATGTGACGCAAGTAAACAAGGGTCGTAGCGCTGTGGTTGACCGGATATATAAGGTCGTCGCGTTGCGGCTGCTTGCCATTCTGGCTCGTCCTGTTTGGTTGGTTGCATCCTCTGCAAGGGAGGTATGCCTCAGGAGGAGGCATACCTCCCTTGCAGAGGTTGGAATTCGGGCCTTTGGAGGTTTTCGAGCGAGGCCGCGTCGTCGGACTCCAGGAAGCGGTATGGACTTGTCGCCGTTTAGCCCAGCGTAGCGGTCGTGCGGGTGACACCATAGCAAACTGTCTGTAGCATTGGATAGAGCAGAGCACGCAGCAGCGACAGGAAGGAACTGGGAGACCTAGACGAACCACGTAGAGAGATGACCGACGTGTTGCCGATATATGCGGTGTGACACAACAGCCACGCTTGCGGATATTCAGCTAGTAGTGGTGCCCTCCTTGCATCATCCGATGAGTGCCAGCACCGTTGGCAGACGGCTGCATGACGTAGGACTACACGCACGCAGACTGTTACGACGACCTCCCTTAACAACAGTGCATCGTCGCCAAAAACTGCTATAATCGTTGTCTTAGGTTGTAATGGTGTCGTGCCAGACTGCCGTGGGGTTACGCAGAATGTCAGCAGGTGGTCATCAGTGACGAATCCCACTTTTGTCTTGGAACAGACGACCAACGAATCCGTGTGTGGAGGCACCGTGGTCAGCGCCAAGGTGGAAGGTTTGCTGTCGAGTGTCACATATCCGGAAGTCCAGGTGTTATGGTGTAGGATGCATTTGCATGACATGCCAGATCACCTTAGGTGTTTATTACAGGCACTGCGACAGCCCAACGTTACCTCAATGAGGCCCTGCAACCAGTCGCCCTACCTTTCCTGAACGCTCACTCCGGTGCGATATTCTAGTACGACCACGCTTGTTCGCCTATTGGCCTTGTCTCGAGAGTTTGACTTAAAGATACTGACAATCTGTCATGACCAACCGCGGTGCAAGACCTATCGCCGACTGAAAATGTGTAGGATATTATTGGACTCGCTATCCACACTCCACCTCTACCGAACAATCTGCAGTAACTGCATGTAAGATTTTAGCAGCATGAGACGTCTTATCTCTGGGCACCAGTAGGAGTATTTACAACTCCATGCCAAGACGTCCGACATGCTGTGTGAGCAAATATGGCGGCCCTACCCCTTAAACACTACTTATTGGCGTGTAGCTCAGTAAATATTGCCCATATGAGTCTCAATGTTTAATAATTTATTGTGCTTGATAACCTTTGCATTTCTCCCCAATAGCATTGTAATTCGACAAAAACTTCTGGGTGCAACTATGTTTTTGACGATGAGTGTATTTTGAATTCGTGATACACGTTTAGATTTACGAACGTCTATTTTTTTATCCTTCCATGTACAACATAACTGCTGTCCAAACTAAGGTAAAAGAGAGGGCGATTTTCATATTTTCTCTATGTATATATATTAAAGAAATCCTGTAGAGAAATGGCTTTTGCAAAAATGATAAATAGAAACTTAAGATGTGCTCTTCGGATCTACTTAAAAGTATTTTGAAACTCTTCTGTTCATAAAAATTGAGTATTGTCGTACGGTGTGATATAATATTTCGATTCGTCTGCTTTCCAGATCTCCGGCAAGGAAGATAGTCATCGAAGTCTTCACTAATGTCCTTATCAATTATACCGGCGATGTTCTTTGTGTTCCACCAGTTACTATCCGTAGCTGATGCCCACAAGAAATCTACAGCAACCAGCAGGATTCACAAGTTACCTCTGTCGTTAAACTCGGATCCTGGACCCATCATGAATATAGAGTCAACCTTCAGACCTTATATGACAATGTCAGGATGGAGGAATTCAAAAATAACGATCCCAACTTGGAACTTCTTTCTGTCAATACTAAACGTTTGTCTAAATACTATTCTTGCTGCAAGGAACCCTATCCGGCAATAAGCTATAAATTTACCACGAGGAGAAGATCTACAAGTCAGGGCCACAGAAAATGCAAAACTGGATCACATCAGATGATGCGGTCTCATTGTCATCTTTACTCGAAATCCTCGTGTGATGCTGAAAATGACGGATGCGTCTGCTAGATGTCTCATTAACGATAATATTTCTTCAATTACCTTTCAATCTGTCTGAATATATGTATTCACGCACAGTGCAGTAATCTTGCAGAAAGCTGCTTTTCTTAGTATTTTCATTTCATGACTGATTAATAAAAGCACATATCTGTCTCAGAGAACAACTGTTTTCTTAATATTTAAATGCCAATTTGAGTATCAACCGATATTATTACCGAGGACACACTTTTGTAGAAAATATCACTTCGTATACGTGTGTTAGAGTATGCGCATGCACGGTGTGGAGATTCAGTTTTTATCTGTTTTTTTTTTTTGATTGGAGGTTTAACGACCACCGTGAGCAACTCAATGGGCTATAAGTAGTCGCCCGTCCCTAATTTAGGGTCACTGGTTCCAGGGAAGGGAGAGAGCCAGTGCCGTAAGACAAACACAACATCCATGCCTCACCGGGATTCGAACCCGGACCCCGTTCGGACGAATGATCAGAGGCCATCGCTTAGACCACTGCGCCACCGGGGCGGTGAGTTTTTATCTGTGTCGGCACTTAAAAAAAAATTATATTAGAGATTTGTGCAGTTCCTACCGTCCTTTTCAATATTACTTAACAAGCCATCGTTAGGCCCGGCCTCAGGGATACAACGGCCGTAAGCAAATATTGACTTGTGTGAGCTAATCATTTTTGATTGAAGAACATGAATGGTTATCAATTCCAAAGACATGAATTTTCTATCACATTGAAGTAACATGTTTTTTTCCTTAATGACATAAAACTGTAAAAAAACCCCAATAACATTTGGATGGCTGATTACATGAAATTTAAGTTTATATACTTGTAATATAAACTTCCACCGTATCCTTATTTGTAAACATTGCCATCGTAGAAAGGATTTCATAAAGTTTATGAAATCCTCTGATAAGGAACCATTTTTCGATCTACATTAGTCAAACCTTCTATTGTAGTCTGTAGACAAAATTGCCGGAGCTAGAATCCAAATGTATCACAAAATCTGAGAAGTTCTGCATCTCAAAAGGCAGATAAACTTTAATCAACTGTTTAGTGTTTTGACTACACATTTCTTTTTTGTAATTGCCGTATTATTTGTGAAGTAGGAAGAAATGAAAACGCTGGTATCACATGGCTTCACTGAAAGGCTTCTTCAAAACAGTAGGAGAAGAAAAAAAAAGAAAAAGCGAAGCTTTACTGCTTATCTTTCCATTGATTTATTTTTCAAAATCATACAGATAAAAAATACCATTGCTAAATACACTGACGGAAAAAAATCCCAACACCAAGAAGGGGTTGTGTTAGATAAACGACACTTGGTAGGCGGTGAGAGTACATCTGTAAGATGACGTCTATGCAAATTTCGCACTCGGCGCATACGTGTGGCACTAGTAGCGCCCCTCGGAATATGCAAAGCAGGTTTGCTGTAAATACGCGCTGTAACGTTCATGAGCGTTAGTTATCGTTGAGATTCGACGTAGTGTGTTGATGTTTGTCAAGAATGCCTTTAAGAAGTCGAAGAAGCCATTATCAACAGCTCATGGAGTTTGAACGAGGTCAAGTAATAGGGCTATGAGAAGATGGATTTTCTTTCCGCAACACTGCAGAACGACTTGGCAGGAATGTAGCCACTATGCATGATTGTTGGCAGCGGTGGTCAAGGGAAAGTACTGCCTCAAGAAGACCGGGTTCCGGCCGGCCACGTGGCACTACTGGTAGGGAAAACAGCGGTGTATGGCGTAAGGCCGTGGCTCATCGTACTGCATCTGCGGCAGCAATTCGAGCTGCAGTTGCCACCAAAGTGACACAACGAACTGTTACAAATCGGTTACTTGAAGGACAGCTCCGAGCAAGACGCCCTGTAGCGTGCATTCCACTTACTCCAAACCACTGCCGTTTGCGACGTCAGTGGTGTCAAGCTAGAGCTCATTGGAGGACGTAGTGGAGATCTGTTGTGTTTTCTGATGAAAGCCGGTTCTGCCTGGGTGCCAGTGATGACCGTGCGTTGGTTAGAAGGAGGCTAGGTGAGCGCCTGCAAACAACCTGTCTGCGGCCGAGACGCACTGGACCTACACCTGGAGTTATGGTCTGGGGGGCGGCATTTTCCTATGACACCAGGAGCACTCTCGTGGTTATCCCACGCACCCTGACGGCTCAGTTGTACGTCGGTCTGGTGATTCAACCTGTTGTGCTGTCATTCATGAACAGCATTCCAGGGGGTGTTTTCCAACAGGATAACGCTCGCCCGCATACCGCTGTTGTAACCCAACATGCTCTACAGAGTGTCGACATGTTGCCGTGGCCTGCTAGATCACCAGATCTTTCTCCAATCGAGCACGTATGGGACATCATTGGACGACAACTCCAGAGTCACCCCCAATTAGCATTAACCCTCCCTGTATTGACCGACCAAATGCAACAGGCATGGAACTCCATCCTACAAACTGACATCCAGCACCTGTACGACACAATGCATGAACGTTTGCATGCTTGCATTCAACATTCTGGCGGTTACACTGGTTATTAATGTACCAGAATTTCACATTTAAAATGGCTCTTCTCGCGCTTACATTAAGCTGTGATCTTGAAACCTTAATCGATTAAATATGTTGCCTATACAAACGTATTGCCGCCATTTCATTCCTCTACAACTATTTTTTCGTGGTGTTGGGATTTTTTTCCGTCAGTGTATAATATGTAATTAAAATCCGTGGTCCCTTAAAGGGACCGCGGATTTTAATCACATATTATATTTAGTCATGATAAAAATAAATCATGACTAAATACAATATGTGGGGAGCCTGGACTACCAGAAATCTGTGGTCTCTATATTAAAACAAGTTTGTAAAATCATGCAATGCATTGATTATAATACGCTTTCCAACATACCAGAAATCATTACTCAGGTTATCACTCAAGTTATGAGAATAATGGCTGTGGAATAAATTTTGGTCTTGTGCCCTGAACTTTGATCCCATTTCGATGATATTCAGGTCTGAAGAGCTCATAGTGTTTGTTGACCGATTCAAAATAATATATTAAAAGCTAAAATTTGTCATTATTTTGGTTCAAAGTTATTAAAAATAAAATTATATTTCTTGCTAAACTCTGAGTGTTAAAAAATAACGCGTTTCATTTATTTTTCCCAGATCAGATAGCAGGCTTGCAATCATCGTATAATGAATAAACTGCCACTTTTAGTGGGATTTTCTTCTCCCTCCCAATTTCTTAAAAATATTTTTAGTGGGATTTTCTTCTCCCTCCCAATTTCTTAAAAATATGTTGTTTTGTCGGAAAACAACACCGCATTCGTTATTCGGTGTTTCATTTGTTTTGACGTGTTTGAAGAAATAACTGTATTATACTTTTTCGGCAATGGGCAGGGATCATAATGTGATCATATGTAGAGGATTTTAGGAAGGGAGTGATGATCGTGATCATATGTATAGGATTTTAGGAAGGGAGTGTCTGACCCCAGGTCTTAAACAACCCTTAGAAATAGGAAACTAGGACATTTAGGCTATAGCGCCCGATAGGAAAGTGACACGGAATTGAAGTAGAAAGTGGGAGGAAGACGCCCTTATTTATTGCCGGGGGCCAGTACCCAGTTGGGAAGGAAGTGTCTGACCCCAGGTCTTAAAAAACCCCTTAGAAATTTGAAGCTATGAGATTTGGGCTAGGGTGCCCGATAAGAAAGTCACACGGAAGCGAAGGAGAAAGGGGGAGGAAAGCGCCCTAATTTACTACCGGGGGGCAGTCCCCGGGGTCCGACGGCTGAACGTGCCCATCCGACGCACGGCGGATATTTAGTGGATTGAGCGTTCGTACCTGCTGGGATCGAAACTGATGTCTTCTCCATGACAGTCACAAACGTTGCCCACTAATTTATTCAGATTTTTATATCGTGCATTGTTTTTTTTCCTATCTTGATGCTGCAATTTTTATTTGTCGTACAATTTAAAAAGTGGTATCACTCGTTTGATATTAATATTCTCGTAAATAACGTTTCATGTTGTTAGTTCAAGCAGAACGCCGTTCAAAGATGCAAGTGCGCATCAATACTTGGAATAGCTTGTCACTGTGACCCCACGACTTTCCCTGTCAACTCTATCCCGTTCCAATCCAAACTCTTACTGTCACAGTTTGGTTTGGGCAGGGCAGTTAAAGGGTCTTTAAGTGTGACTTTTTCACAGTTACAACTCACTGTTACATTTGTGGAACGGTCACAGTTATCACTGTGACATGGAAATTACAGTTAAGCCCATCTCTAATCCAGTATTGTAACAAACATTTGCAACTGTTATGTTCGCAGACCCAGTGGCACGCTAGTGCCACAAAACAAACATAACACACATGCTTCACCGTGTTTAGAACTCGGACACATCTCATGCAAACTGACATATACCAGCACTTATACCAATACGCCACCCAGTCTGCGTACTTAACAGTTGTAAAGGTGTTTTATAATATCGGATTTTTTTACATATTACTGGGAAAATCTCGCAGGGAGATTGAATTATAAAGGCCAATCTTTTCCCCTTATACCATTCGACGCTGCTCAAATGGAAAAATTCATTTAACTCTACAATCCACAGATGGCGCCACGTACTAAGTACTAGAAAAGAACAAGCTTACAACATGCAAACAATGGCGTTCTACCTTTCTAAATTACATGAAGATAAAACCAATTCAATCCAGAGCTTGTGTTACCTATGCTTTAAAATCGGATCCTTCAGCCGATATAAATTTCTCATATTTAAAAATCTGATGAGTACAACGGTTTGTGGAAAGAGCGTACCTATATTATTTTATTTTATTATCGACAGTAGCTGAATTTTCAGTAGTAATAGGGTATTTCGTATTTTTCTTTTATTTGCTGAAGTGCCCAGCACGAATACATAGGTGGCAGTATTATTTATATTATGTATTCGTTATATACGCCAAGTCTCCTTGCAAGTTTTTACAGATGGCATTTATGAATTTAATCATTATTTTTACATTTAAATTGCTCCTTATGAAGGAAGGCGGCTAGTGGTCTATATTTGAAATATATATTAGAGCATATAAATCAAAAGAGGCTGAAATGGGCTATGTTTTTTTCGATTATTACTTCTACAGTTTAATATTTTTCATACTATTCTGTTCTCGTTGTAAAAACGTTACCTGCTTTTTTGACATTATCTGATGATAGTACCTTCATGTCCACAAAAGTCCTTGTATAAGCTGTCGTGTAATATTTTTCATATATAGTCCAGATTAAGATTCAAAATTTTAAAAGTTGTGCCTAAACTTCATGCCGTACCGGTGGCGCCTTGGTCAGATCGCTGGTTTAGGACCATTCTTTCGAGAAGATTTCGGGTTCGAATCCCGAGGAGACATTTATTTTGTGTTTGTCTTGTGGGAATGGATCTCTCCCTACCCTGGAACCAAGCGTCCTTAATTAAGGACTGCGACTAATTACATTGTGTTGCTCTCGATGGTCCCTAAACCCCCAGACCAGAAACAATTCATGACACAGATGGATCGCCATAATCGGATTCCACGTTCACGTCCAGATAATATTTCAGGCCGTGGTTAGCTGAATCGAAAACTCATGGTAATAGAAATGGACAAAACTACAGAGGTTTTAAGCTGTTTGTTCTCACCTCATCAAAATTTTGCAGGCCCTCATTGGATGTGTCGGCAGAGAGAACTCGCAGCAGCTAACGAAAATGCTAGGTAATGAGCATGTGTCGTGAGTAGCCAAATGCAAAGCACGGCACATAAACCCCAGTTGAGCTGTAAAATCTGTTTTCACCTACTTTCCAAGGAATTAGCTTCTAGCTTCTCTAAATCACAGGATACTATATTCATTGCATATGTTTATTAGAATAGAAATGTCATTTAATGCAAATCCCCATCGATGAATGTTTTTTTTTTTTGATTGGAGGTTTAACGACCACCGTGAGCAACTCAACGAGCTATAAGCAGTCGCCCGTCCCGAATTTAGGGACACTGGCTCCAGGGAAGGGAGAGAGCGAGTGCCGTAATACAAAACACAACATCCATGCCTCACCGGGAGTCGAACCCGGACCCCGTTCGGACGAATGATCAGAGGCCATCGCTTAGACCACTGCGCCACCGGCCCTTCGATGAATGTATTCTCATTTCTTTTTATGGCACACAGCACATGACGTACACTTCATGGTTTCCTCAAATATTAAATGTTTCTTCAAACAAAATAAATTAATAAGATATTAAGTAGCTAAATCGAAAAATGAAACTAACTATATCTGAAATGAATGAAATAGGCGAAAAAAGTTTTAATTTCATACATCATTTTGTGTAGGGGTGGGAGTGATCTAGCGACCACCCTCTGCTCTTTGATGGGATATAAGCTGTAGCCTGTATATAATTAAGCTCCAATCGTTGTAGGTAAGGGAGAGATTTAGCGTCCTAAAAAAACATTAAATATATGCCTCACCGTGATTCGAACTTAGTTCCATCTCTGAGGAACAGTCAGAAGTCTACGCTTAGAATGCTGTTCCATAGGGGAGAAGTTAATTCTGAATTTCAAAGGAATTTCTTTAATGTTATTCAACAGTATTTAGTATGTATAAGAAAAATACATAACTAAGGCTAAGGGTATATTTTTTTCTGTGTCAATAGACACAAATTGATATTTGCGTAACCTATACTGCAATAAAGCAGTATTTCCACTGAACAGCTTGGGAAAATATTAAATGCCAAGCATGAAATTTGTCTGCACAAAACTAATAAATTTTCTATGATACACCTCGTTCACTAACTTCAACAAATCTTTCTTTCAAACTTCTTTTCACAGACAGAATATGAAGAAAATTTCAGTGAAGAAAAAGAATGCATTTCTAAAAAGTTTTCGAATTACAGTTTAAAGTTGATATTAGTGGATGGGCGTATTCATTAGTGAATTTGAAAACCGTGACAAAATATTAACTAATACGCATAATTTGATGGAAATATTGATTAATTAGGTTGCACAGATTGAACTGTACGAATGAAGGCATGTTTATTGAAAAAAATAAAAAGAATATAGCAGTGAAATACGTACATTCATCACGGTTGTAGTTGCTCCTAAACGTACGATTTCTGACTGCAGAAGACACAATATAAATATTGTGCATTTTCAGGGAGAAACATGTCCATTATGCGGAGATTAGGGAACAATACGTTGAATTAATGTTCACTGCCGTTAGAATGCTCCTTGTCATTGATAAGGGACTTACCGGAAATTACATCTGCTCGTTGAACCAGAAATTCAGCCCGCACTTCCTTTCATCGCCAGCCATTTATCAAAATGGAGTACTGTTTCACCTACGATTATGGTATGCGAGTGACAATAATTCCTTTTGTACTTTAATATTTTCAGTCCGATGTTCAAAAATTGCAATTGAAAACATCATACTGTAAAGGGAATTAAATAAAACATATATTTAATTATATTATGACGGGCTAAACACCCGGTGAATCATAGCGGTTCAAATAAGTTTCTTATTTATGATTCAGTTAAATTTTATAATACACCACGCCCACTGATAAATGTTGACTAGTGTTTTCAGTAGCTTATCGGAATAAATTACAACAATTAATCCTGCCTTTTGAATTGTGCAACCATTATCGCAACTTTTTCTCAATTCCTTCACCCTTTGCTGGGCCTTGTAGCATACGTGTAGCAAATACTGAAACGTCATTTTTTTAACATCGGTTCCAAAAATCGATCTGGATAAGGGACTTACCGGAAATTACATCTGCTCGTTGAACCAGAAATTCAGCCCAGAATGCCACATATTTGCGAAAAGGATAGTGAAGCTGTCACAAAAGCACGTAGTAGGTATGATGGTATGGGACTACTATATATTTTAACGGTTCTCAGTATGTAAATATTGTTAGCAGATATGATAGATCTTTAGAGTAGATATATAAACAGGCACCCTGAAGTCTTAACTTAATAAGCGCAGATGTCAGGTATAATTTTTTTCTAAGGTAGGATTACTAAATTAAAATACACATTTTAACGGCTCTCAGCATATTCCAGTTTTTCAATAAATCAGATGTATTTTAACAATCATTAGCATCCGTTAGATTGCTGCCAGTATGCGTCTGTTTATACGGGTTATGTACTCAACCTTGAGACAATTTCCTAATGAGAAACAGCAATTTGCTTAACCCATCAGGGACCCTTTTGTAGTAATTTGCATAATATTATTTTTCTGAATTGAATAAAATATCTACATGTGTACTTCAAGCAAATAATCATGGGAGCATGTTAGTAAAGGCTCCAGTGGAAAGGGTGAGAAGCAAATAAATGCAAGTGTATGTAAATGAAATGCTTTTGAATATTTTGACTTAGTTTGGAGCACAGTAGCAGGGTGCCTGCCCAAAATAGCACCAATGTGAAATACCAAGAAGTGATCCAACCAATTCTAAGCAAGAACATATGTGTTGTAAATTGTGCAACGTGTTCATATGAGAAAAAATACATTTATAACGGTACGGATGAGATACGTCATCGCACTGTATGAGAGTGCAGATATTTTCCTATCAAGCAAGTATGTCAGATTTATATTTGTATTCCGCTCCTTGACAGTCGTGTGGGTTTTCCCAGCTTGCTCTAACGAAAGCAATTTGCAGACGGACCACATAGTAGTTCCCATGTCGACAGTTGTCAGAGAATGAAGCTGCCGTCTCAGCAGGTTGTCTACGACGCGAGGCTTCTCTGCATCTCCAGGTGGGTTTCACAGTTGCTTGTGTTTCGATTTCACAGTTGTTTGTATTTATTTGCTTACAATAGCGCCACATATCACTGCAAATTCAATAACGCAGGAATCGAATTGGAGGCATTTAGAGAAGCACGAGTTCCTCGATGGAATAAGTACCTATCCCTGGTGACGGTTATTGTTTTTGCCCCAAAATACCAGTCGTCTCTGAAGACACATTCTGAAAATATGCGGGCGTCTATTTCCATATGACATCTAAGCTTGCATGTGACCTACTGATTTTATAGGGAAGAATCCTCAATTAGCACCAGTACTATGTAACACTGGTTCCTTTCCTACAGATTTTATAAGTTACCTCCGTGATTATTTCGGGAGTATCTGAAAGAGGTGTTGTGTATTTTGGTGTATGCATTTCAACTATCTATTTGTGTGGTGTGATTGAGGGTTTTCGTATTTTCGGACGGTGTTTGTGTTGTGTTTGGTGTGTGCCAGATCTATGTGTATGTATGTGCTGCAGGATGGATGCTTTCCTTGTAGTGGTAACGTGTTGATTTCTGACCTGAAGATTCCAACTGGTAGTGGTATAGAGGAAATAATGCGTCTATTTCACTCCGGCGTGCACTACATTTTTGCCTTGTAATAAACGACTACTTCAGAAATTGGAAGAAAGAGACGTCATAGTGTGCTCACGCACGGCGACTTCTCTCCCACAACGAACTTTGTTTGCCCAGAAATGCACTTGTTTTCCCTTGCCGCATATATACAACATGGGTTTGGTCATAACCATTTCCACCGGTGTTTCAACTACGCCCCGATGAGACAATACGGTTTCAAAACCTGAAAATGTTTGATTTTATAATCAGGCAAAGCTAATCACCTCACCGCCATGACGATTCATTTAAAAATGGATAATGCTGTTTAAAAATCTATACATATTTCTATATTTAATATTATATTTTCAGAAAATACTGAATATAATTTTCGTACTAATCCGGTTTTCAGAATTCCAGGGAGATTTCTCACATCTGCTTCCAGTCTTCCTGTATATACTAGCTGACGATATTTTAGTTCATCAATTTGAAATATCGGTGGCTAACCTGTGTCATAATCATAAAAGAACAAAAAGTCGAAACACGAGGGCGTTATTCCTCCCTTTCTCACAACACTAAGTACCAAAGCAGAAACTATCGAATTTTTTGTATTGCAGTTTTAACGCCCACCGTGCGCAACTCGATGTCACCCGCTACATTTCAATCTCCACCTGTAGCTTCACAACAAAGGGTAATTTCACCCAAACGTCGGGACAAGGTGGAGGGGATTCCTCCCACAAAGTCGGAAAAAGCTCGGAATCCTCCAACGTCTGCTCAAAGGTCTTCCTCCATCGGTAAACGATGAGGAATTCCTTAAATCATTTAGGGACAAAGGCATCACCTTAGAGAAAGCCTTTTGTATGTTTCACTTTAACGGCCACACCCCCACTGTTTTTTTCATGTTACATGATAAACTCTGGAGCTCCACAAATTAGTGAACTACTCGGGCACCCGGTTGCGGTTCAAAAGTTTGTAAAGGTAGTTTTGGACAAGTATTTCTCAAGTCACTGTTCCAAATCCTTATCACAAACTCGTTGGCGGGATACAGAGAGTTCTCAGAGGAGTTAAACTGGAGGGTCACCAACATCGGAAACCTCAAGGGCGAGGCATCTCCCACACTCTTCTTCAGATGAGGATTTGGACCCTTCAACAATTAAGAAACTCCAAAAAAATTATCTTTTCCAAGAGAGCCTTCTGGGGGCGGCGAGATCCCTCTTCAAAGGAGAGCCTTCTAGGGGCGGTGAGATCCCTTGAATAGCGTACTCCAAAAATTTAATTTTTAACATTATCTAAAATAGGCCATATTATTTTACACTAGGCGGGATCTTACCACGTTCTTTTAGGACTTTAAAACTTTACTTTCTTTTTTCATACACCCTGAGCTCACCTTTATTTTTTTTTACGCGGGCATAGAGTTCTGACTAGTCTGCTCTTTACTCTTTACCGTAAATATTTTGATTTCTAGATTGAAGGTTTAACGACCACCGTGAGCAACTCAATGGGCTATAAGCAGTCGCCCGTCGCTAATTTTGAATTATTTGTTCCTGGGAAGGGAGAGACAGCGGGTGACGCAAGACAAACACAACATCCGTACCTCACCGAGATTCGAACCCGACCCCTTTCGAACGAATGGTAAGAAGCCATCGCCTAGACTTAATTTATTTATGCGGGTGGGTTTGGCGCGATTTTTGGAATAAGAAATTCGTATTACTTAATATTTTTGTAATATTTTGTAAAGTCCATTCCTCAAAGTTAGTAAAGTAAGTAAATTTCATATGTTGATAACTTGTGAATCACATCACTTAGGGTAAATCTGATTGCGGCAATCAATTTAGGAGAAAATTCTGGTCTTGTTCGATATACGACATGACAGCTTTACCATCTGAAAAATTTAACCTTGTTCCAATACGGCGGATTTCAAGATGTTGGACATGCTTCGGAAATAGACTAAAACATAGTCCCGTCACCGATTCTTTGGTGGGGTATTCAGAAATATTATTTTCCGTCCCGTCTCTGAAATACATGGGTATCCTGTGACTTTTGATTCACCCTGTACAGTTCATGTTTGCGGATGTCGGATGTCTAAACACAAATGGAAGTATTACGTGACTTAACATGTAGGAAATGATCACTTAGTATACTTTTTTTATTATAGTTAATATTTTTTTTACACATTTTTTTTATTCATCAGGTTTCCTTGGGGTGTAGTATAAGGGTTATCTAGCAACTGTTTATCTAAGTGTTGTTAATACATTTAATTATAAAAGTTATATACGTTTACAATGTTACTGAGTAAGTTTCTTTAATTAAAATTATTAAAAGGGTCTTTAATGCCGTTTCCCGTGGTGTAAGCACCACAAACTAACAAGATTATTCCCGTCTGATTTGCCTCTAGCTTATTCACCATTTATTCTCTCAAGAATTTTAAGAGCGTCTTTATTTTATATCTCATGGAGAGATGTGGAAGCAGCTGGACGTGGCAACTTTTTTTTTCACATTTTAACTTCCAACTACTTCATTTAGCAGGAAATTATTTTAATGCGGTGAAGGAACCGTTAGTAGCTAAATCTGGTCTTCTCAATCCGTTATCTATTCTCTCTAGTTAGCAACTTTAAAACGGCGCGCAGCGAAACAAATTCCCACAAACCTTAGGTTAAATTTCTAACGCTACTGTATGAAAGGGTTAAAGGGTGAAGGGTTGAAACTTATTTTGTTACAATGGGATTCTGCAGACTTTTCAATGAGAAATTATTTATTATTGTACGCTTATTAGTTGCAGAGACATAAGCGTTCAAAATGTGAGTGGTGTTCGTTGCATCCGCGCTCCCGATGAAGCCCCTGCCCAGCGCGGGGGAAAGACATAGTTCTACGCCTAAAGATAAAGCAGATTTTGTACAGTCACGACATTTCTCCGTATTAATAAATAAACGTTATCAGAGAGTATTTGATGATTCTCCACAACATTTATATGCTAATTTTAAATTTTACAATTACAATATCGTTTTCAGTAAAACATCGGGAAACTGTATTTTATATAATAAGATTAGTGACATTTGTTTCCACCGTTTAAGTCTTCATCTTAATTTCTTGCAAAACGCGATTTT
Source organism: Macrothele yani (assembly GCA_039090855.1). NCBI lineage: Eukaryota > Metazoa > Arthropoda > Arachnida > Araneae > Macrothelidae > Macrothele > Macrothele yani. Next base: position 140,232,252 of record CM077015.1, read on the forward strand.
TAGATCGCTGCGTTCAAGATATTCGTTTGTTTACTGGGATCAAATAACTCCTAAAATAGAGAAGCAAGTTCTTGAATGTATGGCTAAGTTACTTCCTTAACACATTAATACTTTAATACGTGTACAACGCGATAGGAATTTTCGGTAAGGAATGTTTTGATCCCCTGGTGCGAAATATTTATTTCTGGTTATGATGTATTTGCACTAGAAACTAAGCTTCTGAAAATTTGTTTGAAAAAATTCTAACGTCAACCGTTATCTCTCACTTCGAAAAACCTTCCGAGAATACGTTCTGCACAAAGTAGCGCATATTGTTCCCTCCAGGAAGCGTAGGAGTACATCTAGTTTTTATTGATATATCTCCTTCTAACGGTCCGATTTTAAAGTTTCTTTCATTGTTGGACAACATTTCCGGTGCGAAATGTTTCTTATATTATTTAAAAAAATGTTTAACGCAAACGTTTGCCACTAGAGGGTGCAAGCTCACATTTCCATCTACAGCAGTGTCTGCGGTACAGGTACTAACAACCCGACATGAAAAATTATTTTTCGGTGAGATTCTAATAAGTATCAAAACCTTTGTAGCGTATTTCTTTCCAACATAACGCACAATTCCGACAAGGTTTAATCTGTTTTCTTTCTAAATATCTCTTCTTCTAAATGTAAGATTTAAAAAGCTTTTTTCAAAACTCGATAGCACTAACTTTCAGGAACATTTTAAGTTAGTATTAGAGAAATTTCAGATCTCTGTCGCTAGGCGGTGTTAGGGTACTTCTGTTTGCAGCTGTATCTCCGCTTCTAGGAAGCTTATTGCGAATTGTTTTCTTTTGTTTTACACCATTCGCTGCAATAGAGATGTCATGCATTAAAACGTTCGTCCTCTATATTTATCCCCTTATCTGTGCATTATTTATAAAACAGAGATTTGCCGTTAGGAGAGTACGAGTCAATACTCATTTCTCTCTATCTCAGCTTCCGCTAGACGTATTTAAAAATTTCTTTTTCTTAGATAGCTTTTTCAATGAACAACATGCCTCGTTTATTTTCAATTTCTCCATTATGCAAAATGTTTCGCCGCCCCGGTGGCGCAGTGGTCTAAGCGATGGCCTCTGATCATTCTTCCATAACGGGTCCGGGTTCGAATCCTGGTGAGGCATGGATGTTCTGTTTGTCTTACGGCACTGGCTCTCTCCCTTCCCTGGAACCAGTGACCCTAAATTAGGGACGGGCGACTGCTTATAGCCCATTATGTTGCTCACGGTGGTCGTTAAACCTCCAATAAAAATAATGGTTCCGCTTGAAGGTGTAGAGTTACATCATGTTTCCTTCTTAATATTTTCTTTTAATTTTACGATTAAAAAATCATTTTTTCTATGATACCTTCCTTCTGCTATAAAAGCTTTTTGGGTGCCATTTGTTAGTTATCGTAACACGCTTTTTTGCCGCTGAGAGAAGTAAGAAGCTAGTTCAGTTTCTGGATAATTTAGCGATTGCAGAGACCGGTTGGGATATTTCTTAGCCGATTGCATTGAGCTTTGAATAACTTTTATAAATTTTAATCGCGTAGGGAAAGATTTAAAAGGTGGGCTTATTACAATCGAAATGTGGGTGTCATCGTTCTTGTTTTTTGTGGTAATGGTACCTATACGTATCCAGATTTTTTTCCAATTCATCGAGGTGAAACAGTGTGGCAGGTACATTCTTTTATTTTCGTTTCTGTTCCTAATATACTATTTTAGAGAATTTTCAAGAACAATGTGTATGTTTTTCCTTCCCAATGAAATCTTATCGTTGTGTAGAGTTATTTACTTATATCATTAACTCAATTCTGTGTAAACATTATATTCCTACCATGACAAGCCCAATGAGCTCAAATGAGTTTCTTGTTTTCGAGAATTTCGTTACTTCACTTGTTTCGTCGTTGGTGTCTTTATATAAATATTAGCTCATTTCGACGATTTCCATTAATACAGGTAACGTAAAAAATTCATTCAACACTTTATCTGTAACACAGAGAAAGTTACAAACAAGTCGTTGGAACGCCACGTGAGGGAAATACGGCTTGTTTTCACGTGACGCAGAAGTAGATAATTTTTAAATCGCTACAGACGTGATTTTGTACCATTCTCCTACACATACCAAAGGATTTCCACAGATTTTGTAGGACGGGAAAAGACTGCTTCAGATGCAATTTCATTTATTTCTTTCATGTTCGATTGGATCTGGAGGTTTCAATGGCAAGCGCATGCAAGACACTTAAGTGAAATGTTCATCAAAGTACTTCGCGACGATTTTCGCTCGGTGAATGGGAGTATTACCGTGTTAAAAAAGAGCGGGTGCCGCACTTCCAACGCACCTCGTAGGAGCAGGGGACATAGATGATCACTCAAAAATTTTCCATAACTTTCAACATCGATGACACCATCTATTGCAAGGAGTGGACCCACATTTCACCACGAGAATGTGCCCAAACAATGATAGAACAGCCAGAACTCTTCACGTTAGGGAACAAGTGCTCTGTGTTGTAACATTCTTCGGCTGTCGATCCACACGGATGCGTCCATTTTCTCTGAAATGCTTGAAAGCCGATTAGTGGGATAATTCTCCAATTCTTCAATTTTGTTGAGTCCACTATATGTGCGGTTTGCACCACAGGACTTGACGAGGTGCGTTGTAAGAAGCAATCAACGTCGTGTACTATTCGACTCAACGAAGATAACCACCTTTGTAGCAGTCACAACGCAGTGCTGTAGTGGAAATACGCGTATCACATCCTATGTTGAATATTATGCACCGTAACAATGCTAATGTTACGATTGATGGGTATTTTTAGTTACCTTACGATTACACATACCGAACAAATCTGTATAGGTGCTGTTTTCATGGGAATATAAAGAATAGGTCATTACGGCAGCCCGGTGGCGCAGTGCTCTAAGCGATGGCTTCTGATCATTCTTCCGAGATGGATCCCGCTTGGAATCCTGGTGAGTCATAGATGTTGTGTTTGTATTACGGCTCTAGCTCTCTCTCCCTTTCCTGGAGTCCGTGGCCTAAATTAGAGACGGTCGACTGCTTATAGCCCACTGAGGTGCTCACAGTGGTCGTTAAACATCCATTAAAAAAAAGATCATTACGAAGGCGGTCTTTATGTTTCGCGTCATTGCTTTCTGTGGCCCTCATTTATTAGAACCTAAAACCAAAAGCAACTTTACACTTAAAACGCTAATCCGTGTCGTAAGATCTCTTAGACTGGAATACAAGTTTTTAATTATTTTTAGACGTAGATTTTGTTCTGTGCTACTATTGACTGTCATTTGTAACAACGGAAGAGGACATATGACAATGTAAATTTTATTATGAGTTTGACTAGTAATTTTTCAAATAACATCCAATAATTCCTAGTTATTTCACAAAAATCAGAAATGTGATCGCACATGAACATTTGATCGGAGGTCTATTACGTTTATGTTGAATGAACCAGATACACCCGTCGTTTTTGAAATCACAAGATGTCATTCCGGAGATCAATTTACATCTCAGAATGTTATTAAAAAGCAAATTACCATAAGTGCTCTTTGCCAGTATTGTAACTACTTCAATCCGAAGACATAACTACTTCGTGTCAAAAACTATTGTTTAAAATATACAACATTTGCTACTTTAATAAACTGTTCTGATGGGGTTTCTGTATGCTTCTGGACAATGAAGCCCCTTTCATTAGTATACAAGTGGAACTTCATATTTTCTGTGAACTTCCCATAATGATAAATAAAATATTTGAAGGTTGTCAAATTTATCTCATATGCATAACCCTATAGCATGTATCCGACTTTAAGTGAGCAGCGAACATTTATTGCAAACTACTTCAATAAAAGAACGAACCGTAGCGAATTGACGCTTACTCAAAGAGAACAGAATTTCTGATTTGTACCAAAAGTCAGATTCAGTGTCCTTAAACCAAATCGTTCCTGCAACGCGTGATGTCGGACTAGCGGTCTACGATGCAAAGTTTTGTGCAAATTAATTTCAAGTCAAGGAACTCTTTATGAAGCTACTGATTAAAACGAAAAACAACGCTTTTGAATAAATTACAACAATAAACATCATAATAACAATTACACATACACGCACGCACACACACACGCACACACACACGCACACACCCATATATATATTTCTTATTCAGTCGAGGTTGCTAAATTAGGACATCCGTATGAAACCTGTCAGAGGCACAGTCGTCGGATGCATCCTCACCTGAACATTGGCACCCAATAGCAGACCGTGTATTATTTATGGTTGTTACAATGTTAACTGAATTCTATTGTGCTTGTAGTGTCTGCGTTATTTATGTATTTTATATAAACTATATTGACAAATGTCACCGAAAACCTAGGAGAGAAACACAACATAGCATTTATTGACATACATTAGTAAGAAATCTGTCGACCTTTGGCCTTAATGCATGCACTGACCATTTGAGACATGCTTTCATCAAGGTTTTGGAACACAGTGGTAGGTATGTGCTTCTATTCAGTACATAATGATGCCGCTAACTGTTGCTTAGTAGTAGGCCTTGGTTCCAAACTTCTTATGCGGCGCTTCAATTAATCCCATAGGTGCTGCATTGGATAAAGATCAGGGATCTGTGCTGTCCAGTCCACACACGATACGAAAATATCGTCAAACCACGCCGTAAAATTCATTGTTTTATGTCTCGGTGCATTATCCGGCTGGTACCAACAAGGCTCGGTTCCGTAGTATTGCTACAGAGTTGGTAGGGCATAATTGTCCAGAATACCGAGGTAAACGTGCTAGAAAACAGGTTTTTCAACAATAACCAATTGGCCGGCACTATAACACGAAAAACACCCCCATACGACTACACTGCCAGCTCCACACTTGACCGTAAGAACAGAACACTGTGGTAAATAGCGTTCCCCCGGCTGCCGCCATACTCACACATGGCCACCAGTCTGAGGAGTCTTGTATCTGGATTTGTCAGTCCATAGGACCCGTGTCCATTGATCTACGGTCCACGAGAAATGTTCTTTACACCATGCTAAACGACGAGTAGCATTATGAGTGCAGATGAAAGGCTTATGAGCAGCCTCACGACCACAGTAACCCATGGAATGAAGTTATCTGCGAATGGTGTGTGTACATAGCGATGTTCCATCATTTTCACTCACCTGCACACTGATATCTTGTGCAGTACTCCGTCGATTAGCTGTAACGGCTCTCCTGAGGCTTCGACGTCCTCTATGAATGGTTTTCCGTTGTCTGCCGGTACCGTTTTCTGCTACAGGCAAGCCATGTCGCTTCTACTTATTCAGTACATCCAAAAAAAGGTGACTTGGGTATGTTTAAACTCTTCTTGGTTTCTCTTATGGACAACCCACTAATATAATTCTCAAAAATATTTCTTTTAACTTATTCCTTAGCATACACATATTTGATGAATTTTTTGCAGTTTTTTCTTCTTAAAATAAAATATATAAGAAAAAAATTAAAAACTTGATTACTTTTTGAAACACATATTTCGGTTAAATAAAACTCTTTCTGCTAAACGGAACTGTGGGAAGAGTAGAATGAATTTTGTAAATACATGAATGTTGACATTCGCTTTACAACATTTGGAACTTATTCCTCAAACATACCTGTATTTACGCAATTTCATGTAACGTTTCCATAGTTGCTTGATTCCATAACATAAGATGCTCAATGAAAATGTTTTCTCAAGATTCGTCAACTTTAAAAAATATATTGGGGGAAACGGTTAATTTTAACCAAACAACTCGATCATTCACGGGGAAAAGGGAGAATTATTTCACATTCTTATTCTAACGTATGGTTAAAACTGATACTTAGCACGTGTTCACCGATTTTGACATTTATCGTATATGAGGTGTATGTAATATATGTATTACATACACCTCATATAAAAAAAAGGATTATGCTTCATATTATGTTGAATAGTTATCTGACTTTTATGTTAATTTCCCGAGGAAGCTTTATACAAATTACCTCATGGTACAGTCTTTGATAGTGATAGTACGAGAATATTGTTATACATCATTGGAAGAAACGATACCTGTTGCAAGGTCATGAATGTGCTATTAATAAACCAAGAGTTTATTAGAATTTACCGAAAGTAAAACTTTCGGTGCACAAAGACGAGAGTCCATTTCGGCCCAGTAGCAGAATCGCGGCGACGGGCGACGCACGGTGCAGATGTGATTTTGGTCCAACAGACAAAAACGATATCTCCAGTCCCTAACTAACCTGTCTCTTGCAGACTCCTGTTCGTAGATACAAGGTTTACGTTTACCAAAGCATTTCGAATATGGCAGTTAGATGGTGTGAATATTCCTCTCGTAATCGTACTGTTTTCTCTTGCGATGTCACGTTTGTCCGGTACAGATTTTAAATATAATTTTATTGGGTAACTATTTGTGTTTCATCTTGAAGACAGAGGCAAAACTTTCCGAAAACCGAAGTTACACGGATGATCGTATAACTTAAATTATTTTTCTATGGATGTCTCCTCCGTCCCGTATGGTTCTTAAATATGGTTTAATTACATATATGTAATATTTAAATTTAAAAATGGAAGAAACAATTACAAAAAAGGAAGTTGGACGGATCAAAATTTGTGCCGCAATTGTAAAATAGTAAAAAAAAAGGACAACGAGTTAAAAATGTTCGACAACGGGAAGCTCAATTCAGAACAGATTTCTCCCGTAATCATATTTTCTTCTTTTTTCCTCACTGTTTTCCCTGCCCTGCTTTATTGTTAGATATGTATTCAATCTCATAACAGTTTGCATTTAAGTTTGAAAAATGGTGGAAAATTTTCCCGAAACGAAAGTAATAGGGAACGAAGATTTCTCACCTAACCGTGTTTATTTTTTCTAGAGGTGCTTCTTCTGTTTTAATTTTTTGCTAAAGAACACTGTATTCCATAAATGTGTTTCAGCTTGAAACTTGATGTAAAATTCTAAGTACAGTGAGTACGTTATTATTAATCCTAGTTATCATTGCAATTGTTGTTGTACCTAGAGAAACTGCTTTGTTTTCCTTTACTTGTTTCTCTTTTAATCTCACGCAATTTTTTTGTTTTTCATATGTAGTAGTTATATTGCCCAGGGACAATCCGCAAATTCATCGTGACACTACGATATCTGTCGCTGAGTAGTCAGGAACTTTCTGTTATTGGGCATTTCGGAAACATCTGTACTTGTGGGTACTTCGAGAGCTTCTGTAGTTAAAGCATACCAGAAATAGGGCCAAAGCTTTGAAATAACTAATCCGGCGACGCAAACCTGTGAGGGTTCCAGCGAAAGATGATTTACAGAGGTGAATAATAGTGCGTAAATGTATGATCGTAAACTGACTAATCCCAGTTTCATAGTTAACAACCCAATACCGTATGCGACAACCAGAAGCATTATTCCAATGAACTGAGTAGGACTTTTTTTGGATATTTTGCAAGCAAAGACTTCCTCTGAATTAAAGGGGTTTTCTGTTGTTGTTTTGGTTGATTAGTATAAATGTCTCTGGTACCAAGTGCATGTCGTAGTAAATTGGAATTAGGCTGGATAGTCCGGTGAATTCCTATATGTACTTCATTCTGCCAATAATTGAATCCGTGTTAGGCGTCATCAGCGTAAGAATATTGATCGTCGATGCATGCAGTAGACGCTCCCGGCCGGTGAATGATGTAAAATAAGAGACGTCTGTCGGTTAAATGGAAGAAATGGAACTCATGTTAATAAAATGGAACTCATGTTAATGAAATGGAACTCATGTTAATGAAATGGAACTCATGTTAATGAAATGGAACTCATGTTAATAAAATGGAACTCATGTTTCGTCTGGAATGAAATGGAACTCATGTTTCGTCTGGACTAACGTATGGACTCCTGTTAATAGTAATAACTGTTTTCGTACAAATAACATTCCACAATGTTTTACCTCCAGCAGAAAGCAAATTATTTTATTCAGAACGATATAGTCCTATGCCATCGACCCGCCTGGTGCAGTTATGTTTTGGCGAACACCATGCTGACAATTCATATATCGGAAAGCCCTCAAATGGGCCTGATATCAACCCTGTTGGATATCACTGGGATTTGAGAATTGCTAAGTAAAGTAGTTGAACACATCAATATCCAAACTGAGGACCTAAGTTCAAAAATATTTGAAGATTCCCACACAGTTATAGAGACACTTCGTGGAGCCATTGCACATCATCTTTCGGCCGTTGTTCTGGAAAAAGGAGGACCCACGAGGTATTAGATGGTTTCAATTTAGTGAAGAATTAGTATACATACGGAATTTTTAAGAGGTTCGATATATTTTTGTCTTAAGCTTTATTTTTAAATTATGTTAACTGAAGAAATATTTTTGTTATGGGTACCATGTTTTATGCATATTCGTGTCACGAATCCATAAAGTCCACTTATGAGTCTGAGATGTTTTCAGTACCAGGTGAATTAATATTCACTTCTCAAAACTGGAATACTTCTGAGGAATGACGAAAAAAACAAAATTATGTATTTATGTAAACTTATTTTGGCCATATTTTACCGCAAACTGCATTTAAATCCTATCCTGAATACCTTGGAATCGTATCAGTGGCTACGATCATATTTCAGCCGCTCTTTACAGCAGTCTGATGAACTATTTGTGACAGAAACAAAATTCAATTTAGGAGTGGTGAAAGAGTGCTTTGGTAAGACTGTATAAAAGAGCAAAAAAATAGTTAGAGGAATATATGTCTATCGGCTATGAATCAGTTATACAATTGCTAAACATAATTGCGCAAACGTCTGTTTTACATAACTTTACAACTGGAGTTCACCGACTTCTGACACCACGGCTCCTTTTTTTCCCAGGGACGAGCCCGCCTAGCTCAAACAATTTTTTCTGTGCCCGTGTTTATATTCCGTGTATATAGAGTCAATAAGGATTAGATAATTTCATTTCTAAGAAATCCTAAAATAATTAAATTCATTATTGGATATTGGTTTAGCTAAAAGCAAACGTAACACTATTAGTGTTTCTGGTATTCGAGTATTATTTCCTAATAAAACCCACGAAGTTCAAAGAAGAAAAGAAATGTTACTACAAATCGCTCCTGAAGCACTGTATTGGTTACGTCACACCGTTTCATTCTTTCACGAATTGTACCTTTATTTTGAAAATTAACCTGTTCAAGGCACGACGTATGGTAGTTTCGCAGTCATAAAGCCACTTTGATCATCAGGATTGACAACATTCCATAGTGGACGAAATATGTGGTAGGCGATTGCTCCGCGGCGACCTCACACTGTTAAAACGATGCCGACAGATTGTGCATGTTTTGCCTGCTTTTTTCGGAACTGCTGCTCCTTGGTCTCAAAGACAAAGGACGACTACGTGCGGCTTCAATACCGGTAGCTATATACCGCTGATACATGCTTGGATGGAAGCATTATGTAACAATTGCATAAGGAAATTGAGGAAGTACGAATATTTTTTTCATTATATTCTCAATGACGAAGATGAGGATTTTTCAGGATAAGCCCCGCGGAGTTCTTGCGGATCATTTTCAGAGCCCCAAGGCTCCGCGGAGTACATTTTAAAACTGCTGCTTCACAAAAACAAGACTCGACCTTTCCTTGGCAGCCAGCAAAACGGAATGAAATGGAGAAAGCGCATGGGAACTTAAAGAGAAAACAGAGACAATAAAAAAAATCACCAAGTGTTTGTGAATATATGCAAACATGTATCATTATCACCTTCGCCATCAAGCATTAGCAAACCATTACTGAATGGAGGTCTCTCCAGTACTCTTCAACACATTTCTTACTTAAGCCAGTCCTGTCAATGTAAATCAGTCATGCTTCCGGAGTTCAGCATATCATTTCCGATATGAATTTCTTTTTGTCTCTTACTCTCCCATGTGGTTAATTCTTCTAGCCGTATGACCAGCGCACTACCATTTAAGGATTTTTTCTAATAAAACTGGCCAGAGTTCGTCCTAAGGCTCTTAGTGTTCGTTAAAATTAATTTCTCCACATGATGTTTTCATTAAAAAACATGATGTGGGGAAATTAAAAATTTCAAAATCTTGAGTACCAAAACATCGTTGCTTTGAAAAAATTATGATAAAAAAATAAGAGAAGGTTCGTTCAGTAAGCATATCGCAGTCGCGCTTGAATCCCGGGGTGTGCTGTTTCGCGTGCTCACAGCCGACGACCTTAAAGCAGCTGTGGTGTAAGCGCTTCCCTGATGTGGCTTCAGGTCACGTTCTTATTTCCCTGTAGTCTCAAACATACCAGCGAAACTCTCGAGGTGTGTTACCCAAAATCAGAACCGCGCATTTCTCCCGGAGCAGCCAGGTGCTGTTATATTGTTTTGTTTCTTTATATATATTTCCAGTAAGACTCGCTGAAAATTGTCCGCTAATCTTAATTCCCTTGTGCAATATTTTCGTGAAGAGGAGAAAGTTTGTTGCTTCTTGCAGTAAACAAAACGTAGTAAATAATATTTGCAGCTGCAAGAGTGGTATTTTAACAGCTGACACCTTAAGTCTTTAAAGCAACTGTAATTCAAAGCTCTCCAGATGACGCTACAGGTCACGTTTTATTTCTTCTTGAATCCAACGCGGAAGTTTAAATTCTCAGGGTGTGCGCGCTTAAAAAAGCACTATGGGTAATACTTGTTTACTCATGGAATAGCATGTAGTCATAAACACACTTCATCGTTCTGCTACGAGTTTTCTATTTTTTTCGTCGCTATGTGAATCGGTGTGTTTATGAACACAGATACAATTAAATTTTGACATCCATTTAAGTTGACGATGTAGTAAGTGTCCCATTTTCGCCAGAGATTTTCCAGTTCGTGTAAAGCGGGTTAAAGAAAGTAACCCTCGTGCTGTATTTAAAACTTATATATACGGAAAAATATACCGAAAATTCGATCATCACTCTAATTTTTGTACAAGAAATTCATATTTTTCTGACAATGGAGTGTACGTCAAGATCTTTGTTACCGTAAGTTGTTAGACAACAGCTAAATAAAAGAAATCCTTTTCGTATGTTCAAAAGTGTTGCGCGAATTTTGCAGCTCGGGATACATAATAATATTTTTGCGTGTTTTTCCCCATAACAGCGCACACCCAATCTAAATGGGCAAGCGACGCCATTGATAATTACCTATCGAAAAGGACACCGTGTCGCCTCCAAACCTGAATATTACTAAATAGCTAAGACAGCAAAGGATCAAGACACCTACATCACATTTCCTGAGCTGCCACACAATTTAGTTTGCGAAAGCATAGAAAAGGTCTTTGTACAGTAAGAAATCGCTGCATTACCACCACTACTGCCAAAACAAATTTACAAGCACTGCTGGCACAACGAAGAAGAAGACCGTAACAGATAGACCAGTGATTCTCAAACTTTCTTTTCCCACGGACCACTTGGTGTAGACTGTCAACCTAACAACGGATTACCTACCTCGGTACCTCTTCCATTCAAGTACCAAAATTTAGTAATAATGATTTAACAACTTTTTAAAATACATTATTGTCATAAAAACTTGATATTAAAGTTATTGTTGAAAACTTAAAAATTAATTAATAAAAAAGTACTGTCTTTTAATTACATTTTAAAACACAAAAGAACATGGTAAATCACGGAACACAAAATTAAACACCAAAGAACAAACCGCATAATCAAAATTTAGAACCAGAAATCTCAAATCTATGAAAATACTTGATGGCTCAAAAGTCGGCAGAAAACGAAATGCAAAGGAATCAACACCAAACCACATGTTTCAATATACTCGTGTAGGCATCCATAAGTAAACATATCAAGATGATGAACAAAAATTAATAATTTAACTAAAACATATAACCTCATGGAACAGTTTAAGACCAAGGCATAAGCAACCATAATAGCATCATTATTTTTATAATTTTAAAATGCTATTAGCACATTTCAAGCAAGTAAATAAACGAATAAATCTGTTTATTTACTTGCTTGAAATGTGCTAATAGCATTTTAAAATTATAAAAATAATTATGCTATTATGGTTGCTTATGCCTTGGTCTTAAACTGTTCCATGAGGTTATATGTTTTAGTTAAGCCTAATCCTTTTCGCACTTTTTAGTCCATCAAGGGAAGAAAAACATATTTCAGAATTGTACGCTGTGGGAAACGATCGCAGGTGCTTGATGGCACTGTTGGCGAATTCAGGGTACTCTGATTTCACATGGATCTGGAATTTTGTGAGCGATTTCTCACTAAACATTATTATTAATTTTCAATCAGGCGCCTCCTGTCGCTGTCAACGGCCGAAACTTGCAGCTCCGGAGTTTCTGGTCTTTGGAGACGAGTTTTGCGACACTGAGCTGTGACAGTGATTTGCGCGAAGTATCTTTGTTTCGGTCCCTGTAACTTTGTTCTGCAGCTATGGGGATTACAACATTAGCGACAGATAGCGTCGTTGACAGCGCATTTGAGCTGGATGGCCTGAGCCGCATGTCAGTGGAGTAGGTACACTCCCATCGTAGTGTGAGATACTACTGCACACGCCTCTTATCTTAAAGTTGGATAACTGTCGTGTTACAAATACAGTTTTTCTCTAGAAAATTTTGAAAATTTCGCTGACCACCTAGGACCTAGCCACGGATCACCTAGAATGTAGCCACGGATCACCTAGAATCTACCCACGGATCACCTAGAATCTACCCACGGATCACCTAGAACCTAGCCACGACTAACATTTTGAGAACCACTGATATAGACTATAGTTGTGTGATAAAGTGTTGGTTTTGCAGCTGAGGCCAAGATTGCAGACGAGATGAGCAAAATCGAGTATTTCGGAAAGTTGATAAAATCAATATATTGTATGCACAAATAGATTCGTGCAATATTTAGGAAACAGCGAAATCCATGGCACTTTCAGGGGGAAATGTGATTAAGGTGCACTAGGGGTGGTGCTAAATAAGGGGAAACGCCAACCAGAGACACAACAGTATAGGGAGAGATACAACGTATTTCAGAGGTGAAAGACTATCGTGTACAATTGTGCACGGCAGTTAGCGAAACACAAATTCACAGCGAACGGCCTAATGTTAATATGCGTCAAACAAAAACAGTTCACCACCTCATATTTCGCCTCACGCTGGTACAGATGAGCTTCAAGAGAAAACGCCGTTCAGAATACTCTATCCTAACAACAATTCATCTGCGTGAACGGTACTTAAGACTCAACATCATGTGGATTGGACAACAGAAGATTAGGATCTGGTGTATCTGGCCGATGAATAACGATATGTACTTAATGTTTTGATGATCGATTCCACATTTATCGTCTCCGGTGTTTGGCTGTGGATCTCTCAAAAATGACACAGCCGTACCAAACAGATGGTCGATGTTTTATTTTTTTCGGGCATGATTAGTTGGCGTGAACTAGAGCATCTTGAGAACGTGGACTATCGTATTGACGCAGGCTACTACCAGAGTGTGTGCTCACGGTTCAGGTACCCAATACAATGCTCTTCTTCCACCCAGAAGGGAATGCGTTCTTCCAAAACGATCATGTTACATGTATTTGGGTTCCTCTGCATGCAGGAATGATTCGTTCAGCGCAGTGGTGTTTTGTGCCATACGGAATTGCACCAAAATTTGCTTGATATCAACCATGTACCACATTTGTACGATGCAGAAAGAAAATTGAGGCATTTGGGCAAACCGCTCAAATTAAAATTATTATGACAATGTTGTATACAGAAAGTATTTATTCTACGTATACTACGCCTATTTACTTTATTCACGGTTGTGTTCCAATGGGGCAAATTTATGTTTTAACTTTGAGGAAATGTTTATTCCGCAATCTCTAATTTGCGAAGAAAACTCGTTGATGAATGTCCAACAGGTTGAAATAAATGGCTTGATGTATTCCAGTTTCATAGCTGAAAATGTTTTAATAATAATTTAGAAATATCATCGCGAGAAAGAAGGTAAATAATATATCACAGAAGCTTTTGGATTGGTTAAAAGCTTGCGTCGACCCATAGGGTGAATACTTTCTCCAGTATTTCGCCAGATAAATTTTTGCTCACGAATTTCTATTTACATTTTTGAAATTCATATTTGGAAAGCATAAATGATGACTTGAAATAAAGCTGTGTATTTCATTCTTTAATTTTTCTGCTCAGGAAGAAAAAAAAACAGGCTATGTCGGGCTCCTTCACTCGATTTCTATAAAAGAATGAATACAACATTTTTGAAAATGCGTGTATTAAAAACCTTTGAAAGACTTTTATGTGTTGTTGTTATGTTTAAAATGTTCAAAAGTCGTGTTTTCGATACGTTGGAATAGAGATGAGCTAAAAAGTAAGGATTATTCAAAGAAACCGAATCTTTCGTCATGTCATTTAGCGATTGAAAAACGGGGTAGAATATATAAAAATACTTAAAAATTCCAATAATCGATGCCTTGCATTTACCTCTATTGTTTGTTAGGTCAATCATCAATTCAATTAGGTTTCATACCAATGACCAGGGTCAAAGGAAACGCTGCTCCTGTACAAAAACTTTCGGAATACAGGTTTTAAATAATTCTTTCCACAGAAAATATTCTTTCTCTGAAATGATTATTTCTTGTGCTAGCAAATGCTGACCTAACATGAGAGCATTAAAGAAAGAAAAATGTTGTATAATATACACAATTCCTTTTTAAATATAATTTTTTTCTTTATTTGTGAAACCTAATAATGTCATCGATGGACAGCCGAAATTTCAGATTGGATTCCAAGGGACAGGAAAAGACCCAGAAGAAGACCCCCATGGGAGATGGGTGGATGAAATTCGAAAGTATGCGGGAGTGACATGGAGGAGACTGGCACAAGACAGACCGTTGTGGAGGAAACTTGGGGAGACCTTCTTCCAGCAGGGGATTGATAATGGTTGACAATGATGATGATGATGATGATCTGGTGACATGCATTAGAAGTGTTAGCTGAGCATTACTATTATACTGTCATTACAAATCCAATAAACGTAGCTTCAATGTACTTAACGAAATACGAAAGAAAAATAAATCTTAGAAAGTGTGCACACCATTATCCCAGATTATCTGCATTACCGAAAGTTTTACGCGTATGGTGCTACAGAACTTGAAATATGAGCAGTCAGACATTCGCATCGATGTCTCCTTGGAACATTTACTGCTGTATCTTGAGGAAGGTAACCGTTTCATCGACATCATCATTGTGGGTGATGAAACGCGGTAATTTCATTAACAACCTGAAAGCAAAAGACAAAGGAGCCACGGGAAGCACATATCGTTTCCACTCCCTAAGAAGACAATGGGAATGCAGACAACGCTCTAAAAGTAATGTTGACATTCTTTTTCGAACACAGGGCCCCCTGTTAATCGAGTAGCTCACCACCAGAAACACCGTAAACTATGACAAATATGTGGACACACCCATATCTCTGCGAGCATCAACAAGTTCAAACGGCCCGGGCTGCTCAACGCAGGAGTAATTTTTCTTCATGACAACGCACATCTGCAGAAAACGTAAATCGTCTAGTATCACCTTTCCAAATTCAGGAGGGAAACACTTCAATACCCGATATGCAGACACGATTTGTCCCCCTGTTACTTTCACATTTTCGGGGAACTAAAGTAGCACCTGTGTGGTCACAGAATTTTTATCAGACTAAGAGGTGCAGGACGCTGTTTGGGAATGGGTCTACCAGCAACCGAACTCCTTCTAGGCACGAAGAATCGAGCGTCTAGTCTGACCGTAGGATAAGGGCATTAATAGCCCTTATCCTACGGTCAGACTAGACGCAACCAGATGATTCAAGAAATTTCAGTCAGATGACAAGAACTACGACGATCAGCCTATTTCAAGTAGGCCTCTAACCGTGGATTCGGAGGCCGTGCGTACGGCGGTAGAGGCAAATCAGACAACTAGTAATAGGAGATTATCAGACCAGCTGAGCATATCACAGCCCACCGTGGTTTGTCACATTCAGAACCTCGGAAAGGACTACAGGAGCTGCCTTATTGTTCCTCACAAACTGACGCCAGCTGAACCAAACCGCCGAGTCGAAGTGTCCACGAAATTCATAGAAAACCCGTGCGATGTTCCATCTTAGGGACTCTTACCCATCCTGTCTGTAAAGAGTGGCCGTAAGCGATTGTCTTACCCTCTACCACCCAATCGGCCCAATATATTATATAATGACATCAATATTGCAAATCGATATTTTCTGCTTCACTCGTTATCTTAAGTGGCGTAAAATAACAAATAGTTTAGACATTGAAGCAAATATCCCCTTTTCACAATTTGTATGATTGATATGAGGTAACTAAAATCTTCAGTCTTTGCATGTATATTTTGTCAAAGGAGCCAAGACAATTTTGTTAGTTCTTTAAAACGACATCACTATAAACTTTGAGATAAATAATTGAAAGCATTAACATAATATATGCATACTTCTTTGTATTATTTTTTTCGGAAAGGAATTTTGTTCGCGGATTTCAACTGCTGTAAAATAACAAACACTTAGTTGCATTTTTCTTTTATTTTACGAGCATTTCTAATCAATATTAAGACCGATAAATCGTTTTCATAATCTTATCATCAACATGTTATGCAAAATTATCCGGAAAATATATGTATATGAAAATATTACCTTATTTTCAGTCCTTTCTAACGTCATTCGGGAAATGTTTGTTCCTTGGGGTCCACAGGCAATTGTAGGTATTACATACTGGATATCTTGCAGGCATCATCCCACTCTTAGTAAAGTTGAACATGTTTTAACCTGTGTTAAGTACATGATATTTCGTTAGTAGCACGGAAGGGAAACTTCTATATGCATGAGACATTTTAATCACTGCTTCTTAGGCCGCCCCGGTGGCGCAGTGGTCTAAGGCGCTGGCCTCTGCTCATTCGTCTGTAAGGGGTCCGGGTTCGAATCCCGCTCGGGCATGGATGTTGTGTTTGTCTTACGGCGCTGGCTCTCTCCCTTCCCTGGAGCCAGTGACCCTAAATTAGGGACGGGCGACTGCTTATAGCCCATTGAGTTGCTCACGGTGGTCGTTAAACCTCCAATAAAAAAAAAACTGCTTCTTAGAGTTGTAACGTAGGTAAACGTATAACAGTTCCAATTTGTTCTTTAGTGATATGTCAAAACCGATTCTTAACTTCTGTTTTTTTTTTGTCAGGTGAACACAATCATCCCTTCCGAGCTATCGATTAGGTTCCGTTTGTTGAATCGATTAGGTTCCTTTGTGGAATCGATTAGGTTCTCCTTGTTGAATTGGACCAAGAGCATAACCGAAGGAACTGCATTTCTTTTAATACAGTGAATCTGCATATATATATTTCAGCTTTCTGATTTTCCTATTTATCCTTCTTGGTTTGGGTGTACGTCAAGGTAAAGTCTCAAGTGATTATGCACTATAATATGCGCATTTGCGATAGAGAATATACCAGTGTATGTCGATTATGATTATCTAACTAACAAGCAGCTTTCTCGTTAGGTACGAAAGGAAAACCCCTGAATTGGATGAATTCCCTGAGTCAGAGTTTTGGGAAAAATTCAAACACCCCACCTTATATTAAAGTAACTCTCGAACACAGAGTACTGTTTGGTCGTCTTTGGGATTAGAGAACCAACATTAACTACACACACAAACACCAGGCCGGTATTTATCTAATCGTGCCAAATCTTAATTACTTTTCTTAAGTGTGTAAGTTATATTTAAAACTAGCCTTGTTGTGTCACTGTAATAATAAGGCTCAGTATTTGTGCTCATGCCCTTCCCTATGTGTTTTATATTTAAAAAAATAACTATTAACCTCCAGCATTTGACGTTTTTATTTTCCTTAAATTGAAAACTGAGTTTTAAGTATTTGAGTAAGGTCAGCAGCCCATACACGATACATGTTGAAATAGTTTTTTGTAATCACACCGAAATATTTGTTCTATCATCACGTCTGCAACTTACAACTCGTCAATTCAGGAAAAAAAGGACAGGCAAGTTGCGTACTTTGAGAAAGTTCCGAAAAATCATTAATGTATAGTGGTACTACTGAAGATGCTACTGAGTCATTATTAATTATGGACCAAGACATTTATGGGATTTCAGTGATCCAGAAATGCATGACAGAAATCAAGATATATTGGAAACATTAACTTTCAGTATATTGTGGCAACAAAACGGGCTATAAAATTAACGTATTTTCATCTGTTCATCTCAGTGCCGCTGATAACCTAGTGGTCAACGATTGTGATTGACACGGAAAAACCTCAGGTTTGATCCCAGCAGCTACGAACGCTCGAAACACTATATATCCGTCGTGCGACGGACGGGCACGTTACGCCGTCGGTAACCCGGATGCTGGTCCCTCGGTAATCAATAAGGGCGTCTTCCTCCCCCTTCCTACTTCTCTTCCATGTCACATTCCTATCTAGCACTCTAGCCCAAATCTCCTAGCTTCCTATTTCTAAGGGTTGTTTAAGATCTGGGGTCACACACTCCTTTCCTAAAATCCTCTAAATCTGATCTGTTGATCTCTTGAAAGAAAAATCGGCTGCCGCAGGCTGTCATTGAATATATTGCCATGTACAGAGCGAACCTTATTTTCTTAAGTTCAAATAGTCTGAGAAGATTTTAATTTAAATAACACTTAGCCAGTTCCTAAAGCCTTGCAAACAGTTATATTGTTCAAAATCCTTATGAGAAAAAAAAAATTAAAAAGCATATTTAGATTTTACTGAATTTCAAAGGTAAAGGCATTTTAAAATAACGATTCTTTACGTATCTCAAACACTGAAGTCGTTGACGAAATTCGTGCCAATAACATCAATTGCTAGAATGCCGTCTTTGCATGATATAAGATGAAATTCAAATTTAACGATGAAAAATTGACTTTTTATTTACACTGAATCAAAAGCTGAAAGTCAAAATCACATCACTAGATCTTTCATGCTGGCTCCCAGCACATCCTCAGGTGAATTCTAAAGCAGGTATCATAAAAATTTGAAAAAGAGTCCACCGTGGAACGTCGCTTTTGTTTATATACATCGCGTTCAGCACCCGAATGACTTCAAAAAACGTCACCATACTCTGACTTAGGATTGTTGCGTCTTAATTGTTATTGGGTGAGTTCTGAAATAAAGTTCGAGTTATTGGTTTATTTGCTTCTTCTTGTTCGAAATTAACTGCATCCAAGTTGGAGGTATGAATCTGGGTACTTCATCGTTACAACATTTATCAGCGTTATTGACGATGTGTAAACTCTCCGCTAGCAAAGTCGCATTTTTGTTTTTGTGAGAAGAAATAACTCTTGCCTCATTCCACAGAGGGATGTGAGCTCCCTGGTTAACTAATCTTGCGAGTGCTGTAGAGTTTGAATGTGTTTTGACACTGTACTTGTGTTCCGCAATACGAAAGTTCAAATTCCTCACGGTGGATCCAATATAAATTCGATCAATGTCAACAGTATCCAGTGCCTGTAAAGGTATTTTGTAAACTCCGAATCTGCTATTACTCGGAATTGGGTCCCGATCTTTTTTAATAGTTGACATTATGTTGTTTGCTTTAATTCCAAAATCCAAGTTGTATTTTTTACAGGAAGATTTAAGTATATTCATAACTTTCGGAATATAATCCAGTGACCCAACATATTTGCGTTGACTGGATTCTTTAGTTAATGTAGAAAAGTTTGTACTTTTTATTTTCCGATGGATCCGGTTTACAATATTTCTGGGGTACCCATATTCGTCTGCTATGGCATTTATTTTATTTAATTCTCGTCTCCTAGCAATAACGCTTGAGCAATGTGTGTATGCTCTACGGATGAGAAACTGGAATGCAGATAGTTTATATGTATTAGGATGTGCTGAATAATATGGTATAATTGCTGATGTTGCACTGGGCTTGCGGTATACTGAAAAGGAAATTATTTGTGATATACGGTTTCTCTTCAACAGAAATTCTAAAAAAGGGATAGTACAATTCTTTTCTAGTTCAACTGTAAAATTAGTTGAGATAATCTGCGAAGACATCAGTTCAGCAAATTTATATAAGGAATCTATGTCACGGTTCCAAATGACAAGAATATCATCTATAAATTTGCTGAACTGATGTCTTCGCAGATTACCTCAATTAATTTTACAGTTGAACTAGAAAAAAATTGTACTATCCCTTTTTTGGACTTTCTGTTGAAGAGAAACCCTATATCACAAATTATTTCTTTTTCAGTATACCGCAAGCCCAGTGCAACATCAGCAATTATACCATATTATTCAGCACATCCTAATACATATAAACTATCTGCATTCCAGTTTCTCATCTGTAGAGCATACACACATTGCTCAAGCGTTACTGCTAGGAGACGAGAATTAAATGAAATAAATGCCATAGCAGACGAATATGGGTACCCCAGAAATATTGTAAACCGAATCCATCGGAAAATAAGAAGCACAAACTTTTCTACATTAACTAAAGAATCCAGTCAACGCAAATATGTTGGGTCACTGGATTATATTCCGAAAGTTATGAATATACTTAAATCTTCCTGTAAAAAATACAACTGGGATTTTGGAATTAAAGCAAACAACATAATGTCAACTATTAAAAAAGATCGGGACCCAATTCCGAGTAATAGCAGATTCGGAGTTTACAAAATACCTTTACAGGCCCTGGATACTGTTGACATAGATCGAACTTATATTGGATCCACCATGAGGATTTTAAACTTTCGTATTGCGGAACACAAGTACAGTGTCAAAACACATTCAAACTCTACAGCACTTGCAAGATTAGTTAACCAGGGAGCTCACATCCCTCTTTTTAATGAGGCAAGAGTTATTTCTTCTCACAAAAACAAAAATGCGACTTTGCTAGCGGAGAGTTTACACATCGTCAATAACGCTGATAAATGTTGTAACGATGAAATACCCAGATTCATACCTCCAACTTGGATGCAGTTAATTTCGAACAAGAAGAAGCAAATAAACCAATAACTCGAACTTTATTTCGGAACTCACCCAATAACAATTAAGACACAACAATCATAAGTCAGAGTATGGTGACGTTTTTTGAAGTCATTCGGGTGCTGAACGCGATGTATATAAACAAAAGCGACGTTCCACGGTGGACTCTTTTTCAAATGTTTATGATACCTGTTTTAGAATTCACCTGAGGATGTGCTAGGAGCCAGCATGAAAGATCTAGTGATGTGATTTTGACTTTCAGCTTTTGATTCAGTGTAAATAAAAAGTCAATTTTTCATCGTTAAATTTGAATTTCATCTTATATCGTGCAACGACAGCATTCTAGCAATTGATGTATCTCAAACAAATTACTTCACCCCGTTGATCTAAGTCTGCAGTATTTCCTTCAGCAAAATATTTTCTTTTAGTAATTTGCTACATTTCAGTTTTGAGACTCTGATGTTGGAACGTAGAAAGCGAGTTCTCTCTCGCAACTGTGATTAAGGTACTGAAAACTTCTGAAATTCAAGATAAATAAACATGGCAAGGATACTGGATAAACTGGCAATGAAATGTGGGATAACATTTCTGTAGTTGCGAAAGTTCAGGAGTAATTCAGGGTTTTCCCATTCTTCTGGTAATTTCATCTCAGCTGTGCTTTTTCTATTTTTGAACAAACATGCCACAAGAAAGCACTGTACATATTTATTTAAACTCAATCACAATGATAACGAATCATGATCATTTAATGATATATATCTAACAAAACGTAACTCTATTGAAAAAAAAATTAACTGGTGAATCATCGCAACGTGTGGTCACCACACGTAACGGGGTTCACCAGGTACGCTTGGTTACCAAACTTAATTGGAGAATCACCCTTACGTTCCGTCGGCATTCTCGAATTCCATGAAATGTTTTCTAACTTAATTCACATGCTTTGGCTTCAAACTACTTAGTTCGAAGATGCCAATATTTTGTGGTTCTATGTTATGAGACAAAGAAAAAAGGTTTTCAAACTATTTTTGAAACATAATAGTACAAGGCCGCTTACGTAAAACAATTAACAAATTTTACAAGCTTACATGGTGCAATAGTACAAGCTAACGCGGCATATAAATATATTATGCAAAGGGATGGCTTTCGCTGAGTCTCACCAAAACGAATGCGAGAGCAGCTGTTACACCACGATATCTCTAGCGGAGGGAACAACATTCATTGAATAGGTTTCACAAGTCTCCCACACACAGGATGAAATTGATACAATGCCGTAGTTTTCCACCATCACCAATTAAGCATGCTATTACGACCTTGCGCACCAGAAAATAATTCAGCATTTCTAATTTTTGCAATCATACATGTTTAGAAATCATTCGAAATAGTACTTTTCGAGTGAAATTTCCATCCTTTGAAATTATGATAAATCTGAATGCAGAAATATCACATTTCTATTAGCGTTTTATATAAATACACTGCCTTATAAAGAAAATGCCACACCACGATGACATGAACGCAATACAAATTCCAGCATGTATGCACACAAACAAATTATGCAAACAATTGCATTTTAAGGCTGACCGAACTAACGGCGCACGGGATATAAGCGGACAACCGTGAGGCCATCAGTCGAAACGTCGACACAGCCGCAAGAAGTGCATTGCTCACGAGGACTAAAACGCAGACCCATCGCGAACAGTCATACTTAGAGATGAGCGTTATTTCACTACCTGTGATTTGATCACGGTTATCGAAAAGCCACAGGTAGCGCCTGCTACTGAAAACCGTAAGTAACAGTGATCGTCCAATAAACGTTCCTCACTCTGTCATTGCTACCCATCATGCTCTTCTTGATTTTCACAGCTCCGTCTTATCTATTACCGAGTGAATTCTGCTCCTGTAGCTGTTACTCGTTATCTGCTGTTGCGATTTGGTAGCTGCCTGCTATTCGTGATTTTTTCACAGAGTTGTTTGTGAGCTCATCGTTCTCGCAGTGAGTGAGTTTCAATTTTTTTGAATTCGGAGAAAATAGTGAATTGTGAACGTTACTTAGTAAATCTTTAGTACTTCATCCATTTGAAGGTTGAAAAAAATGTTGCCTCGTTTCTTTCAAAGTTGCAATATACCATGTTAGGTATAAAAGAACAGTGTATTTTTGATAATCTGAATTCTAAATTTAACTAACCGCAAAAAACGTATAAAAGAATTACGCATAATTCAACTGATAAAGCCATAAAAACTACAGCAAACTATCAGAACTACCGCAGAATTACGTATAAAAGTTTAAAACCAGTTCAGGACATTTGAGCACCGGACTTTTGGGCACAAATCTTCAGGGGCCCTACAAAAAGTGTAAAATATGAAAAATTTCTCGTCCGATCGGGAGATTTTCAGCATTTATAAGCTACAACTCGGCAAACTTTCTGAGGACAAGTGCCTATTCAGCAAACCCGTCGGGGGAGGGAGAAGGGGTAAATACCAAAAGTGTAAAATATGATTTCTTATCCGATCGGGAGATTTTCAGCATTTATAAGCTAAAACTCGGCAAACTTTCTGAGGACAAGTGCTTATTCTGCAAACCTGTCGGGGGAGGAGGTAAATCCAAAATTGTAAAAGTGTAAAATATGAAGAATTTCTGTCTGATCAGACCGGGAGATTTTCAGCATTTACCTGCTACAACTCGTCACATTATCTGAGCGCATGTGCCCTGTTACACACTTTTTATATTAACCCTCCCCCTCGGTTTCCTGAGTAGGCACACCTCAGATAGTTTGTTGAGTTGTAGCTGGTAAATGATGAAAATCTCCGGATCGGACGACAAATTCTACATACTTTTATTTTTGGTATTCTCCCCCTCCCCCGACAGGTTTCCAGAGTAGGCGCATGCGCTCAGAAAATTTGTCCAGTGGTAGATTGTAAATGATGAAAATCTCCAAACGGACGAGAAATTCTTTATATTTTACAATTTTGGCATCCCCCCTACAGGTTTCCTGAGGCAGCAGATGCCCTCAGATAATTCGTCGAGTTGTAGCTTGTAATCGCTGAACATCTCCCGATCGGGCCAGAAATGCTTTATATTTCATATTTTAGGTTTTAAGCACCCCATCTTTCACCCCGTCAAAAAAAAACCCAAAAGAAAACAAGTAAAAAACATATAATCTAGGATCCGCTGTATTATAGCCGAGCCGAGATCAACCCACCGTTATCAGTTACTTCACTCGTTCGTTAGTCATTACTGGTGCACGGATTCACGGAAGTGAAATAACAGGTCCTAAACTGTGATTCTAATCACAGTTAAAAATCACTATTACTTTCGAGTAGCTGTCACAGTTAGCGCCGTGATCACCAAGTAACAACTAAGCTCATCCCTAGTCATAATTCAGCGCTTAGACATGTGCCACTGAAGAGACCTAAAAATCTTGAATAACGGCGGGAACCCGCATTAACAAATTTCCTAAGAAGGATGTTATGTTAACAAATTTTTTTTTCGAAAATTTATATAAATTATGTTTCCGTTTTATTACTGCAAACCATATTCACGTTCTTAATTATGTTATTTTGTAATTTTTATTGAAACATACAACTATATATTTTCTTTATATTTTACAATTTTGGCATCCCCCTACAGGTTTCCTGAGGCAGCAGATGCCCTCAGATAATTCGTCGAGTTGTAGCTTGTAATCGCTGAACATCTCCCGATCGGGCCAGAAATGCTTTATATTTCATATTTTAGGTTTTAAGCACCCCATCTTTCACCCCGTCAAAAAAAACCCCAAAAGAAAACAAGTAAAAAACATATAATCTAGGATCCGCTGTATTATAGCCGAGCCGAGATCAACCCACCGTTATCAGTTTCTTCACTCGTTCGTTAGTCATTACTGGTGCACGGATTCACGGAAGTGAAATAACAGGTCCTAAACTGTGATTCCAATCACAGTTAAAAATCACTATTACTTTCGAGTAGCTGTCACAGTTAGCGCCGTGATCACCAAGTAACAACTAAGCTCATCCCTAGTCATAATTCAGCGCTTAGACATGTGCCACTGAAGAGACCTAAAAATCTTGAATAACGGCGGGAACCCGCATTAACAAATTTCCTAAGAAGGATGTTATATTAACAAATTTTTTTTTCGAAAATTTATATAAATTATGTTTCCGTTTTATTACTGCAAACCATATTCACGTTCTTAATTATGTTATTTTGTAATTTTTATTGAAACATACAACTTTCCTCTCACTAATTTTGAAGTAATAGGAAATTAATGAAGTGTGTTTTAGAATAAATGCATTTAGTCCAAATAGAAATAGGTAGCATTAAACTTGCAGTTCTCTTCCGCCATTTATTAAGATACATGTTTGGCAAATTAGAGCAATCGATACGGCCCAAACATTATTTAGGGTGCACGATAGGGAATTAAGTGATATCATATGCAACAAAACTTAATAATTGTTTAAGGTCTTTGTAGAATATTTTCAAATTATGAAAAAATCTAAATTTCCTGGCCCTCGGTGATTGGAATTGCTTTTTATTTAAATTATTTAGCAATCAAAATTAACACTTCTCCGATACCCGAAATTGCACTTATGCACTTTAACAGAACATAAACGCTCCACCAAGTTTTTATTCGTCTTTAGCTTCAAATAATCAGAAGAGCGTAACAAAATGACTGTACATTACGAAATTCAGTTTAATATGTTTTATCTCCCAAGAAAAATCACCCTTAAAACAGACTGCTCACCCTCGCTCTGGCCAAATATAAATTTAAATTCATACATCATGCTGCAGAATACCTTGTTTACTCTGAAGTAATAGATGACGAATTATAAATTGTAAAGGAATGTATCCTAACAATTTGAGCAAAGGAAGATTAATGAACGACTCCCCAAGTTTTCAGATTCTTCTGTCTGCCGTAGCTTACGCTATGGCTGAGAAATTAGGAAATTTACTAAATCTATCGAGCTCCTGTAAGGAGCTGAATATGGGCTCAAAACATGAGGTCTATCAATTAATGTTCTACGATCAAATGTTTCAGATAAGGTTTATTAGCTAGTGTGCTGTGAAACGATCAAGTGTTGCCTTTGCGATCTACAGGGAGAACGCTAGATTACCTAATTGTTGGGAATAGAAACTCCATGACTTGTTTATGGTGTGATATATTGAGTACTTTAAATATAATTTTGTGAAAATAAATCTCACTGAAAAATTGTAGAAAATATATTGTATCAGTTCAATCATGTAAATAAGAACCATGTGGTAGATAGTCTAAATACTAGGGTAACTGCATAAACAAAAACATTTGACGGAACCAACGTTCTGAGTTAGTAAGGATTTTCAAGGACGTGACGACTGCTTATTACGCTCTTCCCCTTCACTTCTCGGTGTGTTCTTCTCTGGGAGAAATACTAGGTTCTCCCACTACTCGTTTACATTTTCGGTCCGAAGAAAAAGTGAACCCCAGTCAGCAGCAAATGGTGCAAATTAGCTAATTGCAATTGACGGAAAACGTCTCTCTCTCTCCTTTGCCACTCTCTGTCTCTGTTCTCTAACTTTCTCACTCTCTTTCACACACATACGCACACGCGTATGTGTGTGGACAAACTTGCCATATATAAATTATAATTACAAACTTGCCACGTTGAGGTAGAAAAATTATGAACGTTAATTCACAATGAACTGTTTATTTAACATCGAACACAGTTTCGCAGAGCTTTTGGCTCCACATCATCAGGGACAATGGATCGTAAACATTAAAATCATTGTGACATCGTCAGAGTTCTGATGTCACGGACTTTGGTGGCTTGTTTCCACACGCTTGGGAGGAATGGGGTAGATGTCACGTCGTTGACACGATATGAGGTGTTGCGGTATATGTGGAAAGCTTCTAATACATTAAGCTTGACAGTCGAATCAGGTTGTTTAATAAGCTCAGCCTTACTAAACAGAAATGTATGGTATTCTTATAACAATCTTGCGCTTTAGACGACTTCCTCAATTCATTGTTCCGTAGTATGTCTTTTGCACTTTTATACGTAAACTTAAATCTCCATGAAATGCAACTTAAGACCTTCCCATAACGTCAGCAAAGTAATATCTAAGGCTTCGTTTGCATTATGAAGAGCTAATACAAAAGATACGAAAAAGAATATTGCAAACGTTTAGATCGAACTGTTTGACCTACACGTTTTACTCCCCAAAATGTTGCCAGACATCTCTGCCGTGTACGGCGAAGCTTGGTCTTGGAATTCCAATATGTTCTTGACTCATCAAATGACATCAGAAAGAAAATAAAAAAACTGACAATTAAGAGCAACAATAAAGAAAATTCCACTTCGCAAATTGAGGATATAATTACGGATAATGAAGTAATATCTAACATTTCTTGGTTTAACCCAAACGAAATTCGGAAACGGATTTTACGTTACAATTCAAGTTTTGCAATTTCAATAAAAATACCAATATCCACTGTCGTTGCGTCGGTTGAGTAGTCCCTGATAAAAAGCGATCTAAACATGGATGGAAATGAAATGTTCAGACATTACATCAGCCTGATAATAACGTAAAATTTCTTTCCTCCATTGAAACCCAATCTTACCAAGGAAGTATATAATGCTCTAAATGAGTTACAATCACATCGTGATATTATCATTACTATAGCCGATAAAGGAAGACAAGTTGTTATTCTGGGCAAGAAACATCATGAGGAGGAGAACGAAAAAATTATTTCCGAATGACCCTATAAAGATATAAAAAATGATCCATCGGAGAGACAATTAAAAGCCTTCGGAAAGTGGTAGCAAGCTGTGTTACTTTTGACCAAAGCATAAAATGTCCTCTAAAGATCTCATAAGCCAGATATTTCGATTTTTACGTACCTCCGAAGATACATAAGATTGGTGTCCCTTTCCGTCATGAAGTTAAGAATATCGACTCAGCTACACAAAGGTTGGCCACGTTTCTATCTTCGAAACAATCCACATTAACAACTGCTTCGAACAAAACAGCAGTAAAAAATTCCATTGTGTTTGTCAATCGTCTAAAACCACATCCCTACAACGATCATTTCATGTTATCCTTCGATGTGAAACCCATGTTCACAAGTAATCCACTAAATGGAGCCCTCGAATAAATGAAAGCCTGTCACATTGAACAAAATTTTAGCCAACCGGAAGTAGAAGAAAATTCGAGACTGGTGGAAGTTTGTATAGAAAACAAGTGTCCTTTTTCTTGGAAGACTTTTTCGAAAGAGCATGCACGACGAAAGAGCATGCAGACGAAAGAGCATGCACTTTTCGAAAGAGCATGCAGACGAAAGAGCATGCACTGTCGCCTACTTTATGCGAAGTCTACGAGCATCACTTCTAGGACAAACTATTTCAAATTGTTACATTCGACTTGTTTATTAGATATGTACATAATACATATGTTCTCTGGGATGGAATGAATTCGGAAATACGAAAATTATTTGAACCTAACATATCAATTGATCATCATGCACAGTTTACGTGTGAGACTGAAAGTAATTGTTGATTCCCGTTCCTTGATGTCCTTGTGTCACACTGTGAAGATTCCTATAATACCAACAGCTTATCAGAAACCATTTGCTGTTTCCTTACCACCTCGTGTAAAATCAAATCACCCGTGAAAACAAAGAATCTATGCTTTCTACACATACGAAAATCGTGCAATGCATACACGGAAGAACAATTGAACTAGCGACAGCTGGTGTTATGCAAATGTGGCGCTGTGGGCGGCCCTGTAAACGGAAATGACATGATGTATGCAGCGATCAAACAATAAAAGAAGTGATGCGACGGGAATCAGTAAGATTCGGATGCAGTATGGATAAGACGAAGGATCTAAGCGCATTTGATCGTGAGCAAACTGTCAGGGACCGACGAATGGGTCACTTTATCTCGGAAGTCGTGCAGGCACTGCGATTTTCACGAGCCACTGTGTCACTGTTACACCGTAAGTACATCGAATCCGGTAAAACCATACTTGCAATGGCCAACTGCCGTGGACAACAGCGTGTGGATGAGCGGGGTCATCGTCGGGTAGCAAGCATTGTAACAGCGGATAGACGGGCCACAGTGCACGAAATCACTCGGCAATTTAACGCTGGTGCACAAAAACGTGTAAGCAGCCACTTCATCCAGAACTATCTCCTCGCTATAGGGTACAGAAGCCATCGTCCCACGAGGTTACCGCTGCTGACCGCACATCACAGGGTGCAAAGATTACCATGGCCGCGGGAACATCGCCACTGCACCCTAGACATGTGGAAAAATATTGCCTGGACTGATGAGTCGAGATTCACGTTGGTACATGTGGACGGCAAGATACGAGTACGGCGCAAACCGCATGAAGCGATGCATCCTTCTTGCCAGCAGGGTTCTCTTCAAGCTGGTGGGGGTGACATTCTCGTCTGGGGACTGTTTACGTAAACTGAAATGGGATCCCTGGTACGTGTTACGTCGTCACTCACAGGTCAACGTTACTGAGTATCCTGGAAGATTATTTGCTCCCGTTTGTGCGTCTTCAACATCCCAGTGGATATCTCAACCTGCAACAAGACAATGCACCGTGCCATCGCTCCCGAATTGTATACGAATGGTTGGATGAACACTCCACCGACGTGACCTCGCTTCCTTGGCCAGCTAGGTCACCTGACCTCAATCCCATCGAGCACATCTGGGACGCCATCACGAGAGATGTTCGAGGCTCTGACCTCGTCCATCAAATCTTCGTGAATGGTGGGAGCTTGTTCAGACGTCGTGGATCCGTATGGCTTCCTAAACCTTCCGGTGTCTTGTCGAGTACATGACGAGACGAATCGCCGCCGCCGTCATCAGGGCGAAAGGTGGTGCTACACGTTACAAGACAGGTGTCTCTAATTCTAGTGATCTTTTGTGTACACAGTGCGTCAAAGAATTTTTAAGCCTGGCGCTAGCTTTCAGCCTACGATGGCGCCACCAGTGTAATCGTGAATGCGTTATAAACCATGACCATCTGCTTGCTTTCTGCCAAAAGTATTGCGCAGTTGTTAAAGTAACTCAAACGAAGCGGCCGTTTATTAGAGAAGTAAAATTGCTTTCATGGTTAATTATTAAGATGGAAGAAAGGGCTGTTATTAAATTTGACGCAAAACTTGCTAAAAGTGCCTCGGACACGTACCAAATGATGAAACCAGTTTACGGTGAGTTTTGTTTAAGTAGATCAGATGTTTTCCTGTGGCACAAGCGTTTTTTAAATGGAAGAGAGACGCTAGAAGATGATAAGCACACCGGGAAACCAAGTTCACCTAGGACACCTGAGATTATTGAAAAAGTGCGTGATTTCGTAGCAAACAATCGATGTGCGTCACTAAGAATGATGGAAGAGTCTTTAAACATCAACAATGAAACGATTCGAACCTACCTGCATGAAGATTTGGGCAAAACAAAAGTCTGTGCTAAATTTGTTCCACACACGTTAAACAATGAACAAAAATCAAGGAGAAGTGCACATTGCAGAGACATCATTTCGGCCGTTGAAAATGATCCAAACTTCTTAAAATTGATTGTTACAGGTGATGAAACGTGGTGTTTTCAATATGATCCTAAAAACAAAGCGACAAAGTGCGGAATGGAAGTAAAAAAACTCACCACAAGCCAAAAAAAAACGAGAAAAGCTCCATCGAAAATCAAAACAATGGTCATTACATTCTTCGATAGTAAGGATATTATCCACAAAGAATTTGTTCCAAGTGGACACAAAATTACTGGTGAGTTTTATTTAAATGTTTTGAGGCGTTTGATTGGCAGAATTCGTCGCATTCGTCCAGAATATTGGGGTGAAAACAGTTGGTGTTTGTTGCACGATAATACACCCAGTCACACCTCACTTCTTGTTCGTAGATTTTTGGCGAAAAATAACGTCTGTGTGTTGAATCATCCACCGTATTCGCCTGATTTAGCACCCTGCTACTTTTCTTTGTTCCCAAAACTTAAAATGACCTTAAAGGGTGTTATTTTGATGATATTTCGACCATACAGACAGTTTCGACGCGTGCTTTGTAGGCAGTTCCGCAAAGTGAACTGGAACAGGCATTCGAATCATTATTAAATCGCTATAACAAGTCTATTGACGCCGGAGGGACATATTTTGAATAACAAACCAAAACAAATTATAATTTCTTGTTTCTATTTCATTTTACAGACCCAGTCTTAAAAATTCTTTGCCACACTGTGCATATGCTCACCAGAGGATTCCTTGCAGAAAGAGCTTGACATTCTTAAACGACTTGCAGCCACAGGAGATAGGAGCCCTTCTGATATATGAAAATCAGTCCAACCCGCGCTCGCTCATAGATCTACCAGTACGAGAGAATTGGGCATTTAAAACTTTTGCTCCTGAGATTTGATTCGCAGTTCCTGAAATTCTCAAAATTTTTCATTGCAAAGTTATTTTCGAACACATGAGCAAAGTGATTTTTTAACGGACCGCAGGCTACGTCGAAGACATACATTCCTGGGGAGTTTATCAGACATCATCTGAAGGTGGACTGTCTCATATAGAACATACTCGCAGGGCTTTAAATTTCCATATAAAAGAGCACAAGACTTGTGTACGGAACTGTGAAATAAAGAAATCTATGGCCCAACATTCTCATGAAATTAACCATAAATTGGTATATGGAAACGCGGCCCTTATAGGTAAACCTAATTCGACTGACAAGCTTTATGCATTAGGAGCTTTCCCCATATACCACAACCCTTCACGTCTTGTCAACGACATGACGCATACTCCATTTCTTTCGAGCGCGTGGAAAGAACGCGCCAAAATCCGTGTACTAAGAACTCTGATGATGTCACCATGATTTGATTGATTACGCTCCATTCATCATGACGATGCCGAGCCAATCCATCTGCCAAAGCATTGTCGATGTCCAATAAACATTAAATTGTGAATAAATGTCGCTGTTTTTGTTCTATTCTACAAAATATTGCCCAAAGGGATGTCATGGAGTTCAGAATCTTAATTAAGTTATCGTTTGAGTAAGTTACATTTAACAACACAGCACAATATACATAAAAATAAATATGATCATATTCACCACCACTTACCAAGCGAAGTGTTTTTGAAGCACTAAAAAAGTGAGCTGGTAAAACAACTGAAATATTTTTTTCCCTCGTACGATCAAGAAATATCTGAGTAAACAGCTTTTATTCTGGAAAAATAAATGTTTAGAGGTTCATATAAAGAAAAATTCTGAACTGAGTTCATCCTTTTTCGAACATATACTTTCATACTGTACATTAAAGAACTTACACCGTCTTTGCACGATATATTTAATTTAAAAAACGGCAGATATTTACATGATAAAAAACCCATTAGTACTTTCGTGTCGACAATCAACCCGTCCGAGTATGATGACGTACAATGTATGGAATAGCGTCGCAAGGGTGTCACTATGCTGCCATCATTTCAATTCTAAATCACAAATAAGATAATGTCCATGTGCAAATATAAAAAACAGGGTGCAAAATATATATATTTGTTATAACTTACATATTTAACAAGAAATGTTATGTAAGTTCATGGCTGTAATAAGTCTCTTCCAAATTCTGTGTAATTCAATTTGGGAATTACCATTACAGCATACGTCCCCGAAGGTCTCGATGTACTGTATAAACTTTCAGTTATATGCAACGAGTATACAGAAGCTGGTGCATGTAGCAACTTAATGTTTTTCCAATCCGGTTGGACAATTCCTTGTGCCACATATCTGGCGAGCGCTGTGTTACAATGATTAACGCGAATGTCATATTTATGTTCCTGCCTTCGAGTTTCAAGGCTACGTTTTGTAGAACCTACATAGTTGCTTACTTGTTCACCATTGGAAACATATATTATTGGTATATTATATACACCCCATTTACACAAATTATCAGGTGGTTCCCTATCTTTTTTGATAAGTGAAAATAGATTCCTGGATCTAGTGCCAAAATGAGTATCATATTTCATACATGCGCGTGCCAGAACATTAGTAATGCTTGGGTACTGCTCTATTGTACCAACAAAACGCTTTGCTGCTTTTTGTTCTTTGGTCGAACATGTAGATCTATCGTTTAAGATTCTTCGATAGATTCGGTTGATCATATATTTGGGATAACCATGTTTGGCGGCTAAATCAAAAATGAAATCTATTTCAAGTTTAAGTAAGCTGTTAGCAGATGAGTGCGAGAAAGCTCTTTTGATTAAAAAGTTGGTAACGGATAGCTTATGTGGTAATGTATGTGAAGAGTTAAAAGGGATTAAACTACTCCCGGCAGTGGGTTTTCGATATACAGAGTAAGAAAAGTTGCGTGTTACTGGGTTACTGGTGATTTGAAAGTCCAAGAATAGTAGAGAGTAGTTTGATTAAGTTTCTGTCATGAGTCCGATAGTGGGAAAAACAGATGAAATCGCGTCTGCGAACTAGCTAAATCATAATGTGTATGAGGCCAAATTACAAGGATGTCGTCGACGTACCTGATTTACATACTAGGGGGAAGGGGAAACTCATTGAAAACTTAGTTCTCATTGTGTTGAAGCAGAATTTCTGCAAGTATAGCTAATAATGAATACAACTTTCTTCTAATGAATTATAATGAATTCAAAGCTTCTTCTATTGGTTGTTGTGTTGTTAATTATATCATGAAAAAACTTTCCTGCTAGTAGTGTAGTAATAATAATAAACAAGCGTTTAACTGTTAGTAATGTTGTAGTAGTGATTAAGATGAATAAAGTCTTATGCTGGTTGTTAATAATAACAACTAATGAAATAAACCTAACAGCCAGACAGAGATCTGACAAAACTATGAACTGAGAAAAACGTACTTACAACAACTTTTTTATTAGGGAAACTCCTGATATGATCCAGCATACACTTCACTCACAGCTACTCAATAAAACGTAGCTCCTTGCACATGAACGAAGCTCTACTCACATAAACGAAACTCTCTCACGTAACACAAACAAAAGCTCTCTCCACATAAACAAACGCTTTCTTCGGTATCGTTGAACGCGCCTATTTATACTGGCTACCATTACGTCATGACTTACACTCATTGCCAGATATCATTCAGCGGGAGAAATAACATCTCGTTCAGTAAGAAGATAATTTACATAGAAAAATAAAATAACCAGAGATAGTAAAATCAAAAGGAAAGTGAATCGAGAGTATACGTTACATCATCTCCCCCTTAATTTTTTTTTTTTTTTTTTTCGAAAAACCTATCAATTTTGGAGTGTAAGTCTTACACTTCGTTGATTGATGTTTATCGTCCTCTTTTTTGTTTGTGTTTTGGTGGCAGCAGTATGTACAATATCAAACTTGGCATGACAAAATGAAGAAATCTATATTCGTCTGTGAAACACTTTGTATACTTGAACAAAACAAACCTGCATCGGGATACCTTACTTTTATTCTGCCTAGCAGGAATCCATTTTTTAATTTCAAATTACGTCCTCATATTATCGTTGAATACAAAGCAACTGTATCAGCAGCGAAGATTGCCTGGAGCTGCCTAACAGTAACAATTTTCATTATTTTATCCCTACGTACATATATATAGATTTCAAATAACGTCCACATATTATCGTTGAATACAAACCAACTGTATCAGCAGCGAAGATTGCCTGGAGCTGCCTAACAGTAACATTTTTTATTATTTTACCCCTAAGCACATATATATATATATAAAAAATTGGATAAGTAGATGGACATAGATGAAATATAAAAAAAACACATATATACACAAAAAGAATGCATAGCCCCACACGAAAAAAAGAAATTCTGACACGCCAACTGGTGGTGCAGGAAAAACAACAAACGGAGAAAAGAACCTGTCAACGAGAACTTACTTATCTCGAGGACGCCAAAAAAACTCTAGTACGATAACGTTTTCCAGGCCTAATCGGACTGGCAAATTCAGGTGGCGTTGATCTCTTTAAGGACTTGACTGGATCTGGACCATCTGTAGTCTGTCGGTCAAGAAATCCCGGCGGCTGACAGGAACAGTCAGGAACGGCTGATGTCCGTCGGTCAGGAACGGCTGAAGTCTGTCGGTCAGGAAATGCCTGCGGCTGACAGGAACGGGCTCCCCCTGGCTTTTGATATGTAGTCCCTTTGTGCTGGGGCCCGTGTTGTCCTTCCAGCATTCGCTTGGAGGGACGTGGCTCCGGCCACATCGTTTGTTTTCGCTTTCTACCTCGTGGCATGAGAGTAGAAGCAGGCATCGGCCCTGTTATCCCTGAGCGTAGGTTCCAGTGGCGAAACCCGGGCGGATGCAAGGATCTCTGCCTTCGTCGCTGTTGCGGCGAAGCAGTTGGGGAGACAAGTTACGTTTTCGACCAGTTTTTGGTGTTGCTGGACGGTTTGTAATTTGTGTCTGACGTTTAGGAATCGTCAAACTATTGTCCATAACTGATAAATCAGAAATCTTTGATGACTCTGAGTCGCTGCTGTAAGTTAGTGGTCGTGCAGGGCGATGTTGATTTCTGCCTATAGGAATACTCTCTGACGAGATATTCAAGGAAGTAGGAGTTTGTGTTGCTGCAGAGTTATCAGGAAACGGTGCAGCAATAGTCTTGGCAATGGTTGGAGGGAAAGGAACGATACTAGTATTTGAAGAACTTGATTCGAGCCTTCGTCTCATGGGAGAATCAGGTTGCGTGTTTGGAAACCCGTCTTAAGGAGGGGAGGGTGAAGAAAAAATCACTGGAGATTCTTCAAAAATGTCCGTTGGTTCGTCCAAAATTTCTGGAGGTTGATCGTGAGATATAGACTCTTGAGTCTGTGGAACAGAAGGTTGAGTAGGGTTCATGATAAAATCGATATTTCGTTCATGATACTTGCGACACTGAGCAACGTGTACGTATTGAAATTGATTGTCAGGTTTTTCAAGAACAATGTTATTTTCAAACACATTTGCCACATGATATGGACCTTCGTAGCTGGGTGCAAATTTCTTCACTAAAGTATGAGAAACAGAAGACTGGAAGTGCGTTTCCACGAGAGTGAGATCTCCAACGACAAGATCTGGTTCCCTACGCCTAGTATTATAGTATCTTGCTTGAGCCGCTTGTGCTCCTAGCATTGCTACACGAGCTTTTTCTGCCATGATTCGTACTGATTGCGGAGTTGGTCGCTGGTTTAGTTCGTCGATAATCCCCGTTAAATTTTCAAAAGGGGTCTTCATTTTGCGACCCAGAAAAAGTTCTGCAGTAGTAATTTTAGTAGATTCGTGAACAGACGAGCGGAGGGCTAACGAAAAAGCTCAAGATGTTCATCCCATTGCTCGTGATGATCCATGACAAATGTAGCAATCGTTTTCACTAGCGTGCGGTTTACTCGTTCCGGAGGATTACTCTGGGGATGATATGGGGAAATGAATTTATGCTTAATGTGTAGTCTAGCACACATTCTTTCAAAAATGTCAGAAATAAATTGGGGACCATTATCCGAAACTACTTTATTAGGTGCACCATATCTAGAGAATACTTCATTAATTAATACATTACAAATAACTTCTGCCGTAGCGGCTTTAATGGGAAAAACTTCAACCCATTTAGAAAAATTATCAGTTAATACTAAAACGTAACGAGCTTTGTTTTTAGCAGATAAAGGATAAGGTCCCAATAAATCTATTGAAATAATGTCAAAAACATGAGAACTTGAACTAGATTTCAAGTGACTGGCCGGTCTTACATTACGGTAATTATTAATCTGACACAAGTGACATGATTGGACGTATGCGAGCACACTTTGGTACATGCCAGGCCTATAGGCAACATCCCGCAATTTACAACGGGTCTTGCGAATACCTAAATGGCCTGCAAGAGGTTTGTCATGAAATTCGTTTAAAAGGGCCATTCTAAGGGTTCGCGGAATACATGGGCGAAACTCTGCCTTAGTAGTCCTAGATTTCGTATAGTAAAGAAGACCCTCTATGAATTCAAAACGCTGTGACCATCCAGCCAGAGAAGGATCACTTTGTAGGGGCGAACCCGCAAGCAAAAAATTATAGATATCCCCAAAATCTGGATCATTTATTAATTCTGCCATTATCTGCTCTCTGGATGTTATATCAGCTATTAGAAATGAAGGCTGACATCCAGGAGTAGTTTCTGTGGGGACCCCACTAATCGGAACGCGAGACAATGCGTCCGGTTTTTGATTCTTATGACCTGGCTGATACGAAATTTTGATATTGCTCTCTTGTAACTTCAGAGCCCACTTCATAAGTCTTTGAGATAGGTGCTTAGCAGAATTCAAATACTGAAGGGCAGAATGATCCGTAATTATGTTAACTGTCAATTCGTTAAGACAACATTGAAATTTGTCAAGAGCATACACTACAGCAAGACATTCACGTTCCGTAGCTGAATAATTGCGTTCAGCTTTGGCTAAAGTACGGGACGCAAAAGCTATTGGATGCCCAGCTTGTGACAAAACGCAACCAAGACCAACTCCGGATGCGTCATTATAAATATCAAATTCCTTAGTATGATCCGGGAAAGCTAACACATTAGGCTGAGTCAACGCAGACTTCAGTGTTTCAAATGCAGTGTTAGCCTCAGGTGTCCAAACAAACTTCTTGTATTTACGTTTCAAAGCATACAATGACTCACAGATTGTAGCATAAGCGGGGACGAACTGCTGATACCATCCGGTCATTCTCAGAAAGCGTGATAGTTCTTTTGCTGTTTTAGGCCGAGGAAAGTCAACAATAGGCGTAATTTTTTCATTATCCGTAAATAAGCCGTGGGGAGTGATTTTCAACCCCAGATATACAATCTCGTCCCGCGCTATCTGGCATTTACTAGGTTTTAACGTCAAGCCAGCATTGTATATGAGTTGGAACACCTGTTTGAGCAGAGAAAGGTGCTCGTTAAAAGTCTCGGATGTAATAATAATGTCATCCAAATATACATGCACATGGGGACCCAGAACAGGTCTGAGAACCGTATCCATAAGCTTTTGGAAAGTAGCAGGTGCAGAAGCTAATCCAAACGGCATACGCAGGTATTCATAAGCCCCAAAAGGAGTCACAAAGCCTGTTTTATCGACGGAGTCTGGATGTACCGCCACCTGCCAGTATCCACTCGCCAAATCCAAGGTTGACATCCATTTAGTTGATGACAGGTCATGCAAAATATGCGACATGACAGGTAGTGGATAATTGATTGTTTTCGTGACTTGGTTGAGCTTGCAGAAATCTGTCACAAAACAAAATTCATTGGGTTGTTTCTTTGGAATCAGAAAGGCAGGTGCGGCCCAGACGCTTGTTGATTCCCTTATTATGCCCTGTTTAATCATCTCAGAAATTTGACGTTGCATCTCCTGTTTCTTATGGGGAGCACAGGGGTAAGGTTTCGTCGCTATCGGTTTTGAACCATCAGTGTCAATGACATGATAAACCACCTGTGTGAAACCAGGTTGATCAGAATATAAACCAGGGCTTTCCTGCAAAAGTAGTGAAAGCTGGTTTCGTTGCCTCTCATTCAATTGGTTACTCAATAACAAACACGTTGTATCTATAGGAACCGTAGGAATCACTTCGACAGGTTCCGGAAAGGAAATAACATGCTGTACGAAATTCAGAGTAACTTGAAAGGTATTGATAAAGTCTATGCCCATTAGACATTTAACAGGTAGTTCGTCTATGAGCAGGAAATAATGCGTAAAACGAGCCTTTTCCAGCCCTAGAGATAATGTGACAGTTCCTGTGATACTGAAGATTTCGTTATTTGTACCTCGCAAATACTGCGTCGCAGGCTGAACTTGTATTGCAGGAAAATTGTCAGTGCAAAACTTCGTATTTAGGACTGATATTTCAGAACCAGTGTCGAACTTTGTCTCGACAATAATATCTTTAATTTTCAAGAACACATCAGGCAACTGAGGAGTTTGGACAGTCACTAATTCTGTTTTCGGGTCAGAATGCTTGGTATCAGGAAGCAGGACCGACCCTTGGTTTACTTCCTTTGGAAGTTTAAAGGATTCCTGGTTGGATTATTATGCTGTCTGAAACCTCGGCCCTGCCGGGTATCGGGAAAATTTTCACGATGAGGAAAACTGCGTGAACATTGCTGCGGGAGCTCCGCATGTCTGTTGACATTTTCATTTCTATTACTTCTTCCCTCAGCACGGGCAGAAAAATCATCATTGCCCTGAGCATGAAAACGTTCCGAATTCTGTGGATTGGAACGGAGTCGAGTATACCGTGCATTTGTACGGTACCCAGAAAATTGTTCAGAAACAAGCGGTTGGTGTACCACTCTTCTATGCGGCGGAACGTATGAAGCTTGGGGGTGCACTTGTGTACGCTCGAGATGAAGGTCATTAGGCCTATTATGCCGCTGAGGATATTCGTAATAAGCCTCGCGAGGTGCCCGAGCATGGCGAGTTGGACCATGTTTGCCGTGTCGCTCTTCATACGTTCGTATGAGGCGAAGGCATTCATGAATTGTAGCAGGGTGTCGAACCTCAAGAAAATCCTGTAGAAATGGATCGAGCTGCTGCAATAGGGTGTCCAACATGTCGACATGACTGGCATGTGGATCCCATAAGTTATATAAGCGTGTTGTTTCCAAAGCAAATGCAACAGGGCTATCGTTGGGTCCTTGCTGACGATAAAAAAGTTGTTGTGCAAGGCTAGCTCGACTGAGGCCGAAAGGAAAGACCTCCAAAAATTCCGCGCGGAAATTCTCATAATGAGAATCCGGGTTCGACACTCACCACTGCCGATACCAGGTCTTAGCGGTATCCTTCAAGCAAGTGCCTGCGATTTGTACTTTGCAGTCTTGAAGAATATTGTATAGATAAAAATGATCTTCCAAATCCTCGAGGAATTTTAAGGACCCCTCCAAACCATTGAAATGAATTGTTCCTGCATGCAGCACGAAATGGGCAAGCATTCTGCTTCGCGGAGAGGACTGAACTCCCTCAGGTACGACCCGCGACTCAGAGTGATAGGAAGCTGGTGAATTACGAAATTGTGAAGAAGGCCTGGGCACTTGGAAATCATTATCAGTAAAGTGAGCCCCACAGGCTTCTTGCAGATGGTCGAAATTAATCCCATCACCACCGAAACTTGCCTTAGGGTAAAATTTTGAAGTTGTCTTAGGTAGTGAAGACATGGGTAATAATTGTCAAGACCTCGTGTTCGAGAAAAGTTCGGGCGCCAATTATAATGAATACAACTTTCTTCTAATGAATTATAATGAATTCAAAGCTTCTTCTAATGGTTGTTGTGTTGTTAATTATATCATGAATAAACTTTGCTGCTAGTAGTGTAGTAATAGTAATAAACAAGCTTTTAACTGCTAGTAATGTTGTAGTAGTGATTAAGATGAATAAAGTCTTATGCTGGTTGTTAATAATAACAACTAATGAAATAAACCTAACAGCCAGACAGAGATCTGACAAAACTATGAACTGAGAAAAACGTACTTAAAACAACTTTTTATTAGGGAAACTCCTGATATGATCCACCATACACTTCACACTCAGCTACTCAATAAAACGTAGCTCCTTGCACATGGACGAAGCTCTACTCACATAAACGAAACTCTCTCACGTAACGCAAACAAAAGCTCTCTCCACATAAACAAAAGCTCTCCTCGGTATCGTTGAACGCGCCTATTTATACTGGCTACCACCACGTCATGACTTACACTCATTGCCAGATCTCATTCAGCGGGAGAAATAACATCTCGTTCAGTAAGAAGATAATTTACATAGAAAAATAAAATAACCAGAGATAGTAAAATCAAAAGGAAAGTGAATCGAGAGTATACGTTACAAGCTGAAAGTGGAGAACCCATGGGTGAGCCCTCCACTAGCTTGTAAATTCGATTATCGAATTTAAAGTATGAACGCTGCTTAAGAAATCTAAGAGCGTTCATAATGGCTGAAATTTCAGATGTGGGTACTTTGGACTGAGCAAGTTTGGCCTCTATAATGAGGTGTGTGGTGTCCTCTAGTGCATCAGGGTACAACGAAACAACGTCTAGGGAGAAAAGGGTGAAAGATTTAGAATGTGGCTGAAACATTCTAACCTTTTCAATTGCTACAGTAGAACTTTTCACAGAATAAGGGGAGTTCACAGCAATATTTGCTAAATACTGAGCAAGAGCTTTTTCAAGGGGTCGAGTCGGGTTAACATAACCCGCTACTAGTGACCTAATAGGATGCCCCTCCTTATGCAGCTTCAGACGCCCGAAGAGACCGGGCACACGACAGCTGGGTGTGTGTGTGTGGGGGGGGTGTATTGTGAAGGCCTTTGATAAATTGTATGGCAGTGTGTGAGCATTTTTTTGGGAATGTGTGAGCTTTTGTTTCAACCAGTGGACGCCACCCACCTCATTATACAGGCCAATTTTTCTGAGTCCCAAGTCCCCACATCTGAAATGTCAGCCATTATGAACGCTCTTAGATTTGTTAAGCAGCGTTCATACTTTAAATTCGTTAATCGAATTTACAAGCAAGAGGAGGGCTCACCCATGAGTTCTCCACTTTCAGCCGTACTTGCAGAAATTCTGCTTCAACACATTTAGAACAAAGTTCTCAATGAGTTTCCCCTTCCCCACAGTTTGTATATCAGGTACGTCTACGACATCCTTGTATTTTTGGCCTCATACACATGATGATTTAGCTAAGTTCGCCG
Source organism: Macrothele yani (assembly GCA_039090855.1). Lineage (NCBI taxonomy): Eukaryota > Metazoa > Arthropoda > Arachnida > Araneae > Macrothelidae > Macrothele > Macrothele yani. The sequence continues at coordinate 140,273,966 of CM077015.1, forward strand.
AAGCGCTTTCATCTGTTTTTTCCACTGTCGGGCTCACGATACAAACTTAATCAAACTACTCTCTACCATTCTTGGACTTTCAAATCACCCGTAACCCAGTAACACGCAGCCGTTCTTACTCTGCATATGGAAAATCCACTGCTGGCAGTAGTTTAATCCGTTTTAACTCTTCACATCCATTACCACATAAGCTATCTGCTATCAACATTTTAATCAAAAGAGCTTTATCGCACTCATCTGCTAACAGCTTGCTTAAACTTGAAATAGATTTCATTTTTGATTTAGCCGCCAAACATGGTTATCCCAAATATATGATCAACCGAATCTGTCGAAGAATAATAAACGATAGATCTACATGTTTGACCAAAGAACAAAAACCAGCAAAGCGTTTTGTTGGTACAATAGAGCAGTACACAAGCATTCCTAATATCTGACACGCGCATATATGAAATATGATACTCATTTTGGCATTAGATCCAGAAATCTATTTTGACTTATCAAAAAGATAGGGAACCACCTGATAATATGTGTAAATGGGGTGTATATGCCATACAAATAATAGATGTCTCCAATGGTGAACAAGTAAGCAACTATGTAGGTTCTACAAAACGTAGCCTTGAAACTCGAATGCAGGGACATAAATATGACATCCGCGTTAATCATTGTAACACAGCGCTCGCGAGATATGTGGCACAAGAAACTGTCCAACCGGATTGGAAAATCATTCAGCGGCTACATACACCCGCATCTGTATATTCGTTGCATATAAATGCGAGTTTATGCAGTACATCGAGGCCTTCAGAGACGCATGCTGTATCGATAATTCCGAAAATGAATTACACAGAATTTGGAAGAGACTCATTACAGCCACGAACTTACATAACATTTCTTTTTAAACATGTAAGTTATAACAAATACACTGACGGAAAAGAAAATCCCAACACCAAGAAGGGGTTGTGTTAGATAAACGACAGTTGGTAGGCGGGGAGAGTATATCTGTAAGATGACGTCTATGCAAATTTCGCGCTCGGCGATTACGTGTGGCGCTAGTAGTGCCCCTCGGAACATGCAAAGCAGGTTTGCTGTAAATACGCGCTGTAACGTTCGTGAGCGTTAGTTATCGTTGAGATTCGACGTAGGGTGTTGATGTTAGTCAAGAATTCCTTTAAGAAGACGAAGAAGCCATTATCAACAGCTCACGGAGTTTGAACGAGGTCGTGTAATAGGGCTACGAGAAGGTGGTTTTCTTTCCGCAATATTGCAGAACGACTTGGCAGGAGTGTAGCCACTGTGCATGATTGTTGGCAGCGGTGGTCAAGGGAAGGTACTCCCTCAAGAAGACCGGGTTCCGGCCGGCCACGTGACACTACCGAGAGGCAGGACCACCGTGTACGGCGTATGGCCGTGGCGCATAGTACCACGTCTGCGACAGCAATTAGAGCTGCAGTTGCCACCACAGTGACACAACGAACTGTTACAAATCGGTTACTTCAAGGACAGCTCCGAGCCAGACGCCCTGTAGCGTGCATTCCACTTACTCCAAACCACTGCCGTTTGCAACGTCAGTGGTGTCATACTAGAGCTCATTGGAGGACAGAGTGGAGATCTGTTGTGTTTTCTGATGAAAGCCGGTTCTGCCTGGGTGCCAGTGATGGCCGTGTGTTGGTTAGAAGGAGGCCAGGTGAGCGCCTGCAACCAACCTGTCTGCGGGCGAGACACACTGGACATACACCTGGATGTTATGGTCTCGGGAGCAATTTCCTTTAAGAGCAGGGGCACTCTCGTGGTTATCCCACGCACCCTGACGGCACAGTTGTACGTCGGTCTGGTGATTCAACCTGTTGTGCTGCCATTCATGAACAGCATTCCAGGGGTGTTTTCCAAAAGAATAACGCTCGCCCGCATACGGCTGTTGTAACCCAACATGCTCTACAGAGTGTCGACATGTTGCCGTGGCCTGCTAGATCACCAGATCTTTCACCAATCGAGCACGTATGGGACATCATTGGACGACAACTCCAGCGTCAACCCCAACCAGCATTAACCGTCCCAGTATTGACCGACCAAGTGCAACAGGCATGGAACTCCATCCCACAAACTGACATCCAGCACCTTTACGACACAATGCATGAACGTTTGCGTGCTTGCATTCAACATTCTGGCGGTTACACTGGTTATTAATGTACCAGAATTTCACATTTAAAATGGCTCTTCTCGCGCTTACAATAAGCTGTGATCTTGAATCCTTAATCTATTAAATATGTTACCTATACCAATGTATTGCCGCCATTTCATTCCTCTACAACTATTTCTTCGTTGTGTTGGGACTTTTTTTTCCGTCAGTGTATATATATTTTGCACCCTGTTTATCATATTTCCACATGGACATCATCTGATTCGTGATTTAGAATTGAAATGATGGCAACAGAGTGACACCCTTCCGACGCAATTCCATACCTTGTACGTCATCATACTCGGACCTATATATGGGAGGAGCGGCTCTCCACCATCTGAAGACGGGTCGATTGTCGACCCGAAAGTACTAATGGGTTTTTAATCTTGTAAATATCTGTCGTTCTTTAAATTAAACATATCGTACAAAGACGATGTAAGTTCTTTAATGTATTGTACAGGCCCGACATCTTCATTAAAACTATATGCTTTCATAATGATATTTGTTGGCAAGAAACACACTGAAAGTGAAGTGAGAAAATACACCGAATATGGATGATTTGCATTTCATATTACATACCTATATTTTCAAACGCACAAAACTTGCGCTAAAAATTTTGTTTTCAAATGATTATGATTTGGATTTCAAAATTTGACATGAACATCAAACAGAAGTCATCGCTCTTTTCACGTTTATAGCGATGGCTTCTGTTAGATGTTCCTAGTCCACGTCAAATGTCTGTATTAATTTGACATGGACGTTTCATTTGCTTCTCTATTAAATTAACAAACACAAGTACGGACATATATTTTATTTCACTTTGAGCTGACCCATTGTCCAATATCCATTTATATTCCTAAAGGGAATGGTAGACTATTTCAATCTGTTGCATAAAGCTTGGAAATGAAACATTTTTTTATCGATTTTGTTTCTGAAAGTCATTTCAGATTTGTTACCTTTGCGAAAACGACATATTTATTCTGCAGGAAATGTTCTTTCGGGAGATAACACATTTTTCCGAAAGGAAATGTAATATTCCTCTCAATCCGTGTAGCCGAAATGACGTCGCACTGGGAGCAAAGCAGCGAGAGGGAAGAGCCATCGCTGCTGGTTGGTACAGCTTACACGTTAGCAAGAAAGTCAAACAAACGCGATGAAAATGTTTTCAAGCAACAGTAATTTCAAGCTTCAAAGATTAACGTATTTATCAGTTATCTGTTATTTCCCTTTTCATGAATTAATTAATTTTGAAAACAAAATAAATTAACAGTTTTTGCATAAAGAAATATAAGGGTATAGCTGTAAACAAACATATTGCTGAACTTCGTAGTTCCGTTGTTCCCAGGAAGTTATATTTACAAAAAGTTATATTATCAGCGCAAAAATAAATTTTCACAATCCAAACGATGTAAAGCCTAGCCTTTCGATTCTCAGAGCATCAAGGAGTCCCGTTAACGGGCTAAACAAACAAGAAGTAAATATGTTATTCATCATTCAGCATTTCAGTTTTGCAAAATAAATATTAATGTTGTTTACAGAATTCCACATAGTAGCCTTCAAATACAAACAAAAATTTGCCCGAAATGTTCGTTATTCGATTTATTTTAATAAGTGGCACTAATGCACAAAAAGCTATCAAAAATTATAAAATACTATTGCAATGGCAGGCAGAATTTAAATGAAAACAAAAATAAGACTTATAGTGTGCCACGCCCCATTCCTGCCTAATACTTCCTCCTAACCCACGCTAGCTCAAATCCTCAGAAAGGAGGGACTGCCCTCCTTTCTGTGGATTTGAGCTAGCCTGGGGTAACTGCATGTCAACTTAACTTAAGTTAAGTTGACATGAAGTTACTGACAGCACACAAAAAACTGAACAACATAATTTTTTGAACTCAATTGTTTAACTTAGATTTAGTAACTCAAATTTAATACAGAGGAAGAAGTTGTAGGATTTAACAGATATGGCCCGCAATGTAATCACTTTACATACACTGAAGAGCAATTGAATTAGAGACCACTGGTGTTATGCAATTGTGGCGCTGTGGGCGGCACTGTAAACGGAAGCGACATGACGTATGCAGCGATCCGACAATATAAGGAGTAATGCGACGGGAATCAGTAAGAGTCGGACGCGGTATGGGTAAGACGAAGGATCTAAGCGCATTTAATTGTGCGCAAATTGTCGGGGCCCGAAAAATGGGTCACTCCATCTCGGACGTCGTCCAGGAACTGGGATTTTTACGAGCCACTGTGTCACGGTTGCACCGTGTGTACATCGAATCCGGTAAAACCATACTTGCAAGGGCCAACTGCCGTGGACAACAGCGTGTGGATGAGCGGAGTCATCGTCGGCGTAACAGCGGATAGATGGGCCACAGTGCAAGAAATTACTCGGCAGTTTAACGCTGGTGCACAAAAACGTGTAAGCAGCCACACCATCCAGAACCATCTCCTCGCTATGGGGTACAGAAGCGATCATTCCACGAGGGTACTGCTGCTGACCGCTCATCACAAGGTGCAAAGATTAGCATGGGCGCGGGAACATCCCCACTGGACCCTAGACGTGTGGAAAAATGTTGCTTGGACACATAAGTTGAGATTCACGTTGGTACATGCGAATGGCAGGATACGAGTACGGTGCAAACCAAATGAAGCGATGGATCCTTCTGGCCAGCAGGGTACTCCTCAAGCTGGTGGGGGTGGCATTCTCGTCCCGGGAACAGTTTACGTAGACTGAAATGGGACCTCTGGTACGTGTGACATTGTCCCTCACAGGTCAACGTTACTGGGATATTCTGAACGACCATTTGCTCCCGTTTGTGCGTCTTCAACATCCCAGCGGGGACCTCATCCTGCAACAAGACAATACACCGTGCAATTGCTCCCGAATTGTATCCGAACGGTTGGATGAACACTTCAGCAACGTGACCTAGCTTCCTTTGCCAGCTAGGTCACCTGACCTCAATCCCATCGAGTAAGATGTTCAAGGCTCTGACCCCTCTCCATCAAATCTTAGTCAACTGTTGGAGCTTGTTCAGGGATCGTGGACACGTATGGCTTCCCAACGCTTCCGGCGTCTTGTCGAGTCCATGCCGAGACGAATCGACGCCGTCATCAGGACGAAAGGTGGTGTTACACGTTACTAGACAGGTATCTCTGCTTCCATTGCTCTTCGGTGTATGTCGTCCTTTATCCAGTGCACATTTTTTTTGTCATAGGGCAAACAACGAATCTGGTTTTTCTGTAAATATTTTACGCAAGAGTGCTCATAATAGGGCGGCGGAAGGGGGTGCTCGAGCCACCGACCCCGTTGGTATAGCAAAATGTTTGATAAATTTAAAACACTGAAACACAAGAAACCTTTTTTTAGGCATTTTTAAAAATAATTAGATATTAATGATTGATTTTATCAATTATTTTTGCTGTATTTTAGTATCTTGTACATTTACTAAAATGTTTGACAGCCTCGAAGGAGGTGAGGAATTTTCTAAGCCCCCTAGAAGTACTTATATGGGCGCCACTGATTTTACGTAAGACTTTACTCACGTCAGCTGCCACTTGTGAAGCTGAGTTATTTAGCCATTCACGCAAATCCCATTGAGTAGATGCAGGTTTGTTATTAAGGCACTTATTTTTCACTCTTAATTTGGTGCACTCGACACTTAATCTTTTATTTCTTATTTCCCGTGACCTTGTCTTCGTCATCAGAAGTTTAACATCAGCTGAAGATGATGGCGTAATATCAGTTAAAACAGATTTATAATTTTTTTCTTCGGAAACACATTGTGAAAGGTTTCCAATGCTCGGTTTCTTACTTCACGTCCATGTAATCTATTTGCTGCAGGACTAACATTCAGAATGCTAGGAATGGAGGATGACGATTCATGAGGATTAGCAGTTGTAATATGTTTATGGCCAATTTGACCTGAAAGATTGACTATATAGGAACAGCATCTGCTTACAATTTCTTTCTGCCAGGTAATCCAAGTAATTCTGATTTTAAGTTACGAACATACAGCATATGTCAACAGTAAAATGTTTTGAGCAAATTCTTGCCTTTGTAACTTTAAAAATTCCCTTTCGTTTGCATTTCAGTACCCAGAGTATTTCCAAACCAGGACTTACAGGAAAAGAATGCTAAATAATATCGGAACCTTGAGTCTTCCTACTGTAGGGTAAACATCCTGCAGTAGGAAGACTCAACTCACGTCCAAGCATATTGTGCTACACTGATATAAGACAATAATATGCACAACTGATGTTGAGAAATAGCTAGTTATGAAGTATATTTACCAATTATGACGAAAAGTAATGAATTGCAAAATATCAACAGGCCTATTCAACGAATCGAAATGCTTTTCTAAGCATGTGAACGAGTTTAAACCCGCCAAGATTACTTAGTAAGTATAAAGTATATTTACAAATTACGAAGACACAGTAATTGCAAAACATCCACATAGGTCTATTCACCAAAGTGAAATGCTTTATCATCTAATAACCTTGGCTTTTTCTAAGAACTTGAACGAGTTTGAGTTTGCATTCCCAAGCCAAAGCTTCTGTGCGGCGTCGTTGTCGGCTTGGTTATCTAGTGTCGTGTTTCGCGGCTTTGCTCTTAGTGTCACGTCATGCGCAAAGCCCAGAAAACGGAGACTGCAACTGCACATTGAAATGGCGCCCCCCTGACTAATCCATTCATATATGTACCTTTGATGTAAACTCAATGTAACTCATATTGTCTAAGATTTTGATATTTCACTTAAATTAAAATAACAGAATATACTGTAGTAAATGTTTTTCTCCGGATAATAACTATTAGGTCGATTATGAAATCGCTTTCAAAACAACTTTGGCCTTAAACTCTACAAAAAAATCATAATGAATCACCTTATAAACTACTAATTTTTCTTATACTTCAGTGAAAACAATTTTTTTATATTATTAGGTACTATTACTTTGAGTAAAACCAGTGGTTATGTGCACAGATGATTTAAAGTTACTACGTTTCCTTCTTTTTAAAAAGTAGGAGCATCAACATTCCGTTTACCTACGGAGTTGCCAGATTCTGAATTATATGTTTCGTGTGTGTGTATATCTGAAATTAAAATTTTGCAGAGTAAAATGCGATCTTTGGAAATCCATCAAATATTTATATTGTCTGATAAAACCAATGTTAAACAATTTTTTTCTTTAGCAGCTCTGTAAAAAGTTAATCAAGATTACTTGCAAAAATGAATTGAAGTGCAATGTTGCACACGAATACATAGAATAAGTCATATCTTTTGAACATTGGAATATTGAAGTTAACTTGTGTGCTTGAACTTCTTATTGGGATTCAAGGAGTTCGTTTTCGTCATCCAAAGCATTTTCTCGTGATAATACACTATCTACCAACAAGTAATTGGACACCCCTGCAATCAACGATATATGCTGTCCTGAAACATGTCACGGCCGCCGCCGTTAAATATTGTGTGGGAAACAACAACGCAACCAGTCGCATGCAAGATGCCACGCAGTTCGCAGTTCTCTGATTTCGAGAAAGGTGTAATCGTCGGGTATCACAGAAATCGCCAATCCATACGTGACATATCCAGCGAATTGAAGTACCAAAAATCGACAGTGGCCTACGTGATTGGCAAGTGGAAGATGACAGGTTAATGTCGGAATTGTCCCGACCCGGAAGACCCACAAAACTGGGAGTTAGAGAACGACGGGTGCTGGCCAGAAAAATTCGGAAGAACCGCACCAAATCGATGTGCCACATCCGCGTGGAGTTTCAATAGTCATCCGGGAGTGTTCTTTCGATGAATACCATCCGTAAGGAAGCCCATCTGCACGGATATCATGAACGTGCTGCCGCCCACAAGCCTTTGATCACCAAGTCCTATAGCGCTGCTCTGCTAACGTGGTGCAAAGAACGTCGACAGTGGACCTTTGAATAGTGGAAACAGGTTCTCTGGAGCGACGAATCAAGGTTCATCCTCTACCGTTTGGATGGCAGAGTCTGGATTGGACGTTTGCCTGGAGAGCGCCTCTTGCCGGAATGTATTGTGCCAACTGTGAAGTTCGGCGGCCGTGGAATTATGCTATGGGGGTGTTTCTTCTAGTATGGCACGGGATTCTTGGTCGTAATTCCTGGCAGACTCAGCTCCGAGACCTACTGCACCATTTTAGAGGACCATGCGCTTCCTACGTTGTGGCAGTTTTACGGGATGGACACATGTTACTTTCAGGATGACAATGTCACCTGTCATGTCATGGCTTGGTATGGTGACAATGGGGTTAATCGAATGGACTGGCCTACGCAGAGCCCGGACCTTAACAATATCGAGCACCTCTGGGACGAGTTGGAGGGTCGACTTAAGGGGTCCCGCACCATCCGAAATCGGTGAAGAAACTGACCTGTCTTCTCCAAGCCGAGTGGAACAAAAAACCGTTAGCCGTCGTACAACGCCTGATTAAGAGTATGCCTCGGAGGGTCGCAGCTGTAATCGCCGCTCGTGGAGGCTCCACCAACTATTGAAGGTGAATAAACTTCGTTTTCCTTTGCTATCACAGGTCTCCTATTACTTGTTGTTCAATGGGTCCAATTAAGTTTCAGAATTTTCTGCTGGTCTTTGTTCACCTGTTTTGAAACAAAATCATCTCTCTTTTGATCCGTATAATGAGGATTTCCGCAATTTTTAAATCTCGTGAATCCAGTTTCGAAACTAACAACTTGGAAAAAAAAACATTTATTACATCAGCACAATTTTAGCCTATTGGCTTTTATGACTACTGGTGATGCAAACATTTTAAAACGTTTTAACGGAATTTTTAAAGTATTTGTTTATTTAGAGACGCATCTTCACATGAAAATATATTGATGCTAGTTGTCATGATGTCAAATCTAAGAGAGTGTATTTTTTTCTGTACACACTTTTAGTACCATAAGTCATAGTTTCCTGAAAGCATATAACACTAATAAATTCGGTCAATATCGTATAATTAAAAGTCTTCTTGTTCTGTTTTTTTATAAGTTTGAGTAATTTGTTTCTTCAGTAGAAATTGTTGGGCAAATTCCTTCGCAAATTTTAGGTTTTTCCACTACATTTATTTGACACATACCGGAAACACCCCTAAGCTCTATTAGCACAGTCCAGGCCCGCTAACTTAAATTTTATTCATTTGGGTAGAACGGAGGGCGTGATTTAGCGTATTTTGGGGAGTGTTTACTAGTTTAATTAATTTAACTTTTGAAGCCCAATATTTTTAAGGAAATGTAATGAAAAAAAAAGTTTCATATATTCTCATGAAATGAAATTTTGTCCACAGTTTCAGAGCAGTCTCATCTTCTCAACAATTTTTTGGAGGTGACCCTATTCAAAATTACGAATGTTTGCAATATCATTCCATCGCCCATACACGTCAACACCATGGCAGACCGAGTGTTTTCACGTCCATTCCTTCAGAGAGAAAACAGTTTAAATTCACTGCAGTTTCTATCATGTTGTCGATTTCAAGAAAAGCATAATTACATCTTCGGTTCTACCATGCGGGAAATGGTGGTAGTTTTAGATTCTGCCATAAAGTTCGAGGGTTGTACCGAAATTAATGAAAAAGCGGGCATAACTGTTTTTTTAACTGACAGAGGTCGTTCAAATTGCACGTGTTGGTGGAGTGATTCTTCCTCTATAATAATACTTCTTCTTCATTGCACGTAAAAATGGATTCCAAGCAGAAGCAAAGTGCCGTCATTGATTTCTTGATCAAGGAAGGGTAAAGCTATCGGACATCCAGAGAGGGCTACATAATGTTTACGGAGGTGATACCATTGCCAAGAAAAATGTGCACATCATTGTCAAACATTATCAATCCACTGCTGGACGAAGGTCTCCCCAAGTTTCCTCCACAACGGTCTCTCTTGTGCCAGTCTCCTCCATGTCACTCCTGCATACTTTTGAATTCCATCCACCCATCTCCCATGTGGTCTTATTCTGGGTCTTTTCCAGTCCCTTGGAATCCAATCTAAAATTTCGGCTGTCCATCGATGGTCTGTCCTTCTGGCAGTACGTCCAGCCGATTGCCATTATAGGGATTAAACTCTGATCATGATGTCTTCCACTCTTGCCATTTTTCGGATCCACAAATGCCTCTTCTTATCTCTCCTGGTTACACCGAGCATGCACCTCTCCATGCTTCTTTGAGTTGTCTGCAGCCTTTGTATGTCTCTTTTAGTTAAGGTCCGAGTCTCTGCACCATACGTAAGCACTGGAAGGATGCATTGATCAAAAACTTTTCTTTTAAGACATAATGGCATATTGCTCTTGAAAATTATGATGTTTCTTCCGAAAACTCTACATGCAAGTTTTGTACGCCGATTAATTTCTTCATCAATGTGACCCTCACTTGATATCTGCTGTCCAAGATATATGTACGTGCCTGTTACCTCCAGCTATTCTCCATCAATCGATTAATCTTCATTTCTTGCAAAAGCATTGAACATCACTTTTGTCTTCTAAAAGTTCATTTTTAATCCCACTTCTTTACTCTTGTCAGCAAGTTCCTGGATCATACTCTGCAGCTCTGATGGGGTAGTTGTAAAAATGACTACGTCATCAGCAAAACGAAGGTGGGTTAGATAATCTCCATTAATATTTATCCCTTTGTTTCCCCGGTTCAGTGATTGAAAAACATTTTCCAATGTGGCATTAAAGAGCTTTCGAGATATGGTGTCCCCTTGTCTCACTCCCTTTCCAACTTTTATGTGTGCTGTATTCTCAAAGAGCCAAATCTTTGCAGTTTCATTTTCATAGATGTTATTAATAATATTAATGTATGCACCTTCAATACCGCAGGACTTCAGAGCCATTGTACCTGCCGATGGTTTCACCGAATCAAAGGCTTTTTTATAATCGATAAAAGCCATGCACAATGGACGTTCATATTCCCTCGCTTCTTCAATTAGTTCTCTCAGTACGTGGATATGATCCATCGTGCTGTAGCCACTCCTGAATCCAGCTTGTTCTCTCGGTTGAGCCATGTCCAGTGTTACCTTCAAACGGTGTGAAAGAACTTTAGTGAATATTTTATAAACCGCTGATAAGAGGCTGATAGGTCTATAGTTCCTGAGATCCTCAATGTCACCTTTTTTATCTAGCAGGATCATTGTATCGTTGTTCCAATCCTCAGGAATCTTCCCTTCATTAAGGCATCGAGTGAAAATTTGGGCGAGTACTGTTTCGATTTCTCCACTTGCTTCTTGTATGATGTCTAGAGTAATTTCATCGTCTCCTGGAGCTTATCCCCGCTTCAAGTTCTTGATTGCATGTGCAACTTCTGCTGGAAGGACTGGAAGAACTGTGGTACTGGTACCTTTCATGATGTCTGGAGTACATGTATCATCCCTTTTAAATGATTTGGAGTAGAAATATTTCACTCTTGTCAAACTTTCCCCTCTATTTCTTGTTACAGAACCATCTTCTTTTCTCAGTGCCACAATCTGTTTTCTTCCCTTACTGAGATGTCCCTTTGCTATCTTTAGGCTTTGGTTGTTTTCAATTGCTTTCCTCACTCGTTCACAGTTGAATTTTCTTACGTGTTCAGTGATACTTTTTCGTACTGTCTTGCATAGCTCTATATATTCCACTTTGGAAGTCCCATCTTCTTAAGTTTTCCTCATCTATCATATTTTTTGCATCAACATTTTGGTGTTTCCTGAAAATTTGTTCACATGCAACTTGTTCTTAGACCCAGCTAATTTTGTTGCTGTTTCCATAAGAGCTTTGGTTACTTCTCTGTTAACTTCAGAAATATCCACTTCTTTAGATGTTAGGCCTTCTAAAGCAGAAATTCTGTTTTTCAGTTCTAACTTGAAGGTGTTATGTTGTTTTTTAAAGTTTGTTATGTCAATACATTTTGTTTGTCTTATGAGCTTGCTACTTTCGAGTTTATTGTTGAGGTGCATCTTACATCTCACCAATCTATGGTCACTGCCTGTGTTGAACTTGTTTAGCCCACTGCAGTCTTCTATGACGATTTTTTTGTTACACATAATAAAATCAATTTCACTTGTCGTTCCATTTGGATGTCTCCATGTCCATTTCTGTGTGGCTTTTTCTTGAAAAAGGAGTTCAAGATGAAAAACCCTTCTGCCTCTGCAAACTCAACGTGAGTATTTCCACGCTGGTTTTTGTTGCAGTGACCGAATTTACCTACTGAAGTTTCATTTTGTTGCCGTTGCCCTATTTTTGCATTGAAATCTCCCATAATTATCTTCAAATGCTGCTTACCTTTATTATTTAGATGATTAATTTTCTCATAAAATTCTTCAATTTCTTTTTCAGGATGACTTGTGGTGGGTGCATAAGTTTGATTGATCTGAGCCTGGTATCTTCTCGAGAGTTGGATAACGAGTCGCGCAGCTCTGTCAGAAGAACATTCAAGTTCTACATATTTATCCTTCAGTTTCTCGTTTATTATAAATCCAACACCACTAGTTCTGCAAGTATCTGTTCCACGATAGTAGAAGAGATGTCCACTTTTCAGTTCAATGAGATCTTCTCCTTTCCTCTTTACCTCACTTAGCCCGACGATGTCCCACTTGATCCTTTGTAGTTCCTCTTCCAATTCAAGAAGCCTTGAATTAGAAGATAGGGAGCGTCCATTATACGTAGCCAAGGTCAGCATCAGATGACATCCTAGTCCGGTCCTCCGGGGATTCTTAGCACCCTCTGCCTTCATGTCGCACTGGCCGCTGCCTTGGCAGGTACATTCCAGCTGCCGGAGACTGAGGGCCAAGATTTAAGTTGTGGAGTCATTTTGGAGGGGTTTGGCCATAACTCACCACGCTGGCCAAGCGGGTTGGTGAGTGTGGGATAGAATTTCCGCTAATCCCGATGGTATAGTTATACCGCTATTGACCGTCATCAGAGCCCCTTTAGTGGGAACAGGATGCACCACGAGAAGGCGGGGTTAACATTTGTCAATAAGAGGCTGTGATGTTACGCATCACCTGACCTTACATGTTGGTAGAGTGACTCTTCCTCTATAATATTACTTCTTCTTCATTGCACGTAAAAATGGATTCCAAGCAGAAGCAACGTGCCGTCATTGATTTCTTGATCAAGAAAGGGGAAAGCTATCGGACATCCACAAAGGGCTACATAATGTGATACCTTTGCCAAGAACAATGTTCACATATGGATGAATAAATTTAAAGAAGGGGAAACCAGCATTGAAGACAAATCATTCAGCGGGAGACCAACATCTGCGGAAACAAACACGAATCGTCAGCGGGTTGATAAACTGGTTCGCGTGGAGGGAGGATTCACAACTGGTGAGGTTGCTGCACGAGTTGTCATCCATTTCTGTATGGCATTAATACTGCTGTCAGAATGCTATACAGAAGATATCTGATGGCTTTGGGTACTGGAAAGTGTGTGCAAAGGGAGTACCTTGGCAGTAGACACCAGATTTGAAGTAATGAATGGTGGCACGCTGCTCTGATCTGCTGGAAGAGTTTGAAACCAAAGAAGACACGTTTGTTTTCGACCTGGAGACAGGGGATGAAACGTGGGCGTATATTTACGATACGCACACGAAGAATCAAACCATGGAATGGCGTCGCATCTGTTCTCAAAGGCCTAAGACGTTCAAGCTCCATCGATCAGCACAGAACGTCATGGTGACTGTTTTTTGGTATGACAGGGTTGTCATTCAGCTTGATTTTTTGGAACGTGGCAGTACCGTGGCAAGTGAGCGGTACATTGAGACGCTCAAGATGCTTACAAATGACATAAGGAGGAAGAGACCGAACAAGTTTCTGGAAAGTATCCACATTCATCATGACAATGCGGACCACACACATTTTTGGCAACAAATCAGGCGATCGGTGACATTTCAATCATTTTTACGAATTTGCCCCCTTCGCGGAAGACAACCCCGAATGCACTTTCTGATGTCTAGAGTTAGGATTCTTGCGTGCAAAGATTTACTAAATTGCGTGCAAATTTTCTTTCCTAATGCGTGCAATAATAATTGTCGAGCTACCCAATATTTGAACGCTCCCAATCTTTTAATGTAATAAAAATAAATGACCTAACAGTCATTTCTATATCAATTTTTCCTTTTCATTCCATACAAAGTAAATCTGTCCCACAATACACATTTTTTCACTGTTCTGGAAAATCATTTTCTGCCGCTTGTCATTCAAAAACTCTTTGTACTGAGAGAAAGATCTCTCCACCTCCAGTGGCACAGAGGCGCAAAATTGGTCTTTATGAGAATGTCAAGATCTTGGTTCTCACTGACGAAGGCAATGACGTCTGGGTTCTTCCGAAAATAATTATCCAGTTTTGTCTTGGCAAAATCATCCACACAGCTTTCCACTTCCTTGAAAATCTCCCACTGTATTTCCTTTTCTCGGTTCCGTTTTTCAAGCTTCTTGATGAATTTGTAGTTGTATGCCTCACACAAATCTTTACCATCTTCTTCAAATTGGGAAATGAGATCCTTGATCTTGGCAAAGTTTAGACAGTAGTATACCAGAGCAGAGATCCAGGTGCCCCACCTGACGATCGCAGGCTCTGGAGGAAAGGCAGGTTGGGTGATTTGCTGGAACATATTTATTCTCGCTTGGGCTTTAAGCAGCACTTTCTTCATTAATCCAATGAACTGGTTTGCAACTTCGTACTTTTCCCTCACGGCTCCACAAAATCTATGCAAGGAGTGCACCAAGCAGGTAACGTGGTGTAAGTTGGGATTGAGAGGCTTTAGTGTGCAAATGCTTTAGCACGTACGATGCCTGATCTGTGGCAACCAACCATGCCTTGTCGTAATGAATTTCTGGCCACAACGTCGAACAAGCATCGTTAAATTGTTTTCTCCAAATCTTTTGTTTTCTCCAAATGATACATTTTGAATGACATGAAGCGAGATGGTTCTCCGTTCAAGGGAGCAACAAGAATGGGAAGTATATACCTCTTTTGAGCATCTGATGTTTCGTCCAGAATGAATGCCACTAGGGAATATGCTACAATGCTTTTGATCTTAAGTATAGTGGCGTCATAGTTCACATTCACTTAGTTCTTCCTAAGAGTGCTCTCATTGGGGATTTTACTTTGCGTGTATTTTCCCCGAAATCCTTTTAGGGAAGGATGGTTGACTTTAGACAAAGGAATTCCTGATTTGCATTAGCGCAGCGACAATGTCAACATTAAACTGGTTAGCTTGATCGGCTTCCTTAGATGCTTGTCGAAAAGCGTCCGCAAGAAACGGACATTTTGTACTGCTTTCCTTGGTTTTGTTCTAATTTCTTTGTTCTTTTTGTGAGTGACGGATTCCACGTGTCTCTTAAATGGCAGCTTTGGTGTATATCATGCACCATGATTTTCATGTCACAATACGTACACAAAATCAGAGTACCATAAGTTTCAATCCCCTCATTTTGAAAGTCCTTTATAATACTGTAGAATTTAGATGTAACGATTTTACTCATATTTGCTTTGTATCTATTTGCTGCTGAGTGGAGAGAAAAACAATGCGAACTAACCTGTGAGCGTGCTGCTTTCGTTCTACTTCCTCCGTCTTCTGGACTATGCCTATTTCATTACGCGAGGGAGAGAGTGAGATGAATGAATGCACTAATCCGTAATTCTGCAGCTTTCCTTTCCTCGTGGTTTCTCTCTCAGAGATACAGATAAAAAGAAGAGTAGATTAACTGTAAATTTTACATAAAAAAAGTAAATTGTGCGTTCATTTCGGGTCACGGGTGCAGGTATTTGGTGTGTGTGGCAAATTCAATATTGCGTTCAGAAAGGGCTTTTGCGTGCTAGAAAGTGCACATAAGGGGTGTTTTAAAATAAGTTGACTCAGCATGTTTATGATCAGATTTGGAATCTATACATGTGCCCGCATAAAATTATTTACTGCGTGCTAAACGCAAAAATCCTAACACTACTTATGTCTTCCTGCAACAAACAAAAGGATTAAAAATGTATTCATAAATTTATTTTCAAAGAAAGTAGTAAAACGTTATTTTTTATATAAATATAAATGAACATAGATGTATTGAAAGATTTAATAATAATACCAGTATAGGTTTTCTTACTGTTCAGTATCTTTAGTATGCTATACATTATTAGACCTTCAGACAACATTTTTATCATAAAAGTCTCAGTTTCCGGTCCGTAGAAAACGAGTTTTTATTTATGTTATTTTTCTTTTCCGAATGTTCAAATGCTTGGACACAGAATACTAAAGGATAGAGAGACGAACATAAGGATCAGGTTATATTCGTCCTGTAAATCCAGTGAAAAATTCAGTTCATGTAATCAAATTTGTTCTTCACATCTTTCCCAAAACGGAATCATTTTGTAACAAGTTCGCTTAAACGATACGTTTTCAGGAATAAAAGAAAGGCAAATTTTCACTCTCCCGATATTAGAGAAAATAAAGAAATGCTATCCTCAATATCGGAAAGTATCAAACGTTTATTAGCAATTTAACAAAAAATAATTACATGGTTTATAGAAAATAGGAAAAATTAATATTTTCTTCTTCAATTAAAATTCTGGATAATGTTATTTACTTTACAATTTTTTGAAAATACGGTTTTCACCATCAAGAATATCTGTTTCTTAGTATACCAGATTGACAGCGTAGCTTACCAGATTAAGAGTAGCATTGCATAAGAAATGAAAGGCACTTATTCAGGCGACATGTACCATTTTCGTACTGAACAGATTCATCCCATGCAAAAAGAAATTGATTGAATTTACGAAACTTTGGACATGAAGAAATGCTACCCTCAATATCGGAAAGTATCAGACGTTTATTAGCAATTTAGACAAAGAAGAATTACATGGTTTATAGAAAATAGGAAAAATTAATATTTTCTTCTTCAATTAAAATTCTGGATAATGATATAATAATGCATCCTTTAAATTGCCATAGATATCTGTCAATTAATACGAAAAGAAAAACTTTCAGCTTACCTTTGTAGCCTCGGTGAACGTTACGTCGATATTGGTTTTTAATTAGGTTAAAAGACATATAAAAGTAAAAGAAAACAATACTTTAAAATACATTAGTTAAAAGTACTAATTCATTCAACTAACACAATGTGGTCTTTATCAGGTACAGGGCATACTGAACAGACTGTTCATGCGAGGATAACAAACACCAAACACACAGCGACAAGGGCGAGATGACGCACCACCACGCATGCTCATACAGGAAGGTAACGTAACCGAAGAAACGCACTGGAGAAAGGTGGGAATTCTAAAGTACTATTGAACTTTAAAGTTCATCGGGAAAGGTAGAAAATCACTTGATCGAATGGTCGGGTTGAAAAATAAATAAAAATTACGATGATCACCAAAGCGTTCCAAACGTTTAGTACAGATTTGGGAAATATATGCGGGTAGTTCATCGTTCGTTACAACATCTTTCCTAAAGAAGATAAATAAACAAACCTTGAGCAAAAATATTTGTGAATCTGTTTTTGTAAGATGCGATGATCCGAGTTTAATCCCATAATGGTATATAAGACCCGCTAGCAACCATCTTACTGTAATATCACATATACATATAATTGGACAAACACAGCTGAGCCACCCCAACTGAGTGCAACAGGGCATTTGTTTATTTACGGTATTTTCCATAAGATATCTTTTTGTTTGCCTTTGAGACCATGTTGATACTTAGTGATAATCAAACGCGGAGACAAATAATCAGAAATTCCCTTATTACATAACTATATTTATATAGATAGAGATTACGCGAACACATGTCTTCTAACAACAAACTGCCTGCATGTCAATGGAGAGAAGACGACTACCGTGTTTACTGGGTCTTCTTGTAATACATGCGGCGACAGAGGTATTGCTCTGCAGAAAAGCTCATCCTGTACTCTCGGACGAGCAAACCTCTTATAGTTCTAAATTAACCTCAAATACTGTATTATTAAAGGTATCTACTGTGCTTACTATGAGATTTAAAAAAAAATTAAAAAAATTCAATCTAAGATTTTTCCAAAAAAAAATTGTTTTGAAAAGGCAAAAGACCACAAAACAAATTTCTTGTGTAGTACCGTGCCAAAAAAAAAAAAAAATTGCCAGTTACAGCTCATAGACGACTAAAAAGTCGTTTTATAATTATTTCGCTAGCAAAACCAAGCTTTAATTATGTCATTTAAGTTTAATATAAAACTGAAATTACAGTACGAAAATATTACATTACTCTCATTGCGGTTTAAGTCTTCGAAATGAATGTTCGCAATTTAGTTTGTGTTCTTCCGACTTCGTGCGTGGACAAACTGCTTTTTCGATCCGATGTACTGTGTTAGACCGTCTGAAAAGACTTGGAATCTCCAGGAATCTGTTCCTGCGATAAAGCGATTTTCTCTGGCGTAGAAAGGTAGAGTTTGAAGTCGGTGATAAGACCTACAGCAAGGAGTAAACAAAAGGGTGCCCGCAGGACTCATGCTCGGGCCCCTTGTGGTGGAATGTGGTGGCAGACACGGCACTCGCGCTTCCGCTGGAAGACGGGGTGCAGCTGCAGGCCTACGCAGATGACCTCATACTTCTGGTATCCGCTTCTGGTAGGCACGTGATTCAGCGGAAGGTACACACCGCTCTTTCACAGCTCGCCAATTGGAGCAAGGAGTGGAAGCTCTGCTTCTCTCCCGAAAAGACGACACTGTTGCTACTACCCAAGAAGGTGGAACTGGTCACTCCCCCGAAGTGTCGCTTCAATGGCTACACCATTAAAGCGGTGAGTGAGATGCGGTACCTAGGAGTCATCCTAGATACCAGGCTGTCGGTGCTGCCTCACCTTCGTTTCTTGAAGGATAGATGTACCAGCATCCATAATAAGATCAATGGGATGCGTCTAACTAGGCCGGCTAAAAAGGTACTCTATAAAAGTGGGGTAGAGCGCATGCTAACATATGCGTGTTCCACCTGGTGGTCGGACACGTTTAGAATGCGAAATGGTATAAACAAATTCAGCGCAGAGAGCTACTGGGTATCACGAGATGTTTCCGCACGACATCCACAGCAGCGCTGCAAGTGCTGGCTGGGTGTAAACGGGCGAATTTGGTAGTACCGAGGGAAGCGGCAATGCAGACCCTCCGCTACGGGGATGACGTATCTCTCCTCGGACACATGTACCGGTCATTCAAGATGAAACTACTGAGAATGGACTGTTCTTACCACCCAGCCAATGAGCTATGTCTGACCTGGGGCCAAGCTCTCCCCACAGGATAGGGGAAGGAAATGTTCACGGAAGGTTCCAAGATAGGTGGTTGTGCTGGCGCGGAGTTCTGTGAGTTCTCGGATGGCAACGAGACACACGCGGAACGGGTGAAACTATCGACCAACTCCTCTGTCTTTCAAGCAGAACTGTTGGCGATCAGAGAAGCGCTGCGATGGGGGCTCTCCATCAGCGGCGAAGGGGCTGGTAGCATCTTCTCAGACAGACAAGCGGCCCTGAAAGCGACTGGTCAGTTCGGGAGTAAGTCTCCCTTTGTCAGAGAGATAAAAGCGCTACTAAAGACAGCGGGAAGTATGGTGGTTAATTTCGACTGGATCCGAAGCCATGTCCGTACAGTTTGAAATGAACCGGCAGACCAGCTAGCGAAAGAAGCTGCTGGAAAAGAGGGCATATAATTTCACATCCTATCGCCGTTGCAAAGCGTGCCGACACAACTGAAAAAAGCCACATTAGTGGAGTGGCAGCAGAGATGGGATGAAGGGATACGGGCAGAAGAACACGCCGCATATTCCCCCGAGCCTCGATCAGGCGAATTGAGAGTAATGGTTTGCTCAACCAGGTACTCATCGGCCACGGCGTCTCGACCGAGTACTTCCGCAGATTCGCGGTACGGGAACGAGTATGCAGCTGTGGTGCCCAGACTGTAGATGTCGCACACATGATTCTCGAATGTGTTTCTCTTTCAGGCAAGAGAAGAACTTTGGTGTCAGAATTGGCAAAGACGAGAGACCTCTCGATCCTGCTCGCGTGCCCAAGAGCGCGGCAGGGGATCATCGAGTTAGTCAAGCACCTCATAGAGCAATAGACGGTTTACTTAATTGAGGGGTGACCGCAGAAGATAGAAGATAGAAGGGGATCGAAGACGGAGAAGAGGAACTGATGACTCGTGCCCAGAGTCATCACCGCAGAACTGGCCCTAGTCCGGCGGCAGTGTAAGTATCAATGTAAATAGTTTCAATGTTATTTCTGTGTGTGAGGGCTCTTTGAATAAAGGATTTATTTTCCTCTAAAATGAGATCCTCAGAGTATATATGTGCATGTATCTGTTATTTGAATAAATGCCAGTCGCCCCAAACAGTTCGCTATAGCGATTGATTCTCCCAGGAAGAGGTAGAGATGTTTTCTAGCCCCTGCCCATTAGCACGCACACACGGGTCATGACGGAGAGGTGAGAAGTGCCGGCCTACGGGAGCAGCAGCAATCTGCGGGTCTACGGACCGATTCTGTCAGGGTGGAGGATTGTTGGATCCTGGCAGGATAACTCCCAACGCCGTCACACTTTTAACTTTGAGAGTTCATTTAACCCTGTGGAGTTGGCATATGGACGGTACAGGCTAATGGTCTTCAGCTAGTTCTTACTATTTGTGCTAAAATTAAAAAAAGACCTAGAATTACGAAACCATCAATAAGATCAGTTCAGATGCTCTACTAAGATAACTTGCTTCCTTCTTCTTACATAATCCACAGGCAATTAATATGTGCATACAAATCTAATGTTATGCACACCTTTCTCTTTTCTCCTATCCCATCTAGACAACTGTGATTTCCTCATTCAAATGGCATCTAATATTATTCACACCTTTCTCTTTTCTCCTATCCCACCTAGACAACTGTAATTTCCACATTCAAATGGAGGTTTGAACTACGGCATCAGGCAATTTAACTACGTGGCAGAACCTCACCACACGTCATGTATCACTCAACTAAACCTTAATATATCAATAGTTCTACTTTATTTTTACAATTTTGGTATTAGATTTTCAACCGCTTTGGTTTCTCATCTGTTGCAATCAGCCAACTTACAAGATTACCTGAGACTGCTCATATAATATCATTGCTGAGTATTTTCCACTCTCGTGATAGTTTTCTTACCTACTGTCACATTTTTTATTCTGAAGAGCCACGTACGCTAAGGAGAGGGACAAGTCCGAATAAATGCTGGCGCATATGATTGGAAATGTGGTCATTTTTCTTAACGGATAAGTCTACTCTCAGAGACACAGTCATCCTGACTGCATATAGCTTTCTATGTTGGGCATAGGGAAATTATTTTAAGTAACACAACATTCACCCCAACATAGATTTCCATTACAAGAAATTGTAGCACAGTGGAACAATTGTTACATCATAAGTGGTTTCAGCACCCGTAAATACATACAAAACCATTAAAGTTTTCTTTGTAACAAAACCATTGTTGTTTAGTGTAATATTTTCGAAAAAAGCCTTCACAGAATATTTTTAAAAACATAGACAGGTGAAATATTGTAAAAAATGTATATTTGAAGTTTAGTTTCACCTGTAACCCAGATTGAAAATCCTCCAAATGCGTGGCTTCAGTGAATAAACAAATACATCGCTCTTTCCACGTTTTAGCAACACACAGCAACCGAAAAATTGTTATTCGGCCACCGCTGGGGAATCGAAACCCAGATCTCTCGATATCAACACACATAGCACCGTGGATTGTTGGCCACAGTACCATAAGGCTAACGCGCTCGGCTAGATATTGAGAGATCTGGGTTTCGGATCCACAGGGGTGACGTGATAACAATTTTTTGGTTGCTATATGTTGATAAAACATGGAAAGAGCGATGTCTTTGTTTATGTAGCCCATATTTTTTTTCGAGCTTCCGTTCGTGTTGTGCACTGCAGTTTTCTACAGTGAAGATAGGATATATTACTTATGTTTATATATTACTCTCCAGAATGCCTTTAAAAACATTGGTTACAAACATATGACTCATTTCATTTCAAATCACCCAAAATATAAAATTGTCGTTGCCCTCATGTCACAGATTCTTGTGAAAATATTTTGGCAGAAAGCACATTATGAAAAATGGTTAAATTATGTTTTTCAGAAATTTTGGGTTAAAACTGAGGTTAGGGGGTCATTTTGAAATTTGACTCAATTTAACAAAATGGCATCAATGGACAAGGTGGTTTTGAAGTTTGTAATAACTATGACTTTCCTATTTATGAACCAATTTAGTTCATATTGGTGTCATTGGAAAGATAAAAGTGTAAGCTATGAAATAGAGTTCTTAAAATGCTGAAAAATTACATTTTAACTTTTACAAATGTGCAGTAAAAATAATTTTTTGGTGCATCTATTTACGCAAATTTCAGGAATTTATTATGGCAAAACCGCAAGTTTCACCATCTTGATTTTTTTTTTCCGTAATGCTGATAGTCAATTCTTTTCACCATAAAAAAATCAGGAGGGGTTTTTTGTGTTTGGACAATAAAAAAACAAACAAGGAACTTGTGAAAAATTACTATTGTGCTCATAATACACTTACAAACATGCAATATTTACCTGTTGTTTACCAGATGAAAATGTATTAAGTAATAACTAATTATTACATATTTAATCAATAATTATTATAATTGTGTGACATTTGAGCCTACACTAAATGCAATAGTTTACATCCTCAACACCTAATTCAAGATACCTTAGTCTTTAAAAGTAACAGTCATAGTAGTCTGGTATCTGACAGCACAAGGACCAATGATTCCAACAACCACTGATTCTGATAGATATTGCAGCCATCTTTCAGAGAATCAGTGGTGGATTGGAAAAATAATGGAACTCAGTGAAGAACAGCAAGATGCAAAGATTCAATTCATGACACTAAGTGGACCTTTCTCATCTTATTCATGGCCTAATCATACTGATGTCTGCTGGGTTCCATACGAGAAGATCTTAATGAGTGTACCTACCCCAAGCACAAGTACCAGCACTGGTCGCTTATACACTGAGTGACCACTTTATTATCACCACCCCCTCAGTACTTCGTTGGGCCACCTTTTTCCTCTAACACTGCGTCGATTCTTCGTGGCATGGACTCCACGAGATGTTGATAGGTGGTTTGTGGAATCTGAGACCATGCTTGATGAATAGCACTTTTCAGGAGTGGAGTTGCAGGGTTGTGGATCCAGCTGTCTACTGGCTCGTTCAACTTCATCCCACAAATTCTGAATAGGGTTGAGATCTGGAGATTGTGAGGGCCACCTAAGCAAAGTAAACACACCGGCATGTTCCTGAAACCAATCCTGTACAATACAAGCATTATGGCAGGACGCATTATCTTGTTGAAAGTAGCCATCGCCATTCGGATAAACCAACCACATGACAGGATGCACGTGGTACACAACGATGTTTAGATATGATGTGCTAGTCAGACGTTGATCAACACGACTTGAAGGGCCCAAAGCATGCAAGGAAAACATTCCCCAATCCATAACGTTGCATCCAGGTGCTTGAAAGATTGCAGCAATGCATTTGGGGTCCATGCTTTTGTGCTGTTTCCGCCAAATTCTCACTCGGCCATAGGCATAATGCAACTGAAAACGTGATTCATCGGACCACATAATTTGTTTCCAGTTATCGACTGTCCAATTCTTGTGCTCCTGTGCGAACTGGACACGTTTTCTCTTGTTAACTGCAGACAGCAAAGGTGTTAGAACAGGCCTTCGGCGGCCATATCCCACCGGATACAGTGTACGGCGAACAGTGCGTGCAGAGATCATTTGAGGTAATCCTTTATTAAGATGGTCTGTAATTTGCCGCACTGTTGCCCTTCTGTTTTCTGTTACTTGTCTGGACACTCTCCGTTCCGCTCGAGCAGTCACTAGTCGATGACGACCACCACACGTTGCACGTACAGACCCAGTTTTTTGGCTAACAGTCTAGTCTTTAAACATTTTAACAACAGCTGCTCTGGAACATTTCACGAATGAGGCGGTTTCGGTGATACTTGCTCCATGACTCCGAGCTCCTACAATCATCCAACGTCGAAAGTCCGTCAAATTGCATTTTTTCCCATCTCGTCACCCAAAAATCACTTCTACTACTGTTGCAAGCACTAAGCTTTCCCTTTTTATAATAGCTCACCCTCTGGCGGCAATAGCGTGCAGCCATAGATCATTTGCGTAGAACTGTCAGGTGGTCCTAATAAAGTGGCCACTCAGTGCATACCTTAGGTTCAGATATTGTCCAAACCATTCAAAAATTGTTTATAAGTAGAAAAAAATGCTTGATTGTTAACCATGGTATAGAAAAAATATAAATAATTATTTGTTGTGTACTAGTTAGGAATTAGCATTTGTAAGACCAATCATTATGAGAACAATACTACTTTTTTGCATTTTTCTGTTTAAATTTTTATTCTCCAAACACGAAAAACATCCTCCTGTTTTTTTTATGGTGAAAAGAATTGATTATCAGTATTATGTTAAAAAACTGCAAGGTGTGAAACTTGTGGTTTTGCTGTAATAAATTCCTGAAATTTGCATAAATAGCTGCACCAAAATATTCTTTTATTGCACCTTTGTAAAGGTTAACATGTAACTCTCCAGCATTTTAAGAACTCTATTTCATACCATACACTTTTGTCTTTCTAATGACATCAAAATGAACAATATTGGTTCATAAATAGGAAAGTTATAATTGCTACACAAACTTCAAAATCACCTTGTCCATTGACGCCATTTTATTAAATTGCGTCAAATTTCAAAATACCCCCTAACCACAGTTTTAACCCGAAAATTCTGAAAAAAATGATTTAGCCATTTTTCATAAGTACTTACTGGCAAAACATTTTTCACAAAAATATGTGATATGAAGTAACCCACAGATGTTTCTAACCGACCCTTAAGGCCTCTATGATACCCGATAACAAACCAGAAGTTTTAAAGTTTTCTCTCATTTATTTTTAATATAACTTTTCTTTCCGAAATAATACTGAGAGTAATTATGTATAGAACGTTTAAGATATGCTTTAAGATTTGATTTCGCTGAAAATAAAATATTTCGCATGATAAAATGCCGCAGAGGAGTAGGTTTCATTTATAGAGTTTTAACAAAGTATTTTGAAATGTGTAAGTAAAAAGATGATAAAGATACCACCGCTGAGACGGTTAAATTACAATTTCATTAGATGGGATTGAAACCGTAAATTAACAAACATGCTGAGAGTGGTTCGCGAAGTCTCGTTCGAGTGATAGGATGTTAAAACCAAGCCCTATTTTGGACCCTCTCCGTCAGTGAGAAATACAAAAAATCGGCAGCAGTTGTGTTCGACTCTAAATTTGCAAACAAACGGATACTAAACGTTTCGTTCATTGGACAACTATCACGAGGAGGATTCAAAAGACGGATATAATGGTGGGAAACTGGAACAATAGGTAACACATTAAATATCGGTAAGTAATCTAATAGACACACAGACAATAAGGTTATGTTTGCAAATACTGTTCCAAATCGATCGTTTTTGTATTGAATAATAAGTGGCTAAGAAATTGCGCATTATGTAAGAATACTAAACATCTTAGCAAAAACTGAGAAGTCTGATAATCACAGAAAAAAAAACATGCTCTGCATTCCGTGGGATTTTAAAGAAATGATCTATCGTGATAGAGGCTTTATTATACTCTGAATTTTAACAGAAGGAGAGATGACTGCGAATTTACTGGTCCTATTTCTACTAAAATTAAAAGTGTCTGCAATTACGATAAGAGCAGACCGTGTGTAGTTATGGCAACTTATCACAAATAGCAGGACAATGACTGGGAAATATTTCCATACACATCTTGTTCAGCGGAATTAAAGCCAAAATATTTTTCTTTGTACCGGTTACCAAAGAATCATAGGGCTGATGAAATCATGAGAGATCTTGTAGAGATAAAAATGCCGATGCGAAAGAGTTTTGACTCTTACGATGTTATTTTCCCACACAGAATCATTTGGTAGGTAACCGAACATTGTGGCCAAGTGATCTGGAAAATGGAGTCGATGGCATTTGACCATTCGTCCGAGAAGGGGCCAGGTTCGAATTCTTGTGAGTCACGGATGTTGTGTTTTTCTTACGGCACTGGCTCTCTCTCCCTTCTCTGGAACCAGAGGCGCTAAATTAGGGACGGGCGACTGCTTATAGCCCATTTGGTTGCTCATTGTGGTCGTTAAACCTTAAATAAAAAAAATGGAGTCAATGATATACACTGGAATAAAGTTATGTGTAAGTAACAAATAGCTTTTCTTTCAGGAATTCGAAAGCTTAAAACATTTACTCTTAAATAAATTAAAGATTTTTGAATGGAAACGGTATTCCAGTGCTGGTGAAAAGAAAGTAAATAAATTATTTGCCAAAACAATATTAAAAAAACACCCCGAGAAATTGGGTCGATCCTGATGAAACTCCGCATAAAAGTTCCTCAGTGCCGTGCAAATGATTAAATAATAAACAGTGATGAAGCAGTGACTGCCCACCACAGCTAAGAGGAACATGCTATGGAGAAGGGTATATCAAGAGCAAAGCTCGCACGTAAGGATAATGTGACCATTCATTACGGTTGCATTAACCTCCACGCGCTGTGAGGATGTCAAGCCGACGGATCCTTGCACAACACGAATAGTTAAGCGAGTTTCAGAGAAGCGGTATAATTAGGAGCCTGCTGGTCAGGTCGCAGTATTGCCAGGCTTTTATATTGGATACATGTGACAATTGAACGACGTTAGCTCAACTGGGTCGAGGAAGATACATCACAGGCGACGATAACAGTGAACCGCCAAGGGCAACGATAGAACGTGAAGTTCTAGAGAATGTGGGAGCCGTACTAACATAGCTGAATTCGTTGCTCTCAATGTTCGAGGCCACGTTGCGTCGACAGCAGGTACGGAAGTAGCTATACAGACCGTGGGCAGACGACATGCGGCGCAGGTACCAGGTTAGACGATACAACTCTGCCGCCAACCACTGACTACCTAGCATTGTCGTCAACGGTTGCAGTGGTGTCGGGCTAGATAAAAGTGGATGGTTCCCAGTGGAATCGTGTTGTCTTCAGTAATGTGTCACGGTTTGCACTTGGTGTCGATGACCAGTGCATACGTGCCCAGAGACGAGCCGGTCAGCTTACAGATCCTGCCTCACTGTGGAACAGCATATGGCTCGGACACTGGAAGTGACTGTGTTAGAAATCATTTACTTCGATAGCCGGAAACCCTTGGCAGTCCTCCGTACCACTCTCACAGCTGAACGGTACATCGACGACATTCTACATCCTGCTGTGTCCACCGGGAATTTTCACATTTCCCATCGGGGTCTATATTAAGCAACTCCCATTGCGGTTCGAAAAAAAAAAAACGGTTTGCGAATGTTGTTTTTTTCGTCCTTTTCTTTTTATCCCTTCGATTTCTTCCTTGTTTACCAACAAATTCCATGAATTCTACTTTAACTGTAATTTCCATGAGCGGTTATAATTCCTCCATCCTTATGCTTCCCCACTACTGCCACGGTTCTAACCAGATTTTCCGTTCCACACAAAACTTTTTATATATTTTTTTATATACTATAGTTGTACTTTATTCATTTTTCTTATTTTTTGCGTCACAGATCCAAAGCTTATTATTTATAGGAACAACTTTTCTTTGCAACTGAAATGAACGAAATGCTTTAAGTCTCTTTTATTACGCTACATTTGAGGAATCGCAGATTTGTTTACAGAAAAATTATTGCTTTCCTTAAGCAGGATAATTTTAAATGCGCCGGAAACTTTTATCAATCAGCATGTTACCGAATTCCTGTTTCATACATTGTTGTACACTGTGTTCATCTGAAAAGGTCTGAATTTGTACGTTTAATTTCGGATTCTAACGAGGTCTTGAGCACAAAGAAATAAAGGCAGATGTCCAACTCTCGTGTGTAAGTCAACGTCGCACTGATGGACATGAAACTACGATAGTCTGTCACGTGATACGGTACCAGTGGTTATGAACGTAGCACCGTAAAGATAGTTGTAAACTCCTGGGCGCGGTGGTTTAGTGGTCAACGTTCGTGACTGACACGAAGAAGACCTTGGGTTCGATCTCAGGAGATGCGAACGCTTGACCCATTAAATATCTACCGTGCGTCGACTGGGCACGTTAAGCGGACGGACCCCGGGTATTGGCCCATCGGTAATAAATAAGGGCGTCGTCCTCCCTCTTTCAACCTCGTTTCCGCGTCTTTCTTCTATCGGGCACTCTAGCCCAAACCTCCTAGCTTCCTATTTCCAAGGGTTGTTTAAGACCTGGGGTCAGACACTCCCGTCCTAAAATCATCTACATATGATATGATCTGAATACTATACTACGGTAAACATTGTAAAAACATGTTCAAAAACTAGGAAAAGTTTCTTGAAATATGTGTAACAGTTTCCAAATCCACACCATCTAAAACCTGTCTTCATAATCGCGTATGTGAAAAATCCAACCGCAGAGGAGTTGAGGCTTAGATTTAAACTTTCTTTTTCAATGAATCATTTATTTACAATTTTGTAAAAAAAAAAAATCTGTATTAAGATCAACATTTGTAACTGCATAAAACAAAAATAATGCAAGGGTTGACCGTGTAATAAATGGAAGGAACGATAAAGAAAACTGGGCAAAAGATGTTTACAAGTCGAGTGTAATTCATTACTCAATTGCTAATGCTGTGCGTCGGCCTTGCGTGTAAGTCATGGAAGAGCACAAAAATTCAACATAATTCCTTCTGAGCATTCTATGTCCTGTTACGTTATTGCTGTAATAACATTCGTGGGGAAATAATATATGATTTTAATTATAATCCTCTACAGTAAATAGTTTTTTTTGTATTCCGCACACTTCATTATGACTTTGGCTTGCCATGGAGACCAAATTATCGCATTGTTTAGCGGTGTTAGTTATGACTTTTTTGCAATATATATGACTTCAAACGCAAACTCGTCGTACATCTAACATATCTGAATAGGATAAAACAGTATCACCAAACGTTTAAATTAACTAATGATTTGGAACCACTATTTTCGTTTAATGTGTAGCGGGATGCGGCTAGTATGTAAACTACTAACAAAGTAATTTTTACGTAATCGCTCCGTAAATGCTTCTGGGTCTTCATTTTTATTCAGTAAAAATGACAATTTGGAATTCCTCCTGTCCATTTGTTCTGACGTAAAGGAACAAAGAGCACCACATTTGAAACAATTAATTTACACTTGAAGTGAAACAGGTCGAATGTTGGAAGACGTTTTTCGGTATGTTATGAAACAGTTATATTCTGATATAACTCTAGTCAACTGAAAGTAGTGAAAACAGCACTTTTCAGTTTTGCTTACTGATTCAATTACTTAAATGAGAAATCTTGTATCTCTACTTCATCTGTCATAAATAAACGCGCACTGATTCAACACAGTAACTAAATTTCTTCAAATAGAGATTAAAATATTGTTATGCGTTGGCTGTATAATTTTTCAACCATCACTGCGGGAAACATTTGTTTCAATTAAATTCATGAGAAAATATTTACTCATTACCTTTTATATTTACAGTAATGGCTCTCAAAATATTAAAGTGTGCAGGTGTAGTTATTCACCTTCAGAAATTCTCTATATCACCTTAAAAGTTTAAAGAAGTAATTCTTCATATGGAAAAGAAGATTTGTGATCAGAGTTATTCGGTGTAAATGATCAGTTAAAATTCTACATAACATATCTGCGAATAAAATCTCTTTTTAGAATGATCACGTCTGAACAAATGTGTTTTTCGTGAAATTAAGCAGAAATCTATGGTAAAAGAAGACATAAATTGTAATTCTGATATTGTACTACGTATATACGTAGTAATGAACTGATTTCAAAATACCTGGAGGAGTTGTTTTTTTCAGTAATTATTTTAAAAGATTTTGTTAAGAATTCCCTGGATAATGCTATGTTTCTTTTTTAGTGAAACTTTTGTGGTATCTTTTCTTTTCGAGTGTGTTTTATAAAATCGTACTCATCTTTATTTCACAATTTACAAAATTTTGTAGAAATTTTCTTCGTGGAATAGGAATTACTCGGAAATTTTTTTCAGAAATAAATATTTAGGATCTCTTTGGCTTATTCATTCACATGTTCTGAAATAAGAATTGAAGCTATCAGGTGTAAAACTTAATTCTCGGCCACAGGCACAACACGTTGACAGCAAATTATAGCAAATCAAATACGTACCTTGTTTGGGAAATAATCTCCGTTGTGTTGGATACATTTGAGCCATCGGTAAGGGAGCTGCCGAATGCCACTACGGAAAAAAGAGGGCTGTTTCGAGTTGATAAAGTAATCAATACTTATGTGGACATTCTCGACAGAAGTGAAGAGCGTATCACTCAAATGATGCTGCAGGGAGCGAAAGAGGACGATTATCAGCCGTGGCCAAGTCTGGAGAATACGCCGGGTGGGACAAAATCTCCCATCCCAGGTCGGTGATCGTGTTTAAAATCGTTTTCGCGGTGTGAGGTCGCTCGTTATCCTAAAGAAACAGGACCGACCTTCTGCCCTTAGCGGTGTGTGGCATGTTCGCCTCCATTGCGTCACTCACACGAATCTTTGCTGACAATAACGCTCAACATTGACCGTTTCACCAGGTTTGAGCAACTCATAGTGTTCGACACTGCGCGGATCTCACCATATGCACAGCAACAACTTCCTGGCATGGATATTCGGTTTGGCGGTAGTGGTGGTAGGCTGACCTGGATAAACCCACGATTTGCGCTGCTTAGGATTATCGAAGAGGATCCACTTCTCATCACAGATCAAAATCTTGTGGAGGAAATCCTTCTTCTTAAAACTGGAGAACAAGGACACAGCAACATCCTAGTGTCTAGAATTGTTCGCAGTTGTGAGTTGGTGGGGCACCCAACCGCTCTCCTTGTGAATCCGTCCAAGCTTGTGCAGGCGCTTTGCAATGTCTTGCCGTGTTTCACCGAGTTCCTGGGCGAGCTCTGACTGTGTGCGACAAGAATCCGCGTCCAACATTTGTTCCAGTTCCTCCTCATCAACTTTCTGTGGCTGTTCCAAACGTTCTGCATCGCGCAGATCGAAATTTCCCTGCTAAACCGCTGGAACCGCTTCTTACACGCACTACAGGGCACAGCAGCCTCACTAAAAGCAGCACAGATCATTTGCTGGGCTTCTGCGGCACTTCTTTTCAACAGAAACGCAAACAGGAGGCAGTGCCTCAAATGTTTCTTCTCGAGTGACTTTGCTTTCACCGTCAATTTTCGTCCCTTCTGTCACTGCAGCTGTAAGCGGTTACGGTTGCCTGGAAAGCTGTTGGACGGCGCTGCAATCAGCCATTATCGCCCACAGCTATTAGCATTTGCCGACGTTCTATGATCGCTTGCGTTTAAGGGCCGAGAATAAAGTTGCACATCTAATACGTAAGTTGGAGCGTAAAGAAGTGAAAATTCGGAGTTCAGCTTCTGGATGAAAGCCCAAGAAATTTTTATGCGAAACAGAAAGAAAGAATTACGCGAGTATCAAAAGAATTGAATAAGGAATAGTAAGAAAACTTACACCATAGTTACCGCGATGCTTAACCAATGAATGTTTCACAGTGTGTTCGTGGCGATGCATGTATGTAAACTTGTTTATATTTGGCCAATGCACACATGCCACATGACTTTCGAGCAAAATAAAAGAGCCATTGGAATGCGTGAAACAATATGAACTGCGAAATATACTTCGACAGTTTTTCCCAAATCCTTACTGTGGCTACATATTTCCGTGGCCATTTCGGCAATGCAGCAAAAATGACGGAAATTTTAGGCTTGTAGAAATAAAGTCGCATACATTTGAGAAGGTACTTTGTTCCTTTAAATCTTTCAAGATAGGCTTTAAACAAAAGAAAGGATTTCTGTGAGAAATATAACGCCAATATCATCATCCCAACTTCAGCGCTTCTAGCAGAAAATTTGAATTCGAAAACATTCGCGTGTAAATTAAAAATCACAGCTGAAAATTTCAAGGGTATCGTTCTTTGCGACTAATTGGTCATAAGAAGTAAACACGCGAACTTAGGATGCTCACTATATATTGAAATATAGAAAAGTGAAATATGTATTACATTGACCACTTACGGTGGGTCATTACGTTCAGACTAGAGAAACAATGTTAATCTGTTCTTTTATTTTAAACCATGGACTGCGAGGGTCATAACACAAATTCTGAATACGTTAATCTAAAACAGAAGAGGATGATGCAATCGGAATATAAATTGCGTCGTGTCAATGTCAGACTCTCTGCAACGTAGTGGTGTCAGAACGACGGCTACCATTTGCTGTGTGGACGTGGGATTGGTTGAAAATAGAACGGCGCAGCTTCTCAGTTCGAGTCACAGCGTTAGAGAAGTGCCTGACTTGAAAATAGAAACACTGCGAGGAAAAGCTCCAACACAGATCCATGCTGTTTTGCAAGAAGTTTGTAGTAAAGGAACTCTTGATCGGAGCACAGTTTCTTTCTGAGGACAGATTTGAGACCGAAATTCGTCAAAATCGCCCCAACGTTCTGGAAGTGGGAGCAATTTTGCTGCATGACAACGCACCGTTTCATGCTGCAGCGTTGGTTAGGGGCTTTTCTCGAAATATGGCTGGGCAATTTTATTCAACTCCCCATACAGCCCTGATCTCAGTCCACCCGACTTTGATCTTTTCCCAAAGTTAAAAAATCGGCTCCATGCTATATCGATTGCAGAACGAACTGTCATTGGACCCGACCTGAGTAATACAACAGCTGAAAAAAAAGATGGCATACTAAATGAAAAAAAAAAAAATGGCGTACTACGAGCATCCACGACCTACCTCGACGATGACAAGGTGTCATTAGCAGCGTTGCGGAGTACATTGAACGGCAATAAGGTAATTTTTATCTGTTACTTCACAATTTTCTCAAAAGTGGACAGTGTGTCTTGTTAGGGCCCCATTGTAGTGGCGCCGGTCTTCTACATATTCCCTAATATCGTGATCACAACATGGAAATCGATAGCATTGCAGATAAATAACTTGACTGACTTCTACCAAATGCGAAGGGGAAATCCCAATGCGGTGACGTACTTCCTATTACGTTTAGTGTCCACCATTTCATATAAAAGTAGCAATGCTTTTGCACCGCTTATATTCTTGACCTTGGAATATTTCCCAACATCACTGTACAGCTCAAATCCACGCGGTGATGCGCACAAAGCTAACTAGTGGTCTCTTGCGTTGCATTATTTTTTTTTCAATATCTGTCAGATTTCGTGACATAGTTTGCGAATTCGCCGCAAAGAGCGCTTTAGTGCAAATGCTAAAATCCGTCCGCCTTGCACAAACACCAATGCCACTGGATGAAAATCTAGAACAAACATATATATTTATCCTGATATTTTAATTATATTTCGTCAAAAATGTTTGAGTTCTATGTATAATCCTCATTCATTGGTCAATGTTTAATCCTGACCATAAAAATTGCATTAAACAATTTCTGAGGATATTTCAATTATATTTCGTCAGCAATGTTTGAGCGAAATGTTATTCTGCAGAGAAGCCAATATATATATTTAATTATTAAAGTATTTGTAGGCAGATATGTAACAAGATAAGGCTAAAACTGTGGAACAACTCCATGTTCTTTATGCTTACTTATAAAAGTTGAAATACGTTTTTTTTTCTTTTTTTTTTTTTGTAACAATGTACATTATTCACGTTGCTAAAGGAATTTGAAATCATTTCCTGTTTGGAATGATTAAAGCACAAGTATAATGAATGATTTGTATCAGTAATAAATTGGAATAAATAGATTTATTAACATTAAATGAATTTGTTTTTTAATCTATGCTGTCGCAGTAAAGATGTTCCTGACAGCAGTTGAAACTGCGTTTAAAAACACATAAAATAATAAATTACGATGTTGTATAAGATCTGCACTGTGACAACAAATAAATGACATATCTGTTATTAGGGTGTTCGGGAAAAAACCGCTGTTTTTGGTACATTAGTTTCATTTACCCAGAATCTCGGAAGAATCCATGTTAACTATCGAACCAGTACGTGATTTCATGTTCAATATTTTGAACTCATCTGTTTGCCAGTTGTTGAATTCTTTCACAGTATTAAGCTTTAGGTTTATAAGCAAAGAATTCATGACACTATGGATCGACGAAGCCCGAAGTAGTCAACTACTTGCCTTGAAGAAAGTGCGGGATCACCAGAAACATGTGGCAGTGTGAATGGGCAAGGGAGAACGGTATTCTGCATTAGGCAGTGGCTAAATTCATGTAGTTCTTGAACTTTAGATTTGTTGCGATTAGCGGTGTGATGTTTGTCAAGTCTTATTGCAGCAGTGCTTGCTTTCGGTTGACAAAAGCTAGATATTTCCTCTGAAGTTTATCATGCATCCTGTCCCATTAAGAATAATACTGTTAGGCATTGATATTAGCCCAACCATTCAGAATGAGCTCAAGGTGCTAAATGAGCTCACACCTTCAAAATTCCAGCTGACATACAGCTCAAACCTTTTCTCGAAACTTCCGCGTGTTGGGAGATGACAAAGATGGCTCATTTCTATTCAATTACTATAATGAGGGATCCGAAGTGTGTAGATATATCCACTTTTCATCTCCAGTAACTATACGTTTTATAAATTTTTTGTCTCGTGGATTTCTGAGCACTTCGTTGCGTACTTCGAAATGTCTTTGAGGTTGAGCATGTATGAGCTTAAGAGGAAACTTACCGCATCGTCTGTAAACCCTTCGGATCTCGTTCGACGGAAAGGTTTACAGACGCTCAGTGATTGAGCAAGTGCAACGCATGGCTCGCGACATGTGCTTCACGCTTCACTTGATTTCGCACAATACACCCTTTCAGTCGTTTTCAACACAGAAAATCTTCACAGCAGAAATTACGCGTATGTAAGTCATTGAACTGCCCTATGAAATATCGCCATTTTTTCCGGAAACTACAATCGGTGATTATGGTACCTTTATATAAATTTACAGAGGATTTAATACTCACATTTTTTTTTCATTTTTGACTCCTCTCTCTGTCTCAGCTACCGTTAATGCAGATATACTATACACATAACTGTGGTATAGATATAATGGAACGAATGTGTGGTATAGGTATTCTTCTTTCACTCAGAGTTCAGTGTCTTTATGGCAAATTTGTTACAGACACGTATCTGTCAAGAGCAAAACATTTCCTCTGTCGCTTGAGTGTTAAATTGTTCAGGGCGAACTTAAGCGCAAATATGTCTAACGTGGAAACGGAAAACATATTCTTTAAGAGAGCAAAGGGAGATTTGTACATTTTTGAAAAGTTCAATCTGTATCAATTCATGGTCTCTCAAAAAAAAAAATCTCATATTACACTTTACAGTTCTTCCATCCATTTTATTGATGCAGTCTGGAAGTATTTGTAATGGCTTCTAATAGTGGTTAGCAGGAACAAATGGATAAAATGCTTGAGTCCAACATGTTGATTTAACCGGCGGTTTTACGGAAAGTTCCTCTGTTGGAGTTTCGTTGGAACCGGGTTGTACCTGCATCCTTCCCTTTAGAAGAAAATATAAAGAAAACGCTGGATGTAACTTCATATTCTGTAGCCCGGTTGAAAAGATAACTAAAAGTGCTAATTTCTACTTCACAAGAATCGGGAATTCCACGATTTCGTTAGTCAGTCTTGCAAATTTAAGGAACTTTCTTCATTTGAAAACACACCTCTGATCGTTTAAGGCTTCCACAAGCATTTACAGTTAACGATATGTAGCGGAAGGCTACAAATTCTTGCTTGTTCCTTATTTTTTGGCCAATCCATCAGCATAGAGTACTTAAATACCTAATACATATGTGGTAGGTCACCTTTTCTAATCTTTATAAGTTTTGAGGTGTATCCGTAGCCACTTCAGAACTCGTCATTTTTTAGTATACACGGTTGGTACGAAGTCAGCTGTTAAACCTTATTCACGTGTGTTTGAGGCGTGCTGTGATTGCTGAAAATCTCCACTGGATACAATTCGTGTGTTATGGATTTCGTGTATTACTGTTTAAAATAATCTCCAGCCGCTTCGCCTTCGAATATTGCCCAGATATTTACACCCACAGTAAGACCGTTGGCTACTTGTTTGGCTTTTTGAGCACCGCTTATTATACACCCTCGATGCAGCTGTTTTGCGTTGCCGTGAATATTTTCTGTTTCAAAATTCTTGTATTTTCCCATCCATACATAGCCCACTATCATGCTTCTTTCAGATTCGCTTCAAACACAAATGTAAAAATGCGGGTACCTGTGCTTCGTGCACGTCCGATTCCTTTAAAGTCAGCTGTTTAACGTCATAGTTGCGCATAAATTCATTTACAGTCAACCGTATCAACGTCATAGTTGCTCATAAAGGGCAAGATGGTACCTGCCCGGTTGCTCTTCGGTCGTCTTGCATTTAATATTGTGACGATCCCCCCCTCGCATAATTAATTGGCAAAAGGCGTGGTTAATTAACGGTAATTGAAACTTGATTGGGGGTTTTAATTAACGGAGAGTTATAATTTAAACACTTGCGAGGGGCGGTATATTAAGAAAAGATCTTCTAGCACTTCGAATTCAAGTGGCGAGTTGCAGGTGTTTGCCACCAGAACAAAGAGCCCATAAACGGAAATGGGACGGGTCAGAGTTTAAAAGCTATTTCCCATAACTCAAAAGTGTTTGGACGGCAAAAGCGTTTGAAGCTTTTGTCTGTGCCGCGCGCGAAACAATGGAAGCTCTTAGAGACTTGAAGAGCGGTTTATAATAAAAATGTCGCGGTTTCAAGTGTTGGAATTCACCGCTTACCGATTTCTTGGAGAGGGAGATTGTTGTTGAGGACAGATCCCGTTTGATATCCGAGAGAGCTGGGCCTCGATTTTTCCTCGTGCTAGAAAAATGCTTGCCGTCCGTCTGCGTGCTCTTGCAATTCTGAGCATAAGGAGTGAAGCCCGCTGAAAAGCATAAGCTGATGAAAATAACCACCAGATTTACTTAAAAACTTTCGGATCCTCGCCGGACTACGGATACCTGTCCTAAAGAGCGATTTCCGGTGAAATGCGGCAGAGAGAAATAATAATTACGGAATATCGCCTCACTCATGCAGAGCGGAGAAGAGAAACGCCAACAAAGGGGAACCACGGAGGAGGACCCCCCCTGCCGAGCCTCTTCGCAAAGAAAGCGGGGAGAGAACTTTTGTGCGTATGTCTGAGTACGTGCGTTCAGCGACTAGGGATGATGTCGTTTTGACGAAGAGACCGTAAGCAACGCGGCCTCATCCAAAAATGGAAAAAGAACTAACCGTAGAGCCGACATATTAGTGAATGTGAGTGAGTGTTGTGTTGTTCTTGTCATACTGTGGATACTCAAGGACCTATGTAAGTACTTTTTACCAGTATTCTTTGCGGCTCATTGTGAACGAACAAACTTTCGTTAGGACACATTTTCTGAAACACCGAAGAGGGCAAAAGCTGGCCGGAAATTATAGCTTTGTAATTAGATGAAGAATCCGGTGTAATTTATGCATGTATACATTAAATCCCTGTTTTAATTGTTATACTGTGCCTCCATTGGTTTATTGGTGTACTGTGTCGGCTAATTGGCTAACTAGGTATTGCCGGATTCAGTGATTCGAATCGCCGTCCGGAAGTAATTGGGCATCCTGACAACTAAGACCCAAAGTACGCAACAATATGTACCTTCTGCTTCAGTATACATCGAAAATATTCCGATGGAAGTCTCTGAAAGGTGTAAAAAAACGAAATAAAGAGCGATGATAAGTACTGCAGCACGGTAAATGTTTGTTGATAACTCAGATCTAGGTAGAGAACACAAAAAAATATAAACAAAAAATCGCTGAAGAATATCAACAAAATTAAAGGAGGAATTTGAAGTTGAAGATCTGTTAAGAAGAAACACCAGTAACGAAATCGGTAAATGCTGGAAAACAAAGCATGGGTGCCTTTATAGAAGGAAGAAAAACAACGAGCCGGTGATTTCAGGTATTTAAGCAGCTTTCATACGAAACATGATAAGGTGATCACAGCGTGATATTAATAATAGCACGGGCCACCGCAACTTTCACTGCAAAAAATTAATTTGATTCATCCATACATCATTAAAAATTTAAAAACTAGCATTTCGTGAGGAGTGTTGTCCTATGGATATCAGAATCTCGGATATTTCACAAGTTCCATATATAGAAAACATTTTCATAGGCACTTATCAATGTTCGTAAAATTATGTGATTTGGGATGTGGTCCTAGATTTGAATGACCACAATTGAAACAATTGAAGCAGAAAATATTAAGCGTATTTTGGGCGGAATGACACATTTGCGTGTGTGTGTGTGTGAGAGAGAGAGAGAGAGAGAGAGAGAGAGAAACAATAATTAATAATTTCGAAAGACAAATAAAAAAGCACAAACTCCGAACACACAACGCAATATTGTTGGCTCTTCAAGAGCCTTCTGAATATGATGTGTTCTTTTTACTTCTATTTTTAATTTCTTTTAGGTTTGAGGTTTTGAACTCTTTTTAAATTTATATATATATCGAAAGTATGCTGCTGGAGTAACATGGAGGAGACAGACGTAAGACAGAAAATTGAGGAAGAAACTTGGGGAGACCTTCATGCAGCTATGAATTGATAATATTTGACAATGATGATGATTATATATATATGTATACATAAAATCTTATCAGTCCCCTGGTGAATGAAGTTCTCTCCAAGCTTCCTCCATAACTGTCTCTCTTGAGTTGCTCTCTTCCATGTAATGCTTAGCATGTTTCCGAATTCCATTATTCAAAGCCCATGTGCTTTTCTTCTGGACTTTTTTCTGCACCTTCGTATCTAATTTAAAATTATGGCTGTCCATTGGTTGTATATCCTACAGGCAGTATGTGCAGCCCATTGCGATATAATTAGTTTACTCTGATCATGATGTCTTCTTCTCTTATAATTTTTTTCCATATCCCCGAGTTCTACATCTTATCTCTTCTGTTTACACCAAGCATACATCTCTCCATGCTTCTGAAAGTGGCATCTAGTCTATTTATGGCTTTTTTAGTTAAGGTTCATGTCTCTGCTCTGTGCGTAAGAACTAGAAGAATGCATTGAATAAACACATTTCTTTTAAGACACAATAA
Organism: Macrothele yani; assembly: GCA_039090855.1. Taxonomy (NCBI): domain Eukaryota; kingdom Metazoa; phylum Arthropoda; class Arachnida; order Araneae; family Macrothelidae; genus Macrothele; species Macrothele yani. The sequence continues at coordinate 140,313,364 of CM077015.1, forward strand.
CATATAGCTCTTAAAAATTGCAGTGTGTCCAAGTTTTATACGTTGATTAATTTCTTTAAAAATGTGGCCTACTTACTGTAGTTTGAAAGAATCAATGACGAGTTGCTATTCTTCAAAACTATGGTACCTCCTAACCCGGTAAACGGTCCTTTAACAGAACTGAAATAAACAAGATCGTCAATCTTGGAGAAAAGAGACGACAGATGCTCAAGACGTTTTCTATAATTTCTGACTTTAGTGCCAGGATGAAGAAAATGCCCCATCCTTGTAACAGAGCATCTCACAGTTTAGCTTGTTTTTTCGTAAGATTCAGGTCTCTCACTAGGTCGTTCAGCTTGTACTGTAAAATTAAATGAGGATCTTCCGGTCCAGGCAGGTATTCGCGATCAGTAGAACATTATGGTCCAGCTTCATAAGAGGAGTTTGATGTTTTGTCATTCACGATCCATTTTTGCGGCAGTTTAGGAATTGGTACAGGATCAACGTCTTTAACCAGTGTCATGGATGTGGGTAAATTCGGATAAACTATAGTGGGTTTATTTTTCGAGGAAAATACAGATACCTTAGTTAAATAAATGTAGCAGTCAGAAACATGGCCCTCAAGAGACGCAAATAGCGAACTAAATCTGTTTGTTTTTGCGGCGTAGTAAGAACAAATATTCGCAAATCTTTCGCACTCCACTGGGAGGCTTTCGCAAGACAATGGTAGACATAAAAATTCGGGGAATTGGAAGACGTAAGGAACACAGACGATTTTTTGAAATAACGCGGGTGACTTCACGAGCGTATTACACGAACTTTCATCACGCAATTATACGATGTGTAGCGATGTATTTCCATCTTTTAATAACGCATGCCAAGCTATTGATAGTTCAGTAGAAACTATATCATTGCACGCTGGTTTGCTGGATAGGATTTCAACTGTTTCCCTGATGGCAGTCTCTTTAAAATTCGTGTATGGGGCAATTCTTCTAATATTATTCTATTGAGGAGAGGCCGAGGAACGCATGACTTCTTTGGCGAGAGCTGTATTCTGCATGTCCTGGTTGACACTTCGCACGTGTTCTTTACACCTAGTGTCCTAGGATCGCGTTGTCATTCCGATATATACCTTTTCCGTGTTGTCAGAATATACAAATAATATAGCGTACACACCTGCCTTCCCTGCATTTTTATTGTCTACCATTGCCTTGAGAAAGACTCCCAGTGGAGTGCGAAAGGTTGGCGAATCTTCGTACTTACTTCGCCGCAAAATAAACGGATTTAATACTCTATTTGCGTCTCTTGAGTATTCAGAGTGTGGTGTATTTATAATTACGTTAGAAACACGATCCTTTGGATCACTCCAAACCATTGGGATAGCAAACGGTATTGAATGGTGCAGGTCGTTTAACCAACTTCTTAAATATCGCGATAATTTCCTGTGACATAAATGAAGCGCCCATATCTCATCTTGATCAACAAGTTTACAACAAAAGAAGCACTCATATGTCTTCTTTTTCATCAGATAAATAACTTTACTTTGAACATTTAAAAACAGAGATTCGAAGAGTTCGCAGTTTTGCTCAACCCCGGCTCTGTAATTACGTAGGAATAGTAAATACAGTGCTCCGAACATCACGAAGAAAGAGAACTTACTTCTTTTAGTTCACACAAACAAAAGAAGTGAAGACTCTGACTGACCGAAAATGCGACTTACAATGGGAGAAGGGCATTCTAACTTTAGCCGAATACCAGGGGATTCAACCACACGTATGCGCCAAATGTGACCGTTTCACAATGAATGACTCTCAGACTATCACAAAGGGTTAGGTGCTTGAAAAGGAATTAATTCAGTTTCACTTATAACACATCCGTAAATCTTTTCGCAATGTTTTGAGTAGGGCAAATTTCAGTTCTGTAAAGTTTCATCTACAGACCAGGTCCTTAGAGAAAATGAAGTTTTCATATCAAAAAATGTATTTCCAATTTAAAATTATTTTATTGTAATGCCCATCGAAGCAGAAGCTCATTTATCACAGTTAATCAGGGTCATCTGAAATTTGATTTATACATTAATATAACATTAGAGTGATTAGCAGGGTATATTTCCAAACATTTCGAATTAGCCGGTTATCTGTCTTCATTTTTTGTTGAAATACGTGCAAATTCTGCATTTCTCTGACTTAGCAAGGCATTGACTTCAACAGACACCGTTTCCTGGAGGGAAAACATTTGCATAACAGGAATATTTGATCAAAGTACGTTTAAGTAATTTTTTGATTTATTGCGGCTGCTTTTTTGATGTTAATCGAAATTGTTAATATGGTTTTATATGTGGGTTTAGGAACAATTTTTATTTAAATTCTCAGCAGTAGTCAGTATAATATCAAAATAAATATTATAAAAAAATATAATGATGTATCATGATTTTGTATTGTTCAATTATCTCCACAATTTTTCCAAAGGAGCTGATTTGTTCCTGCTAACTTAAACAAATTAAAAACACACAAGAGCTTTTCTGAAAAAATGAAATGAAAGAAACAGAAAGTAAAAGAAATACCTGTATTCAATGACTTGGGTTTAAGATCTGTTCTCGCTGATTCTATTATGTCTGGCAGTTTTCTGGTTCGTTCATAGAACAGAGTTAGAAATAAAAATTTCCAAAATCGCCTTATGCGACCACTTCCCTAATACATGTTGACCAACTGCCTGGGCACGAATGCCACTTTTAAAAGGTCAACAATTGGAAAAACCAGTTTAAGGTGTTATGTACACTCTAAGGCATTTCTTCAAAAATGCGGTCATTATGTTTTTTAAACTGTATCTCTATGGAGGCAGTGACGAATCATTGAAAAGTACGTTTTTAGAATAGAAATATACTGAATTGGAAGAGTAAAACAAACAACGGTTTTATTTAATAGCTTGTTTCACGGTATTCAAGAGTTTGTAGCCACCCTTCTGCAAGGCGTTTACACCCCGCACGGTTCCATTTCTCCCACTTAGCCACGATTAACTCTTTACGTCAGCGTTTGAACCATTTCAAATATACACACCATCCAGCAGGTAGAAAATTTCTGATTGCCCAACTAGTTAACAATCAGAAGTGGGCATTGTGTTGGTTGTAACCAAGTTGCAGCGGTAGGTAGTCATTTTCGGAAAGCACTGCACGACCCACAGAGGAAAGGAATGCCAAATTCTGTTTGAATAATGCCGAGATTCGTGGACTCAGTTTGTTTTAAATTCAATCAAGCGAATGAAAATCCTTTCCGATATGGTATCATCGCAATCCGGTTGGAGCTTAAAGTTAAACACTCTTGTAATTCCACCAGGCACATAGCATTAAATTTTCCGAAAGAAGATGTGCTGCGTGTCAAGAAGTCATGATTCATCCGAGGAAATCTACATGTGCGAGATGTTCGGTTTGCGCAAAAAGATGCAATATAAATCGCAGTGATACATCTCATTTTAAAGAAGCGTTGCATGCGAATTATTGAACAGTTGTAGCACACTAGGAATATGACGTTGATCCTAACCTATGCTGTACTCATAACATATACCCCAGGCAATCATCTGTAGAAATTTTGAGTTCGTGCAGATATTCAGCATAGAAAAGATTATTAATTCCAAATTGTTTACGGGTGTTGGTTATTGGATTTGTTTCAGCAGCTGTGGTCACTGCGTCCGATACCGCGACAAAGAGTATTGCCAAAAATTCCTTCCTCTTCAAGCTCATGTCGCAAACCACAGAGATCATGTACCATATTTGCTCGCTCCGTCGGACAGCACTACGTTTACATAAGATTCGGTTATGATTTCGGCTTCTTATGTTACTTTGAGCCAAGTAATTAATTAAAACAAAAACAATTTCCTCTTTTGTGGCCATATTGCGCAATGCGTTAAATATTCAGGGAGAATTTCGAAAGGCAAATCTGAAATATGAACTCTAATGAAATATGAAATTCTGATCTTCCTAGCTTAAATCTTCATTTCCACTAAAACATTTTGTGCTCCTTCATAACAGGAGGAACTTAAAAAAAATCCCCGAACGATTTATTTTGAAGTCTTGTCGTCTTACTACTTGTCAAACTTCCTGAAACTCGATTTTGTTGAAATAGACAAATTAATTATTACAGTAATAAGAAAATAATTTTCTACCCGTTTATAGCTTTGTTTATATCCCAAGCGTTGGAGGTCATTCTTTTACATTTAAATTATGAGTGTTGTATCCCTCATGGTAAACCAAACATATATGTTTGACAAACTTTGGCATAACATCCGTTGAGTTTATTAAGATAAAACAATTGATATTGCCATGCTTTCGCTCACCAAAAGGGAGTTTTTAACTTCTTGATTATTTATTATATGTTTGACGTTAAAAGCTGTGTCCGCTGATAGTTTTTGTATCTAGTTTGCATATTCATTGCAACTGATAGTATTTAATTTTAAAGTTTTTTCTTTAAGTTTAATGTATTATGTGGTTTTAAAGAACCAGCACAAAGTCTGGTAACTTGACGTGGTGTGAGAGCTTAGCTGCGTTCCAGCTGCGGAATCCAGATCGTTTCTTCTGCGGGTGAGTGATAGACTACTTGCATGTAACAAGTCATACTACATTTCCCCCGTGTAATGTCATCGTTGCTAGTGAAATTTCTTTCTGCTATCCTTGGTGCTTGAGGCAACGCCTCTTCATTTCGCCCTCTGTGTCGGTGACACCACCTGGTTAGCTGGTCTTCGCACTGCCTTAGAGCTCCGCAAAAATGTGTGTGTATTCGTGGATCCTGGACTAGGTAAGCAATTTTTTTCTATTTGGCTATATCACTTCGTACCTTAGCAAGTGGTTTATTTGTACGTTCTTTAAACTTTCCTAAAATCTAGTCTAATTTCTTTTCAACTGCTAATTGTGCAGACACTATCTGCAATTAGTATTCACGCTATGAAAACTGGGCATACCAAATTTCCAGTAACCATCCTACGACTTCTTGCCTTTCTCTTCAACGTAGCTGTGTAGACACTGTCCGCAGCTATGTTATTTATATCATTTACTGGGCAGACACTCTGCCCAGTTTTTTGGAGCATAAAAAAGGAATTATCGTGTTTATCTAGGGACTCCATTGTAAAACATTTATAGAATAAAAAAGGGCCCTTTTCAGGGTCGTATTCAGTACGAAATTTTTCAAAAAGGATACCAGTAGTACACTCATGCTGAAAATAAAATCTAAGCTCTTTTTTACAAAATTTTCAAAAATTCCTTTCTTAAAGGATATTAAGCGAAAACCAGTTAGAGAGAAAAACCATTACAATAAATAATTAAATTAGCTATCACTTTTCTGTAGACTATTCTTCACACGTGTGAACATCAACAAATATAAATGAACTAAACGATTGATAACAGCTAGCATCACAGTAAAACAGTAACCTTACACTTGTATGCTAACATAGCATCACTAAGCAATCACACAAAATAATGCGAACAACAGAGTAAAAAATGAAAGCGATTACTTGAGTAGATTTTGTATTTGTAACCAACACCTGGTTTTAACTGAAAAATCAAGTAAAAGGGGCATTCTTCACACGTGTGAATCTAAAAGTTGATACCAGTTGACATGTAGTAAAACAGTAGATTTACCTTGTTATGTTAACTTAACATCATTTAACTTTATAACAAGAGATCCTTGTGCTCTTAACAAACACCAGGTTATAATCGAAAAAAATAAGTCAATTAGCACTCTTATTTACATGTGGGAATCTGAAGCTAATCTTCACACGTGTGAATAATAAACAATATCAGTTGGCATTACAGTAAAACAATGACTTTATACTTGTCATCCTTACAAAACATCAATTTCTGGTGCTAACTGAAAAGTCAACTAAAAGGAGTATTCTTCACACGCGTGTGAATCTAAACGTTGATACCAATTGACATTCCGTTGACATGCAGTAAAACAATAACATTGCACTTGTTATGTTTACATAACATCATTAATCATTGACATTAGCATTGCAGATTCAACATAGTAGAAAATTAAAGTGATGACATTTTCCCAGCAACTAACAGTAAATGAAATAAAGTATTTACAAACAATACTCTGGTTAATGGAAAAATGCTTAAATAGGACTGCTGGCCACCCAAAATGCAAAACCAAGAAGGAAGTATCCGAGTGGCCTGAAATTCGCAGCATGCGTCGCCCGCGAGACGACATGCAAACGATTAGCATTGCAGGGCATATGCAAATCATGTGCGCCCGGCACGCCACCGAGAAGCACTATAAGATGGGTGCACAAAAGGTGGGGTGTAACTAGTTGAAGTGCGTTGTGCTGCCGGACCTGTGCGTCTGAAGCTTCCTGATGCCTCGTCGCAGAATACGGCAGTCATTCCAGCAAGTTTCGGAGTTCGACAGAGGACGAACAGTGGCTTATCGCGACATCGGTTTATCGTACCTAGACATCGGTGCCCTTGTGGGACGACATTCAGCCACAGTGAGGCGAGTATGGATTCGGTGGGTGCAGGAGGGACGGAAGGACCAACGTGAACGATTGCCGCAGCCGCGGCACAACACCTAACAAGAGGACCGGCATGTTGTGCGGGGGCATTGACGGCTCGCACCGCTACATCACGAACGTTAGCGCAGGAATTAGGGTGTTTTGAGCAACAACCTGTGTCAGCACGTAACTTTCGACGTCGTCTGCAGGAGCGGGGACTTGTAGCACGGCGCCCATTGCTCCGATTACCATTGACGTTACACCACTGACGAGTGCGGAGGCAGTGAGCCGTTGAACGCCGCACCTGGACTACGGAATCCAAAGCTTCTTTCGTTCGATGCCGCGGCGTATAGCGGCCGTTATAGCCAGTCATGTGGGCCACACGAACTATTGATGCCCACGTGTTCCGCAGGTCGCACGGGACGAGCCTATAAGCTCAATCGTTTCATCTTTGTATCTGTTGTTATGTGTCCAGTAAATCTGACTATGCTATCTCGTGTTCTTCTTGGTGTTGCATTTGGATTGCCAGCAGTTTATATGCTCTATTTAATGTAGCTAGTGCGAAAGCACTGAATTAAAATGAGATATGGGCACCATAGAACCAATGTGCAATACATTGAAGCAAAAAAACAACCTAAGGAATGAATAATAAAAACCCAAGGTGAAAAACAGTTCTTCCAAAAAAATAACGAAACAGTACATCGTATTTTAAATAATAAAGAACATCCTAAATAGTAATTGATATGTGAAACATAGGCAAAGCTTGGCAAATGTTACTGATTATGTATACATATTTACATATGTGTGCATATATATAATTTTTAAGACCTTCGCTTATCATAAGCAAATTTCCTTTTTCCTCTTATGTAGTGTTGTTGAAAAAGGTCGTACTCCTTCAGAAAGTGATTTACTAGTTATCTCTCAGCTGGGTTATCGTGTGTGTGTTGGGTAATGTGGTTAAGTTTGTTGCTTTTGGGGCAATTTGTCGCTTTTAACATTCGCAAAATTGAACCTTAATATTTAATTAGGTCTTGTAGCAAGCTAAACTAGCAGAAACCCACACTTCTCTGGTCTGTGTAAGTATGTGAGGGAGTCTCTTCATGCTTGACCCTGACGAAGCCATGGGAGAATCAGTCTTTGATCTATACTCCTTATTTTCTTCTGGTTTTCTTTCTAATTGTTTTTTGCCTGCTCCGGGGCTTCTTTGCTTCGGGAGCAGGGCTTTGTCGTTTTTGTTTTTTTCTTTCTGTACTTCGTTCTTAGTTTTTTTGTTAATTTTTTTTTTATCTTCTCGGGTCAATTTTCTTCTTTTTTTAAAAAGTTTTTTTTTCTTGTTGGTTGCATTTTTAGTATATATACATATATTATTTTAGTTGTTTGTCCATCGGTGGACCGTTCTTCTAGCAACATGTCCATCTCATTGGCATTTAAAGGATTTTATCCTGTTCATGATATCGTCCTCTTTTATTTTTCTTATCCATGATAGTTTCTCTTCTTCCCTCTCCTGGTTACAGCAAGCATGCATCTCTCCATGTTTATTTCAGTCTTCTGCAGTCTTTGCATGTCTTTTCTAGTTCTGCTTCGCACTGGAAGGATGCATTGATTAAACACTTTTCTTTTAAGATATAAAGCCACATTGCGCTTAAAAATTGTACTGTTTCGTTCAGAAGCTCTTCAAACAAGTGTTATACGTCGATTACTTTGTTCGTGAAGGTGACCTTTCCTTGATATCTACTGTCCAAAGTATATGTAGGTACCGGTTGTCTCCAGTTTTTCCCCATCAATCGATGAATCTTTATTTCTTGTAAAAGCACAGCACATCGGTTTTCTCTTCTAAAAATTTATTTGCAATCCCACTTCTTTACGTTAGTCAGCAAGTTCCTGGATCATACTCTGCAGTTCTGAAGGGGCAGCTGCTAAAACGAATACCTACGTCATCAGAATAGCGAAGGTGAATTAAATAATCCCCATTAATCTTTATCCTTTTGTTTCCCAGTTCAACCATTGAAAGACATTTTGTAATGTAGCATCAGAGTTTGGGAGATGTGGTGTAACCTTGTCACATTCACTTTACAAATATAATTGCTGCTGTATCTTCAAAATTACCGAAATCTGGCACTTGCGTTTTCATAGATGTTACTAATAATACTAATGTATGCATCTTCATGCAGCAGGATTTGAAAGCCAGTGTAACTGCTGACCGTTTCACGGAATAAAAGGATTTTTCATAATTGATAAAAGGCATGCATAGTGGGAGATCATATTCCTTCGTTTTTTTCAATTTGTTCTCTCAGACACACACGCACACCATATAGTGTGTGCTTGTGTCCAATTAGTGGTCGATATTGATGCTGCTCTCCCCCTTCCTGACATCATTAATATCGCTTCACTCTAAAATTAACTAGATGAATCAATCTCTTTGTGCCAGGTGTAGGCATAGAATGGCATGAATGTTAGGTCCGTACCCATCAAAGAAAGTTTTTATTACTCCCTAATTACTTTGAACTCTGTCAGCTCAGTGTCAACAACTGCCTGTTCGGGGGTTTTATTGGGTAATCTAATACCCTTTTAGAACAATAAAATTAGATTTCTCTCTACGACTGGGAAGCATGATTCTGCGTAAGTAAAGTAATCCCTTTGCTCATTCACCTCTTTCACGTGTTGCGTGAATTATCATAAAGTAGGGTTGTCAGTTATTTGTGAAACCTAGGAAGCAAATTATTTTTATGCATTGGTGGAAAGTGATTATGCGAAATCGAGTTCGATACTACATTCTCAGAAACAGTAACTAATTTTTTAGGTAAAATGTTGAATCGAACGGGACGGTGCATCGTACCATTGGTAAATACACCCCGATAGATTCTTCATATGATTATGCGAAATCGAGTTCGATACTACATTCTCAGAAACAGTAACTAATTTTTTAGGTAAAATGTTGAATCGAACGGGACGGTGCATCGTACCATTGGTAAATACACCCCGATAGATTCTTCATATAGAATGTTTTCTTTTGCTATCATTTCTTAATCAGATCTGATTCCAATGAGGGTCATGCTACACGTAATCATTGTACACCCTTTTACTGTTCTGAGAGCAAAGCTGATTCTGTTTGAAGTATGAGCAAGTGAAGCATGTAAAACACTCACTATTATATGGAGTAGTTTTTTCACATAAATTTTAAAGAAACATATGTATTCCAGCATTTTTAGAAAGAAAAAAAACGGATGTTTTCGAGCAGATGAAAAATTTGGCAACCATTTGAAATCATACTGTTCTTGTAAAACCCGTACATGATTCACGAAATATGTTTCAAATATATTTTACAAAACATGAAATGCTTGTTTTTAAATATCGTTTTTGAAGTTTAATGTTAGGGCCATATGTTTTCTAAGATGTCCAAATTTCCTCTCATATGTACATTGAATCGGCAAGATATTTAGTAGCTCTCACATCTTTCATGAGACTGTCCAGAGTATTTGATATATATATACATATGGTGTTTCATAAAGAATGTCCCGATTTAAAAAGTGGATATCTAGGCAACCACGAACCACCGATGAATGCGACTCGTATTATGTCTACGGGCGTGGCCCAGAATTAGTTAAGACTAACACTAGATGGCAGCACGAGCGTCAAACAACCGCTACGCTTAATGAATGAGAACATGGCGGCGTCGAGGCAATAGACGGCGTTTTGTGTGCTCGAATTTAGCAAGACCATGTCTGTGATTACGGTACAACCTTTCATGTAAGCGGAAAAGTATCGCGCCTCAATGTTCGCATATGAGCACTGGAGAATCCACATGAAATTCTCCAACATGAACGTGATTCCCCAAAACTGAATGTTTTTTGCGCGGTTTCTGTTACAAAGGTGTATGACTCTTTCTTTTTTGTGGACAACACGGTTACGGGCAACTCCTATCTTGCAATGCTGAAGGACTGGATACTTCCACAGCTGCAGAGCGACTCTGAAGATTACATTTTGCTGCAGGACGGTGCACCGCCACATTGGAAAATCCAAGTTCGTCGGTTTCTAAACGACACATTACCTCAGCTTTGGATTAGACGCAGGGAACCCCATGACTTGGCACTACACGCTTGGCCTCCAACATCTCCAGACATCATACCATGTGACTCTTTTTATGGTGATAGGTAAAAGACCGTGTCTATGTTCCTCCTTTACCCGCGGACTTGGATGAGCTCCGAAGGAGTATCACTACCGCGGTAAATTCTGTGACTGAAGACACTCTCCGACGTGTTTGGGATGAATTCAGCTATCAGCTTGATGTTGTCCGTGGAGCAGGTGGAGGGCACATTAAGCATTTGTAATTTTGGTGCATTAAACTTTAGACCTTTTTTCATACTTCGCTCTTTGTTTTGTAACTATCTCACATTTGCCTTATTAAATATACTACTTTCAAATCGGGTCATTCTTTTTAAAACACCCTGTATATATTATATATGGGATGTAAGGTCAGGTGATGCGTAACATCACAGCCTCTCCTTGACAAATGTCAACCCCGCCTTCTCGTGGTGCATTTTGTTCGCACTAAAGGGGCTCTGACGACCGCCAATAGCGGTATAACTATGCCATCGGGATTAAAGGAAATGCTATCCCACACTCACCTACCCGTTTGTGCAGCGTGGTGAGTTATGGCCAAACCCCACCAAAATGACTCCACAACTTAAATCAATGCCCTCAGTCTCCGGCAGCTGGAATGTACCTGGCCAAGGCAGCGGCTAGTGCGACCATAAGGCAGAGGGTGCAAAGAATCCCCGGAGGACCGGACTAGGCTGCCATCTGATGCTGACCTTGGCTACGTATAATGGACACTCCCTATCTTCTGATTCAAGGCTTCTTGAATTGGAAGAGGAACAACAAAGTATCAAGTGGGACATCGTCGGGCTAAGTGAGGTAAGGAGAAAAGGAGATCTCATTGAACTGAAAAGTGGACATCTCTTCTACTATCGTGGGACAGATACTGGCAGAACTAGTGGTGTTGGATTTATAATAAAGAAGAAACTGAAGGATAAAGTTGTAGAAGTTGAAAGTTCCTCCTGCACGACTCGTTATCCAACTCTCGAGAAGGTACAAGTGTCAGATTATTCAAATTTATGCACCCACCACAAGTCATTCTGAAGAAGAAATTGAAGAATTTTATGAGGAAATTCATCATCTAAATAATAAAGGTAAGCAGCACTTAAAGATAATTATTGGAGATTTCAATGCAAAAATACGGCAACGGCAACAGAATGAAACTTCAGTAGGTACAAGAAACAGTAGGTACAACAGAAACCAGCGTGGGAATACTCTCGTTGAGTTTTCAGAGGCCGAAGGGTTTTTCATCTTGAACTCCTTTTTTAACAAAAAGCCACGTAGGAAATGGACATGGAGACATCCAAATGGGACAACAAGTGAAATTGATTTTATTATGTGTAACAAAAATTTCGTCATAGAAGATTGCAGTGTGCTAAACAAGTTAAACACAGGTAGTGACCATAGATTGGTGAGAAGTAAGGTAAACCTCAACACTAAACTCGAACGTGGCAAGCTCATAAGACAAACAAAATGTATTGACATAACCAACCTTAAAAAACAGCATAATACCTTCAAGTTGAAACTGAAGAACAGGTTCTCTGCTCTAGAAGGCCTATCATCGGAAAAAGTGGATATTTCTGAACTTAACAGAAAAGTAACCAAAGCTCTTATGGAAACAGCAAAAAAATTAGCTGGGTCTAAGAGCAAGTTGCATGTGAACAAATTATCAGGAAAAACCAAAATGTTGATACAAAAAAGATTAGAGATGAGGACAACTAAAGAAGTGGCTTCCAAAGTGGTATATATAGAGCTATACAAGACAGTACGAAAAAGTATCACTAAAGACCTTAGGGAATTCAACTACGAAGTAGTGAGGAAAGCAATTGAAAACAACCAAAGCCTAAAGATAGCAAAGGGACATTTCAGTGAGGGAGGAAAACAGAATATGGCACTGAGAAAAGAAGATGGTTCTGTAACAAGAAATAGAGGCGAGATTTTGACAAGAGTGGATGCTTTCTACTCCAAATTATATGAAAGGGATGATACATGTACTCCAGACATCATGGAAGGTACCAGTACCAGAGTTCTTCCAATCCTTCCAGCAGAAGCTGCACATGCAATCAAGAACATGAAGCGGGGAAAAGCTCCAGGAGAAGATGGAATTACTGTAGACATCATACAAGAAAAAAGTGGAGAAATCGAAACAGTGCTCGCCCAAATTTTCACTCGATGCCTTAATGAAGGGAAGATTTCTAAGGATTTGAACAACGCTACAATGATCCAGCTACATAAAAAAGGTGACATTGAAGATCTCAGGAATTACAGGACTATTAGCCTCCTATCAATGGTTCATAAAATCTTGACTAAAGTTCTTTCACACCGCTTGAAGGTAGCACTGGACATGGCTCAACCGAGAAAACAAGCTGGATTCAGGAGTGGCTACAGCACAGTATATCATATCCATGTACTGAGAGAACTAATTGAAAGAGTGAGGGAATATGAACTTCCATTGTGCATGGCTTTTATCCATTATGAAAAAGCCTTTGATTCGGTGAAACCATCAGCAGTTACAATGGCTCTGAAATCCTGTGGTATTGATAATGGATACATTAATATTATTAATAACATCTATGAAAATGCAAGTGCAAAGATTCTTCTGTTTGAAAATACAACACACATAAAAATTGGAGAGGGAGTGAGACAAGGTGACACCATATCTCCGAAGCCCTTTAATGCCACATTGGAAAATGTCTTTCAATCACTGAACTGGGAAAACAAAGGGTTAAAGTTTAATGGAGATTATCTAACCCACCTTCGTTTTGCTGATGACGTAGTCATTTTTGCAACTACCCCATCAGAGCTGCAGAGTATAATCCAGGAACTTGCTGAAGAGAGTAAAGAAGTGAGATTAAAAATGGACTTTCAGAAGACAAAAGTGATGTTCAATGCTTTTACAAGAAATGAAGATTTATCGATTGATGGAGAAAAGCTGGAAATAACAGACACGTGCGTTTATCTTGGACAGCAGATATCAAGTGAGAGTCACATTGATGAAGAAATTAATCAGCGTACAAAACTTGCCTGGAGAGCTTTTGGAAGAAACAGCATAATTTTCAAGAGCAATATGCCATTATGTCTTAAAAGAAAAGTGCTTGATCAATGCATCCTTCCACTGCTTACGTATGGGTCAGAGACGTGGACCTTAACTAAAAGAGACATACAAAGGCTGCAGACAACTCAAAGAAGTGTGGAAAGGTGTATGCTTGGTGCAACCTGGAGAGATAAGAAGAGGAACTCGTGGATCCGAAAAATGACAAGAGTGGAAGACATCATGATCAGAGTTAAATCCCTGAAATTGCAATGTGCTAGACATACTGCCAGAAGGGCAGACCATCGATGGACAGCCGAAATTTTAGATAGGATTCCAAGGGACAGGAAAAGACCCAGAAGAAGACCACACGGGAGATGGGTGGATGAAATTCGAAAGTATGCGGGAGTGACATGGATTAGACTGGATCAAGACAGACCGTTGTGGAGGAAACTTGGGGAGACCTTCGGTCAGCAGTGGATTGATAATGGTTGACAAAGATGATGACGATGATGATATATATATATATACATATATACACAATCTGCCAACAAGTAATTGGACACCTGTGATATCAAAGGAAAACGAAGTTTATTCACATTCAATAGTTGGTGGAGCCTCCACGAGCGGCGATTACAGCTGCGACCCTCCGGGGCATACTCTCAACCAGGCGTCATACGACGGCTAGCGGTATTTTCTTCCACTCGGCTTGGAAAAAGCAGTTCAGTTCCTTCACCGATTTCGGATGGTGCGGGCACCCGTTAAGTCGACGCTTCAACTCTTTACAGAGGTGCTCGATAGGGTTAAGGACCGGACTCTGCGCAGACCAGTCCATTCTATTAACCCCATTGTAACCATACCAAGCCATGGTGGACCTCGCAACATGACAGGTGGCATTGTCATCCTGAAAGTAACATGGGTCCACCCCGTAAAACTGCCACAACATAGGAAGCGCTTGGTCATCCAAAATGGTGTAGTAGGTCTCGGATTTGAGTCTACCAGGAATTGCGACCGAGGGCCTCGTGCCATACCAGGAGAAACACCCCATAGCATACTTCCAACGCCGCCGAACTTCACAGTTGGCACAATACATTCCAGCAGGAGACGCTCTTCAGGCAGACGCCAAACCCAGACCCTGCCTCTCGAACGGTAGAGGATGAACCTTGATTCGTTGCTCCAGAGAACCTGTTTCCACTGTTCAACGGTCCACTGTCGACGTTCTTTGCACCACAATAGCCGAGCAGTGCTGTTGGACTTGGTGATCACAGGCTTGTGGGCGGCAGCACGTCCATGATAACCGAGCAGATGGGCTTCCTTACGGATGGTATTCATCGAAAGAACACTCCCGAATGCCTTTTGGAACTCCTCGCGGATGTGGCCCATCGATTTGGTGCGGTTCTTCCGAATTTCTCTGGCCAGCACCCGTCGGTCTCTAACTCCCAGTTTTGTGAGTCTGCCGGGTCGGGGCTCATTCCGACAGTCACCTCTAATCTTCCACTTGCCAATCACGTAGGCCACTGTCGATTTTGGGTACTTCAACTCGTTTGATATGTCACGCATGGATCGGCCATTTCTGTGATACCCATTGATTACACCTTTCTCGAAATCAGAGAGCTCCGAACTGCGTGGCATCTTGCATGCGACTGGATGCATTGTTGTTTCCCTCACGATATTTAACGGCGACGGCCGTGACGTGTATCAGGGCCACATATATCGTCGATTTCAGGGGTGTCCAATTACTTGTTGGTAGATAGTGTATAAATAATGTGAAAAAATGTTTCAGAGGAGTCAGTAATTATGATCATCTATCACTCATTTTGCTTGAGTAACGTCTTGACCAAAGGAAAGGGGTTCTTTCTTTAGTCAGTTACGAAAAGAAGTATCCTGCGATCGATTTTTTGAATTATATTGTTTCTACAAGCAGGTTTGACTGACGAACAAAAAGACGCACGTATCGAAAACACTCTGACCTTACATTCTTCCACCAGAAAGAGACTTTTTTTTTCACCGCAATGAGAAAGGATGTAAGGTTTCTGTAGAAGGTACACTACGAAATAAAGTGATGATAAATTTTAGTCTTGCGAACGTTACTTTAGGCCTTTAGCGGGGGAGGGGGCAGGAATGAAGCGGCGATATCGCTTCTCAGAAAGAAAGACTGAAGAAAGACAAAACCAAGACCTCATTTTAAATTCAATTAAAAAATTCAAAAACTATGAATTATTTGTCGCGTCACTTTATCATGGCGCTTTCATATTCCGCAAAGTTGTGAAACGTCAGCATTGCAGGCAGTTGCAAGGGAAAACATGAAGCATATAAAAATATATCATTGAATTCCAATAATACCTGTGCATCAATCAGACTCAGTGGAAAACTGTATAGAATGTATTATTTGAAATGGCATAAAATTTGTTCTAAAGTTACAAATTTAACGGGGAGTGAATTTTACAAAATTGTGTCTCCTTAGGTTTTAATTAAATCCTTGCAGTCACCTTAGGCTGTTTATTGTCAATATTCTGTTGCAACTTGAAAATACTTTCTTTAGGGGCAAATTTCCGAAAACGAAATTGAGTCAAATAATCATTGTTCGGTTGGTACTTGAAAATACCTCCTTAGGTGCAGATTTCGGGAAATTAAATTGAGCCATAAGTTCACTATTCCCAGTACTGGCCATTGGATATACTTAATATTGAACTACGCGTCACCTTAGTTCTTCGAAGGAGTTAACGTTCGAGTTTATTATTTTGCTCGTAAAACAATCACGCAAATAAATAATGTGAAATCAGTTATTCGTCTTGTGTGAAATGCATCAACACAGATTGACATGACCCCAGTGGCGCAGTGGTCTAAGTGATGGCTTCTGATCATTCGTCCGAGATGGGTCCGGGTTCAAATCCATGTGAGGCGTTGATGTTGTGTTTGTCTTACGGCAGTGGTTCTCTCCCATTCTCTACAGTCAGTGACCCTAATTTGAGGACGGGCTACTTACTGCTTAGAGTACATTTAGTTGAACGTGGTGGCCGTCAAACCCCCAATAAAAAGATGGCGGGGGAGCGCCTAGGATTTAAGGAATCTGTCAGTGAGTTCTCAGGTCGAAATTCGAATGACGAATTCAAGCAAACACTGTTTTTTTTTGTGTGTTTTATTTTGTTTTTTGTTTTTATAAATTGCCAGCTATGCATCGTTTAAAGGTTTCTTCATAAAAATAAATGAAACGAAGAGGGCTTTACAAAGTGTTTAAACCTGTTTCAAAACTGAGCTTTTAGTGAGCAAACTGGGATATTTCACACGGCACAAAAAGTTTAATGTTTTTGAGGTTTTACAGTTGAGGATATTTACTGTCCCATGGAAGAAGACATGTCCATTTTTCAACAACCGAAGTTTCAGCATTTCCTCGTTTTTGCTTCAACATTTCACTAAAAACATGCATTTCACATGCTGAAGAAATGTGTCAAAAGAGCATACGTAGTCGTATGTGATAATAGTGCTGAATAAGTATAGATAAAGTGAAGGAATTAGATGAAAGGAATTTGTCGTACTTCTATGAGTTATCTGAATCAAGTTCACCGTTTTGTTAGATGACAGACACATCACAAAAAAGGTTTTCCACGGGTTTTCCTTCAACCGATTGTTTTAAAAAATATCCTGCATAGAGCTATGAAATGCTGTCAATTCTATTTTTCTGATGTATATATACCACCGCTTTATGTGTGCTGCGATATCTTATTCCGATAGATCACACAAAGCACTCTTGTGTTACATACTTGATATATGCCCACGATATATAAATACTTCGGGGGATACATTTATATTTTAACAGTTAGGAAGCATTTTCTACATTTAAATATTTGAAGCCACGTTCGTGCAGCCCTCCTTAAAATGCAAATGAACAGAATCTCAGTTGTTTAGGTGCCCAACTACCAAGCGAGTATTGTTTAATGAAGAAATTTAACACGAATACCTCCTTTATTTAATTACTGAATATTTGGTGCAAGAAAAGTTTCGGAGATTCTTAATTCTATTGCAAATGATCCGCATGGTCACTTAATATCGAATTAAAGCAAATTGAATCTTTTTCTGAAACCATATGTAACAAGTACTTACCCACTTAAAATAACGTGCACAATACGCAATATTTAAGTCCCCCCAAAGGAAATTCAACAATCGCATGTAGACTCGCAGGTGGGAAAAATCCTAATTTTTCAGGGATTACATACACGAATTTGACAGGCGATATGACAGCAGAATGTGGCCTGTGTCAATAGATTGTATGAACGGAATTCAGAACAATACATTTAACAACACCGTGGCACCGGTTGGAGATGTCCAAGGATAATGGTTTCGGCCAACGCTCACCATGGGTTGTGAACTGGCTCTTGAATTTATCGACATTGTGAAGTTACGTGCGAAGGCGTTACAAAATCGTCAGTGAAGTTCGACACATTCAATATTCGGAAGACGAATCGGGCTTGCCCGATCTGTACACCTATAAGACACTGTCAATTAATGTTGGGTGTGTTCCAGCGAGCCTTTTATGGTTGAACCTTGGAACTATGGAGACCACGGAAATACGGCAAAAATGAGATATATAATCTTATCGACAATTTGTCTTGGTATCGGTGCAAGAAGTATGCATAGGAGAGGCGAAAGTCTTTCAGAACTTTCCAACCATTACAGCAGGCTGAGAAGCCTTACATCACTCACTGATAACAACCAGATTAAACCGGTTACCACGTCTTCTCGTGATTCTTAATTGGCGAACGTCGGCGGTGAGGCAGAAGAGATACTAGTCGATGAATGCGACATTGTTCCATTTTTCAAGATATGCGTTTCTGCAGCTCCACTGCAATCTTGCATGCCAATGTTTTGCGTTGTACGTTATAACGGCTCGCAGAGAGCCATCCTTCCACAGCCAATCAGATATTCGCACTCGGTGTCGATGCGGACAGACCTACGCTACCCGTACACTTCACGAATTTCCGTCTGCTGTGCATCCCAGGACTGGTACAAATTGCCGCTGAGTTACGAGATCTAGACGCTTACATGAACCAGTCCCACCATATTGACGCACGTTATCCATCTCCACGTACTCTCTTCACATTCGGCCGACAACTGTGGCGACGAGGTGCGTTTTCACAGCGGAACTACGTAAAAAAAACCAGCCATATTTGTCCTTAAGATGAAGCCTTCTGTGAAGGTGTACGTGTGAAGGTAGAAATCCAGATGACGTCACCCAGCCAGTCTTAATCCTTACCCGTGCTTTGTCTATCGAGATCGTTTCCAATCATTGGCTTGTACGCCTAGATGAGGTAAGCGAAACATAACTACCCCTAGATTTATGGAGCACTGATTTCTTTGAACTACCATGTGATTGGTTTGCAACTGCGAGTAATTAAATAACCTAGCTGTAGACACAAGCCCACCAGCTTTCATGGAGCTCTGACATATACTTTCTTCTGTGGCATTTTCTACATCAAGCAGTATAGCTCTCTGGGAAAGTTTGGAAAACATTATTTTATATTAAACGTCAGAAAGCCGGCAAGACAGTGCTCGCCGAATGGTATGAATTTAATGCACAAGCATTTTGAAACGTATGCTGTTGAACAATGGCAGACCAAATTGCCAAGTCATGGCTTCGTGTTAATGCAAATTTATAAGACCTGATTTTCATTTTTTTTAAATACATAAGGTCAAAAGTAAAGAAAAGGTATTGTTTAATATTATAATGGAGATCACGCACTTCCATGATTCGTGATTCATTTTTAAAACTGATGCTGTTTCTTCTAAACGAGTGAAAAGGAAAGCGAACTTCGTAAGTCATTCACATCTGTTTCTTTAGGCATGTATATATTATCTGATCAAAATTATCAGGACATTAACATACTCATAAACTCCCAGCAGTTCGAAAGGAGTTAATGTTAAACTGATCCTCCATTTGGTTTTATCTTAGCTTCCTCATTGGTTGGAAAGCTTTACACTAAATTTTGATACGTTGCTGAAGGAATTGCCTTCGATTATGTCATCAGGACATAATGGCCGATCGGTGAGCGATGTTAGGCCATTCCGGTTGGCTCGCCGTCGGCGTTTGAATTTACCCCAAAAGTGGGTTGGAATTTGGGGCTGTAATCCAGGGTAGTGAAGTTCTTTCACACACATCTTTTCAAACGATTCCCGCACGTCTGTCGCTTGATGGATGAGACATAGTGTTGTTGAAAAACGAGTGCATATTCACCGAACCGTTTGCCATAATATTGGGAGCACAGAACTGCCGAGGATTTAGTTGTTAGCCACGAAATTAGGACTTCCATGAAATGAAGCTAGAGTACCTATCACTAATGATTAATAAAAAGCTTTAGTGCATGGCTTCGCAACCACACTTCACTAATGGCACAACTGACCTAGAACATTCCTGCTCGGACATCGCTATCTGGAATGGGAACTTCGCTGTTTGGAAAGTAATAGGCATTTACAGATCATTTGCCACATCTTTAGCAGCCCAAATTTTAGAGTCTGTCATTAGAGGCCCCATCGTGAAAATTTCCCCGCATTGGAATGCTGCTCTCGGCACAAACCATGAAAAACAGATTCATAAGATGTTGCATCTTCCACCAAGATTTACATTTCGCACAAAACAGTTGGAAATGTTCACATGGCAACCTCCGTACTGTTGTTTTCCTTCTGTTTGGTTATTTATTGTTATCGGGTTTTAAAATACTTATAAGCCTTCAGAAATTCAAGAAAGCTTGTACTTGATTAAAATATTGTAGCTCTAATTCAAAACATTAAGAACAATGACTTCATTTAGCTAGGCTGAAATATGTTTTATAACGAATGTATTGCTTTTTATCTCTAAACTATAGATGTATATGCAGATTGCTTACAAAACGTCGTATATTTTCTATTCTTTTTGGTCATTCCTACGTAATTTTTTTTTAAACTGAGTATCCTTGTAATGAGCAAAGTTTTGGAGTGTTTTCATTTCAGGTAACCATTGAAATATATTCTTTCTTTTCGGTACTTTTGGTGTTTGTATTCCTAATTTCGATTAAGAGTGTGGAAGGCAGGCTACTACTTATTTTTTATCGTTCGAACACTATCCGTTCGTTAATGAATCCTAATCAGCTTTCGTTGGACACAGGTTTGAATCTATCGTTCTTGGAGGCAGAGTTCCTTCTCCGACAACAATTTGGTGTCTAGTTTCCTCACAGATCGAAATAAGAGCAGTTGTATAATCTTTGTCGCAACTGTTTTTAGCGATCGGTTTTAATTTTGAAACCACAAAAAAGTGCTGGAGCTTTTACTATAAGATAAGAAGTCTTACTTAGAATACTATTTCTAAATTCGTACTTATATATAACGGATGTTTTATTAATGACGAATAAAAAAGTAACCCAAAGAGCCGGCGAAATTGATGGGAAATATCTGAATAAATAAAAATAGTTATGAACAATTTGTTATTTTCTGAGTATTGCAGATTTCAATTATTTTTACTGTAAGGAACGTTTTTAATGTAATACATGATATCGACTGAGCTTTAAACAAAATAAAGCCCTGAAAAAAAGGATAAACCTTCTATAAGAGATTAATCATGCTAACTGGTTGAATTTAAGTACATGAGTACACTCTAGAGAAGTGCGATATTTCACTACGTGTGATTTGATAACTGTTATCGAAAAATCACAGGTGGCACCTGCTACTGAAAACCTGAAGTAAAGGTGATTGCAACAGCATATATGTTCCTGACTCTGTCACTGCTAACCAGCATGCTCTTCGTGATGTGAAGAACTTTGTTCAAATCATCCGACGGTTAAACTAAAACTTCCAACAGATTCACTAAAAAAATATCGATCGAATAAACTAAAATTTCTTAGATTTCCAGTATACTGTTTTATTTAAATTTAAGTTTTTCTCGCTTTCTTTTTCTAAAGGGGCGCTGGTATAGTGGTTATAAGCGCCGGTATGCCTCAGAAACTGAATTGAATTTTTAAAACAAATGTCTCAGAATTATACTGGGGCCCTATAAAATAAAAATATAACTATGCGCTGGATATCTAAATGAAATATCTAAAAAAAATATATTTTTTTTTATTTTGAAATTCACATTGCTGTGGGGCTTAAATGTACTGATGGAATACGATTTACATTAATTTCTCTCAATTTCGCATTAAGGCGCGGTCCACGATTCTAGTGTTAATTATTAACTGCTAATTTTGGTGTGTAGTAATGTGGTAATGCATCTATAGAAGCTATTAACTA
The DNA here is from genome assembly GCA_039090855.1 of Macrothele yani. Lineage (NCBI taxonomy): Eukaryota > Metazoa > Arthropoda > Arachnida > Araneae > Macrothelidae > Macrothele > Macrothele yani. The sequence continues at coordinate 140,335,202 of CM077015.1, forward strand.
AATCTTCACGGAAATCCGTCCATAGGGACTTAAAGTCTCCCTTTACTTACGAAATGTGTTACATGATGATAATTATTTCTTTTCCCAAACTTTGACGCAATTGACCCATCCCTTTCTGAAAGAAATCATCCGGTATTAATCACTTTGCATAATCTGATATTCTGACTTATTACAAGAGGTTACTTCGGGACCGAAAACTCTGTCAGGCAATTTTATGTGTGCTGTGTCCGTATGTTCTTCTGAATCAGAAATCTAACAAATTCATTATTTTGTATTCTGTCATAGCCAATAGTAGATATTCGGCCGAGACACACACATATGTATGCTCAATTACGTGGGCTGTCATATGCTATGACACCACACTCACACTCTCGTTGTAACTTTAGCTGATTCTGCTATTACTTTCCTGGGACAGAAGTGGAAGAACAGGTTCTAAACTGTGATTCTAATCACACTTACAAATCACTGTTATTTTTGGGTAGCAGTCACAGGTTGCGCCGTGATCACCAAGTAGCAGTTAAATTCATCTCTAGTACACTCACTCAAGGATTCATGCGACAGAACGGCCATGAGACATTTGAAAACCACGCATTACCATAGGTTCAGTACCATGTACTCTGAATTGTTTAAAAAATTATCGTACGTATGTACGTTTTCTGAGAAAAACTTTAGGGCATTTGACACACGCACTGCATTATGTAAAATAAATTTTAAAACTATTAAAGTACAAAATATTTTAGTACATGAAAAACTGCCACAAGTATGTTGGTGTTGGTGAAAATGCGCACCTATGTTCCATAATGGACTGGTTTCTGAAACAAAACTAAAATGATTAAGTCTGACTATTGTGTTCGGCGAATGGAAATTATCCATATGAGTTACTTATTGCTGATGTTGATAGGGAATTTCAAAAGATAAATTGCATCGGAACTGCTGTGTGCAGGTCACCCTTTTTACAGAAGACATCGCGTTTTCAGCACGTGTAGAGAAAAATCGATTCGTCTAAAAACAGGATGGAAATAATCCTATTTCAGTTACTAGATACTTCTAAGTGCGAGTACAATTTGCTACATTGCCTTCTCAAAATAACGCAAAAAATTCCCACTAGGCAGCGCGAAGTTATAATCTGTTTTCCGCAATATCACTCCAAAACGTCCAGTTCACTAAATTGTTTTAACACCGGATACGATATACATTGTGAAACACTTTGCCTGTACTCGTGCTTCTTTAAAATTCACAGTTCTGGTGCTAAGTTCTGTTAGATTGTATTTTTGTTTTCACCTGTATCCCCTCTTCTAAAATTTCCGTTGGAGAATTCTTTTTTTGTACTATATTCCGTTTGCTACAGTAAAGATGGGAATACATTATCATTTCTAAATAATGGAAAACTTTGCGGTTAAGATGCGTTTAACGTGTATCATAAAAACCCTTAAACATTTTTTTATCATAAAACCCTTTTTACTTTTTTTTATCATAAAAACCCTTTTTCCGCTATCTCTGTTTCCAAGAAAGGTTCTAAAAAGTTACTTTTCTTAGAATAGCTTTTGCTGTGAAGACTGCTTTCCGATATTTTCTACTTTTCCGTTACTTAAAATCGGTTTGCTACATGACATAAATACATGGTCATATAACATTATCGTGAACACCAGCTAATATACAGAGTAATCGCCATGTGCAGCGCCGAAAGCAGCTAGACAGGGTGAGAGTGATTCAATAAGGTGCTGAAAAGTGTCCGTAGTTATGTGGATCCTACTGACTGCAGTGCATCTGACAGCTGCTGGAGGGTGTGTGTTGAGATACCCATAGTGCGAACGAAATGATCGAGGTGGTCCCACAGATGCTTAATTTGGTTTACGTCTGGGGAATCATGGGGCCAAGGAAGTTATTTGAAGTCTTTGTCGTATTTTTCAAACATATCTCGGACATTTCTAGCTATGTGACGCGTCGCATTGTCGTGCTGGAATATCCCATCCCCTCACCCCCCCAGGTAAGACAATCATCATGCATGGGTGTACGTGGTATGCATGGATGGATTCATAATGAATTCGGTCCACAGTGTCTTTCCCAGGTATAAGTGGACACAGATAATGCCACGAAAACATTTCACTGACCATAACGATGCCCTCCCCCTCAATTTGTGTTCGGCCAGCAGTGGTTGAAGAGTGTTTGTTCTCCGTTGTTTCTCGCCTTATACGACAAAGTCCATCCGTTCGATAAAGCAGAAATCGTGCCACATCGGAGAACGCAATCCTTTGCCAATCAACGGACGTCCAGTTCCAATACTGCAGTGCAAATGTAAGGATTTTCTGCCGATGCACCTCAGTTAAGATAGGTGCAGTGACTATCCGTCTGCATCGGAGACACATAATCAGCAGGGTTCGCAGAACTGTCCTTTTACGAGACCCATTCGCTAGCCCGCTGGTTCATTCGGCTAGTGAGTTGCTCCACTATAGGTTGTCGATCAGCCCTCACGCAAATTCGAAGCCGACGTTCACGTCGCACATCAATGGCACATGGTGTTTCTCAGTTTGCACGTCGCTTATTCCCAGTGGTAACATTTCTAAAATGCTGATACACTTTAACTGCAGCAGCACGCAAACAGTTCAGAAACTGCGCTGTTTCAGAAATACTGCTACCCTTGGCCTGAAAGCCGACAATCATTCCATTTTGCAAATCTGATACATTGCTCCTTTTATCCATGTGAGAAACGGGTGATATGTTTTCAGATGAACTACAGCACACCTTATATACCCTCCAAGCCATCTCCCGATCCGTGCCTTCTTTCATCGGTTACGCACTGTTGACGTCAATAGTAGGATGTGATCACAATAATGTGCCTCGACTGTGTAAATGTAAATATTTCTTCTATGTCTCTTGTTTTTACCGTTGGATTTGATAGTTTTTTTGCCTCTGATATCGTCCTTGATCAGCGGAGATGCTTTGTCACATATCTGTAAAGTTTCATATCTGTAATTTTGGGTCACATTGGAGAAATGTAGCTCTCTCATTTACTACGAAATTACTTTAATATATTTTATTCGTGTCCGGAAGCAGTCAAAAGAAGTACTCATTAGAACACAAATTTAGCTTTCGTTTTTCTTGTTTATTAAATCTTGACACTGAATAATCATTATTCGGTAATATTTTATAATCTTGTTTCGTTTCTGTTTTTATTTGAGAGGAAAATATCTTAACGTTTTTGCATTAGAAATATGAACACATATTTTTTCCGAATTCCCAGTTTTGGTACATCTTGTAGGGCAGTGGTGGCCAGCCCGCGGTATACGGAGGATTTTTAAGCGGCACATACGCTTAAAGTCGCTTTTTGTAATTTTTGTAATTTATTAAAATGGTTCATCAACACTATCGCTGTTACTCCAACTCGCCTGGCCGTTTCCACTCGAAAACACTCATCCACCTCCTCCCATTTCCTGAAAGTTAAAGACGAAAGAGGTCAGGCAATTGCAACGCTCACGAGTTTTTTTGTTTTCCTCCGAAGCCGCTGGAATGGCCATACACTTCTTATTTAGCTTTGCTTGTCACCCTAAGGTTTCTTAGAACTGTAGTGCCTGCTGTGTTGTGAATATGGCTCTGAGCAAGCCGTGTCGTTCGAAATAGAAGTATGAAAATGATATTGCTCTACAGGAGTTTAGATCTGAATGAGGAGAACATTTTTTTTTACGAAGGGGGAGTTATCAAATCTTATGTGTCTTATTTCTGGAGCGTGTGTCGCAGTTAGTTCCTAAGAAATTTAATTTTGAATGGCACTTCAAACAGATGCATGCAAATATATGCTCACAGTGTCGGACTGGTTTAGTAACGAGAACATAATTTTGAAATAAGAAGAGAGACTCTGATTGAACAACAAACATTTTTTAAGAAAAAAGTTATAAATTGACGACAATGGTGAAAACATCATATGAAACTGCCCTCATTATTCCCAAAACAGAAAGCCGTACTCTGATGGAGAAGAAATAATAAAGCCGAGTGTCATGACTTTTGAAAAGCTGCTACAGATTTGAAGGTCATTACTCACTAAGAACTAAGCTGGGTTTTTTTTCATGTGAATGGAAATGTAATCATACAATTTTAGAATATGTTTGTTTCTTTGCAAGTAATTTGTGTTTTTAATATTCTAGTAAACCATTTCATGAAAGATTATTAGTGTTCTAGTACAATAGTACTTCTTTAACGATATTTTTATCTACAGTTCTATTTGATTTGAAGTATACAGAGATATATAATTTTAGTATCCTTCCTGGCAACCGTGGAAGAGGTGTGATAGGTTAAGGTGAGTGGCACGTTCAAGAATATCTACTCAGAAGTGGCACGTATCGGGCCGTGGGTTGGTCACTCCTACCCTAGGGCGATTTAATACATGCTTATTGACAACATTACGTGTGGAAGCATTGCTTTTTCTCCTAGTCACGAAGAGGTCCTCGAACATGACTGTGGTTGATTCCCTCTTTCCGAACACTAGCACTTTAAACTCATCTAATTATGCACAAGCATGTTCTTATGCACTAATAATACTATAACATTCTGCATTGTACATATAATGGCAAAATGTCAGACTCTGCTTAAGAAAAATCATATAAAACGAATTTCCTGTATCTGTCTCTTTTGATGAGTATATATTTGTTTTTCTGTAATATGAGGTATAAAACGCACATATCCGTAGCAGCAGCGTGTCATATTCTTTAAATTAATACATAAGGCAATGGGCAGGAAAATAAATGTATATCTAGAAAAAAATTATTTTCCCAACTCGTATATGATTCTCCTGAAAAATTAATTTTTAAATCATTAGTAAATAGAACGTAAAAGACTTTGTGGTATAAGTTCATTTTCATGTTACCGATGTTGTCTGTGGAATATGTTCTACTCCATCGTAATATGTACGCGAAACAGAAAACTTGCCAGTTTCTCAAAAAGAAGGACTACGAAATGATGGTTTAAAACAAATTTAATTTGATACTCTGATTTGTCTTCAGGAACATTGATCAATTTTTAGACCAAACCAAATTGCATGCAATTTAAATAGTAATTTATGCCATGCAGCAAAACGATACATTTTTCTAAGGGAAATTTCAAATATATTAGTTACATATGTTACCGGCAATGTTTGAAAAACAAGCATTGTTCAGACTGCCTTGGAAATCGGCAGAATGTGCAGCATTTTTAGGAAAAGCATGAACACGTTTGGTTATTTTAATAATGTATATACCTCTTCTAGGCATTTTATAAAATTTCAAGTTATTTTATAAAACGACAAGGACAATTTAGAAAAAGTATGAATATATATATGTATATATATATATATTTTTTAATTGGAGGTTTAACGACCACTGTGAGCAACTCAATGGGCTATAAGCAGTCGCCCATCCCTAATTTAGGGTCACTGGTTCCAGGGAAGAGAGAGAGCCAGTGCCGTAAGACAAGCACGACATCCATGACTCACCGGGATTCGAACCCGGACCCCGTTCGGACGAATGATCAGAGGCCATCGCTTAGACCACTGCGCCACCGGGGCGGCAATATATTTATTGAAATGGTTTTACCGAAAAGACGTATATAAAAATCAAGGAAGAAATACAAAGTAAAGTATACGACTTTTCCCTGACACTACACCTTACTTCAACATTATCATACAACACAGTATGTGTTAACATCTGCTGAGAAAATTGGAACTTGCGTGTTTTGTCACTGCCGAACAAAGAGAGAAATGAAAAAGATGATAATACTGAATACTGTGCGCTTGACCCAAGCGATGAACGCCACGTGCTTCGCCAAGTGAAAGAAACACATCATAGGCGGCGCTTTGGTCACGCTGAACGCGAGAACTGAAAGTCACGTGCTTCGTCCCGTGAGAAAAAAGGCACTGGCGGGAGTATTTCATACTTTGCCGATTTGCATTTTGGCATTGCATAGAATGCCTAGGAAGTGTGTGAAATATTAAGCGTTTCAGACTTTTACGTCCCGTTTTCGGCATTCTACAGCTTTCCGATGCAAAGGCATTATTCAGAAGCACACGGCCTACTTTCCGAAATTGCCGGTATCATATGTACTACGGAAATCAGAGCGATATCAATTGAATGCAACTTTATGTTTTGAATACGTATAATCGTTGAAAAACATAGTTTCAGTTACTACTTTAGTTCACACCTTTTAGGTCTTGTGTGAAAAGATTGTTGACTGAACATTAAACTCCAGACTTTTAGTGATATTGAAGTTCGATTGTAAAATGACTTATTGTGGATTGTAAAAGCACAAGTTTGTCAGCTACGGACATCTAAACCGTGTCTCCTCACTCCGGAGTATGTCGCTCTCCCAACTGAGCTACGCAGACAGAATGCCTCGCTGCAGATTGGCCGTAATGACACATATTTTCACCTCTACAGTACGTCACAAGATAAGATATTATACCGCATGTGATAATTATTTTTTTGGTGGGACCATATCTATGTCACAAAAGGAGCAATATAGTGGTTTTCAAAAAACGATTCTCAGTAGAAATCATTTGCAGTATTTTATTGCGAATGGACTAAAGAAGTGGAAATAAATGCACTTTAGTTCGTAAAATGGAGGTATGTAAATAAATTTTTTTCTTCATTCCATATGTAATTATGTTTTCGTGAATTCTGTTGAGAAAAAATAACTCAAAACAGAAATCTGTAACATCGATTTCTGAAACACAAGGAAACGGAACTTTGCAGCTCAAGGTGATAGATGACGACACGCCAATTTTCTATTAACATCTTCGATGATGTGCTATTGGCTGAGGTCAGGAGAAGTCCGAGAGCAAGAAAATTAAAATCTGCAAAATGTACGTGGGCATGAACGTGGTAATACCATTCTTCGCAGCTTTATCATAGTTGATCTGTGGAAGCGTCTTCAAATTAACAAATGAAAGTCCGCACATGCTATTGTGATTACCGTTGTTTCTTCTATGTACGCTTAGTCCCTTGAAATTTATTCCAGCTATCCCTTCTTATTCTCTTCAATTAGAGAGAGAACTGTATAGCATGTGGATTTTAATGCATCTGTATTAGGTAATTAGTGGAGAAGTAAAAAAATTCCTTGCATCCTGTGTGGAATTAATTTCTCCTACTTCAAGATGTCGGGGAAATCTCAAACAGATTATAGATATAACGCAGATTTTCTTGTTATATCAGATGCATCTGGACTATCTGATAAGGAGAACTACGAGAGTATGGAAACAGTCCAGAATGACATTTTTTTTCCTGAATTTTCTTCGATTCAAAGACGAATCTTACATTTCATTTTCGAACGCAAAAATATTTCACTTGCGTGAAGCCGTAAGCAAATATCCTACTTAAAAATTTCCAATTGGCAAGATTTGTTATTTTTAATCTGAACAGAAACTTGAAAATTGTTACTGCTCTCTGGAACCCACTCAATTTCTCCCCCAAGACCTTACCGTTTCCTGTACCTATTTCATCTTCAGAATATAGCTTTTAAACCACATATATTAATGATAAAGCGTTCTCAAAAGCAAAAACATCAAAAAAAAAAAAGAGATATTTGAAGTTTAACATGTCATTAATGTATGACAAACGGCATAACATTTATCATCTATAAGTATTCCATCAAAGCATCAGATTGAAATGTATTCCTTAAAACAGTCTTTGCACCTCACTATCCTAAATCAAATGTACAAGGAGCTAACATATTTTAAATTCCTAACTTCAACATATTTTTAAAAAAGTATGAAAATTATGAGATCGACAAGTGTTCGTAGATGTAAAAGAAATATTATTTATTTTCAAAAGTAAGTATATATAATCATACAAATCTATTATGTTTTTACTTGTCAGGTGTTTGAAGAAATTTACTTGGAAATTTGTAATTTCGAGTGAAGCCTTAGTTGAAAAACTTCGTTTTGTTAAAAGAACCAAATTTGTGTTGAAAAGTCTGATTTTGTTATTTGCGCAATTCATGTTTGTGTTGTATTGCGCTAACCCCGAACTCAGGTTCAGAGTTTTATATTTTATAAATCTTTTTTCAAGTTTTAGAGAAATGCTGGTAGTGGAATCTCAGAACTTGCATTATACATGCTAAATGGCGTGAAACGCCCTTATGAGAATTCTACATAAATGCAATAAAAATGACAAAACAATTTTTATCTATATATATATTTCATGTTTGTAATATTTTACTGAAAATTGAATTAAATACACATATGGATACAAAATTTAATGAATGCAAAATATTTAGGCTTAAAATTTACTGAAGGATATGGAAATTATTAAACGGAAATTGCAATAACTTACGAAAGAAAAATTCAACAGCAACCAATTATCGTGTTTTGATCAAAGGTTCATTTCGGAAATTATCGGTGCTCATAGGATTGAACGGTGTTTTGTTGTTTCATGAGATTCTGGCGATGGCTTTAAGAACAGAACCCACATTTTTCAGTTTTAATTCTTGGCGATGGTTCTTAGGAAGTATTTTAATAAATCTGGATAATCGAGTCAGTAAAAGGAAAAAAAAACATATTAAATGCCAAATACAATTTTAAACTGAAATTCTTAATATATTATATTGATATTTCACGTCAAAGTAACAAAATTGTAATGGTAGTACGTAAAATTTATGTATTACTGCTGCAGCAGTGGAAAGTGTTTAAAATTACACTATGCGGAAATGTTGTTCTACCAGTACACACGAGACATAAGAACCGTAAGCTAAATTTGGCATAGCACGGTAATTCCTTCCTTGAAACTAATTGCTGAAATTTTGACCTGATTAATATATTGCATATTACTCAGTAAGACTAATATCACAATCTCTCCGAACGCATACTGGTATGCGAAATTTAGCTGATACTAGTTTTATAGAGTTTAAATTTGATACTGGGCGTATCAAGTATGAAAAACGTAGAATGCTTTTCCCAAATTTTATTAACATTATACCGTAAAGTACGTCGTTAATTGCAATATATTTTTGGTATAAACTGCTGCATCACCTAGTTCAGTGACAGATTATTTTTTCCGAGAAAGAGCCTCGTGAAGGATATCTGAATAGAATTTCAAGAATTACATTTTATCTCGTTTTCCGATTTTCATTCATGTGGACTAACAAGTGGTGTAACTTGTTAGTCCACATGAATGAAAATCGGAAAACGAGAGTACAATTTCTGTTCTAGGGCGATATAATTCCTGGATTTCTGAAATTAATTAACATGATAAGCAGTATACTGGGTAAATAAAGCTACTTTTAGTACCATGTAAATTATCATGTAGTTCATATATTTGGGAAGATTTAGTTATTTATAGCTTATGAATCTCAGAAAAAGGTGATTTATTACACTACGAGGACGCATCTGATTGCTTCGACTGGCAGAATTTCGGAATTTGTGACCTAACAACGGCTCACTGATATTAGAGGTGTGCGAAGGTTATACCGTATGGTACGAGCCAACGGAAACGATACTGTGGTGCAAGTCCACGGTAATATGAATGCTGGTGGTAATATATCCCAACACACAGTACACCGATCCCTCCGGAAAAGAGGCCTGTGTAGCTGCAAACCTTTCCGATTGCCAATGCTAACCGCCGTTCATCGTCGAAACCGTCCATAATGTGGATAATGTGAACCGTCTACAATGTCTACAGACTTGACCTTGAGTGATTGGAGGAAGGTCGTCTGGTCCCATGAATTTCGTTTCTTGCTGCTTCATGTAGAAGTCAGGGTACGTTGGTATTGGTTACCTGGGCAAAAGTTGGGCACAGAATGAACCAATGGACAAAAGCTGAATGAACCAATGCACAAAGCTATTGTAAGAAATGTATCGTTTTGTGAAATGCTCTGCTCTAAAACCATGAATCCAGTCATTCGTGTGCAGGATATTAGACCGTCTACAACCTAAAAACCATTACTACAGACCAAGTACATCCTTTCATTGCAAAGGTATCCTTCTCTACACTACCCTTCTTTCATTAAGATAATGCTCCATGCCACACTGCTCGGATTGCTCGAATTGAAAAAATCCTTTTAAGCCTGGCATTCATAGGAGAAACAAGTGTACTGCCAAATGTGTTCAGTTAGCAGTTTTTTCTTTATCGCCAGTCGTAGCTTTACATATAGTCGTTAAACATTTCAAGATTTCTGTTTCAATGATAATATGGGACACAAGTCGCTTGGAAAAATTTCATATTGTACCAACATTTTGCACATTTTCATATGTCGGAATGCTGAAATTTCGGTAAGGTTACAAACATCATTTAATTTTTAATGATGAGTGAGAACTGACATCTAAACGCAGGAACTGAGGAAAAAGGCTCTCTTAAACACAAAACTGAAGGAATTGCGTACCCTGTCAGCAATGTAGGATTTTTCATTGACAAATACTTCATCAGAGGTAAATATGGAGATAGTAACCTACAATTTCCTGACAAAAAAGTGTCTATAACAAAATAATGCTGCGGTTAACACGAGTTTTATTAGTTGTGTAACATTGAAATAAAGCAATACACTTTTTATACTTTAGTTGAACCTAAGCATTCCGGTGAATACGCATAATGAAATGCATATATCACCCATCGGGAAATTCATTCAAATTAATATGTTCCGAGCTTAACGGCAATCCTACCGCTCGCCCCCAATGTATTTCGACGTCGTTATTCACCAACACCGCCACCAATGTTTTATAGAACGCACATGAGGCGTTTTCATACAATTTAAATCAATTTCTAGATTAACCAAAATAGGACGGTCTCTAACCAAGAAGAGCTGTATATTGTGAGAGCGCTTCCACTTAGAACTTAGTTTGGCATAATAAACTTAATCAGCATTCAATGAAAGTCAGTCGATAACGATTTCTGTCATTTTATAAAATATTTTTATATCTCAAAGTGTCATCTGTTGTGAACTAGAAAATTAATACACAGTATTGTTTAATTAACACGCGTTACCTATAGAATTCAGTGGATGATGAACTGGTGTTCTCGAGTAAAGGTTCCAATCTCGAAAAGTGAGTTTTCTCTCACTAAACTGAAAAATTAAGGAAGCTACCTGATCCTTTCTTAATGATGCTTTGCATCTAATGCTCATGAAAAGCTCTTCGCAATTCTGTATTGAGTATCGAATAGATGTTAATGTCGTTTTAAATATACGAGGTCTTGTAAAGAAACTACTGAAAGTAAGAATTCGAACTTTTGAGTAGGACCTTTTCAAAGCTTTATAACAATGCTCACTGAAGTAGCAAATTATTACGGGCGCCTACCATACAACGCCATTGTTCTTCAGATTAGCCTCAGTTTGATGTAGCACGGATTCAATGACTCGATGATTTCATTCCAGAGGTATCTTCACCCAAGCGGATGTAATGCACTTTGTAATATTCGGTGAAGGACGGTCTCTATTACGAAGGGCTCTCATAATATCATCTTGCAAGTTTCAATTGGGCTAAGGTATTGGGACTATGCGTTCCATCTCAGTACAATAGGTAACTGTCATATTTCTGGAAACATTGTGTATCGATGTGAATTTTATGGTGTGGCGAATTATCCTGCCGGAAGTTACTTTCTTTATCAAGAAGCGCCATGCAAATGAACTGGTGTACCTGGTCTGCAGTGTTTTAAAGATACTAAGTGACACTCAAATACTGTACTGGAAGTATTAACGTACCAAGTACGACCTATCAAAGCAGATGCCAGTTCATCATGCCTCGTTTCCGGCTTATACAATTAAACTTACAGAACTGGAGTCCATCGATTCCTGTTATTGATACGACAATCTGACCCAGCTAACGCTGTGTATAGGCTTGAATATTGATTCTTTTGGCCAGCCGACCGTTTTTTCTTTGTCAAAGATAAGGTTTTGAAGCTTTCACTGCAGACGAATTTGTCGATTTTTATCAAAAGCGAATTGTACACGAAGGAGGGGTATACTGCTCTAGCCTATGTGCGACAATGTGACATAGGCTGTTTACCCTGAAATTCTGATCTAAATTCCACTGTTCTACCGCGTGGTTATTCGAGACAATTAAACTCGTTTGTTACCTCGTTCAATCGTCTTCATCGGCAGTTTCCCTGGAAAATCGACTAGTCGCTTCCTCTCACAAATCAGCTACTTACTTTTTTGTTGTCTGTGCGCTGCATATTGCACGCCCTCCATATAGTAGCTCTGGCATATACGAGAAGGTTAGCCGTTTCTGAGATACAAGCGTTTTCCCTACTACACTCACTATCATACCTTTATTGAAGGCCATTAAATCCCCATACTTTCGAATATTGCCGCTTCGAAAACTTCTGAAACTTTTGCAGTGAGTTTTTTATACAGCCATATCAAAGTTTTAATCGCGTATATAATTGAGAATGGTGCGAACCTAACTGCTGTTAGGTGTTAATAATGATTTTCTTCTGCAGTGTACATTTTTGTTGGTATTACATCACAAAACGTAAGAGCACACAAATCAGTGGCGAAATGCAGAATTTCAAAACATGTTGTTAACAGAAAACATGTGCAGTTTCGGTAAAATAGATTATATCAGGCAAAAAAAATCGTAACACTTTGTTTTTTTTTATTGAGATATACCTTATGATTTAGATACCTATCAGGAAATATGTTTTTATATAATAGTTTATAGAACACTGTCATGAGGTCACGAACAAATACAAATACTTACATTTATGTGATTATGCAAGACTTTATGGTTCATATTATACGACAGCAGGAAAAACTAAAATGCATGATTTAAAAACCGACTATGTTGCATGATTGCAGCACAGAAATTAATTCAAAGCAATTACGTAAATTTGCAAATCATTAGGTTCTTCTCGGTCAGTGATTCTCTTGGTTTAGATAAATATTTGTTACTAGTCAAACGATTCGGAGTCAGATCTTCTCGTTCGTTGATAGTTTCTGGTTTAGTGGGCGCTTTTTAGGTATAATTTTGTTTTTAATTCTTACGTAAATTTTGGTTCGCTCGGGTACCTGAAAAGTCATTTCTGAAACGTGCAAGTAATTTGTTGCGGTCGTACACTCCTGAATAATGCAAGATGTTTTTACTGGAACATGAACCTCACCGAGACACCAACGTGAAATTTGGATTTCTAGTAACATGTAGTTCCAAAGACATTGACTTTGAGTACGTCTGACGAATCGTTTAGGGAATCGGCTCTTTTAGACAATCGATCTTTTCAGGAGAGATTCATTCGTCATCGACTCAGTTTGCTAATTCGTTCTTTTTAAATTAATCGTTCGCTAATGACATCTATAATTTCCAGACAAAAAAGGACAACAATGATTGTTTGGTCAAAATTTTAAACACTGGTTCATTCCCATCTCGGGAAAGGCGTTGGTAAATTTCCCAAGCTATGATAATGTTTGCTGTATTATTTCTAAAATTAATGCACACAAAATCCTGTCAAAGACAGAAACCTTACAGTGTAGAAAAAAATTCCATGTTCCATAGATTTTTTTACAGCATAGAATAAACCAGGAAAATACAGAGCAAATGCAATTTTTTTTATCACTGGAAGAAAATCTTTTGAAATTATATACAGAATTACTTATTACTTTTATTGCTATCAAGAATTTCATGTCCTAAAGCAATGTACTTGACATATTAAAATTACTATGAATTTCTATGTCACCCATCCTTTGTAACAAGCCAAGAATGGGAATCGTCAAAGAAACTTCCGTACTTTCCAATATGAGTAGGATATTTTTTTACAAAAGAAGTGCGAAATGTTGTAACATATCATAAACAGAAATACAGATAGCTAGTCTGGCCACTGAAATTTCACGAACATATTAATCCCTAGCAAGACAATTCGTATTCTTAATTTGAAGTTTGTTCTTTCAACCTTTATAAATTTGCTAAAGGATACGTTTTCCGTGAACATCACTCAGATTCATCAGCACAGTTATTTTCAACCTAGAGTGTATGTGCAACCGACGTGTATCCGTGACTAAACAAAGAGATTAGACCACGGTGGCCAACAATCCACGGTGCTATGTGCGTTTTTCTGTCAGCATCTGACATTAAAAATCCGTAAGATGGGCTCAGCTACTGAGACGTCTCCATCTGGTGGGCATTAACGGCACTGGCTATATATTAATTATAGCAGTTATTTCAAGAATATACTTTATTGGCAAAAACATAAGGGGATACAGGCGTACCACATATGGCAAAATAAACAACAAAACAATGAGCGATACTGATGAAATTTTACAGGTGAATGTGATGCGGCAGTCAACTAAGGATGACAAAATGTTAATATCACTAATAAGGAAGAATACATGCTTGAGGAAAATGTTGCACAAGCAATAGTAATGATTAGGATATTGCAGCATGCGATGACTTGCACAGTAAGAGCAGAGCACAAAACAATAGGTAAATATATTTACAAAAATATGGCTGTACAACGCAGTGCACGAAAAGAAGGGAACACGTAAAACACAACAAAAGCATATACTACGATAAATATACAGAAGTTCCCACAATCGAGGAAACAACACGATATGTGACAAAAACATGATGAGTATTACAGAACATAGTGAAATCTTGGGCAAAATCCACAAGTGAAACACAAGGATACACGAAATACAAACAGAAAGCCGTGCAGTATTGCATCGGTCCAAAAAAGCAATGACTTGGGTCGAGCAAGAATTATAGGAACTTGTATACTAAATCATAGGTACGAACAGAAAACCCTCTGCCGTGCAAGACAAAACACAATTGAAACAACACAAAACAAAAAGAGACACAGATACCCGGGGCAGTACAAGTAGAACACCCAGAGATATCAAACCCCACACGCTCCGGTGCAAAAGGCAACAAGAAAAAACATCAAGGGTCCAAGAGTCTGCTAGCTTTGAACACAAAATCGTAAAGCCCACAAGGCACAATGCGATGAGGGAAGTACAATAAACAAGACATCAAAGAATGTGAAAAAATGCACAAGATCTCAGCCGATGCATTCAGTAGGTCGAAGCTGGGAAAAAACAAATAAATCAGAAGGAAAGATCAATGGGAAATCCAGTGATTTTAAAATATCCGGTCCCTTGCGCCCAGGTAGACCGGAAAGAGACTTGAGATTGAGGGGTGGAAGCAGCGAAGTTCTCCAGGCGTAGTCGAGACACGAGGCGATTCCTAAAAATCGACCGTAAGGCCGCGCCAGCAGAGAGAATACTAGGTGTGATAGCAGGAGAGCGGAGAGATTGATGATAAAGAAAAACGACATGTTTGACAAGTACGAAGAGATAGGCACAGGCATCCGGCAAAATAGCCGGGGAATGTTTGGTAAGCAATAGCCACTCGTACGCTTGAAAAGAGATGTCTCTGGAGCAAATGGTGCCTACAAGACGAAAGGCAGTACTGAGAAGTGGAAGGAGAACGGGACAGTGACAGTAGACATGAGGAACATCACCTTCAACACCACAAAAGCAGCAGAGAGAAGTAGAAGAAATAGACATGTGAAAGAGAGAAGAAGGAACAGGAAGGCGGCGGTGAAGAAACCGCCAGTGGATGTTTCGCTCTAACGGGCTAGAAAGGGGAGAGAAAGAGGCAGACCAGATAGGCAGCAGAAGAGAAGGAGAAGCATCAGGAAGACCATGCGGAGAAGTGAGGTGCGCACGGAGGAGCGCATAGATAGAGGCAGTGGAAAAAGAAGAAATGGGAGCAACAGAGTCCCGAAAGGGAAGGAAGAGAGAGACTCGGTCCAGAGACAGAAACAATGCCAGTGTCAGAAACCAGAAGTGGGAAGAGGGTACGGAGAGCGGAGCGAAGAAGGTCATACTCCTCTTCCAAGGTGGAAGAAGGGTCAGGGAAAAGAGAAGAGAGGGGTTTCCAGGTCAAATCGGAAGTTAATAAAGCTTCGACAGTGAGAATTCCTGAGCGGAACCAAGGGGGAAAAGAAAGTATGGTTGATCGGGTGGATGAATCTGAGTGGAAAAGAAAAGAGGTTCTGCAAGCAGGTCCAGGGTGGTAGGGGGAGGAGCGCGGAGTACCGGGAGAGAATGAAATACCACTAGAGCGTCGATAAGAAGTGGTGGGAGTCGTTTAGTAGTAGAAGGAGATGAATCCATCCGAAGAAAAAGGAGGAAAGTGAAGGATGGATCATGAAGAGAAATAAGAGTATTTAGGGTAGACGAAAGTGCAGGGGAAGGCGAAAGAAGAAGACGAATGAAGGAGACGATTCAGTGAGCTCGATAATATGTTCTGACATCCGGGAAATGAAGACCACCAAATGATGTTGGCAGAGAAAGCGTGGCAGCAGAAATCCAATGTCTAGATGACCATATCACTGAAGTGAAAATACTATTGATGGCAGAGAAATGATGCGATTTAAACACACAGGAATCCCAGGAATAGAACCATTGTGAGAGAAGATATCGATGAACAATTTGAGCACGTTGAAAGTAAGAGGAAAAGGAAAACGTAAATCGCCAAAAACCAGCCGTGGGATGAAATCGTGGGCGGAGAGCTTGCCAAGTGATGTTGCTTGCGGTAAAGGAGTGTCCAAAATGAGTTCCAAGACATGTTTGGGTCGAGGAGGACCACACTGCTCCCCACGGTAAGTCAGTGCGGCCTCTCGAAGAACCACACCACAGGCCAGCGCTTTTCTGAATATTCAGGACAGCACCAGAGAGAGCAGCATACTGTTCATAAGTGGCAAGAAGAGTATCAAATTGGTCATCGCGGCGAAGACAAAAGGTAACATCATCTGCGTAAGCAGATACAAGAAAACGGTGGTGCCGAGTACTAGAGACAATCGGTCCTACCGCAGGTAAGAGAGACGCTCGACTTGCAATCGAAAAGGGCTCAAAGGCGAGAGCAAATAGTTGTCCTGATAATGGACAACCTTGTCTGATGCCAGATCGAAAAGGAATCGGGGCCGTCAAAAATGTGGCCGTCCGAACGTGCAAATGGGCGCTCCGGTAGAGGCTAAGGATGAGAGAAACAAAAGCGGGAGGAAAACCAAAGTGAGTTAATACGGCAGAAAGGTAAGTGTGAGAGACGTTATCAAAAGCGGATTTCTGGTCAAGAATAAACAAAGCTAAGGGTTCGGAATGTATTAGTGCAAGAAAGAAAAGGTTATGAAGAAAGGAGATGTTGTTAGAAATAGAACGACCAGGCACGGTATATGTCTAGTCGGGGGATATGAGGAACGGAAGAACAGAATTTAGGCAGCGAGAAAGGAGTTTAGTGAAGAATGTGTAATCCAGGTTGAGAATAGAGATGGGGCGCCAATTCGACAAGTCCAGAAGGTCACCCTTCTTCGGCAGGAGGATGATATGTACAACTGTAAATTCCGCCGGAAGCGCAGGAGAAGAAAGAGCACACGAAAAAGCGGCAGAGAGAAAAGGTACGAGTGACGGAAGAAAGGCCCGATAGAACGAGAGCGGGAGGCCATCAGGTCCCGGGGAAGAGCCTCGCTCAATTCAGGCAAAGAAAAATTAGCAATGAGAGGGGCGCAGAGAGAAGACGGGACCTGAGGGAGAGAAGAAAGAAAAGAGGAGGAAGAAAAAGAAGAACCCTGCGCAACCGCTCGGAACTTCTCCTGAAAGAAGTGACGGACATGAGAGCAGATGAGAATTGTATTGCCAGTAACGGTGCCATCAGGCAATCGGAGATGCCTGATGGAAGATGACGTGCGTCGCATGGATTCCATGTTCGAAAGGACTTCGAAAGAATGCGTCGATGGTGAAATACGTAGGAGCCGAAGACGACGAACTGCTTGCTGAGCATACGGTTCGAGGCAGGCATGAAGTTCATCACGGACGGAGGCATAGTGCGGGTCAGACATTGGCGTCGCGGAGAGAAGTCCTCGTAGGTTACTCACCTCCATCGAGCGAGTGGTGGAAATAGTAAAGGAGAGTTGACGAACGAGCAAGAGAAGATCCCGTTTGACATCAAGCCACAAACGCAAGGCCCTTGGGGTCGTTTTGAGCATCAGCTTTCGATCAGAAAGGAACTTCTCAACTTCCTCACAAAAGGAACGGTCTTGCAAGAGAGTGTCATCAAACGTCCAATGACGACGCATAGATGAAGGTGCAGGAGAGACGCAAATTGATAGTGAAACGGCAGAATGGTCGGAAGAAACAGTAGGTGAATGTCGAGCAGCAGTGATAGCAGGGAGTAAGGAAGCAGAAACATATATTCGGTCCAACCGCGCAGCAGTAGAACCGAACGTCGACGGATTACACCACGTAAAGGAAATGGAATTAGGATTTAGCCGTCTGAAGGAATCGACAAGATGAAAATCATCAAGGAGCTGAGTCAGCTGTGAAACTAAATTCATGCGGTATTCGCCAAAAGACGAATTTCTGTCAAGAGAAGGCTGCAGCGTGCAGTTAAAATCCTCCCTAAGAACGAAATAATCCCCGGGAGGAATCGCTGCAATCGCTGCACGAATATTACTGAAAAGATGAGCAATATATATTTCATCAGTGGGAATATATACATTAAAGATATGAAAAGTAACATTATGCACACAAAAGGTAAAACACTGAAGAAAATCAAGGTGTAAGTTTGTCACAGAAATAGAAGTCAGCTGAGTCAAAAACCGCTGGCGCACACCTACAGCTATACCACCATACCGCGAGAGGCGATACGAGTGGTAAAAGGTGTACGGCCAGCGTCTCTATAGGTGAGTGGGAGTGTCAGCAGAGCAGTGAGTTTCCTGGAGAAGGAGAACATCTCCACCAGCGGCAGAAATGTCCTCATAAACGAGGGAGTTCAACACTGGTGTTGCGAACACGCGACAATTCAAGGAAGTCGCAGTGAAAGTGCCATGTCTCTAGTGGCAGTGATAATCTTTTCCAAATGGGAACGGAAGTTGTTGTACCGCCGTTGGATGCACTTCTGAGGGGCAGCATCCTCGGCAGATGGACTCTTGATAGTATTGTAAAGAGTTAACAGTTGTACCAGTTGATTCTCAACTGCTGGGTAGCGACCTTCAAATCGGTTGACATAGGTGGGTAAATTAGGAAGAAGAGTCTTGGCACAAGCAAAGTCGTGCAATTCCTTATAAGGGAGAGGAGTGTCCGGAAACACATTCATGTGTAGGCGTGCGGAAAATTCCTCAAGAGGCAGGAGGTAGATAACTGGCTTGGAAGACTTGACAGGGCGACCCGAAACAGGTAATCCAGCAGCTTTAGTCGGAGAGGTTTGAGTAGAGTGGCCAGATTGTCGCCGTCGTTTCGCAGAGCCGCGAGGAGGTTTGGCATCGCTTTTGTCAGGACGGGTCTGAAGATAGCCCTCCGTCCCATCATTCATCGCTTGCTCGCTGACGCTTTGATAGGCTGTGTCATCAGCGGTCGAGGTCTCGGTATCAGACTAGTCAGTCGCAACGGACTCAGCAACTGCTGTAGGGTCCGCAGGAACACTAAAAGATGCTGAAGATTGTAAAACTGGGTAGTGTTCCTCCGAGAGAGAAGGTGGGACAACAATTGGCTTAGAGGTTGCCACCGAAGGTAGGTTGTTCGCAGGAACCACCGTCGGTAACGGAGCGCTACTAGGATCTTGATGAGAAGGCGTCGGATCTTGACAGACAGGCGAAACAGACTTCAGTTGAGCAACTGGAGACTGCTTATAGTAGTGACCAACCTGGTGACATTGACTACAATGGAATTCCGCCAGGAAGTTTATTTGCCTGACCTGATCCTCGCACCGAACAGTGAAGTGTGTTGGAAGCCGTTCGATTGCTTCTTGTGATGGAAATATGACCCTCGCAACACGGTGAGCACCTTTGATCGACGCATGTCGTGGATCACGTAATGGGTCGTTTCGGGCAGCAAGATGCGTTTGTATGCCTCCCACTACCCGACCAACCGAAGATAAGACAGCATACAGCATGAGATCTGTCACTTCCAACGGTACCGGGTAGAAAGAAACGTTAATGGGTCTTTGGCCCACCGGTTCTGCAGAAAGCTGTCTATCACCAATTGTGAGGCCAGATATTAGGAGAGATTTCGCCGTTTCAGCCGTGGCCAGATAAACGACCACACGTCGTCCTCCACGATACATTTGCGGAATAGATTCAGATGGGAACCGCTGTGCAATGGCATCTGCATATACTCATAAAGGAGTGTCCGGAAGGGCTTCGAAATGGACGCCTTTTGCAAGATTCTCAGTAAAAGCTGTGCCAGCTGGACAGCTGGCTGGGATATTAAGCACGATATTATTGCCAGCTTGGGAAATGAAAGATTTCAGCTTTTCAGCGCCAACATAATTATTCTTGGATGCTGGACGAGAGACTTTGGAGGCTGCAACAGAAGAAAACGAAGGTAATGACACGTTGGGCTCGGCAGTGCTATAAGAGGCTGCATTTCCAGTGATGTCCATTGTGTCATCATCGATAGCGGAAGCCGGGAGATGTGACGTAGCTGGAGAAGGCAAATTGGCAACGCCACGAGCGGACACTTGCGTGGCAATACCCCTATCTGGGGCAGCATTAGAAAAGGAAGAGAGATTAGGGCTATCACTACCCCTACTCGAAGTCGCTATCTTTAATGGCGGCGCCCAGTAGCGAGCTTGGCCAGCTCGGCCAAACGTTAATAAGATGAAATACAACAAAATAGGCACTCACCGCGCTCGAAACGAAGCAAAATGAAAGACGATACCTTTATACTTAAGGTGAACGTGAAATTAAGGAGCGAAGAGTCCAATAACATACCCAAATCACAAGAAAATCGCAGAGCAACAAACACGCTGCGCAGTTAAATCCAAAGGGCGAGATCCAAAGTGAAATTCCTTCAAATACGTGGCGTAAATTAATAGACAAAGACATTGCTCTTTCCACGTTTAGCAACGCACAGCAACCGAAAATTTTTTATTCGGCAGACGCCGGGGAGTTGAATCCCGAACCTCTCGATATCCAGCCACGCGCGTTAGCCTTACACCACGTTGGTCAACAATTCACGGCGCTGTGTGCGTTTTTCTGTCAGCATCTGACATTATAAATCCGTAAGATGTGCTCAGCTACTGAGACGTCGCCATCTGGTGGGAATTAACATCACTATCTGTATAATTCACTGGCGGAAAGTGAAAAAAACACCAAGAAGGAGACGTCTGATACCAACGAAATTTATACAGCATAATAACGGAAAACAGAGCATAACGTGATCAAAACATTATGGTAAAATACAGCTGTATTTGTTGGTAAACTGAAAAATAACATTTCCATGTAACATGGTTAATACGAGGTTAAACCGCCATGAACTGCGTCACACTGTGCAATTCTGGCATGGAGTCTCTCGTACAGATGTTGGATGTAAGTTTGGGGTATTGAGCTCCAAGCATCCTCAACCTGGACGCGTAAATCGGGGATGGTCGAGGCTGGCCGTGGGGACCGGAACAGTCTTTGTTCCATAAATTCCCACACGTGCTCAATGGGGGACAAATCCGGTAAACATGCAGGCCATGGAAGTGGTCTCACACCCTGAAGTGCATGTTGCGGTCCACGTGCCATGTGTGCGCGTGCTTTATCTTGCTGGAAAACAACACGATGGACCGACCTTACAAATGGCACAACAACGGGCTGAATGATGTTGTTGATGTAGGAGGTGCTGTTTAACGTACCCTGTACAAACACTAGTTGTGAACGGGAGTGATAGCTGATCGCTCCCCACACCAGGAGACCAGGTGTAGGCCCTGTGTCTTGCTTGCGGATGCAAGAAGGGTGGAGACGCTCTCCTGTGCGTCTGCGAACACGCATACGGCCATCGGGGGCTCCCAAGCAGAATCTGCTTTCATCGCTGAACACGACAGATCGCCATTGCGTTCTCCAGTGCAGACGTTGGCGACAGCACTGCAGCCGTTCCTGACGGTGAGCTGGAGTCAGCGGTACACATGCCAGAGGCACACGTGCACGTAGTCCTGCATCTAGTAGACGGTTTCGGATTGTTCGCACAGTCAACTCAGGTGCAACGGCCGCTCGGATTTGCGTCACAGTGGATGTTCTGCTTGACAACGCCGCTCTTCGTATGCGTCGATCGGTCAGCTCATCAGTCCGTCTGTGACTCCCGGCTCCACGTCTTCTCGTGTGGGAATGTTCTTCAGACCATCTACGCCACCATCGTACCACCACCGATACTTCCTGTCCAATTCGCTCCGCAATACGACGATATGACCACCCGGCCTCGCGGAATCCGACTAGACGACCTCGCTGAAAGTCCGATAACTGCTAAAATCTTACACGTCTTCCATGTCCAGGCATTGCAGTTTCCTCAGGGTCTTCGCACGTGTCCGTACGCCGACTACTGATTACATTCACTTTGCCGTACTCCTTAAATACCACCGACGATAATTTACCTATGATGCCGCGCTGTGGCGTAAGCGCTCACCGGTTGGTCTCCAAATTAACATCACACCTACGTAAACTCGATCCCATTAACATATGTAAATTTCATGATCGTCCGCCAATTCCTTCTTGGTGTTCTTTTTTCACTTTCCGCCAGTGTAATTATAATGAAATCGTTTTTGTAATTATATTTATCTATTTATTTATTCATTCATTTACTTGAAACGGTAGATGAATTTAGTGTCTGAAAGTCTGGAATTCTTGATAACTTCTGATGTTAATAGTTTTCCTGCAAATGTATCATGTTGTAGTTTAGTCTGGATGCTTCAATGGTTAAAATAGGGTTTTAAGGGAGAACACCGAATTTTAAATTAAATTTAAGACAAATTTTCACAAATGTTGTCCCAAGTTTCTGTGACACTTAATCAATTTATAAGGAAATGGAAATATTTCGTTTTTCCTGTATTACTTTGTATCCTTGATAATTACTGCATAAATATAGAAGACCCTTTCCTTCTTATGGTTTTTATCTATTGTGTTTCATATGCAACACACTTTTGATATCCTATGCAAAAATAAAACTGAATTGACCTCGTTTTGAAGTGATCGGACATTTCATTTAGTAAAAATCAGTGTTGAATTAGTTCAAATCGAAAAGAAATGAATTTCAGCATTATATCAGAAAAAATTATTTTATAAAATAATGAATTTTTTTTTAACTTATATTGCTGTTGCATTAAAATTGCGCAAAGTCTAATGAGAATTGGACTAAATCCTGTGACTTGACCTTCAAATGTATTGGTTCTAGTTGAAATGAATGTTGTCGTCGTAGGTATTTGGGTCGCATTTCATTAAATCAGCCAAACGTATTATGCTGTGTCTCGTCTCTCTGAATATGCTTCACGCCTCTCTTAAGCAAGTTATTCAGTGAAAGGCAGCTTTAAAAAATTAAGCATGACCACATGTGAAATTTTCAAACTAACATGCTATACTGTCATTTTCAAGGGCTGTGAGAATTGCGGTGTAAAAAACAAAGCAACTGTCCTGCAATCTGTGTACTGTGCTTTTACACTTAAGAAACGTTTATCATCTAATCTCTTTAACCGAATGTACGTAATTTTGGTGATGATCGACTACAGTAAGCAACTAAACTTGCCATAGGCGTTCGCCCGTCCTAATTTAACATCACTTATTTTAAGGAAGGTAGAGGGCTAAAGCCGTAAGTCAAAGACAACATCCATGATCAATACCTCAATGTGATTCAAAACCGGGCTCATTTTGAAGGAACTGTCAAAAACCTGCGCTACGGTGGCGGCTGCACATCTTTTTCAGAAACTAACATTTTTAAGCACACATAGTAAAATATATATGTATTTCAAAGTACACTTATTTAGCTTTGCATTAGGAACAACCCTGTTTTGACTATTCGGATCGATAACGAAGTTCCATGTGATATCAACGCCATTTGCGGATAATATATATTGTGCACAACCATTCTCTGCACGTAATAAGTAAGCATTTACAAGTAATGAGAATAATTGGCGACTTAAGCCAATTCGACCGCGGATACACAGTTGAGGACCCGCGGGCAGGTGCTTTTTCTTCGGAAAAAGACCATTTGTCCAGTTTTTTCGCACTCTTCGCTGCTATTTCTTTACAGGGATTATAGTGAAGCCTCTTAGACATACGGTACGTCTTTCTAACTGGCACTCATGCCAAAAACGCAAACACATAAGCTCAAATCAAAATGCAGAAAAGAGATGCGCAAATTCGCTTAGTAATTAGTAGTTGTAATGATACCGATTTACCTGTGATTATTTAGAGGTCGTTTTTCAAGCCATGCATTGTGTAGCTCACTCAAATTAATTTTCATCGTTACGTACGTTCTTTGATTTCTTTCCGCTAGGAGGCAAAATGGTAAATTGCGTTTTCCCCGATATTTCTGCTTCTAAAACTCCTATTTGAAAAATTCTTCCTGTACCGCATACAGCTACTGATGGACGAGGTTTTCATATGATGTCTAATATTTGGTAAAGTATGGTTTGGCCTCTCAGTTATTTTCTGCTTCTGTGGTATTTGCAGCAAAATAAGAGCTTTTGAAATGTCGATTAAATTTTCTTTTCTTGGACCGACACCCCTTACATCGAACAACCTTTGGTGAGGGCCTTCATCTTAAAATAATGCATTGTTTCCCGCTATGCGCGTGTAGGCATATCTTATATTTACCCATATCTCTGCTTCGAAAAGTCCGATTTGAAACATTCCTACTTTGTTGGGAAGCCTTTCCGCTGCGAAATGTTTCTCTTATGAATTCAAATGTTTTTTAACTCATAAGTATATATGCAAAGGGTGAAGGGTGAACTTACAACCAAATAGTGTAAGTTTAAGATTCTGTTTACAGCAATATCTGCAGGAATAAAAACCCGATTCAAAAACTTATTTCTTCCGTCAGATACAATTGGTGTCCATACCGGTTCCACTCATTTTGAAAAGCTTTGATAAATTTAATTTGCGTCAGAACGGATTCAAAAGACGTGCTCATTACACCCGAAAATTCATTGCAAGATAAATAGGCAAAAAAAGGCTGTCATAAAGGCACTTGATATGGTAAAACTAAGCCAATCCAATGATGCGTTTTATCCAGAGTGAAATCCTTACTGCATCCTGTAGTCTAAACCAAATTTGATAGACAAATATTCGAGTAATTACAACAAAAGTTGTTTCCTCCTTTTGAAATAAATCTGTTTATTAACACACCATCAGTGAATGAACAACGGTATGCGCCTTCTGATGCCCATAGCGTATTGTTTGTTCTAGGAGTGTCTAGAATTATATTTTCCAATTAAACAAAACTCCAACGAATAAGTAGAAGAATACTGATGAACGATGTTCAAAACAAAGCAAAATCTGTGAGCTTAACTGTGGGGAAAAATCTTCAGGATAACAGCCTACTTGTTGGTGCTGATGTAGTAGGAATCCAAAGACTGAAGGAGATTTACGATGGTAGAATTGTGACGTTCGTAACTTAAAACTACACACTCAATTTCGATTGATATATCCAGCAAGCAATTGTAAGCGTTTATCGGAACTGATGTATTGGAAGTTGGAACGGTTCAAATTACGTATCTGTAAATTAAACATAGTGCCGATACATCTGGATATTCCAGGATTTTTTTACTGATTCGGCATACCTGAATTTATTTCACAATATAAAGCTGCTTTGGACAGCCTTCTTAACTGAAATATGAAATGTCGAATATTTTTAAAACTAAAAAAAATGAAGAAAAGAGAGAGCTGTTATGGCACTATCATATTGAATTTTATTGACTAACGATTGTTACTGGTTAATTACTACTATTGCCGTAGTGAACTTGAAAGTTTCACGCTGCAGACGTGAAAAGTTTTGAAACATTTCACTATGGAGAAGAAGTGCACTACTCTAAAATGTGGAAACTCAATACTGCTGTCTGAGGGTGCTTTTTGTTGTTGTTGTTGTTGGTGGTTTTTCAGATGTGTTACTGGCATTGGATAAAAAAATACTGAATTCTAAAGTTTATTTGTAAGGTGTAATTGCACGATGCACTGCAAGCTAGATCTGTGGGGCTGAATATTGTTATAGAAAAAATGTTCTGTCTGCACTGTGGTACTTGAAATCGCACTGTTGAAGACTGAAAATAAAAATGATGCTACCTTAAAACTGAAAATATCTAGATAGGAATTGGAAACCATACGAACGAGCCGAATGTGTGTGCTGGATTATGAGCGATAAAACGTATTAGCTCAGATGTGACGCGTTTGTAGAATCCCGCACCTTTTAATGATAACGTTACAGTATTTAAAAAATAAAATATTCAAATGAAATCCCACACAAAATTTTTGACTTGATTGGTTACGCCATTTCATTGTATTGAGCACCCGTTCAGAGCTACATGCGTTTGAATGGGGCGAAAGATGGTATTCGTCATTACCTCCAGAAGCAAGGTTTGCTAGTCGTAAGACTTTTTCTCATTGGGCCTCCCTGAAATGGCGGATGCCAACTAGATAACAGAAAAACGTAAATTTGCCAGAATGTTGTAGGACCCGGTTGAGCACCATCTACATCTGTAGCTAAGGTTTTTCGCGGGTTGTATTATTTCTCTTTCTTGGCACGGCTATCCCAAATCAGTTTCATTGTCCAAATTGTGTAAAGACATTCTGCAAGAAAATTGATTTTTAATAAACGCTATTCGAAATTTTTATCCTGATGTTTCAATTGTTCATGTACCTAGTATAACTAATTGAAATGCAAACAGATAACCATGCACACACTGCACACACTGTGCAAGAACATTTGGAATGAAACAAGATTTACTGAGATATATTAGAAACTTACGTCCCAATGAAATTGGCCGTGTTTCAAATAGAAACGACCCTGCTCCCATAAATGACGCCCGTTACTTCCAGGAATAGTGTTAAGTATTCAAGTAGTGATACATTTGCCCATATTGAGTGCATATGAAGCAAACATTTTAATGGTTAATGGGTTTGCAATGGAACGAAAGGAATGCCCATGGCACATTCATTCACTGCAGTAACAATCAGGACATACATGTTACATTTTAAAAGGTAAATCTGGGTTTCAGCTTTGGAAGTTTTTAAGACTAAAAGCATATGGAAGAACATGTATTAAGCCCATATAAACTCGTATTAAACTTCTTTTACTTCAGTTCAAACCTTTAAGAATCAAAAGTACAGAGTGTATCTTATCCATTATCTATGAAAGATGGTACGAAATTTAATATTCAACTGCAGGGAAGTAATATCTGCAATTCCTGTTTGACCGCCAATCGTTCGACACATATTTTCCAACAGAGACCAATCGGGTATATGATTCGCCCGAGCACGGACGCACTACATAACGAATCAGCGTGATCCTAAGCACATCTAGAAACCCTAACTCATGGGAACACTGAAGACCCTGCTCATAAGTTAACAAGTTAGTAAAATCATGCAATGCATAGATTATGATACGCTTTCCAACATACCGGAAATCATTACTCAAGTTATGAGGATAATGGCTGTGGAATAAGTCTCGGTCCAGTGCCGTGACCTTTGATCCATTTCGATGATATTCAACAGAACCGGCTCAGTATACCTCCGAAATAACATGACAAAGTTTTGTCGCAATCGAAGCATTTTTTCGTAAGGTATGATGCATAAGGACTGTGGAATAGATCCCGCTCCTGTGTCCTAGCGTATGACCCTATTTTGCCCATTTTCAATAAGATTCGTCCCCAGGAAGGCCCCTACATTATACTAACATTTCATCCAAATCCAAGCATTTTTACTTAAGTTTTGACGCATAATGGCGATGTAAGTAATTCCGATCCTATGTCCTGACCTTTGACCCCATTTCGCCTATTTTCAACAGGGTTTGTGCTCAGGTGTTCCCCTACCACATACTAAAATTTCATCAAAATCGAACTTTTTTTACGTTAGTTGTGACGCATAAGACAAGTGGAATGGATCCCGCTCCGATGTCCCGACCTTTGACCCCATTTCGTTCACTTTCAATAGGGTTCCTTCCTAGGTGTTCCCCTACCATATACTAAAATTTCATCGAAATTAAACGATTTTTACGCGAGTTATTGTGCGGACAGGCATACGCACACAACGCGTGACGTAATGAGGCAGATGGTCGCGAAAGTGTGACGCCATAAAATTTTAATAGAATCCACGAACAACGCGTGACGTAATGAGGCAGATGGCGTGACCGCGCCAAAATCTCAATCGCGAGGCGATCGCGACAGTGTGACGTCATAAGATTTTCAAGGCAGATCGTGCCAACGGGCATGCGCACACAACGCGTGACGTAATGAGGCAGATGGTCGCGAGAGCGTGACGTCATAAAAAATTAATAGGATCCACAGACAACGCGTGACGTAATGAGACAGATGGCGTGACTGCGTGCCAACATCTAATGGGACGACGCCATGACACAACACTAAAAACGTGGTAATTCGGGGTGGTATTTAACCCACTAAACGAATTTTCCTGAAGTCGAGATCAAGCTAAATCGATTTCTAACACCAGAAAACGGTAGCTTAGCGACTTTTATCAAAATCTTTAGAGCCGTTTTCAAAACAAAATTTACATACATACAAGAATTGGTCCTTTAAAATGAACGTCAAGTAATTTTGCTTCCTGTAGTTCGAATGGAAAAATTTCTGTACACTATTTTTTTCCAAATTAATACGTTCCCAAGGATAAAAATTTTAACATTGATTAAAATATCTTTATTTTATAAATTACAATACTTAATATTTTCTAAAACATAACCATAATTTTACAATCCAACATTTGTTTGTCTACTGACGTCATGAAAATACAGGTCGCGCCATCTTTTTTCTGGGCAATTAATGCGTTCACAAGGATAAAAATTTTAACATCGATTAAAATAGCTTCATTTTATAACTTGGAATACCTAATATTTTCTAAAACATAACAATTATTATGCAATCCAACATTTGTTTGGCTACTGACGTCATCAAAGCACAGGTCGCGCAAATCCTTTTTCTGGTTTTAACGCCACCAAAGGAAAAGTTATTGATTTTTAATATAATTATGGTTATGTTTTAGAAAATATTAAGTATTCCAAGCTATAATATGAAGTTATTTTAATCGATGTTGAAATTTTCATCCTTGGGAACACATTAATTGTGAAGGAAATGTGTACAAGTTTTTCCATTGGAAGTATTTGAAGCAGAATTACTTGACGTCCACCTTATTTTTTTTTTTTGATTGGAGGTTTAACGACCACCGTGAGCAACTCAATGGGCTATAAGCAGTCCCCGTCCCTAATTTTTAGTCACTGGTTCCAGAGAAGGGAGAGAGCCAGTGCCGTAAGACAAACACAACATCCATGCCTCACCGGGATTCGAACCCGGACCCCGTTCGGACGAATGATCACAGGCCATCGCTTAGACCACTGCGCCACCGGGGCGGCACGTACACCTTAATAATATGAGATAAGGGCGATGGAATGGATCGCAATGCTATGTCCTGACCTTTGACCCCATTTCGTCCATTTTCAACAGGACTTGTCCCCAGGTGGTCCCCTACCACATACTGAAATTTCATCGAAATCGAACCATTTTATGCACATTATGACGCATAAAGGCAATGGAATGCATCCCGCTCTTATGTCCTGACCTTTGGCCCAATTCACCCATTTTGAATACGGTTCGTCCCCAGGCGGACCCCTACCACATAGTAAAATTTCACTGAAATCGAACCATATTTACGCAAGTTATGACACATAAGTGCAATGGAATGGTTCTCGCTCCTACGTCGTGACCTTTGACCCCATTTGCCCCATTTGTCCCATTTTCAATAGGGCTCATCTCCAGGTGCTCACCTGCAACATACTAAAATTTCATCGACATCGAACTATTTTTACGCCAGTTATCGTACGAACAGGCGGATGGACAAAGCTGGAGCATATACGCTTCTTGAACCTTCGGTTGGAGAGCGTATAACATAGCTGCAACAAAATAAAATAAAAATAAATATTTTTGAAAAAATTCAAAGAAAATACTGTAAGCTGTTTAACAGTCGACACCATGTTCCGTTTAGCCTTAACTTTGGTTTCTACTTCGACATCTGCTCCCACTTTAGCTCAGTCAACAAGAACTAATGGTGTGCTGAAAATAATTAAAAAAATAATTTAGAGTGAAATCAGTTTTTAAAGATAGCCGATGATAACTGTAAAGATATTACTAGAAATATAATTACCGAAGTGCAGACTGCTCTTCCTGTTTTTAATGATTGGATGTATTATCGACAGAAACGGAGTCAGTCACTTGCTACGTATACTAGTTGTTGAGGGAACAAACAATTTCTCCTACTAAGTATTTCAAATAAATAAGATGACTCACAGGAACAAACGCTTCGTGCACCCAATGTTGAAGAGGGGACCTTTTCTCGTGTTGAACGGCAGAGCGCAGGTGAAAGTTGAAACGTATGAGTTGGGCATGCTCCACAACTGTTACCTGAATCTCATCGCCCCCTTCACTCTGCAGATCTGAGTTAAAAATGAGTGATTAAAGTTAAGAGCAGGGCATTAATTTCAAATACTGTGTGCAGAACGGTGAAGGTGATCCTGAAGTAAATGTTTCTGTATTTCTCGTAAGATTAAGGTTCTTTGTAAAGTCAAGTGTCTTTAAATAGCATAAGAGCTGATATTGATTAATTAATAAACACATTTTTCTCAATTTACTCAATTGAGTTTATCAATTATTACACCATTTTCGTCGAAGCATTTCATTTCAAAATTGATGGACGCCATTTGTAAAACCACATGGCATGGAGGTACTCGATGGAACCTAGGTCTATATCTGCAAATCATAAATCATACTTAAAATTATGCATCATAAAAAAGGCAGGAAAAACAAACCACCGTTGGCTTTTAGATGTAAACGCGACAAAACGTAATCACAAGCCATTATATATTAACGAGGATCTGAATTATTTCGAAAAACGATTACCCATAAAATGTGTGTTTCAATGAATGAAAAATTAATTTTTTCTGGAGAGGTTTTTCTCGTTAACATTTGAGTTGCGGTAATAATGTTGTAAACAAGATAATACACATACCACCCATACAGGAGAGCTATTCAGTATTAGTAAATAATTAAAAAAATGTACATAAATAATGCACTTCTCGTTGGTTAACACAGCAGAAAGAATTTTTCATATGCAAATATTTAAAGAACAGACAGCGAAGGAAGTTTATTGGAGGTCCTGTATTTCAAATGATACATGGGAAATGAGTGGATAAAATTCAGAAGCATGTGGAAGTGAACTGAAGGAGACTGGCGCATGACAGACCTATCTCCACCAGTGGGTTAATAATGGTTGACAAAGATGATAGTGATGATGGTTTCAAATGAAAAAAAAATGTGCGGGAAAACGTTTTGTTTGTAAAACAAACCGATGAAAAGAGTAATATAAGACTCAAATAATTATTTCAACTATGTCGAATGAAATATATGTTGAAGGAAATGGTTTCTGCGATTACCATCACATCTGCAATTTTATTTGTCTAAAACCTACGAGATTTTCAATCTCATTCTCCACGGTTTGACGGAAAAACCCATTTTCTAACATGAAATTGCACAGATTTGGTGTTTACTGATACAGAATATTACAATGATAAAACAGGCATGTAATAATTTTCATTAAATCATTTTAATTGAAGCGTAACCCAGCTATTTGCTTATTTTCGCATCCACAGCAATATATAATTCCAAGACATATATCGTTTCGGAGAAAAACAAATCGTGCGAGTTCTATAATCTTTGCAGAGTCTGACGTGTGTGCACTACACGGAGAGCACCGAAACCGAATTGTTCTCATATCGGACGGATTTCACCAACGCTACGACTAATCAATTCCTTTCCTCTATGATGTCAGGAATGCAGACAGCAAACCTGTCACTGTTTATGAGTGTTCCCTTCTTGTCTCCTATTCTCAGATTCGTGCTAAAAGAAACTGCATGAAGAGGAGAAGCTAGTCACTCAAATGCGGACATCGTGATATTTCGAGCAAAAATATGATATGAAAACTTTCTCTTGCCTTTTTTCATTCGTTCCAATTTATATACCGATTGTGGCAGGAAGTCACGCAGAATCAGTTTACGTAACTCATCTCCTGCCGCCCCGGTGGCGCAGTGGTCTAAGCGATGGCCTCTGATCATTCGTCCCTAAGGGGTCCGGGTTCGAATCACGGTGAGGCATGGATGTTGTGTTTGTCTTACAGCACTGGCTCCCTCCCTTCCCTGGAACCAGTGACCCTAAATTAGGGACGGGCGACTGCTTATAGCCCATTGAGTTGCTCACGGTGCTCGTTAAACCTCCAATAAAAAAAATAATAATAACTCATATCCCTAAATGACTACTTTGAATAAGAGAACAAAGTCGGAACCAACGCTTTCCGACACTCAGGTTCACACATTGCAGGCGTGTTAGGGTAAATTTTTATGCAGCGAATACATCCTTTTTTGGCGGATTTCAGTCCACACCTAGCACCGAGTTAAGTAGTTCTATCTAGAATAAAGGAAACATGTAAAGCAAGGAATGAATCAAATTTTGCTTTAACATATCTGCATTTAAAACTTCGGTAAATACACTGCTGGCCACCCAAAATACAACACCAAGAAGGAAGCATCCGATTGGCCTGAAATTCTCAGCATGCGTCGCCCGCGAGAGGACATGCAAATGATTCTCATTGCAGGGCAGATGCAAATCATGTGCCCCCGGCACGCCACCGAGAAGCACTATAAGAAGGGTGCACAGGAGGCGGGGTTTAAGTAGTGGAAGTTTGTTGTGCTGCCGGACCTGTGCGTGCGAAGCTTCCTGATGCCTCGTCGTAGAATACGGCAGTCATTCCAGCACGTTTCGGAGTTCGAAAAACGACGAATAGTGGCTCATCGCGACAGCGGTTTATCGCACCAAGACATCGGCGCCCGTGTGGGAAGACATCCAGCCACAGTGAAGCGAGTATGGATTCGGTGGATGCAGAGGGACGGACGGACCGATGTGAACGATTGCCGCAGCCGCGCCACACCACCGTACCAGAGGACCCGCATGTTGTGCGGCGGGCATTGACGGCTTGAACGGCCACATCAGGAACGTTAGCGCAGGAATTAGGGTGTGTTGCGCAACAACCTGTGTCAGCACGTACCATTCTACGTCGTCTGCAGGAGCGGGGACTTGTCGCACGGCGCCCATTGCTCCGATTACCATTGACGTTACACCACCGACGAGTGCGGCGGCAGTGGGCCGTTGAACGCCGTACCTGGACTACGGAATGGCACGACATTGTTTTCTCCGACGAATCCCGCTTCTGCCTGCAACACCGCGATGGTCGGATCCTCATGTGGCGGCACCGCGGCGAGAGGCTGTATGACACCTGCATTATGCATCGCCTTACCGGTCCGTCGCCTGCCGTTATGGTTTGGGGCGCAATTCGATATCACAATTCGATAATCCAAAGGCATCCCCTATACGACAAAAAAAAATTTTTAAGTGCAATTAAACCTATTACCGTTTCTGTTTCAAACTGAGTTTCTTTTTTTGTTAGCAGAAAATATGCCCTATAAAAGAAAACTAGAAAAAGACATAAAGATGTACCCTGCAGCGCACCGAACTTTGCTTTATGACATAATGGAAACGGACGTACTCCAAATGGGAGAAAAGTTCATTACTAGTTTGAAGGAAGAGACAGAGGAGGAATGGAAGTGTTTTACCTGCGTCATGGCGCCACCCGTTGCTACGATATGCATACAGATGTTCTAAACACCTGCAATACGCCTCCATTTTCTCAATCTTGCTTTCAGGAAAAAAGTCACTTTTTAGGGAAATTCATCCAAAAATGTCCTTTTTATTGAAAATAGCAAGATATCTAAAAATAACGACTTAAATAAAACAAAATCATTAAAAATGACTGAAAAAGCTAAAAATAAGGCATATGGCTTACACGCCAGGAAAAATGTCTTAACAAAATTGCTTTACTGAGCTTTACTTCCGCATGAAAGACATTTGTATGCACTTGAAAAATTTTAGTAATTCCAAAAAACACATGCAACATCTTAAACTTTTTAGCCCAACTAATCAGTAATAATGTTTACTCCTTACACTTGGGTGACAAAAGCTTTTACAATTCTCATGTTTTAAAAAAATTCAAATGCAATTGGATTTTAATTTTATATATACAATTTTATTTGCGTATACTACTGCAAACAATTAAGGAGAATTTCCATTGTAATAGAAGAGATAAAGATTTAACAAGAAGGCCTCATTTCTCATTACAATGATTATTTTACGGATGAACTCTCTTAGTAGGAGGCGAAGATTCGCTGGCTCTAAATCGGCACGGATAATAACACCAGCCCTGATTCAACAATCTGCTTAAAGGATTTACACGCACAAGAAAAATTTTAGGCAGTCCTGTTTCTCCTGTAATAGGCACTTGAGGAGGAGTGCGAGAAGGAGATATACGTTAGGTGAAACCTAGAGCTCACGAGAGCAAATTATGTACACATAGAGAAGTCAGTAAATATAGATACGGAAGAAGTGCCGGATGA
The DNA here is from genome assembly GCA_039090855.1 of Macrothele yani. Taxonomy (NCBI): domain Eukaryota; kingdom Metazoa; phylum Arthropoda; class Arachnida; order Araneae; family Macrothelidae; genus Macrothele; species Macrothele yani. The sequence continues at coordinate 140,369,603 of CM077015.1, forward strand.
ACGGCTGGCGTCACACGATGCATACGTACACAACAGCATGTTAGGACAGAGATATGGTTAAGGAGGAATAGAAGTCATGTTTAACCGGGGAGGCGAGAACCTGTGTTACGACTTCTAAACGCGCCGATCTACCGAAGGACGATATTTATCAGTTTAAATCTTTTTTACCTTCCTGCGATCGAACCGGTATTATTCTCCACTCAAAGGCGCGCTTACACTGTTTTACCGGTATGTTCAGCTAAGCGGATCTGGGGATTTGCAGTGAGGTTTCTATGTCTTTAAAGTCAATAATGTACCTTCCAATCAGTGCGTGACAATCCAAGCCTTGTGTCACATCCCAGTACCTTTTTGAATGTACCTCCCACCGCTGCATTAGGCAATACCATGAATGGTTCTAATTGGTATTTAGTCATGCTTTGATAGCTCATAGTATACGTATGATGTTTCAGAGAAGCAAACGGACCTAACTCGCCAATGAAAAAAACACAGATAATTTCACTGCCTCCACAAATTTTACTGTTAATGGTAGGAAGTTCTTATCCCTACATAAAACTGCTTAGGTAATATTCTGGCATGCCATAGTAATACATCAAGTGCAAACGTTTGTCATCGACCCAGATGGCCTTTATCCATTATCCAAGAGCCAAGGTTTTCTTCCTGTATTCATTGCAGACGAATTTGTAGGTTTTCAGCCGGGAAGAGTTGAGCGCTAATGAGTCATCTGATGTCATTGTCCATTCGAACATATGTTTGGTCGTGCTGTTCATGCTCAAATTATCTTCTCAATGCCACTGTTGCACTGAGTGCTTACTTGATAAAAGGGGAATCGCTTGTCACAGTATATAACACTTCCCAACTGCTGTTGTTCCCTATCAGCACTTACGTGCTTCATCCCACAGAAAGACCTCTGGCTGTTTGTGTTGTCGCTTGTATCACGCACTTTATACCCCGAACACAGTTGGTTTTGCATATCAGAAAAACCGTCCTCGATGGCGCAGTAGTGCTGGCTTCTAACCGTTCATCCGTCATTGGTCCGGGTTCGAATTCCAGTGACGCTCTGATGTTGTGTTTGTCTTACGCCACGGGCGCTCTCCTTTTCCTGGAATTAGTGACCCTAAGTTAGGGACAGAAGATTGCTTACAGCCTATTGATTTGCTCACGGTGGCAGTCAAACCTCCAAAAAATATTCGAAGATGTTTTGTATTTTTGGAGATGCTCGCATGTGCCCGACTATCTAGTACACTTTTCACAGTCGGTTTAACCACAAATCGTTCTCATATTGTCATTCTTCACGGTTCGTACGCTCCTGAATGTTTTAAGTGGCAATGGATTTCCATGTAATAATTGCATTCGTAGATGAGTATGGTGAACATGTTTTATTTCTTCCAATAGAGTTCCATTCGTGCTTCTCAAACGCAAATCAGACGTGCCATCCATAGAAAAAAAATATTTGTAGAAAAAAAGTCTCAGTAGAATTTAATACATATTAACCTTATTCCTGTAAAAGGTACGCTGCATTTTGTTAATACAATCCACTTCTATGCATTGTACTCATGAAGTAAGACGTCGTTTTAGTTCAGCTTCTGCTGCTTTAAAGAACATCTTCCCACTCATGTCAATACGAATTAACGAAAGAGTTATTGATAGCAGATTATTATTTTTAATGCACTCTATTACTGAAAGCAATATTTCGTATTATGATGTAGGCGCCAGAGCTTTTGCGCGCGAACAATGAATTCATTAGGCCACGTGAATAACATACGGTGCTACAAATGAAAAGAAAAACGTATTTCAAACTTATGTAATGAAGACTAAATAATCAGGAATTGGTACACATAGTTAGCATTTTCTTGTTATACATTTGCCTACAGATACTTAGGTGCATAATGTATTGGCTTCTCTGTAAATGAACATTTACCACAAACGTCATTTGGCGAAATATATTTGAAATTTAATCAGTGAAATACTTATTTCAAAGACAGTTGTTATCGTCATGAGTGCACGCAGAAGAATGAATAAGACTTAAATTCCGTACAATATATTTTAGTTCGATATTCGTTCAGTTATATTTTGTTGAACACCTATTTTTTTTTTAATTTAGTGGCGGTAATGATGTATAAACTTTCTGTTACTAAATGTTAGTCGTAGAAATGTTTTCAGTACTTTTTTCCAATGGCATTGGTGTAGGTGCGAGAACGACAGTTATCATTATTTAGACGAGAGCACTCCTTGCGGCGAATTCCGGAACCTATCTCACCGAATTCGATACGCACTGAAAAAAAATCTACTTTTATTCTTCGTTTGCAACAAACAGTCCAAAAAATGCACATCAACGTGATAATGTAGTCTTTACAATAAAGAGGAACCCAAGGTCGTTCTTAATGATGCAATATCATTGGAATTACTATAGGAGCGGATTCCTAAACGTAATAAATTGTATATCATGACACTGCAATTCGCTCGTCATTTTTAGAAAAATCTGCAGAGATCCTTTCGTTATTTGAAGTACCACAGACTCGCATGTCGTAATCGGTCTGTTAGGGGAAATGCGGTAGATATGTGTTACTGTCGACAGTGTTTTAAAAAAAGAAAGAACATAGTTTCCCTTGTCTGATGCGATGAGTCACCGTATGTTGTTTATGTAATTCCGATATCTCCTTGCTGCAAGGATGTGTACAGCCCAAGTTGGCATGTTAACCGATTTTTGATCATCAATTGCTTACAAAGAACGACGCCCTTCAAAATTGCAGATGGGATGTTTATTCTACATATCATTTTTTTATTTCGAATTTGTTGCTATACAGGCTGATCTCGGGATGATCAAATTGACCCTGTAGCACTCAATAAAATCCCGTTTACTTCACATTGTAATGAACCCCCGTGTACTTGTGATAAAGCTTAATATCTCTGTAGGAACGCGTTCTTGGTGGTAGTAGTTTTTGTGACTCTTTTCATTTTAATCTTCGGTAGAAAAATTTTACATGTCTTGCCAAACGTATTTGTAACATCGTATACAACCGTCCGTTTTGACGCATCGAACCAAACGTACCACAAAAATCTCTACTGGATGGCAAGTTCATAATTGCTAACTGTGTTTGGCATTCGTGGATATATATAACTATTTTTGAAAAATGTAAGCTGTCATGGTACATTAGTCAGAGTAGGTTATTATGTGTATAATATTTACTACAAACTATAACCGCTAAGTAATAAAACATACACACGCCTTATCCTAATTATTTCCACTGCTGCGGCAGTTGAAACAATCCAATGAAAATCTTGGGTATACATATTCACTTGTGCTTACTTCCATTCAAGAATTCGAAGGTTTTTAAAGAGTAAAAAGAAATCTTGGGTATACATATTCACTATGCTTACTTCCATTCAAGAATTCGAAGGTTTTTAAAAAGTGAGGTCGTGGTTTCTCACGCCTGCTATTAAAACTTGAAATATGAAGTACCGTATTTTCTCGACGTTAACGCGATGTACATACTGTAATATAAAACGCAAAAAGCGGTAGTCTACAAGCATTTACGGAATTTCAGCTACACGCAGATAAATACATTTGAGTGCAAAAATATATTATCTGTCACTGACGCTGACAGCTCTTTCCACTTCCGATAGTTCATTGTCGGAGCCCACTTCATAAAACGGATCCTTATTTCACGGTTTCTTTCTCGTATGCTAGAAACACAGCAGGTATACAACACAAGTATTTTTACTATATACTTAAGTATTCACATATGCTTCAATGGCATTAGTGATAACCTTCTAACGCATTTGACTGTTTCCGGTGTTTCATGCGTATCACTGCATTCAACGTGTTAAATCTCCGGTTTTACGGTGCTTGTGTTGCTCATCAATATCATTATTTAATTGATGAAATGAAAGTGTGACTGTCCCTTACAAAGTGCAAGCAAGGTCAACGGAAATTACTGATATTTGAGAACTTATTCTTTGCTATATGTCAATGTTGTGAAAATGTTTTTTTTTTTTTGGTTTTCCAGAATTTGCTGTAGAAGAGAACAAATGGAATAAGACTAACATTGAGTTTAGCCAATCCAACTTACACCTGATTTCATGATGAAAGGTACAGGAATAATTAGGAATAAAAATAATCCGAATCTCTTCACAAAACATGTGCATTAGCCAAGTACCATTCGCCAAATAATACCATCGAAATTGAGAGACTGAAAGTTTAGATACCGGTTTTTCTAAAGTTGTTAACTGATGAGCAATGACAGATGCGAAATGAAGAATACGTAAAAGTCATTTTTACCATTGAAAGCCAACCAAATATTCTGAATTCCATCGTTACGGGTGTCGAGACATGATGTCCTCTACGATACCGAAACGAAGTGACAAAGTGTGTGGTGAAATTTGCTATTTACGGGAAAACCAAATACGTAAAACAAAAAGGTTTGAAATTAAATCAATGTTCATTCATTTTTATCACGGCGAAATAATTTTGCGCCAAATGTTAGGTCCAAAGCTCAGAATTTCTTCCTTTCTGCATCTTTTTAAAACGTTTGCTGTTAAGAATCCTTCGTAAAGACATGAGGTTACTTTTCTTTGCACGATAATTTGCAAATATAAAAGCCTCAGCTATTACGTGAATTATTTGCCAGCAAGAATGTTTGCGTGATCCGCATCCACTATTTTAAATGCAGGCACCCTTTTTCGAGTGTTTCATGTTCCAGGAACACAATTTACTTTAAAAGAGTGTTACTATGACGCCCTGGACCAAATGCATTTTGCTGTGACTAAAACACTGAAGACTATACCATATATACCCTTATCCAGTCTATCTAAACTATTTATATATTTTTCTGGCGGCAAGTACTTTGAATGAACCAAAGGCAGTTTCTCATAAATGCGCTCACTATATTTTTAAACATTTTTTTTTTATTGGAGGTTTAACGACCACCGTGAGCAACTCAATGGGCTATAAGCAGTCGCCCGTCCCTAATTTAGGGTCACTGGTTCCAGGGAAGGGAGAGAGCCAGTGCCGTAAGACAAACACAACATCCATGCCTCACCGGGATTCGAACCCGGACCCCTTTCGGACGAATGATCAGAGGCCAACGCCTTAGACCACTGCGCCACCGGGGGCGGCTTTTTTAAACATCACTTTCGGTTTTCAAATTGTGGCTTTCAAATGCATTTCAATATTTCCTCTTCACTCCGTAATTTAGTATTCTTTACGTTTTGTACCTTATATCAAAATATTAAATTTCGGCATGGTTTTACAAAACCAACCTTCACCTTGTAACCTCAAATAATGTGCTTAATGATTTAGTGTAGTGAAACCGAACTCACTCTTAATGAAACATTGGAAGTCTGGTTCTAGGTCCAAAAAAATTAATCTTGAAAAATGTATCATCAAACTTGAAATTCTAGTTAATGGTTTAGAGTAATGAGGTGTACTCATTGTTCAAGAAACGTTGAGAGACTATTCGGTAAAAGCGAACAGAAATTCACTTTATAAGTACCATGTTTTCAAATAATTATACTGTCAACTGATTTAAATTCACAGTGTACCATCACATGTTAACGATTGCTATTTAAACACAAATTTTTTTCCTGGATTCTTCTATTCTATCCTTTACACAAAAGAATGATTTTTAAAGCCCGAAATACGCTATTTATTAAAGTAACTAATAAATTGTACAGATAGACATTTGCGGAAATGAACTTATGTCTTTCTACGGAAAATGCCAAATGAATGCATGTAATATATCTGAAAATGTAATTAAAACACCTGTATTCAATTTTTCTGGGATTCAATGTTTTAAAAAGGGGAAAACTGTCCTAGAATAATAACGTCAATGGATTCTCTTTACTTAGCCACAAACTGTTAGCTATACCTCATAAACCATGTAAAATGTATTTAATTGAGCGCATATTTCTCTAATTGCTGTTCTTCGGCTTCGTGAGTTGTATGACGGGTACAGTTAAAATATATTTCAGCATTCTTGTGTATAATGGTTGCTTATGTTCTACTTTCATTGGAACTGTAAGGATAGGTTTTTCTTGTAATTTATGCATGTCGTTCTGATACATCCGCAAACAAATGAAGTTGTCGTTTCAAAACGATCAAGGGTATTCAATATCATTTATTTTGAAAATTTTCCAAGCAACTCTTTATATATGCATATTGAGGTTTCTAGTTTATCTAATTTTTCGAACAAGAAAAGGTGAAAAAAAAAGTCACATACATTGTACAAATGTGTTTGGTGTGAATTTGAAATTCCCCCGAAAAGAAACACACACTTATCAGTGATAGTAGAATAAACAATACAACATTGAATTTTCTCTAAGATTTTGAACATTACAACATAAAACAAAGCAAAAAAAAAAAAAGGGGGGGGGGGTGTTGATATGTTATCTTACCTGTATGCATTTTTTATGCTTTCGAATTACAGAGTTTAAAATAATTATTTTTCAACTTCCAAGCGCAGCAGTATCAGAAAACCGTTCTCAATATTTACAAATTGTAAAAAACAACAAATGTGCCAACAAATTTCATTGCAATACATATTGTTCGCGTACCATATATTCCCGAAATTTCAGGATCATAAATGTGGTTACGCAAGAAGATTTAAACATGAAGTACGCAAACGATGGTTGTACGCTTAACAAAAATTGTGGGACATACTAATGGCATTCTGTAACTGCTGAACCTTTATTTGAGTGTTGACGTAAGAGCATGATGACCATACATCCCCATTTATTCAAACAGCGAAATATAAATCTTTCTGACTACTGCACGGCAAGAACTTAATCGTAATTCCTTATCTCCTTGAATTCGACACATTATTCGGTAAATGTGTACTTTAGCGTCCTAAATTATTTCGTCGGAAAAATTTAACTGTGTGGGAAAAGTGCTACGTACAATATTTTAAGTATCCAAAAAAATGGGGAAATGTGAAAAAATATAGTACTTTTAGATGAAAGAAAAATATTTTTAGAAGAACTTACCTTGGAGTACGAGGGTTCGGAAGAGTACGTGTTGTAGGCCTAAGATGTCGGAGCGTCGACAGCGTGAAGGTGGAGGCCGGTGAATGGAAGCGTCGTTGAGAACGGCAAAGTTACGTGCGGAACAATACACAAGGAAGCGGTTCAGCAGTACGTACTCATCAAAGCGGGTTATAGGAATACGCTGAAGGAAAGAGGTCGGTTTTATACTGCATTGTAATATAATTTTCTCAAGGGTAGTTTTGCGAAATCGTAAGTAGAAAATTTCCAAAACGGCTTAAAAGTTTCATAATCCCCCACAATTCGACACGAAGCTCTAGGCCTCCCTGCCACAGTACGATTCCTAATTATAACAAAATCGTTTATTTTCAACAATATCCCTTTACCAAGGGGAAAAAAGGACGAACAATGAACAGAATAACAGCAGAACTGCAAATGAGGTGCTTGAAGATATCACCGACCCCTTAACAACTCCGAAACCATAACCAAAACTTGGGGTTCCCCCGGAACCAATTCTTCTCACTCAAAACTTCTGCCGCACATTATATCATTTACATTCCTTCATTTAATTACATTCTCGGACATTTTTACAATAAAAACAAAAACATGTAGCACATTTATTTATTAATAATCAATGAAACATTTCTGAACTACTTCTTTTTGCACACGATTACACGACGCATCACACTCCTCCGAGACATAAACCCCACTCTTGTTGTATTCTTCCGCGCATTCAATACTACCTGATATTCTCTTCCGACGCACGGGCCCTTCACGTCGTGGCCGCAAGCATTGCTTTAGCCTCCCGCACCAACTGCTGCAAACCATCGTACTCGCACGTAACTTCTTCGGAAAAAATTTTCCTTTCATGTAAAAATACTATATTTTTTCACCTTTCCCCATTATTTTGCATGCTTAAAAGATTGTACGTAGCACTTTTCCCACACAGTTAAATTTTTCCGATGAAATAATTTAGGACACTAAAGTACACATTTACCCATTATTCTACTTTACAGTGTACACATAACTTGTTCCAACAATGTGTATTGCTTTAAATAAATTTAAACTAAATGTATATTCTTTTAAATCGGATTTGAAACAACGCACTTCTCAGTTTTTAAGTGGTATGACGAATTTCACTACTCATTGGCCACACCTGTGTCTGCATCGAAACATATGTTGGCCACTTCTGGTCTAAATGACTAAACTATAGAGTGGATTCTGTTTCGAAAGCATTCGTATTATGTGGACGAATATGTTATATTATTTCCTCAGTTTTTATTTTATTTTTCCTTGTTCTTTTTTGGACATGCGTTTGACATTCTAATGTAGTCAATCAAATTTATTAAATTGTCTTTCATTCAGCATAAATTCTGAAATGTGATCCTAAAAGTTCACGGCCAGATTTATTCGGGAATGCCATAGCATTTGTGAACTTATTCATCTGAATTCTGGCAAGTATAATGCCCCGTTCATTTTTTAATTTCGTTCTCATGTTACTACGAAATAAAAATCTGATTCTTCTTTGCTTGGTGCAGGTGAGATGTCCGAAATGAGAGTGCAAACTAGATAGGAAGTACTTATCTGCCAAAACATTTAAGTTCCCCTTCGCATCGATACGTTTCAGCCAACTGTTACTACGCTGTGGATACTAGAGTGATAAAACTCTGAAGTCTGCCAGGCAAAGAAAGTGGTAACGGTCCCAATCACAGATTTGGGGTTTGGAAAGGTTATCTGTGAGTGTATATGGTCTAGATTTTGGAAGCGGTTTTAATCCGTGGGATCGGGCCTTCCAAAATACGCAGGGTTTGGCAGAGATTCTTTTTCTAACTGAAGGATTCATTGAACGACATTTGTGAGATATATGGTTGGATGTTGTCGGGCAAATGAAGAACGCCATGCCTGTTGACTAAAACTTTCTTCTGAATAAGAAACATTATGTGGATCTCATCCATTTTGGCCCAATAGTTGTTTGAAATCATGTTCTTAACAGTTCAGAGACATGGATGACGGATCAAGCGGAATCTGTCCACCATACGGGAACCAGCCCTTCTCACGTGTAGGGAGGGCTTTAATGATTTTCTTAAAGGATCTCATTTTCATCGCATTAAAAGATCCGATGCAGGAATCCTACTCATATGTCTCTTGCGAGGAGATAAATGAGCACCTCCAGACGACGTGCTTATTGGCTGTTGTGAGTTCATGTGGAGTGCTCAGGCACCAAGGATTTTTACTTCTCCAAGAGATACCATGCGCAGGACAATTGTCAAACAATGCACATGGACCTATTCTTCGATCTCACGGAATTTTTCCATGGGTCAGTATCCACCATATTCATCGTCCCTTTTGTTTCAATTATTACAATTATTGGTTAAATAAAGCAAGGTGTGTGCGAAAGTGATTTATCTACAGCTTTATATTACGCGAACAATCGGCGCGTGATGCATTCATATGCAGCACCCACTGCAATTACCGCAATCAAGTTTTTAATCACATTATCCGCGGAATGTCAGTGATTGAAAATAAACCAGAACAGTTAGGCACAACGGTCCTGTGTTCGCGGTCCAATTCGACCAAAACGAAAAGTGTGTACTCGCACTAGAGACGTTTTTCGCGAAGTGAGTTCCATAACGCCTGCACCTGATATATAACAACTTATGACGAAAGTCGTGGGACAGTGTTGGACGGCATCATTTCGTTGGAGGGATTGAACATGTGTACCCGCTGAAAGAGGACGTTTGACCTGTACCAAATGAACAGAATTGCAAACTTTCTTTCAATATTAAAGTCAAAATTCCTGCCATGCAACTCCATCAAGACACTACTTCCATAGTAAGATACCTGCTAGAGTTCATCGTACACCATGGCGCAGAACACCCACTGAAGGTTAAATATATAATAACCAACTGTCTAACATGATTTTGGACTTCCACTTGCCGCTGAAACCTGTCTTATGTGGCAAGAAATCGATGCTACAATTTTTTGAAGGTGAGGTGCCTTAGGGTATCTTGTTCCAACACTTTACCAACAAATAGTTTACTCTTGTAAGTTACATTGTTGAACCGCTGCAGATAGGATTTGCTGTTCCAAAACAAACAAATGATGTTCTATTGGGTTGCTAATTGGCAATTTGGAATCCAGAGCGATAACTCAAATTCTCCTTAGTGTTCCACAAATTATTCCCGAACAGGTCGTATAGGGGAATGGCGCATTATCCCGCTAGAAAGAGAAGGCACTTTTGGAAGTGACTCTGATTTTTACTGTGAAGAAGAATTTCTTTCCTCGGCATATTTACCTCATTTCTTTAGATTAAAGAGGTTAAAGGAAAATATTTCAAAATTTTAATAATAATGTTATATACTCGTGGAATACATCAAAGTTAAAACATCGATACCAAAAAATAAATACTGATATAGAGTTTCAGATCCAGACAGTAACATAATATACGAGTATAAACATTCACATATTTTTTTTACTTTTGAGTTTTACAGAGCAATCAGTATTTATTTAGAAAATCTGTTAAGTCGCTAGTACTTTTTTTTCCAGAGTACAAAATTCTAGATCGCCGAAGCGTTTCTGATGACCGTATTATCTTACCCAAGTAAATTCGAATTTTTTCTAGATTATACTCGGCCCTTAAATACAACTAGATGCAAAATAATATTTTCTAAAGATTTAATTAATTTAGAACACTACTACTTTCTGCAATAATCGGGTGAGAGATACCTCACGGAATATTAAACGCTGAACACAATGAATGGTTTATATTTAATTTACACAATGGAACAACACATTCTTGCATTTAGAATTACAATAATGTTCTATAAAAAGTTGTATCATCTAAATGACGGATAAAATCTAACTCTTAAATTTTGTATCATACGGACCCCAAATTACAATCAATAAAATGAACAAATCTATTTACATTTATTAAAATATTAGTGTGTTCATTTTTTTCTTGAAAACTGTACCTTTTGTCTTCAAGACACGTTTTACTCTTTCAGCATTACAAATGCTACTTATATATAACATTTGTTTTATTCAAATGGTCAAAATTTAACAGATTTTCTATAAACTCCTCCACGGCAAACTATAAAATTACAAATGATGGTTGATTAAATACTCGTCAAAATATTACACGAAACAACCCAATGTTTGTTCTTCACATTCCAAGAGTTAGATTTGATTCTGTTATCCAGGGAAGCTCGGGTACTCTTTGCAGTCGGCGCTACTGTTTGTTTGTAATTCCGCATGACGCCAGCTAGGGAGCAAAGGATCTCAAGATCTAATGCTTTTATATTGTTCACGGTGTGTGTCACTCACTTCTTTTTTCCTTATATATTTTTAGAAGAAATCCAGTGCAGTAAATACGAAAGTCCGGTATTGTATTGCGGCTCTTTATTCAATTGATGACCGTGGTAACTGTCACACAAAGAAGATCATTTGTCCCTACTGTAACTGATCTGTCAACACAGTACATGTCAAGTGAATGGAGGTACATGGTCAAAAAAGTAAATACACTGAAGTAGGAAAACCAAAAGCCAAATGCGGTATGTACACAACTTTGAATGAGAAACAAATATATAGGTAGTCAACTTATATCAACACGACAGCAATTGAGTAAATGTAGGAAACACTCCAATAGTCTGTTACAAAGCAAAGTTGCTAGTGTTTTAGTTAAATTCTTTACTAAGAACAAGACTGAGTCCTTGTTAAAATAAAGAAGGAAATATTCCGAAAAAGGTTTATCGACGTGAGTTGTATCGGTCCACGGAAAACGTTTTCAATTGAGATTTTAGAAGCTCAGATTTTTCTCCAAATACATAAGAAGCAGATGTCAAACCATACGCCCCTTGGTGGCGAAACCTTTTTACCAACAAATTAGATATTATGGGCAAACGATTTCCCATCAGTAGCTGTATGCGATGCAAAAAGAATTTTTCAAATCCGATGTTTGGAAGCGGAGATATCAGGAAAAACGTAATTTAAGTTTATCCCAAACAGCGGAAAATCTATGTGTAACTTTAAAAAGTAACTATACCTAAAATAGTCTGTGACATAAATGGAATTGAAAGATAAAAGCGTTTTTTCAATCGGATGTATAGAAGCAAATATATGGAATAAAATGTATATTGAATTCGACATCACAAGTTTTAACGCTCTATAGCGGGAAAATTGCACATCGTATAAAAATACGAAATGAAGGATCATTATCGGTGCATATCTACTTTCACAGTGGAAAAAAATTGAAATCGCATTAATAGTTGCAGATATATGGTGTCCTCGAAGGGACAGACACACGGATCGATCGACAGACAGACAGACGGATGGACAAACCAATAATATAAGCAGTTTTTAATTTACAAAACCCATGCTAAAAAGAAAGAGATTTGCCTTTTGTTTTTAGAGTGCAATAAAATATAAATTCTGGGTTACAGATGTATCTTTCTCTACCTTTGATCGAATAATACGATAATATTGGTTACATTGTGTTAATTTTCACTTAATTTCCGGATATTTTCTTCTCAAGAAAGCTACTAACGTGCTTCTTTGGTTTTAGGGCATTATTACGTACAAAATTGGGAATGATACATAAAGCCAAACTTTGGCGTTTGCTCTAATTCTTAAATGTATTTGTGCCAGCTCTGAGACCCTTCTTAAAACAAGATACATTTTAATCAGCTGGAGTGTAAACACTTTTTATTGAGTGGGGTCACTTTCTTTTACTGACTGATGAAAGTGAGTTCAAGTTCAGTTGCTCATTTGTAAAAATATCCGAAACAAATTGTCAAACATGATTGTCACCAAAGGGACACTGAGAAATTCGGAATAAATGATGTTCTCAGAAACTACACCAAAGATTTCACCAATAATTATTATAAGTTGAATTTCTTAATAATTTTGCAATATATGCTTTAGCTGTATAGTGGCTATGGAACTAGACACCATATGCGTTTACTGAGATATCAAACTGAAAGAAAGAAAAATTAAGAATTCCAACATTTGCGTAGCTCTAATAGATCATGTAAAATATCTGGATTCCGCATAACCATCGGCATATATTTACATTGTCATAGAAATTCCGTGGTATGGAAGATGCATATATTAATGTTATCAATAGCCTTTAAGAAAACGCAAGTGCAAAGATTCGATTGTTTTGTAGAACAGTTGGCATAAATGTTGGAAAAGAAGTGAGACAGGGAGATATTATACCTTCTAATCATTGCAGAAAGTATTCCAACCACTTTCTAAGGAAGATACTGGAATAAAAATTAATGGCTATCATTTCAACCACTTTAGTTTTTCTGATGAAATAGTCATTTTTGGAAGTATTTCTTCAGACCAGCGGGGTATGATCGTGGAACGTTTGAAAAGGGTAAAAAGATGGGTAAAACATTAAATTACACCACACAAAACTGGTGTATAATGTTTTCATAAGAAATAATGTTTTTTCAATTGTCGAAACCATTGTAGAGGTAATCAAAGTCGGACAACTGATATCAAGCGAGAGCTATACAGAAGTAGAAATTTATAGGGATATAAATTGTGGTTGAAGAGCATTTGGGTAAACCTGGACCGCTTCAAAAGCAATTTTCTATTACGACTAAAAGGACAAAGGTTTGATCAATGTGTCCTACCTGTCCTTACTCATCAGTAAGAGACATCGTCCTTAAAAAAACAATTGACGTGCTGGCTGCAAACGGCTGAAATAAGAATGAAATGGTACATTCTTGGTATTACCAAAGAAGAGAAGAAGAGGAACTGATGAATCAGGAACACGAAGATGTTGATAGCGTCAGGATAACGGTAAAATAACTGTAAAAGCAATGACCTGAGGAGCTGACAACCGTTGGCCAACCCAATTACTGCACTGGATTCCTAAATATCAGAAAATAGCTAAAATAACTCCACGTGGGAAATGCGTAGATGAAGTTCGAAAATATTCCTGAGGGACACTGTGATGACGAGCTTTAGAGTGAAAACTGGAGAAGAGGCTTGTCTAGGCATTCATCTGATAACTGTTTTTGATGCTGATCATTATCATAAAAGTATATCACAGAAATTGTAAATACTGGATGTGATATGCGATATAAGATGTTATTTCTTCACCGATATTTTTAACATTTCAGCTTAATTACAGTACCTTTTGCAATGACCATTTCCCAAAATTCGAATAATAAATTTCTTCAGGATAACCTATTCAAAGGTCATATATAAGACTGCTGTCTATGTACGATAATTAATTTACTTTACCATCATGCTCCAATTACAAATAAAATTATTTTATTTCAATTTAATAAAACTTACGAACAAGATATTTCGGGATCAAACTCATACCCTAATCTGGACGAGTGCCAGTCGAAAAAAGTCCGTTAGAACTTCATGATTTATATAATGTTCACTCACGTGACAAAGACGCTTTAGTGTTGCCAACAATCACAAGATTAAAATGAGAAATAAATAAATAGGTATACAATATATGTATTTTAAGTATACAAAATAAAGGTAAGTTTCGTTAGTGTTTTTACATACATTCAGCGAATAAGTGCGTCACGTTTTCTTACGCTTAATTAATTATAGGGCACTGGGTACAAATTGCAATCAACTATCTCTATGGGGTTGGAATGTAAGTGGGGAGGTCATCATTGCAGTATAACTGGTTGTATCTAAAAATAAAAATAAAGACACTTTCAGTCAATAACAAGGAGCATTTGTTGGATGACAGTATCCTTTTCAAGGATGGAGGACTGGCATTTTCAGGGAATTTCTTGTATATTATGTACGTAATCATTAAAAAGTGGTTAAATATATTTGCTGCTATTTAACATCATCAGTGCAAATGCTGATTGACGGTGTTTGTTAATATCAATAAAGATTTAAGGACAATTATTTTCTGAAAATAAGATTTTTGCTTAATACCTCGTACGATAAGCGAGAAAGAAACATCATATTGTTTCTCAAAATATGGAAGAACGGATATTCAATTGTATTTTAAAAATAGTTTGTGAACTAACAAATTTTAAATACGTAATTCTCTTATATTTTCTTTCAAGGCTATTTAAATGTTCCTCACATATGTTATTTCGAATACCTCGTAAAAAAACCCCGTTTTTTAATAGAAATCATATTTTTCAAAATTTTTAGTAAATTATTTGAAAAATGGACTTCGTATCTATTTAATTTTAAAAACGTTTTAAAACCTTTTCCACCTAAGGGGTGTTTGTAAGAAGCTCTGATAAATTCGCGAATTCGAATTTTTTTTATTAAGAATCAACTTTTCGTTTTGTTGTGTGTTGACTTGCAAGTAGTGGCGATATGGACATGCGACTCGCTGAATGCAATCACATCGTATTTTTTCTCAATAATCTTATTAATTTTAAGATTGGAATCAAGACTTGGGTTTGTACATGCAATATGGTGGAAGATTTGGATTGGTGAGGAGGCATTGTGATACAAAAGAAACACCCTTTCACATCAATAACGGTTGTTCATTGATTGCAACATCTCGTTTGAGCCAGCTCTTAATAAAAAGAAAGGGATAGGTCAGAGGTCGCAGCTCCGAAAAGACGTGCTTATTTTCTCGGTTATTTTAGACATTTACATGTTGCATCCTGTTTTAGATATCCTCTATGTTTCAAGCTAATACCAGCAATCCTTCATGGATTTGAAATTTTCGCAAGCAGTAGTGTATTTTACTTTTATATTCATATATTGGAGAATTCGGAAGAGATAAAATCTAATAAAAAATATAATACTTTATATCTGACCTATAAATCTAGCACACACATTTCAGGTGTGTGTACAAAATTTTAAAACGCCATCTGCGGCTTGTATAGATCATACAGTTTCAAAAACACGAAACATGAATTTATATGTATGTTTACCGGTAAAGAATCCAATATATTTTGTATTAAAGGAGTTCTAATAAAATATTTAACAAGCTAGTGCTAATGATGCTTCGTAATTCCTAGTTTATGGTGCTTTATTATAAAAGCTGGAATATCTTTTATTTTGTTTTGCAGCGCAGCATATTTCTGTTTCACGTTGCCTGAAACCAGGGAACTCGTTCATTTCATTTCCTCTTTAGTAATTACTTAAATTGCAAATGTTGATAAAAGGAACAGTTGTGTACATTAAAATATTAGAATAAATAATTATATATAAGCTAAATTGCGTATGCTTAAAGGCATTAATGGCGATTTTTACATATTCTTTTAAGCAGCGGAAACTGTTATTAAGGCTCTTCGAGACCCTCCATCTTGTATTCTGCCTTCTCTTGTTAACCAACGGGCAAGCGTATTTCACAAATTGCTCAGGCAATTTTGCACATTTTGGAACATCGTTTGTGGCTAACGCAAGATGTATGATAAATAAAGAGTTCCCTGGTTTCAGATTTTCATTTTGGACTTTTAAGTATTTTATATTAATTAAAAAGCTATGGAAGACGCCTTGGTACGACTTTCGCTGCAGATAAAAAATGAAGGGAAAGGTCAATAAAAATTATGAAACCAGGGAACTCTTTATTTATCATATATCTTGCGTTAGCCACAAACGGTGTTCCAAAATGGGCAAAATTGCCGAACAATTTGTGAAATACGCTTGCCCGTTGGTTAACAAGAGAAGGCAGCAAAACAAGATGGCGGGTCTCGTAGAGTTAACAACCATCTATTAAAATAATTCAGTAGTATTTTGTACGCTGTGTGGGATAAAAAATAAAAGGCACGCACTTTCTTGCTACCGTCTCGAGAGAGTATTAGGATCCCTCTTATTCGTTTTTCAAATAGTGTCTAGAGCTCTCCAAGGGAGCACCTCAGCAAAACCACTCCGTTATCTCATTGGCCAGAAGCAAAAACTAAACCCAACAATTGGTGTAAGACTCGGCAAATTCGAAATGCGTGCGTGACGTGTGATGATGAAACACAGCAGAACGCTAGCAGATCAACCGTGGCAGTTGTTCATTTTATATGTACGATTTTTTTTTGATTGGAGGTTTAACGACCACCGTGAGCAACTCAATGGGCTATCAACTCAATGGGCTAGCAGTCGCCCGTCCCTAATTTAGGGTCACTGGTTCCAGGGAAGAGAGAGAGCCAGTGCCGTAGGTCAAACACAACATACATGCCTGACCGGGATTCGAACCCGGACACCTTACGGACAAATGATCAGAGTCCAGCGCCTTAGACCACTGCGCCACCGCGGTGGCTATGTACGTTTGATAGCATATACACAGTCGAGTCACAGTATTGTAACCATCTGCTACATTTGACGTCAACATGAAAGAAGGCAGGTGTCGTGAGCCGGCTTTCAAGTTACACAAAGCGTGATGCAGGCATTCTGAAAACATATCACTCATTTCTGCCATGGATGAGAGGAGCGATTAATCCGATTCCTAAAAAGTGATGATTATCGTCTTTCGATACAAGGATGGCTGTATTCTGAAACAGCGCAGTTTGTGAACAGTTCGAGTCCTGCTCTAGTTAAAGTGTGTCATGATTGCGGAAATGGCACCATTGCGAGTAAGCAACGTGAAAACTGCGAAGAACCACGTGCATTTGATGTGAGAGGTGAACGTCGGCTGCGAAGGTGCGCGATGGCCGATCAACACGCTATAGTGGACCAGCTCACTGACCAAATGAACCAGGGGATTACCTGAAGTTTGCGTAAAACGACACTTCCTGTGAACCCTGATGCGTATGGGGGCTCCTCTGCAGACGGATGCTTCCTGCACCTATGCTAACGAAACTACATCCGCGTAAAAGGCTTAAATTTCCACCGAAGTATCGGAATTGGACCTCCGCCGATTGGCAAAGTATTGCTTTCTACGACAAATCAGGTTTTTTGCATCATCGAACGGATGGACGTTGGCCTATAAGGCGAGAAAATCGGAGAACAAATACTCCACAACTGCTGGAAGAACACAAGCTAGTGGGCTCAGCGGCATGGTCTTGGAAATGCTTTCGTGGCCTTCCATGGATCCACTCATACCTGTGGCAGGCACTATCGACCGAGCTTCTTTTAAATCCCTCCTTGAAGATCACGTATACCGATACATGATGATTTCCTCCTTTGGCGAGTATGGGATGTTCCAACACGACAATGCGACGTGTCCCACAGTTAGGAATGTCCGGCAGTGGATGAAAAGACACGACGAAAATCACAAAGAACATCTCTGGCCCCCTAATTCCCCAGAGTCGTGGCTGGCCGAGGAGACCGGATAAGTCGTTGTTCCATAAAATCCCACACGTGCTCAATGGGGGACAAATCCGGTGAACGTGCAGGCCATGGAAGTTGTCTCACATCCTGAAGTGCATGTTTTGTTGCACGTGCCGCGTGTGGGCGTGCGTTATCTTGCTGGAAAACAACACGATGGACCGACCTTACAAATGGCACAACAACGGGCTGAATCATTTGTTGATGTAGGAGGTGCTGTTTAACGTACCCGGTACAAACACTAGTTGTGTACAAGAGTGATAGCTGATCGCTCCCCACACCAAGAGGCCAGGTGTAGGTCCTGTGTGTCGCTGGCGGATGCAAGAAGGGTGGAGACGCTCCCCTGTGCGTCTGCAAACACGCATACGGCTATCGGAGGCTCCCAAGCAGAATATGCTTTCATCGCTGAACACGACAGTAAATATTATTGACAAAAAACTCTCATGGAAACCTGGTATACAAAATGTAATAATAAAAATCAGACAGCTTAAAAGAACATATAAACAACATTTTCAGAAAAGAAGTCAACTCAGTATTAAATCCTATATCAACTTTTTGTAAATCCTGTGCCCTACCGCTATACACAAATGTCTGCTCAGTCTGTGCATGTAGACCCTAAAAAATATAAATAAAAACCAGCGAAAACGGTCACCGCTCTGATCGGAAAAAAGTGACCGATATTAGGAGGTGGTCAGTATTCGGATATTTGGTCTAAGTTAAAATTACTAAGCCGCTGCTTTTTTGCAAAGAATGGAATGAATTCATATGAAGCTTATGCACAATAAAGAAACGTTGCAGATCTTTTTTTCCAATGCTGACTCTTAATACAATTGAACATAAAAATTAAATAAATAATTCATTCTGTGTAGAGCAGTGGTTCCCAAAGTGTGCGCCACGGCCCCTTGGGGAGCCGCGGATTCCTCACAGGGGCGCCGCGAAATATCACAAAGTGTTCATAACTTTATTTCCATTTTCAATTCAATGAGATAGGACGCGACTTCTAGCGTGAATGGTGCAAACCTGTAACTCACTTAGTAATAACTGTTTGCAGAAGCCTATACAAATGGTTACTAGATGGCATTCTACAATAATGTTACAAGCTTGAGCTTTCCCTCAACATGATTGTCGCCCGACGGGAGCACGTGTGTAAACCGCTCGGCCGCTACCGGAAGTATCATGAGCTTTCGCGCCAGCCTCCGTGCTTCTGATAAACATTTCTCCTTAGTTTTCTGAGCGTCTAGACATGATACTCTAGTTCCAGATTTTTCGAGAAGGTCACTAGATCCTTTAAATATGCTCATCCGTTGTCATTTGTGACTCATTTTGCGGTTAGCAGTCTGTTATGTTGATGCTCCGTCCCTGAGTTTCGTCGTTTGTAAGTTTTCGGCGTACCGGCTGAATATTGTTGTGATTAAGTGAAGTGAAGTCTTTGAAGTTTTTGTTCTCGTACGTATTTTTAAAAATGGATCGGTTTTTACTGAACAGTAATAACTGTTGTGGAAGTGAAAATAAAGAGGGCACACCGTCAAATAGCGGCAAAAATGTGAAGTAGCGTAAATATTTAAAATATGCTGACAATTATTTGGACTTTGGTTTAACGTCGACAGAAGTCAATGGTGAAGAAAGGCCGCAGTGTTTAATGTGCATGAAAGATTTGGCGCCAGGGTGCATGCTACCAAGTAAGTTGAAACGCCATTTAGAAACCAATCTTCCCTGCATGCTTTGAAAATCTCGTAATTGCTTTACGAGAAAGTTACAAGAGTTAAATCAACAAAGAGGTAGTTTTTATAAGCAGGCGCCAATACCAAGCAATGCTTTCCTAGCATCTTACAAGGTGGCACATAGAATCGCAAAATGTGAGAAGCCTTATACCATCGCAGAAGAACTCATTCTACCGGCTGTTGTTGTTATGGTGAACATTATGATCGGTTAGTCTGCTGGGGAGCTGCTTTCAAATGTACTTTTGTCCAATAACACCATCAGTAGCAGAATACAGAACATAGCGAAGGACCTCAATGTTCCATTTATTGAAAAAAAGAAAAGTACGGAATTTGGGTTGCAGCTGAAAGAGGCCACAGATAATACTAATGATGCTCACTTGATTAGCTATGTACGGCTTATAGATGTTAATAACATTGTAGAACACCTCCTCTTTTGTAAAAGTATCACTGGTAGTTCTAAGGCTCAAGACGTGTTCGATATATTTGATACACTTTGCATTTGAAATTAATTTGGAGTGGATTAAGTGCGTTGGTGTCTGTACTGATGGTGCTCGTTCTATGTTCGGCTGTTATGGAGGATTGCAATGACTTAATCAATGCAAAGCCCCTGATGCACTGTGGACCCATTGCGTTATTCACAGGGAAGCACTCGCGTCCAAATATCTGAGTCCTATATTTAACCAGGTCTTAGAAAATGCATTGAATGTAATGCACTTTATAAAAACTCTGCCGTTGAAGGCAAGGTTTTTCAAAAAAGTATGTGAGGTTATGGGATCCGAGCACACGCCTTTGTTGTACTACAGCACTTCGCGATGTCTCTTTCGTGGTAAAGTTTTGTGTCGTACGTTCGAACTGCGCCAGGAAATAAATATTTTTCTTAAAGAGGAAGACCACAAGTATACCGAAAACTATGTGAATGAAGATTGTTTGGTAAAACTATCATACTTATGTCATATTTTTGAAAAGATGAGTGCTCTGAATCTCTCCCTGCAGGGAAGCAACATGCACCTTTTAAAGTCGAATGAGAAAAGTTCATCTTTTATAAAAGAAACTCAAACTATGGAAAAGAAAAAGGAATGAAGATGGAGGTAAAGAATGTTTCCCCTTTGCTGCAACAGTTTTTGACCTCCAATGGAGTTGATTTCTCTCGAGGCATGAAATCCATTTTTGAAGAACACTTATCACAGCTTATCACCTGGTTTGTGAAATATTTTCAAAATAATAATAACGATAAATTTGTATGGATTCGAGATTCATTTCATGCCACTGCTCCATCTGAATTTACTGCTGCAGAAAAAGAGAATCTTATTGAGTTGTCTTGCAATAATACGTTGAAAACAAAATTTAGCTGCATGGAGTCACCTGAATTTTGAATATCAGTAAAAGATGAATATCTCCTTCTGAGTTGTAAAGCTCAGACGATTTTAATTACATTTGCGACTTCTTATTTGCGTGAAGCTAGGGTTTCGGTAGTCGCTGTGATAAAAACTTTAGTATCGCGGGAAAATCAATGTGGAGAAGGAAATGAGGGCTGCTGTGTCCAGTTTGATTCCAAGATTTGAGAAAATGTGTGGTGATCAACAAGGTCATCCACCCTGCTAATTATAATTAGTTGAATTTTTTCAATCACATTTTTTTGTGATCTTCAATACGTGATTTATTAATTTTTACGTAAGTGTACTTGTTAGAATTTAACATAGAACGCCTCGGGAAAACCTGGATTCATCAAGGGCACCAAGAATCGAAAACGTTTGGGAACCACTGGCGTAGAAGATTTTAGGAAAACAATGTGTGATGTCTGCTGTCAAACAGACCTTACAAATAGCAAGCTGTGAGATTAAGGTTATCGTATGCTAAAGAAAATTAAAAAAAATACTAGTAAAGAGTAACTGCAGTGTTATCTGTTTGCGGGACGAAAAGAAGGAGCAGAGCCCACAGGAACCAAACGAAAATGTCGCTTCTAAATTGCGAAATTCCACACCCCATCAACTACCTCTGCAACCTGAAAAGGATGGGAATGTCCCACCAGGCTCCCCACCAACATCTCACTTTCCTCATAACGGATATGCTACCATGAAAGAAGTCATACACTAGAGCCTAAAGTCTTGAAACCCCAGTAAATGTTGTAGGAGAGGGTTTGCACTAAACATTAATATATTGGTCTGTCAAGTGGATGTTCTAAATAGGCGTTACAGTTATTCGTCATTTTTCGATTTTCAGAATCAGCTTTCTGAAGTACAGTGAACATCTCTTCTGGGATACTTTAATAACGTTTGTAGCTCTGAGAGCAAGTGAACGCGTTTTACAGAACTGTCAACACACCCCCATTTTAAACATAGTAAAAAAATTTTGAACGAGTTACAATGTCAGTGTTTCTTAAAGGACCTGACCAATACAGCTGTATTATTAACATACATGATGTGCTTCTTTATTTTAATCAGCACATCTAACATAAGGCAGATCATGAAGGTTTACAGGTAAACGCGTCGGTGTGGCGAGCATGCCCGTTTTCTCATACGACTCTGATTTAGTTTTATTCCTCAGGGAGCTCTGCACCCCGTCAAGAAACATATTTTTGTTTTACTCATACGCAGCGGATTTGGTTCCATTTCTTAGGAAGCTGTGATGTGTTTTACAAATACTGTCTTGTTCTGCCAGTACAAAATATTCGAATCAAATCCAAGAATTCCTAAAAAGGTTGATAGTCCACTCACCTACAGCTCTCTGCACATTTTCGAGAGAGGAAATAAAAGAAAATTATTCAGAAGCGGAAACAGCATGCCCTGATAGTAAAGTAAAAAAATATGTAGTGAGGAAAATATAGAGTTAAAGAAATATAAGGTTTCCCGTTAAGTGAGGAAGTTGTAAGCTGCCCTAAATGCTTACTTGTACACCAATCAACCACAAGCAGCAAATTTAAGTAGAGAGAAGGGTAGAAAGGGTCAAGGGAAAAAGGGAGCCTGTAAAGAAATCTCCAGAAAAGGAGCCTGTAAAAAAATAGAAATTAAAAAAAATGAAATGCAAAACTTCTTGCATTAGGAATATTTATTATTTTAAATCCAGATCGGCAAACAATAGAATTGGGATATATTTATCAACCTTCACAATAGCGGCTGGATTTTTCTGCCAAAACTTTCGCAGTAAAAGTGGCATACTGCATTACGTACTTTGTAAAATAACAGACTGAAGTGCTATTTCCCATTGGGTTACCGCAACTAAGCTAGCGCCGTATTATGTTTGACAAATAATCCATCCAAGAAATTTGTAAGAATATTTATATTAAATTTATTTTTCTGATAGTTTACTGTGCAACAATTTGGGCTTTGAAACTCTGTAAGGAAAAAAAAATTAAAACTCATTAAAAGAAAACCTTCAGTTATATTTATGCATCTTACTTTTGTGAAAAAAGTTCTGGTAGCACGCATGCTATGCCTTTTTTTGAAAGAGAGTATTCACCGCTATTTAAATTACATTCATTTCTTCTTCTCATGGTTATTATACACGAAATGTCCAAATATTATGATCACCAGCCTAATGTGATTATTTTTCTTCCACGCGTAGAAAAAGCAGCGCTACCCGGAGAAACACGGTCGCTACACGTTTTCTTGTGGCATCGGGTACGAACACATTATGAACAGATCCTCTAATTTAAGTCTTCTAAATTATGTGGTTGAGCCGTCGAAGATCGAATTTGCTCAATTGGATTGCTGACTAGGAAATTTGGATGCCAAGTCAGTACCTGAAAGTTTTCGCCGTGCTCCGTGAAACCTTCCCCGACAATCCTCGCATTAGGGCATCGCGCATTTTCCTTTTAAAAGAAGGAATTACTGCAGTGGAACGCTGTTGAAATAAAAGGATATATCTAATCTGCAATAATTTTTGGTAGGTGGTAGACGACAATGCTTTGCTGGGAAATCCTGTGTCCTGCACATGAGTGACAGGACACCGGATTTCCCAGCAAAACATTGCGCAAATCACTACACATCTTCCACCGGTTGGTTTTCGTTCCACGATGCAACCTGCTGCCAACACTTCTCCAGGTAACAGACGCACACGTTCCTGGCCGTCCGCATGGTGCAACAGGAAACGACATTCATCTCACCACGATGACCTTCTTGCAATCATTTGGAATTTTTTGTGATATTTATTTGATTCAGAAGACCTGCTTCCAATCCTCTCTTATTCCGCGTCGGTGGAATAATTCACCAACTAAATAATACACTGTCTGACTGAGAAAATTACACACCATGAAGGAATGCTCGAAAACAGATCATGCATTGTTTCGGTGGTTCTTTAACGGGAAAAATACCCACAAGCAGTTTATAAAAAAGCAATGAATGAAATAGAATAAAAATGACAGAAATATTCTGATCAAAACAATGAAGCTCACAACAAAGCATTTATCTTCGTTAATAATTTTCGTCTATTTAATAGTCCATTGGGCACATTGTTGGAGCTAAAATTTGGCGTTTGAAAAATGGAACAAGAAATAACCTTTCAAATCAATGATATTTTATAGTATGCTTTTAAAGTTTCCAAATTCAAACACACATACTTTCTGGCTGAAAAAACAACTGATCAGTTTGCTTTACCCATTTCCTGAAATATATTCGCATTCGTACTTGTAATTGTTTAAAATGTTACTTTACTGGAAGCGTTTTAACGTCCACAAAATATCGAAAATTTGCGGAGTAGCCAAATGTAGCTTAGCCCTTCATTTCTGAATCATGGCTGCTGTACGCAACAAGCATTTTCAATTGTATTTTTTTGCCTACACTTATTTATTTATTTATTTTTTATTGTACTTTTAAGGACCACCGTGAGAAACTCATTGGGCTCTGAGCAGTCGCACGTCTCCAAATTCGGGCCACTCACTGGTTCTAGTGAAGGGAGAGAGCCAAACACATTTTGAAATTGTTCAGCTTCCATGCTCGACCGATTATGATCTGATTTGTCCACCCGTAGAGGTTCAAGATCATATTAGACAGGTGTCTAAAATGTATTGGCTCTTCAGTGTATTTTCAGGTGCTAAGGACATCTGCGTTTATCAGTGCGAACAAATATGTATATGTTGGGTCTTCGAAGTTCACTGGAAATTGATCTCAACTTAACTTCTTATGCTTGCGGCTACAACCATCCCAATGCTCAAAGAGAGTATTTTATTGTACAATACCATTCTGATTATATATTTAAAATATTTAAAGCTAAGAAACAATATTTACTAAACGTACTCAAAAATTATTGATACGCTATCTTAGCATCCCACCCTTGAGGAACAGCAACAAGAAATATCAAAGTTTTTTGCATAAATGTACGTTTGAAAGCGCACATTTATGCAAAAAACGAAAAGAGGTCTGTTAAAAAAAGTATACAAAGTTATCATCATACTATTTGAAAGGTACAAACATTTATGTGAAAACATTTACCCTAGTGCTGTAAATATTAATTGAGGAGAAACATTTCCTAACCCGAAATGCAATCGAGTAATTTTCACAGTAGGTTGCTTTTCGTTTTATGAGATGCAACATGAAGTTCTAAAAATTCTCAAGTGAAAAAATATTATTTAGCAAAATGATGAGCATAAAAAAAAGAAAAAAAGAATGACTAATAAATAGTATCTCACAAAAGAGAAAAAACTCCGAGAATATTTAATTACGTTTCTTAGGTAATTAGCTGTTTTGAGAGTCGGCCTCAAAGTCACTCGCTCTTACAAACGCAGGTTGCACAGCAGGCTGTTTACGGTGCAACGTCTACACAACTGCGTACTTTTCGAATTGCAATTTCTGAATCATTGAAGTAATTCTGTTAAATATAAGGCGGTCTGGTCGTTTTTTTTTTTTTTTTTTTTGAGCAGTGAAACAAAATCATAATTTTAACGTTCTTGTGCACTGATTTTCGTAACTGAAATACAAATGAGAATCAACAGTTGCACATTTGTAAAAAATATCAGAAACAAATTGTCAAAACATGTATCTAGCTTTCGGGATTTTATTCTCAAACTGAAATACAGTTTGAGCATCAAGTCGTGTGAAATTTCAGGGATTTTTTAAGGTACAGAACTTTCGTGTTCTAAGAGATGTAACTCGCTACAGAAAACACACACACCGTAAGAAGACACGTAAAAATCACAGGTACTCATAGATCACAATCGATTTACGAAATGACCACACAATAAAAAAATTGACATTGAAATATTGTCTAAAATACACTGATGATAAAAATATAACAGGTGTGCCAGAGGATAGTCATTTTTTCATTGACGTATTGTTTTAAACTTAGAAGCAGCCTGCATTTAAAAAATCAAAGAGCATGGACATATAAAACTGTCATGCTGCTGTACATAAACTGTGAAATATACAATTTAACTAAGCGATCACGAAGATCACATCACTGGCAAATATATTCCTGGCGTGCAGTATAAATTTTGCTTATTCATAGCAAAACCGAAATAAATTTCTTGCTAGAATTTCAGATATTACTGAGTTACGTTCCGTTCGAACCGCTGCGTGAAAATATAAATTAAGAAGTAGTTTATTGTGTCAGTATCTATGTTCTATTTTAGATTTTTAATCCATTACTCCTCCAACAAAAAAAAGAGCTTTACAACAGATTCCTCCCGTTTTCAGTTAAAATACATCATCTTATTTTAAATATTAGCATACACAAGAGGAGAGTGGTCCAATTGATAGAATTCAAATATCAAATACTATTTCTGCTTTTTCGGTCGATTTTATCCGGAAAACATTTACAACTGCTTAATTCCTCAATTACAATTATTACGTAGGTTCACATATAAAATGGCGTAGGTATAGATAAGACTGTTTCTTCATTAGCTTTTCAGTAATTTATTGATACAATTATGTATACTTATTAAAAATTTCAGGGGATTTCAAATCTGTGTTCGTAATTCAACGATAATTCACACTACTTGTCGTCCGTACGATTAAGTGTACAGTCATAAGGTACTAGTTGTTTAGTCAGTGTCAGTAATAATGAGATTATTAGGTTCACATTAATTTTTCATGCAGCATTTGTATCAAATATTTTGGCGCCTCTACAGTATTTAGTCAATGTCACAGGTATACTAATTATAGTTGTAGGTACTCCTTTTAGGTACGTGTTGAAATTCAGCTAGCTTTAAAACTACGAAAAATTTTCGGATTGCGAATTTAAATAACCCAAATGAAAAGGAGAGTGAAATGATGCTCAAAAGAAGACGCTTTGAAATTTGGTTTTTATTTCCTAAGAGACCAAGTGCTAACTGATACGTTGGCTCTTATAAGCATACACCAAGGGGCCAAATTAATATGACCAACTTTTTTTACCTTGTTGGCCACTAATACTGTCTTGGTATGGTATGAACTATTAAATGTCGATAAGTAGGTAGGGTTATATAAGCCCAAATGCTATGATTTGAACCCTGCAGGTCTGGAATATTTGATGGTAGTGGATCCAGCTCTTTGTTTCCGTTTTCGAATTCATCCCACAAATGCTCTTTTGATTGAGATCCGATGACTGAGGAGACCTTTGTAGCTGGGAAACATATTCGTGATGCTTGAAAAACTATTCGTGTACGTGTCATGGGAGCAGTATTGACATGAAGCAGAGTCCTGCTTCAAGTATTCATCTGAATTCGAATAAACTATCAGCATAACTGGGGTGACTTGGTTATAAAAAAATGTTTAAATACATGTGTGTGGTCATACGTTGTTCCACAAGAAACAAAGGGCCCAAACACTCCCACGAAGATATGCCCCAGAATATAACATTGCCTCTTCCAGTTTGAAGAGCAGTGACAATGCAAGCTGAATTCCATGATATCCTGCTGCTGTCTCCATTCCCTCATCCTCCAACTGCAGGGTGTAGTTAAAAACGTGGATTATGGGACCACGTTACCATTTAACTCATTTAATATCTCATTCTTGTATTCCTGACGTAACTGGCGGCGTTTCTTCTTTTTAGATGCAGATATTTACTGTTTACACTCAGGCCGTCTTCTTCTGTAGTCCATACAATGTAAGGGGAGGCTATCGGACTTGGTCCCTGATTCAGATTATCTGTAATTTTCCCGTCTTTTGGTCTAAACAAACCTGATTACTCTCCGCTCAACTCGAGCGGAGAGTGGCCGGTTAAAACCACACGCCTTAATATGAGACCCGGTTTTTTGAATGGTGGTCGAATATAAGTTTTCTTTTAAATATTTGAAAATAAAGTTTCTTTTAAATTATGTATGGAAATAGAGTTTCTCTGTTTCATATTATATGGAAATCAAGTACTCTCAGTCATTGCGAATGTCATGCGAAACGCAAAATACAGTACATAGAGGGTTTAATCAAAAACCTAAATTTTCAGAATATCGCTTTCTATAAAAGAAATAAATAATATTAAAACGAATTGCAAGACGTACCTCTTTTCTTTGTGGACGCTTTTTAGATGTCTTCTACTTAACTGTGAACTTGAACAACCTGACATGACGTGCACTTCCTACAGGATACGTGGATTCTCTAAAACATCAAAACCTCAACAGATTTCAACGAGTTCTGATACGTCCTATCGCAAGAAGGGCAACACAATTGGTAACATGCACAAATGGTCACCATGGTACAGGTCTGAAGTCTCGGATTATGTTAGTGTTGCAAGGCACGCCTCCTTTAAAAGACGTTAGGAAATAAAATTCTTTCCTGAGCACCTTATGAAGCAACTGAACAGATAAAGTTAATCCCTTAAAACCCTTAAATACAAATAAACAGATAACATTAAATTCGTACCCACACTTCAGTCTACTTCTTGCTTTGGGTTTGTACCGAGGTTTGTTTACCTCCTTGTGCTAGCCTCAAGGTCAAGACGTTTGCTTCCCGTGACGTCCATGCAAGTAAGTAAGGGCAGCATGACGTCCATGCAAGCATGCAAGTAAGTAAGGGCAGCAACAATCGGATTTTGTGGAGTTAATCCTTGTGTGCTTATTTCCGGTACTTTCTCTAAATCTTAGGCGTGTTTCAGCTCGCTATTGTGAAGACGAAGGCAGTCCATTTTGTAATGTGTTTTAGGGATGTAGTCAGTGCTTCGTGCTTCCAAGTATTACGTGTGCTGTCTTCAAAGTGTTTTGTGCGTGTTTAAATTGGTCTGAGATTCGCTCCAGGCTTTAGGTTTGAACAGAGGTATTCTCATCTGCTTGTGCTAGTCTCAAGGTCAAGCCGTTTGCTTCCCATGACGTCCATGCAAGAAAGGTCAGGGATAATCCGATTTTGTGGAGTTAATCCCTGTGTGCTTATTTCCGGTACTTTCTCCAAACTTAGGTGTGTTTCAGCTCGCTGTTGTGAAGGGAGTCCCTTTTGTAGTGTGTTTTTAGTGCTGTGGTCAGTGTTTCGTACTTCCAAGTATTACGTGTGCTGTCTACAAAGTGTTTTGTGCGTGTTTAAATTGGTCTGAGATTCGCTCCAGGCAGTTAGTGTTTTTGTGTGTGTATTTTCATCCCTAGTAAAGAAGACGTCGGCAAGGTAAGCTTTTCGTTAAAACTTATATTGTTGTTTTGATTAATCTCCGAAATTTCTTTTTATTAATGGTGTTTAGGAGCTAGCCAGGAGTTAGGCTGTATTTCATACAGTGTTAAGAATCAGATTTTAATAGGCTTTTAGTCAGATTCTTTTGTAGCTGTTATGCCGTTGCAATTTAAGAGTTAGGTTGTATTTATTTTTGCCGTAGTGTATTTTCCCGTAGTTCTATTTTTGTAGAGTAAGGTTTTAGTGCTCAAAGCAGTTATATTCTACATCAATTAGATAGAAGTTGACAGTAGTTCTACATCAATTAGATAGAAGTTGACAGTAGTTCTACATCAATTAGATAGACGTTAGGAAGTTTGTTGTCGTAGTGTATATTTGTTTAGCGTTAGGACTTAGTGCTAGGTCTCATCAGGAACTAGGTTTCAAAGTCAAGTTCCAGCGTACAGTAGCGTTAGGCATCAACCTGAATAATTATCAGAGTTTTTGTTAGGGCCTAGAGTGTATTTTTATGAATTAATTTTCTAGTGATATGTTGCTGCGATATTTTTGTGCTTTGCTCAGAAGACGCAAATCTCATGCCCTTGCTATCGTAAATGAAGCAAAGGACCTCCTCTCCTGCCTGGGTGAAAGCTCGGACTGTTATCTTCGAATGAGCACCATCTTAGCAGACTGCAAGGTAGAGTTCTTAGTTTTTCGCTGCGGTGCAACTGAACGCCTAGCAGAAGGATTCCAGCTGAAGGGCAAGGTGGCACATTCCATGAGCAATTGTGGAATTCAGCCTTTAGCTCGGAACTGCTCCTGCAGATGTTCTGACAACTGGTAGATCATCCTCAGAAGCAGGGTGGTCCCAGAACTCCAGAGAGTTGAATGATACTTCAAGTAGAAGTGACGACTAAGCGCAGGATGTCTCTCGATATCATGCGGAAGAGCCAAAGAATGGCGGTAAAGTCAATGGATCAATTTATAGGCCAACCTATGCTGAGGCCACTGCTAAACCTCCTTCCCAACCCGAAATATCCGGAAAACCTCCCGGCAGGTTGACGGTGTTGGGAAGAAACATACAGCACAGCCCAAAAATATGACTGAGCCATCCACTTTAGTTATCGACGCTCCTGCTGAGAGAAATGGTGTAGTCAAGAGGCCGATGAAGGAAAGGTGTCCCACCGAAAATGGACAGTTGTCGACTCAACCGAGGGAAGCACCAGTCGAGCCCTCTGTGCTTAGAGATGCAGGAGAACAACTCAACTGTCTCCGTGATCGCTGAGCAGGTGAAGGTCACAGTGGACCCTGAGACATTTTTGCCATCTAACGTATCCAAAATTGTGTCTCAGTGATATGTAAGGGAATCTGCAACTGGCCTGTGATCTATAAAAGAACAGAGGAGTTTGATGTGTCGACTTCGGTAAAAGTGGTAGAGGAACGTACCACTATAATGGTGAAAACTATCGCCGTTCATCAGGGATTGACATCTCTTGAAGACTGCAATGTTATGTTCTGGACCTCCACCCTACCCACTGAAAAACCGCTCCGCAATGTAATCAAAGAACTGGGATTGGGTGTACCAGTCGAAAGTATCAGGAAACAGTTGCAAGATTCATTTGCTACCAACAAGGTATGTCGGCTTCAAAAGAGCCAAATGCAGGATTTTTCCACCTGGTCCAGCAGGAACATCTTCCGATTGGTATCTCTTTTTGGGGTTTCAAATCACGATTGAGCTCTATCTGACTTAAGGGCAGGATTTAGCAATGCTTCAACTTGCAAGGCTTTTGTCATGGCATGTCTAAACAAAGCTTTGGTTATCCTATGTTCAACTGCAGACAGAAGGCAAAATGTGTACTCTGCGGCAAGGGTCACAGCAGCAGGGGGCGCACTGCTGATAAAAAGATACAGCGTTTCTTTGTCAACTGCAGGGGCGAACATAGGACTTACTGGCGAGGTTGCCCTATTCACAAGCAACTTGCCAACAAGCTACCGAAAAGCCCCAGGCAGAGACATGAGCCAAAGCATAAGAAGAACACAGCACAAGGTAGGGCGCCTAATAAACCTACTGTTGTTGATCCGGAGACGATTAAGGAGAATCCCCCAGCTGCTTCCATTACTCCCACCTCTGCGATAAACTCCAAAAAGATGAAAAGGAAAGGAAAAAAATCAAGACTGCTGGGTTCCTGTGCCAAGTAGCAGGGGGGGGAGAGGCACCACTTTTGTTACGCCTCAGGCCGTAACATAAGTGGTTCCCACAATGCCACTACTGAGGTCATGGTTCAAAAGTTGCTTCTGGAGCTCATTGATCCCGCTCTCCTAAAACTGGTTCTGGTTACCTGCCTTGAAGCTTAAGCCTCAGCTCCTGTTCCAAGTAGCGCATTCTGGACAGTTTTAACATAATGTTTTGAAATGAGAACAGCATCAGGAATGAACTTACTGAACTTGCAAGGTTCCTGGAATATCATGACATCGGGTTGCTCTTATCTGTGAGTCCAGACTTTCACCTAATATCAAGTGAGGCAGTGCTGCGAACTACTAGGCGTTTCGGCAGGACAAACATCCGGCACTCTAAAGGCGCGCAGCAGGAAGTAATGTCGTTTTAGTCAGAAATGGTTTAAGTGCATCCATTTCACCCTTCCAGAATCCCAATGATGTTGCGACACTAACTGTTAAACTAAAAACAAGCTCCGGCTTGATTAAATTAGCTTTCGTTTATAACAGCCCAAAGAAGGTACCTTCTGACGATGACCTTCACGCCCCCTTTGGGGACCCCTTCTCCACTGTAGTGTCAGGTGACTGGAATGCTAACATCATGGCTGCTTTAGTATCAACTAATAGTGCTGGGGTGGCATTGTCGAAATTGATTGACAAGCTTTATCTTACAGTTGCAAGACCGGTCCATCCAACTTTCACCCCGTCCCACGGGGCTGCCGATGTCATTGATTTTGCGGTCCTCCAGTTTGTGAACAACTTACATCATGTCTCTGTGGTTTCTGACTCTAATCATGACCCAGGGCTTCTGAGATTTAACGGAGTAGCAGCCACTCGGCTGGCAATGATATATACTGATTGGAAATTGTTCCACGAAATTATTGCTCAGTTTGATTCGCCTACGGTGGATTCTAGTACTCACTCGAACGTCGAGAGTGCGGTGGAGAAACACACTCGTTGCATACAGGTAATCTTGGATGTTCCTGCCCAAGATACTTGTGCACTTTCTTCAGAGTTTGACAGAAATCCTTTCAGCCAGATAATGAAATTTAATAAATATTCTATACAAAAAGTTAATATACATGAAAGTGTAGAAAGTGCAAAAATATTTTTTTAGAAACGTAACACATTCGAATATGTATCGGAAATCTGCAAAACAAAATAAAGATGAAACATTATATTACACGCAGCAAATTCTGTGACGAAACAAATTGCTGTGAATTCGTCCACTGTTGATATGCTCGATGCACATCTATACAAGTTTATGTAAACTGAGACTAAACTTCATTAAGTCCACCAACCTGTTATCCGTAAGAGTAGAATTATTAAAATTTCAATCACGTTTGAAAAATAATTTTAACAAAAACACGGTACAGAACAAATATTTTAACACTCAGTGAAATGTCCGGAATACACCCAACTTAGTAGCATTCTCTTGTTGAATTAAAATTTATAAGATTGAATGTGTTAAAAATATTAACATTTCCATCCAACTGCTCATGAATTTCAGAAATGCAGGAACATTTAATAAACTGTATCAGTTTAGTAAGGGGTAGATCTTGTATGTTTCAGCATTTATTTTCATGCAATTTATTCAGTAACTGATGCCAAATTTCAGTGCATTTAATATTCAGTACAATATGTTTATTAAAAATGGTAATTCAGAAATAATAGGACTTCTCACAGAGATCATGTCTAAGAAGAAATTAATAGCACAGAATGGTGTATTGGAATTTGCTGGCAAAAACGAGAAGTAATGAACCGATTTTCGTTGAATTTACCCAATCGATATCTGTTCTAACTCTTACCTCTTTTCCAGAATAATAGACGTATTCCGAAGCATTTACTTCCTTCATGCGCTTTAGAAAAGTATGATGCACGGCGTATGTCATCATGATCTGTATCTCAGTGAACCGATCGGGTTTGCCAAATAAACGGAAAAAAACAGCAACGCAAATGAATTCTTTTCTGTGCTACACCATGATTCGGTCTTTCAAATATTCCTTCACAACCTACTGTGCATCGACTCCTGCGATTAGCTTACATGCAATTGAAATTTTATTGTAAGCAGTTAGTAACCGCTCTTTAAAGAATTGCTGAAGAAAATATACTTTAAAAGTTTGTTACAAATAAGATATATATTGAAATTTTGTTAGCAGTATATTACTGAAAATCGTATACTTCAACTAGACATGATTTCCGAAAATTTCTAAATCTCTTAAATAAATAATCTGACATATCTTAGAAACAACAAACATGTAATTTATTTTTATAACTCCTATTTTCTCTCAAACTTTTGTCGCATGGTAGACGCGGATTCAGTGTCTCCGAAATAGTGTTTTTATGTCTAAATTTTGAAATACATGGGGTTTCGAACAGGAATTCACAGTTTTAAAACTGTTACTATAAATAATACCAAACATCGAAGCACTAAACAAGAACAATAGACTGCGGTGCTTGAGGTAAAATATTTTTTTCCAAATATCCAGCATGTGGATCGAGAGTAATTTGATTCGATTCTTAACTCGATTTCAGAAGTTATGAAGGTTCTTAATTTCAACACTTAAGGAAGGATATTATTTGATGTTCATTACACTATTAGAGTACCATAAATTATTTCTCATCTTTCCTTTCAAGCAACTGTGTTATCATGGCAATAACACAAAAATTCAAAATTTCGCTATAAAGCCAGTTGGCGCATGGATCTCGAATTACACATGGTGCATGTGATTTTTTTAGCGAGCACACACACGCAAAAACATACCAGGTTGTAAATAAACTTTCCGGAGAAATCTTATGCGGCGTGTGTAATGCAAGACAATTTGGGCCTATGGTGACGTAAACATTCAAGAGTGCTGTGTTAAAAAAATACATTCTGAGGACAGGTCGTATGCTGTTGTGGTGAAGATTATATGCACGTGGCGACAATACGATGACAATTTCGAAAGTCGTAGTGCGTGCAATATTGCTCTATGAATATTTGAATGGCACGAAAGTTATGGAAGCACTTGGAAAATTGCGAAACGTGTTTAGTCACAATTTTTATCGCACATAGTACTTGCTATGACTAGTACAGAAAATTCGATACTAGTGAACGGAAACGGTCTTATGAGCACAGAAGTGACAGACCCAGTAACGTTGAAGATGATACTTTGCAACACGTGCTATCAACCAATCCTGATGCAACACTAAGGAATTGCCATTGGATATGAATATCTCTCATATGACCATTAATACCCGACTCTGGAACTTAAAATAATAGTTTTAACTGTACACATGGTTACCTCATGCTTTGTCTGACCAGAATCGGATACAAGGCTACTTAGGTGATGCTGCTCTGCGTGAAAGAGAAGAACGTGAGTTCGTATTGCATCGGTTGGTCACAGGTGACAAAAAAGGGTCACGTACGTGAACGTTGCGTGAAAAGAACATGGGCAAAGGAAGGACAACTCCCCACAGAAGGTCGTTAAACCAACCCATCACCGACGGAAGGCGATGCTGATTTTCTCTGGGATTGTCGCGGTGTGATTCACTATGAACGTTTAGCACGAAATGATACCATCACAGCGCATGCTTACATCAAACTGTAGGACCGTCTCCATACTGCATAGCAAGAAAAGCGCCTAGTGTTGATTAAGTACCATGGAGTTGTTTTTCACCAAGATAACTATTGTGCAAATGTCGTTTTATGATGCTATCAAAAATTGAACAAGCAGGAAAGGAAAGATTGTCGCCGTATCCCCCCCCCCCCCCCCACACACACGTAGACACTTATTTCCATGACCTATCCTCGTCCTATTTCCATGTCTTCTAGTCTTTGTCAAATTCTATGGCTGAGGAAAACTTTGTTAATGAATATTATGTGAAATGTTGCTTGGATGAACTTATCAAGTCTTGCTTGCTACACGTCTATCGCAAAGGAATATTTCGACTCGTAGGTCGGTGGGATAAGGTCAGAAGCTCCAATGGGGACTACCCGGATGATTGAGTTAAACATTTTGAACGATTCTTTTAAGCTTATGTACACCTCTATTTTCCGGAAACCTTCTTTACAAACTGATATTTATTTCCTTGGTTGCCTCTTCCACAGAAGACATACCTCTCACTTATAAGTTTCCCTTCTGAAACTTAAGTGCAACTTCAGTACTTATACCATGCGCTCACTGTCGCAGAATTGTTGTCTCACTTAAATTTCAATAGCACCAAATTATTTTAAACCATTGACAAAGAAAAACTTAGGAAGCATCCATTTTTTAATGAAAATGTAGGTGTAATGCTAGTATGATACTCCCGGTTGTAAAGGAGCACTACGGATCCTCTGCAGAAACATGCTCTCCGTGCATATTAATTGCCGTATTCGAAAGTTACTATTCACACGAAGCCTCATTTCGTGGCTTTCAGAAAATTTCCTTTTTTTATTGGACGTTTAACGACCACCGTGATCAACTCAATGGGATATAAGCAGTCGACCGTCCCTAATTCAGGTTCACGTATTCCAGGAAAGGGTGATGGCCAGTGCCATAAGACAAACACAACATCCATGCCTCACCGGGATTCGAACCCGGACTCCTTTTGGGCGAATGATCAGAGGCCATCGCTTCGACCACTGCCCCACCGGGGCTGCTCAGAACACCTCACCATTATAAATAATTCTTTGTTCTCAGAATGTCTAACATATTTCTTAGTTGAAGGATACTTCGAACATCTTCAGAAACATGTGCCGCACATTCAGGTCTCAGTAAAAACTACTTAGGTTTCTTGTCTTGAAACTTGTTCTAATTCGACAGGAATAAGACAAACATCTTGAGTCCTGCTAATAAATTTAATCAGGAATAAAATTGCAAAATTAAAATTTATATTTTTTCAAAAAAGGTAAGTACAATTTATTCACCTTATACATAATTTTAGCTACAAACAAAATTTATTTTATAACTGACCTTAAATTCTCCATATAAAAATTATTTTAAGTGAATTATAAGTAGAAGCTCCAAAGCATGACTCTGAAGTATTTGAAAATCACCATTTGCCGTAACAATTGGCTTGTGGAAGAAACATCAAACGGTATTCGTTACTATCCAAATCAATCAGTTTAATTTCGTCACAAAATATATGTTGGCGCTTAATTCGCCCCGTAAACAGACCGTTATTATCCGATGTTCTGGGTATCTTTCTTATTAAACAAAGTGCTGTGTAACAATGCGTTTATATTCTGTTGCATGAAATGTATTGAAATTTCTATAGTTCTTAAGTTGAATATATCATTTCCAATACACACACTCTCAAATAAACAACATCGTTGTCATACGAGTAGTCGTCCGTTTCTAAATTAGGGTTGATATATAGTTTGAATGTAGGGGGAGAGCCAGTAACGTGAAGAGAACACGACATCCATGCTTGACTGGGATTCAAATCCAAACCCATCTCGGGCATATGATTAAAAGACAAAGCTAAGACCATTGCGCCATCGGGTAGGCTCAACAAGTAGGAGAGTGTGTTGCACGGTTCATACTTGTGAAAAAGAAAGGAATACTAATTGGTAATGGATTTGTTTAAAATAAATTTATTTCTAATGTTGCGATATAACCCAACACAAAATGAGAACGGAATTTCTTACACCACGAAAATTTACTTTA
This sequence comes from Macrothele yani, assembly GCA_039090855.1. Classification (NCBI taxonomy): domain Eukaryota; kingdom Metazoa; phylum Arthropoda; class Arachnida; order Araneae; family Macrothelidae; genus Macrothele; species Macrothele yani. The sequence continues at coordinate 140,406,839 of CM077015.1, forward strand.
TTAGTAGAATTATTTGATTCCTTTTATCAAGATCATAAAATCCAAACACAAAACTACCTTTAATCAAACAAATATGTTTAAATATGTAATGTATTTCCGTAATGTTAATCGATTTTTACGTATTTAGTTATTGGAAAGTTTAATGGCTCGAGAGTGGGGTGTCAGCGTTAGTTTATTATTGCGCTTCTGCTTTGAACTTCGTCCGCATAAAGAATTCACATTTTTGTGTAAAAAGATCCTTGTTATTACGGCACTGAATGAGTTTTTTTAGTTTTATGGGGAAGAAAAGTCAAATAACTTCGTAAATGCTTTCTGAAAGAATTCTGTTAGCTTGCTCTCACAACTTCGAAACGAATGGGGGCAAAAATAACATTTCTATACATAAACGCATTTTGTTTAGACTGCATGCAGTCATGTACATTGTTCACTGAGTTGATGTATGAGGTTTAGTTGTTGTTTTGGGGAAGAAGCTTCTAAGAATTGAGAAAAAATGTCTGTGTACAAGGTGGAGCGCTAAGAATGTCATTAAAGTAGAACCATAGGATTTGGTGTGAAAAAAGACAAAAAAAGCGACGAATTGATTATATTTGTTTCAGTGTGGAAGACTTCTTGCAGTCTGTTTTTTTTTGGAGAATCATGAGAAAACATAGAATACGATTGACTCTTCTCTTTCTTCAAGACTTCCATGTTCTTGATGTAATTAAATAAATGAGGTGTAATCAGGAAAAACAGATACGATAGAGAAATCCTATTTAAAACGAAAGTAAGGGAAAACGAAAGTTTGCGCCTTAAGGAAAATTCAACAAATCCAGATGTTTCGCATGTAGTGTAATGTCTGACACGTTAGAACTGATCATTGAGTGAATGAAATATACACGAAGTATTGACGCATCTCGAAGTATAATGAAATAAATGAGGAAAAGAAATGTGATTAGGTGCGTTCATACTGACTTTGGTGAGGTGATTTAGCAATAAATATTTGGTAATACATGAAAAAAAGAGTAAAAATAACTCGTTAAGAATATGATTTTTGATGAAAGTATGAAATTTTAGTTGATACGACATGAATATAAATGTTATAAATGTTGGAGGGACTAAAACGTATCTGAAGTTTTTGTTACATTTCTAATGTTAGGAAAATTTGTGTGGAAAAGTGAAAGCGATCAAGGCGAGAAGAAAAAAGTTTGTTGGAATGAAACAGGGAAAAAATACTATAAAGAAACAAAAAAATAGAAGTACAGTAAAAAGCAGTTACAAAGCAAAGTTAAACAAATATGTAAACATTATAGCATTTCGAAAAATAGGTTAAGTCGTTATACAGGGAAAAGAAGTCAGTCTTTCTTAAAAGATTACTTTTGTTTGGGGAAATACTGACTTTTAGCTACGTCTTGGGAATAACTGTACTTCTGATGAGTTAGCAAAATGCTCCACAGAGAAAAAATATCGGTAAGGATATGATGTTTAGCGGAAGTACGGACTTAGTCTCCAGAATGAATGTTTTTTTCTGTCGCGTTAAGAAAATATACAGAAAATATATCGCAAAGAATACAAATTTTAGTGTCAGTATGAACTTTTTAGAATGCATAAAAAAAAAGAGTAAAATGCTTTTCTGTTGGGGCAGCAAAAGAAAAGTATAGCAAACTAGGAAAGAATAAAAAAACGTATTCATATTTAACATGCATGGAGCCTGAAAAATAGAGGAAGCTATGTAGGGAAAGAGAAATTTGAAGTTTTGGTACATCTTGCAACATCATATCGTTAAGAAACGTTTGTTGGACAGAAATCGAAATATAAAGATAGAATAAAATTGGTCAAAGGTTTGCAAAGTTTGAAAAAATAAATAAAGTGGATACATCGAGAATTTTAATGACACGCAAACATAGGATAGCATTTCTGAAAGTTAATTTAGGTTTCATAGAAAAGAAATAATAATGTAGAAACATTTGTTTGTTGGAAACAAATGGAAAAATAAAGTCTTAATAAAAGTAGAATAATGCCGATACAACGAGAAGTTTGAAAAAAGTAATGCTTATACATCGTAAAGTTTAATGAATATACTAGTACAGAATAGCATTTTGAAAAATAGTTTAAGTTAAATGGGGGAAAAAAGTAATAGTGAAGAAACCTTTGTTGGAAAGAAATGGAAAAATAATGTAAGAATAAAAACAAAATGCTGTTATAATCGAATTTTATGTATAACCACTAAATATATCTATAATGCACGTACACTTGCACGAAAAGTAAGACCAAAAATGGTTTAAGTTATATAGGAATACATTAAAATCAAGTAAGAAAAATTGTTTAAGCGGAAGAAAAAAAAGAAATGAAAACATTTCTTGAAAACGATATTTTTAAAGAAATGCTGATATGGAAAATTTTGCCAAGTGGCAAAAATAACTTATGAAGTAAAAAAAAATAACTATTTAGGAAAAATAAAATGATAAAATTCACAAGTAGCGAAAATTACATTCAAAAATAAATGACAAACTTAGAAATAATACTCGATCGAATTACGAATGTCCTTAACTTCGAATATTCGCACGCTAATATAGATTTTAAACCAAAATCTCCGAACGTTGTTAAATAAAAATTATTTTAGTGGGAAAAATAAAGAATCATCTACGAAAAGGTTTATAATAAAACAAGAAGAATTTTCAAACACAAACAGACACACCCACACGGTAAAATTCCCTGAGGGGAAAATGAAGGCTGACCGAGGAAGCATTTAAACTACCAGAACAGCAATGTAGAAGGTACATAAAACTATTTATCGTAGAATTGTAAAGAATTTTAAAAAATGCATAAGAAAAACAAATTATTTGAAAACAAACATTCAAAATATAAAAATCACCCGAGGGAAATAGAAAAAAATTCCCAAGATGAGAGATTGAAAGAAAAGTTTCCACAAACACGTGTTAGATAAAAAAAATTGAAACATTTGTAACGTCACCCACCCTCCGTACCGAGATAGCATTCTAAAATATTAATTTAACCATAACGCTAACTCACCAACCCTATGATGTCATGTTAAGATGGCGCAGTATTATCTCACAACCCCATTCCGCACCCGCATGATGTTATCAGTCACCCAAGATGGCGTAAGATGTGACCCTCCACCTACCAACGTGGAGGGTGCCATAGGTTAACATTGACTCACCACTGATGTAGAACCGCCCTTTTATACACTACTTGTATTAAGCCCGATTTCCGGGTTATAGCAATTTGATTTGAATTTAAATTTAACAATGTGTTATTTAACAAAATAAGACAATGCATCGATCGCATTGTCTTTATTTTGTTAATGTAATAAGCTCGATTTAGGGTTCTATCAATTTGATGTGTACTTAAATTCAACATTTCAAAATAATTTACTTAATTTTTATATAAATTATTTTTCACGAAAGTACTGCAGACTCCAACACTTTTTTTAAAACATAATATACACTGCCTATTATTGGAGGCTGGCTGGCACTATTAATTTAGAACTTTACCTCTTGATCTTGGGCGGTACGACAATATTAAATAAATACACTTACTTACATTTACATTGAAGTGCCAGAAAACTGGTACAGACGAGCTTATGCAAAATAAATAGCAACGTCACCTATGCGTCTACTCGATTGCGTTCTCAAGTGGGTATTTAAGCGATAGACATCCTTGTCAGCTATCAGAGCTGTTTTCGGCATGAGAATGACAAGTAATAACGATTTAGGCTATTTTCAATGCGGTGTCATAGTTGGCGCTCGTGAGATGGGCCATAGTATTTCGGAGGTAGAAAAGAAGTTCGGATTTTCACGGACGACCATTGCAAGGGTTGTACCGTGACTACAAGAATTCCGGCAAAACCTCCAACCTACGATACCAGCTTGTCCGTAAAAAGACATTGGGTGAGCGTGACCATCGTCGGCTGTCAAGAATCGTTTCACGCGACACTCTCGCAGGTACCATCGGAATTCATTGCTGGATCCTCAACAAGCATAAGCGTCTTAACTGTGCAACGTACCTTGCACGATATGGGCTTTGAGAGCCAACGCCCAACTCAAGTCCCCTTGATGGGTGCACGAAACAGAGCTATGCGCCTCGCTTGGGCACGACAACACCGCCACTGGACACTTGATGACTGTAAGCACGTAGCCTTGTCTGACGAGTAGCGTTTCCAAATGTATCGGGCAGATGAAAGGTTTGTGTGTGGCTCAAACCCCATGAAGCCATGGATCCCGCCTGTCAACAGGAAACTGTACCAGCTAGTATGGGGTGTATTCAGCTGGACTTCACTGGGACCCCTGGTACGTCTACAAACGTTTGTGACCGGCAAACCCTATGTGCGCATACTTTCGGACGAGGTACACCCGATCATATCCTGTATTCATGCTGATGGGTTGGGCCAACAGCATATTTCCAGAAGCTAGTGTAGTCCATGCCCCGTTGTATTTCTACAGTCCTGAGCTCCCGTGGGGGACCTGCCAAGTATTATACTGGTGTACCAGTTTTTCTGGAACATCAGTGTACAAGTTTCAAAAATTTTCAAAAATGAAATGCCAGTTTAATTTATTTAAAATTATAATTTTCTAAAGCAGAATGTGTATGAGATCAAAATTTCCTAGATGGTTGTCTGGTATAAATATTTTAACTGAAGACTTGCTGTGAGGATATATGCTACTTTGTAGTGTATAGCTCAGTAAAATGTTATGCTATACAAAGATTTGTGTTTATTTCTGTATGTGACAGCAAAACAATTCAAAAGAAAATTACATGGTTGTTTCTTTAATGCTAACTTGTGTAGAAATTAGTAGCTTCGATTAACCGTGTATGCCAGATATCTCAGGTCTTTGGATGTGCTCTGGCATATTTGAACGCCTAGTCCTTGGCTTCGAGCAACCTACAGCATGGTGCACGGCGTGACATCTACGAACCCGTATTTGGCCTTCAAGGACAAGCACATCCCACGAAATTGATTGGCGATTGTAATGATTTATATACTTCACCTGCCTGCACTCACGTACGATTCAAATTCCAAGAAGTTTAGTAAAACACACCGACTTAACTGGAAGAGGGGCATTTTAATATTTTACATTTTTTCCGCATCAACAATGCACGTAACCTAACTGAGAACAGCATGCAGTGAAAGTGATGATGTGACTCATGCTACATGGAATTTTCCATGCAACATGAGGCACATCATCACTTGGATTCGAACACTTGCCATGAGACTTTCACGCAACAAATCTAAAAAGGGAAAGGTAAAGTTTTAGAATCAAAGTTTCTATTTGGTTTCTCTAAAAACAGATCTGCGGTAGACTGCTCGATAGACGGGTGTGTACTATTAAATATTGAGGGTGGATGAGATGAGTGGCACAGGAGTCCCCATCTTGTTTTTCTTTTTTGTACTTTTTGTTACTTGACATCAGCAAAATGTTGAATTTACCTTATCCTCTGCCACGCACAGAAACATGGTTGAGAGTTATAATTGGAAGAATCGCGGCATGGTTGAGATTCATCAGTGTGTTCACAAAGAAATTAAATTAAAACACCAACAATATGCTTCATATCGGCTATGGAGTATGAGGTCTAAGTTAAAAAACAAAGTCGTCTTATGCACGATTTAAAATTTAATGTAAAAAACATATATACAAGTTAAAATATATACACATTAGACCTTTCGAGTTTACAATAAACTCATCCTCAGATGTAACAGAATGCCAAACACAAGCAACAAAGTGTTAGTTATATGTACACCTGGTAGTCGTGTCACAAGTGATGTATGTCCAATGAGGTTTTAACGCATGTGCTGAAATAATCGGTCAAACTCGATTTCTGGAGACTCAGGGTTTTTTCCCGGTCCATTAACTGTTTCCAATAGAGGGGTATAGTACAAGTACAATAAAATCCTACTACAATAAAATCTTTATACCCTCCCAATTCCCCATTTTTGATGGCCTCCCTCGACGTGATTTCCATTTTCCCCAATATTCCTGCTCCAGTCATTAATGATCTTATTTCTTCCAGACTTTGTACTTTGGGAAGTTATTCCCCGATAACATCCAAGCCATTTTTTCTGTCCTTCGTTTAGTCTATAATAGGACTTATTTCCGTTTCAACGGTACCTACTTACGCCAAATAGAAAAAGCGCCAATCGGTTCACCATTGTCCCCCATTCTTGCGGAGATTTTACTTCAAAATTTAGAAGAAGTTATGATTCATTTGGCACCAATTAAACCCTCACTGTATTTACGATACGTAGATTATGTTTTAATATTTTGGCTCTCAACTCTGGATTATCTCAGTACCTTTAAAACGTTAATGTCTCTAAATTCCCCTCTATTAAGTCTACACTTGAGTTGGAAGAAAATTTATCTCTAGCATATTTGGACGTCATGTTGCGTCGAGACTCTGTTACTAACTCTATTTCTTATTCCGTCTACAGAACACCAGGTTCTAATACAACTTTGATCCCTTAAAGCTCTTTTCATCCGCTTTGTCAAAAGTTATCTTCCATACATTTTTTGCTGCGACAGGCAATATCGCATTAATTTGACATTGCCCTACGCAACTTGGAGTTGACAAATATTAAGAAGTTGGCCAGTGACTTTGGATACCCAGCTTTCACTGTGGATAAACAACTACGACGAATTTATTTAAACTGTGTTTCATCCTCAACTAGAGATCCCCAATCCATCAAAAATGTCGGATCCGTTCCTTTTATACCTGGAGTTAATACCCCCTTGAAAGGTATTTGTAAAAAGTTCCTATGTTTAGTTTTCTGAAGGAGTATGGAAATTCCGCAGGAATCTCATATACTCCTGTTTGATTTGCCAACTCAGTTTTGTCCCATGGTGCCGGTAGCAGAAGGGTCAGAGGTTTCGGGGTTCTAAACGCAACTTCGAGTTTATGCTTCTTTAGGGCGCTCTATAGCATATAAGCTACGCTTGGGACATGAGGGACTGACTCCGAAAAGTTTTCTACTCCCACAAATCCGATGCGCGTCGCATTTGCCGGTGTTTGTATCTCGCTTTACGGATAATTCCATTGACACATTCCACGTCGTAGCCTGCGGGGAGATCAAGGTTCCTTATATTGGCTCTTTCCTCTTCGATGTCTACCGGCTTAGACACTAGGCTGCAGGCGCGATATTTGTGGTGAGGAAAAACAGTATACTTGTGTGCAATGGGCCCCACAGAATCTGGCAAACTGGATTATGTAATAGGTGTGCAACATAATTATCGGCCACAGGCACGACACGTTGACAGCAAATTATAGCAAATCGAATACGTATCTAATCAGGGAAATAATCCGCGTCGTGTTGATGACATTTGATCCATCGGTCAGGGAGCTGCCGAATGCCACTGAGGAACAGAGAGGGTTGTTTCGGGTTCATAAAGTTATCAATACTTGTGTGGCCCTTCTCAACAGAACTGAACTGCGTATCACCCAGGTGATGTTGCAGGGAGCGAAAGAGGCGATAATCCGACGGGGCGAAGTCTCGGGAATACGCCGGGTAGAAAAGAATCTCCAATCCCAGGTCGGTGATCGTGTTCAAAGCGGTTTTTGCGGTGTGAGGACGCGCGTTATCCTGAAGCAACACCACTGACCATCTGCCCTTGTCGGTGTTAGGCGTTTGCGCCTCTTCTGCGCATTCCAACAACCGAATTATTAGAAGGCGTTTTTACTACACAAGTAAGTAAGTTAACTGGGATATTAAACGAACAAGGGATTTTAAATTTAAATATTTTTTTTATAAAATACTGCAAAAATGTTTATCATTTAATTTGTAATTTTTTCCCTTTGTAAATCATTATTTTTACGTTGAGCAGCAGTAGATACGAATGCACCCTTCCAGTAGGATTATCCTAACAGGAATAATCGAACCTTTGGGTAATTCTACTGGATTCCTGATATTTCCCATTGTCTCAGATTTAAATATAATATTTCCTAATAGCACATATTTATCTAATATTGACGTCAAGGATTTTAGTTTCCAACATTCTTGTTACAAATACGAACATGTACCCAACGCTGCAGTGACTCTTCCGTAATAAAGGATTACCCTCAAAACGGGCTTAGAACCACGTAGTTTCGGCGTAAAGGAAAGTTCCATACCATAAAGGAAAGCAATGCTGTTGAAACCCTATATGTCCTTTCGAAACTTGTGAAATTGAATAACTTTGGCTAAATATTTGCCAAACACAGGCACATTTAAAATTTTAAACTCATTCAAAAACAAAGAAATTAACTTAAAACGCAGATGTAGGATGAAAACAGTTTCCACAGAAGGAACGCTTCGCTCCCTACGCAAAAAGTACAATATTTAGTTTTTAATTCGTAAGGGATTTGTGATTTAAGTATAACACAAACCACGTACATGAGTTCGAATCACAGTCATAAACGGATGATGGAAATCTGATTCACATTCACCAGAAGGCACTATGGTAGTGAGTAGCCATCTGATTTAAAAACGATCAGAAATGAAGGGTGAATGAAATAGATTATTTGACATAAAATAATTTGCAACAAAAGCAGATTTGTCAGGTACGCGTGTCTTTTCGGCGACTTTTGCATAAAAATCATAACACTAATTAATGCGTATCAGTAATCTGTCATAGTGAGAAACATTGTAATCGGTCAAAAACGTAAAGCTGAAGCAGACATTTCTCTCCTGAAATGGTTGGGTCAGACCCCAAGTTAATTTGTTTTAAAACAGTGACGATTAAAGCAAAATCAAATTTTGCGTCTGTTGTATTATAATCAATTTCACCATTTTGTGTGGGTGTGTTTGTGTTGATTAAATTGTTATTTTTTTCAAAGTATTTGATATCGTCAAATCCAAACTTTTTAATCAAAACATAAAATATCTTTAGGTAATTCTAGAAATTCCAGAAAAATAAGAATGAGCAATTTCCCATTTAAATTGACTTCGGAGTGCTCTGTCCATTATTGCAATTTTGCAGAAATACCAGAATTCTACATTTAAACAACTAATGGACTTCATTACGTATGTCGCCATGTGGTGCTGGACTGTATTTTTCATCTCATTTGAAAATAAAACAAAGTTTACTTTGGTTCTTTTTTTACACATTAAATATGACACTGTAAGTCGCTTTGACATTGAAAGGCACTTGCAACATTGCTAAAATGCCTTTCGTCAGAAGAGCGCAAATTTAATCGCTGTTTTTGCCGAAACTTTATCTTGCATCATACGATTTTTCCATATTTATGAGGAAGAAATGTAGCTTTTAAAAGAGCTGCTAAGTTTTAATTCAGACAAAAAATGCGAATAAGTTCATAATTTTAATTTTTTACTTCACTATTTCAATTAATAAAATGTCTTTGTGTTTTGATTAATTTTAAAATATTTCAGGGGCTAATATAATTCCATTGTTTTCCATTACCTTCTTTAATGCTTTCTACCGATCATATCGAACAGAATTGTTTCAAAGATTTATTTAGCGACAGTACAGGAGGTTAGGTCTTGTAGTTGTACATACATTTTAGAACATATAATTTTGAAATATTTTGAAGGGCAAAAACAGTGTTTAAAATGTTGCCGAGTTTTTCAGTTCTTGAGTATCAAATACATTTAATCTTGTGTTAAGAAAACATCCAATAAAAGAAAGATTTTAACAATTTACGTTTGAACACTAGGTTGCAAAGACTTGATTCTCACATTCAGAGTTATAACTACGGATTTTAACGCCCTGGTCAAACAACCAAGTATTGCTGCCCTACCTCTTTTCCTAACTTATATGAATGGCTTTTATTAATTATGAAAAGGCCTTTGATGATGGGAAATTATCAGCAGTTTTAATGGCTTTGAAATCCTGCGGTATTGAAAATGCATACAATAGTATTTTTAATAACATATATGAAAATGCAAGGGTAAAGGTTCATGTGTTTGAGGATACAGCACCAATAAAATTGGAAAGGGAGTGAGACAAGGTGGCACCGTATCTCCCAAACTCTTCAATGCTACATATAAAACTGTCTGTCAATCATTGAACTGGGAAAACAAAGGGATAACGTTTAATGGAAAGTTCAAGTTTCAAGTTTAAATTGCCTTTGTTTTGCTGATGATTTAGTCACTTTTAGATATGCCTTTTCAGAACTGCAGCGCGTGATCTAGGAACTTACTGACAAGTGTAAAGAACTGGGATTAAAAATGAGCTTTCAGAAGTAGAAACTAATATACAATGCTTTTACAAGAAATGAAGATTTATCAATTGATGGGTAAAATCTGGATATAACCGATACCTTCCTTAAGCCGATATTTACCTTGGGCAACAGATTTCAAGCGAGTGTCACTTTGATGAAGAAATTAATCGGCGTACAAACCTTGGTTGGAGAGCTTTTGAAAAAAGCACTACACAATTTTAAAGATCAACATGCCATTATTTCTTAAAAGAAAAGCGTTTAATCATAAAATATATTACTTTTATCCAGTCCTCATAACGATTTGTTTTATATTTAGGAATTATATTCATGTAAGACATGACCTTTTATTGTTTAATTGGGTTGCTGCATTTTATTAAATGTTATCAGAAGTGTGCAAAATATGCCGCTTGTGAAAAAATATTAATTTAATCAATTATTAATTTAATGAATTCGCAATTCAAGTAGTTTTAGTCATTTAGGATAATGTATAGTTTAACCTAAATACTTTTGTTGTCACAGGTAAATATACTGAAAAACATAATTACATAAGAGAATCTAATTTTTAGAGTTTTGCACATAAATCTAATCTTTCAAGCCATCAATTAACACCCTCATCCTATTTATGAGGTTGAAGGCACATCACTGAAGGTATTACTCACCACTTAACATTTGATATCATTTCTCAATTTCATGATTTTTCACTTGAATTACAAGCTACGTCCGAAAAGTTACAGGACTGAGGCCCTAAAGATTAACAAAAAAGTACCACACTGAAAATTAATGTTGGTCTCCTTCAAACTACAGGATTTCGGAATTAACGCACAATTTCTAGCGTTTCTGAAGATCTTGAAAACAATTTTGGATGGCACTTTCTGGGATGTGTGCAAGTTGTTTTGTCACGGTTGCTGCGATAGATGTAATGTGTCCATGATATTTTCCCTTTAGTGCCCGTTTTATCCTGGGTAATAATCCCCAGGTATGTGGATCGTACTGCAGGCACCATGTTTCATCTACTGCAATATTTCTTCAGCAAAGATCAGGATTCTCAGCGGCAGTGCTCAGCAGGTCAGAACAGATCGCCGAAAGAGCGTCATTTTGGCCTTCATTCAAAATGCGGGGTACCAGCCTGGCTTTTAAGTTTTCGTTTTCCCAGATCCTCACGTAATCTCATGACAGACTGACGTACTGTTGCACACAGACGCAATAAAGGTCTCACTGTATTCGGCGATCTTTCATTAACTGATTACCCACTTTGTCGAATTTGTCCACTGTACCACATTGTAGGGCTGCCCAAATCTCGGATCATCACCAAAGAACTCCTACCCGCTGCGAAACCGTGCAAGTCATTCCAGTACTCTGCTGCGGTAATGCTGTGTCTCTATACACTTCATTTAACATTCTATAAATTTCAGTAGCTGAGATAACAAGTTTCCAACAAAAATGGATGTTTACTCCCTGATCTTCCATGCTTAAAAACAAGTGGCACGAGAACGCTTTCTATTTTTCTTTTAATGCTTGTCTGCCACCTCTGGGTACGGGTATAAACCAATTTAGAGCTGTTCGCTGATTTGCCAAAGATTGCTGTCTTTCGGCGTACAAGGGAGATTTTTAATTCCACTACTGTTATGTCAGTTATGCTTCGGAACTTATTGAGCATATATTGTGTATATCGTTTAACCGTTTCCCATTATGGTAAAGGATTTTATTGATCGTTTTATTGCAGTCAGTTTTTGGAAGTGAATATTACCGTAAGACGATGAATGAGGATTTGTTGTTGGAAAGCTGTCGAACAAACACACTTACGGCGGGTGGTTAATATGAGCCATTTATCAATTTTTCTGTTAAAGTCTCTTGAACACGGAAAAGAAAAACAAGAATAGTTCAGTGGCCCATGGAAATCTTACTGAATTAAAAAAGAATAATAGTAATCACCTTTTTTCGTCTGCCTTTCATTTTGCCTTAGCTTTTGATTTCCTAAATTACGGTGGCGAGGCGGTATAAGCTCTGGCTTCTGTAAACAGACAAAGTCAACGCTCTTTCCTCGTTTTCCTTTAATTAACACACAGCAGACGAAAAATTGTATTTCGGCACAGCTGGGATCGAACCCGAGATCTCTCGATAACTAGACGAGGGCGTTCGCCTTACGCTACAGTGCCATCAATCCACGGTGCTAGGTGTGTTTATGTGTCAGCATTTGACTTCACAAATCCGTAGGGATGGGCTCAGCAACTAAGACGTCTCCATCTGGTGGGGCTCAACGGCACAAGCTATTTAGTTATAGCTAATAAAATCTAAAGGGCGAGAGAAATGGTGAACATTTTTCAAATTCGTGGAGACAATGTAAATTGACAAAATCATCGCTCTTTCCACGTTTTTCTTTAGTTAACACACAGCAACCGAAAACTTGTATTTCGACACCGAATCCCAGATCTCTCGATGTTGCCATCATAGCTTAAAGTGAACGTACTCGGCTAGTTATCATGAGATCTGGAATTCAAACCCAGCGGTGTCGAAATACAAATTTTTGTTGCTATTTGTTAATTAAAGAAAAAGTTAGAAAGAGCGATGACTTTGTCTATTTACATTGTCGCCACATATTTTGGAAGATTTTTACCAGCTCTGGCTTCTGACCAAACGTCCCAGGAGAGTCCGGCTTCGAATACCAGTGATCTTGTGTTTGTCCTACAACACTGTTTCTCTCCCATCCCTGGAACTCATGACCCTAATATAGGGACGCCTGACTGCTTGTCATCGATTAAGTACCTCACAGTTGTTGTTGAACCACGAAACATTAACAAAAACCAACTTACTTTGATTGCTGCAGACAAGTTGTTTTCAGACAAAAGTCGCTCAATAAAATGTGGAAGAATTGTCTTTAGAAAATGAAATTCCCGTTTAAAAATCTTTATTCCGTACTATTCTGCGGAAGGAATAAATGAAGCAAGCACACTTAAAAAGAAAATTAAATAGATCTTACCGGGAGGAACAGAAATTATTAAATTGTAATTTACTAAAAAAAGAGGCGTTCACATCAAGAGAGCACCACTCCAGCTTAATAAATTTTAAATCAGAAGATGATTGCAAAATGATTTGCAGCTCCAGGAGATTTTCGCGGGAAATTCATATTACTAGTATTTTCACGGAATTAGAATTCTTCGTTGATTAAGTTAAAAACTGGGGCGCCTTGGCTTTCGGGAAAGTCTGTGAAACAGTTTTCCATTATCAGCTCAAAGAAAGGGTTTTACACGCACGAAAAGTAAAGTACCGTACATTTGTATTCTCAGCTTGCGTATTTATCTTTGTAGCTGTATCTTGCTATCTAACAATGGTATTGAAAAATTACTTTTCCTTCCCTATGTCATTTGCTACAGTAAAAATATGGAACATTACCATATTTAAATGACGCATAGTTTTTTCTCTTTCTAATTATCTTCGTTTTCAGTAGACGAATTTCAAAAATTATGTTTTCTTAGAATAGATTTTGCTGAGAAGAATCACTTTCGTATATTTTTAGCTTTTTCACTATTGAATTTTTTTCGTTAGGCGGCGAATATTTATGTTCTCTACATCGCTTTTCGAACTGTTCGATTTGACAATACCTTTGTTTGGTATTTTCATTTAGCTATAAGAATTTTATGCACAACTTCTTAATTTTCGCAACTTACTATACAGCTGCTGGTACCAGAATGTCGAGGTTTGTATTTCCAGAAGTTCGATTGATTGCAGAAATTATGTTGATTCGGTTTATAACTGGTGGGAAAGAATTCAAAAGACGTTCTCGTTACGACAAAAAATTGAGCCATCCTTTTTGTTCGCACATTGGTAGTTCTTCTTGAAAGCACTGAGGTGATTTTGTGGCTTTGCAGTTTGATGTGAGTTGGGTAGATCACATAAAGAAGTGGTGGGTGTTTTTGGATCAGAACTTCAGTTTCAGTGCTCCCGTAACCAGTCACAAAATTTGTAACCACATGTTGTGATATTACTGGTACAAAATAATTTCTGCTTCATTAAATTATTGAATAACATATTTCTAATTATCACATTTTTGAGTTTAATTTGCATATTAATTTTTGTTTAAATTTTTAAGATAAGCGGAAGTAACTTTATATCTTACATTATGTAGGCGATGCACATGTTGGTGGTTTATTATATTATAATAATTAAAAATAAATATAATTTAACATTTTCGTATCTTGCGTTGTACAGGTGATTGACGTGTATACTATATTATATTTAGATAGACTTGAAATATTTACGATATTAGCGATTCGCGTATAGTGTCACACTTGTTTTTCATGTAAAATCTGTGTTTTAAGTCTTGTACAGAAATTTAGAACAGAAAATGCTTTTTGTGGTCATTGAAAACAAAAAAATGCCATCTTTTGAGAATTTGAAAAGTTGGACTGATTTAGGGGTGTTAATCTCCATTTGATCTCATTTAAGTTGAGCAGAGAAGCAAGTCTTCAGAGAAAGTTATTTTATGACTGCTACTGAAGAATTGTACAACTTTAAAAACATGCAGTGGTTCAATAGTGACTTACGAATGTTAAAATTCATTCGCAGCTCAAAATTTGAGGTTAAGCATTTTTAATATAGATTATTTTATTGTTATTTTACTGCAGAATATTAGAAATCCAAATAAGAGTTTCAAAAAGTATCAATATTTTACCCTTTGAATAAGCACGCACTCCTTGGTCACAAATAAAGTACTATTTTTCAATAACTTTTCTAATGAGGTGTGACTACAGAAAACAATTTATACGATAAGCGGAATTAACCACTTTCAGTAAAAGATAATTTTACAAACACCATCACAAACTAGCAGAGTGAATAATTTCATGTTCTTTTTTATTCGGATACATTACTGCTCGAAATGTAGAACAAAATCTCTACAGATATATTTTTAAGCACACGTTTAGTAAAATTAAGAGATATTCCATTTAGTTGAAATTAAGGTTTGCGTGAAGTTACGGCTGCGATACAATATAACTTCTTACTTAAAGGGAACAGGAAATTTTCATGGGTTCCTTAATTCCGAGCAGCACTATTCCTGATAAAATTATTCAGGAATGTACCGCTGGGTACAGTCACATATAAACACTAGCCGTTTTTATGATAGTGAATTGAAATATCTGATCTGGAAAAAATAATGCATACATGGTATATTTCAGAGTATGTTTCTATTATAAACGGTGTAACTAATGAAAATATCATATATGCTGTGCAACTTGGGTAATTTTAACTTTTGTGAGTTCTGTAATTTTAGTGTTATTTTAATCGTCTGGGTAAAGATTTGGAATTAAGATTTTACCTTTTCATGTATCCCATCCAGTTATGTTCAGCTAATTAAAAGACAAATTAAAAGACAGAAATTAGCAACATTTTTATTTTTATTTTATTTTCCTTTTTTCTTTTTTTGTGCTTTTTTTTTCTTTTTTGAAAACTGAAGTTCTGATATTTAAGCACGAAAGTGAAAAGGTTGCAACAACTTAAAGCATATTTTTACAATCTTTTCAGCTTCAACTAACAACAGCTTTGTGTATAGAGAGTTTTCTAAAAACGCTGAACATTACAGAAAGAATAATTCGAGAACGGAAATACTAATCACTTTAGCCAACTAGCAGTATTTCTTATTCCTATAATAAAAGAACCATCATAACAGATTTTTTAAAATTTCGGTTGAAAGACGACAACGTTTGTTCGGTTGTTGCACACTTTATGGCAAAGTTTGGAAGTTTAAAGCTCTTCGAATTACAGCTACTTAATCAGGAAATATTGAAAAATCTCGAATACGCGGAAAATTGGTTTATTTACCTGAACAGAAAAACGTGTGTAACAAACAACTGTATTTTTGAGCACAGATTTCACGATTCTTGGCTATATCAGCACCTGAGCGAATGACTGCAGAAAATAAAAAGCATTTATAACTTACACAATGACCGATAATACAGAACCTTCGTTTAAAGAAATTGGAAATGCTTGAAGTCGATCTACTAATTTGATTTTAACAATGATCTGAAATAATTAATTTTGCACAAATTATACCCCGAAACTGCAACAGTAACACTCCAGGTAAGACCAGATTTTATCTGACTTGTGAAATGAATGGGATTTCTTTAGTTGAATAATATGTTGTAAATTCAGTTTTACCTTAATATATTATATTACATTCCTCCTGTTGCATTTTCTCTTCAGAAATTTAAATACTACGTGTCAAAAAATACTGTGGTTCATAAGGTCTGCCTTTTGCACAATTCGAATTGTACGCATGCGCTTGAGTTTGTGCCCATGGGGTGCGTGAAGTAAATTCAAACTGGCAGATGACAGGAGCTAGCAGACTAGCTTTAAAAAACGTTCGCAGTAGCATGCTAATTCTGTGATTCTATGAATTTGCCTTTTTGCTTACACAAATCGTGTTGTTACAGCATTTAAATTATTTTTCTATAAAATATAATCCACATACAGTTTATTCGGAGATCTTTCCTCTGCCTTTCCTCGTGGGTGTTAACTAGATTTGGGTAAATATGTCGAACAGAACACTCAAACTCGGGAACGAAGTGAACGATCCCGGAAATGGATGTACATTCATCCAACCCCACATCATTATGTTATTGAATTTGGAAAATAAAAAAAACTCCGTTGGCTTAATTACTACTAAAAATAATTCTGGGGTAAAGACAAATATAAAAGTCGTAAGGGTGACTCTCTGCATTGTGAAGCTATAGTGTGTATTTTGGGAAAAACGGGAAATGTTAGCTGCACCGTTACTACTTAAAAGTAATCCACAACGATAACAATAATGATAATAATAAAAGCGTCATCCTCAATTCATTTCTACGAAAGATAAAATATAAATATAAAAACAGTGTACAGCACCATGTGTCCATTCTCTTCAGGCATTCGTATCTGCTCTTTGTGCTAAGTAGTTTCCGCTTTGGCAGCAGACAGACTTTAAATTCTAGCAGAATTCAAACTCCTTGGAGGAAGTAAATGAAGCGTCCACTATTGGCGATTAGAGCGAGTGAAACCTCAGATGTTATAAGGGCGAGTTCAGAAACAATCAGAAGTTTCTAATTCCTGCAGTGCGTTACCGAAAATAAAGGATCTGTCGGGTCTCCTACATATGAAAATTACTCTGTATACTAGACACCCTTTGTTTGGAGACACGCTGTTTAAAAAGATGAGGAATCGCTCGCGATATCTTTTTGCTTGACGAAGATTCTTATTGGTCCATTTTGACGGGGATTCTTATTAGTTTCATTTCTGTGTAATGAAATATTCTGCTTTTTTCTGGATTTTCAAAAAATCTGCGTACCACTGAGTTATGATCCTATTAAAGAGTCGAGTACACAGAAAGATAATAGGTGTTGCTTAGTGGGGTAAGATGAATCTCACTGGGCAATATATCTTCTTGATAACACCTTCGCCAGAGTCTGAGCTTTCTTCAAAGGAAAACTGATACACACTTCCGCCTTCTACCGTTTTCAGAATATGAATCTTTGGACACTATGGCCAGCAAGAGATACCATATGGTGGTTTGGTGCATCACGTAGATTTTTGCTAGTTGCACTTTTGCATAAAACTCAGCGGTTGGTGAAACATGAACAAATAAAAAATGACTGAGAAAAGCTGGATTTAACCTGTTTATGTCAAAGTAGTCTTTCATTTTTTTTGCCGGTTTTAATGGAAAAGCTGGTGAATTTTTCAAATTCCTAATTTTTTCGTATCAATAGCACACTTATTAATTATATTTAAGCAATCTGTTATTTCGACATGCTTAAATCACACTTACGTATGCTATTATGGAACCATTCGTTCTCTCAGGTGTACTTCCATAATAACATTATTATAAACACAACTATAATGTAATTCTGCATAGTTTTTCACTCTATTCGCACATGTTTAGAGCTGCACAAGCTTCAAAAATTGAATTTCTCAATTAACACAACGGCCTTTCCATAACAAACTGTAAGTAAAATCACACAAAATGAAGAAATATATGTACAGCAAAATATATGATATTCTTTCTCAAAGCATTTCCCTTCGGACGATATGCAACGGTTCTAGCATTCTGTTCAGTTTCCATAGCATGTGGCGAACGCATTTTGTAGAAGCTGCTTTGGCGACCCCTGTACAGTTTGAATAGCATCATCATTGGTGTTGAATGTTGCGCCACGGAACTTCCCTTTCATTGTGGGAGACAACCAGAAATCACACGGGGCGAGGTGACACTTGTAGGCAGGCTGTGATATGATTTCAATACGGCATTTTGTAATGAACTGTTGAATACAAGCAGGCACATGTGGCTGGGCTTTATTACGGAGTAGCGTCCACTTCCCCACCAGTTCTGGTCGCTTAATCTACATGTATCGTCGCAGACGCTTCCAGACTGAAATATATTACTCAGCATTGACAGTAATTTGTGGAGGAACAGTATGCTGGAAGACTACATCTTTATGATCAAAGAAAATTACCATTATCACCTTCCAAGCTGATTCGGTTTGGCGGACATTTTTCAGAGGAAGCAAACCTTTGTGCTTCCAGACACTCGTTATGCGATTCATGAGAGGGTCGAAATTTTGGACAATTTTTAAATTGGCAGTTATTTGTGTGTTTAGAAAGTTTGGATCCTTTGCAATCGTTTGTTTCCACTCATGACACACCTGAACTCTGTCTAATAATTGTCCCTTTGTCTGGTGATGAGGTACCCATCTGGAACACACACGATGCGGCGGTAATTTGTCCCGCAGAATGCGGAATGCCAACTTTTTGAAACATTAATCGACGCCGCTGGGCCTTCACACGTCTATCATTAATACTCTTGCAGGATTGCCCAAACAGTCTTAACAATACGCTCCGTGACACCACTTTCAGGTCGAGCAAGCCTAGGACGGAGTTTTGGCGAGAAACTGCCTTTTTTGAAATCATGGTGCCATTTAAAATCGTTGACTCGGCCAAAATGTATCTTTGTAAGCGTTTTGCATTAAATCAGCTTTTTCTGGAGCTGTTTCACCTAAACGATGGGAAAATTTTATCGCACAACGCATTTCACTTCTTAACTCTGAATTACTCACCTCCATAGCTGTACGGCGAAATGTAGACATGCCTTAAAAACTGCGCAATAAGAAAACCAGAATCTCCTACCACTGGTAATAACTGTCACCATAAATACCGTACTTCCTTAATTCAGTTAGGCGCCTGCGTGGATATTTTTCTCCTGCGCACAGTTGCCAAATAAAAAAATACTCTCAGTTTTTATGGAAAGGCCTTTGTAATAACTGCATTTATTTTCGCAATGTCGAGTTTAGATATAAACTAATTCGACTACAGTGTAATTCTCTACATTTTTTCGCCCCAACCGCACATGTTTACTTCTGCACAACTTCAGAAATCAAATTTCTGAATTTAGAAATAAATAATTTAATTCACTGTTTCAAAATACTTATTTCTTTCGGGAAAAGAAATTGAGAATCTGAAAATAACGTTTCCATATCTGTGCTGAAAAACAGACACAAAAACCACACAGTTCTACATACTAGGATGATGTTTCTTCGAGCGTGTGTTGTAACACATCCCGAAAGTCACGGAGTTCATCGCTTTCTTTTGATACACACAGAGTTTTTAAGTACGTATTTATTAAAACAAAATTGCTGTGGACTGAAACCTATCTGTTTGCAGAGTTGATGTACTATTCTGAAATGGCTACTGATTGTCTTATGAGCACTTCCCTTGTCCTAAAGCGATGCTTGAGATTGTTTATACTGACACTGGCAGACAAATGAATGCGTTAATAGAAATGCATAGAGTAATTATATGTAAGCTTTTGGCGAATAGAAATGCATTTTATAAAAGACAGGAGTAACAGATACCGCAGGATTCGTGTTCACGCACTGGAAACTGTGTACTTCTTTATGAATCACCCTGTATGAACCAAATAAGAAATACAGACATAGTAGAAAAGTATCAAATGAGAACGACATCTACACAATTTCTCTCTCAAAACAACAACAACCAACTTTTATATAACTCTCGTTCAAAGTATCTTTTATTACGCCGTTTCCCATAAATCTCTGAGCTCCACTATGCAAAACAAGGAAGAAGTGGTTCCCGAGGTCATTTTTAATCGCATTGAAACCAGTTAGTTTCATTATAATATGTTTTTGATGGGGGTGTTATTAAAATTTTTTTCATTGTCAATAACACCGTGTTACTCAAAAATAACACGATGTTATTGAAAATTTTATTAGAAAGTGATCAGATAAAAGGGTTATTGTCAAGAACAAAACATTTCTGTTAACAAGAAGTATTTATCCCTCCTGTTTCAAAAACAAAATCGCAAATGCGGCAGCAGTGCTTCTTGGCAAGGGGACTGATAGGGATTTATTTACGTTTAACATTTTACGTAAGCTGCAAATTTTGACCTAGTAATGCATGCAGTGAATTGTTCGGGAATGCTAATTATTGTCTTCATCGTTTCTATTTCGTACCTTACTACCTCTACTTTCTTCTGTAAAGGTGTTTCTGCCGCCGTGCGAAAGGACGTCCATTCCTAATAAGCCAATAGAGATATAAAAGCAATTTGTGACGATTCCGTGTTCAAAGGATAAGCTGAAAGTAGCAATTCTCATAAGAGAAATTCAAAAATGTATCGTTTTCTCATTACTTTCTGTAGTGCGAGATTAGAGCGGTGTTGAAATATTTCCTTCTATGCAGAATAGATTTCGGTTAATTGGGACACATCGGGACAGAACATTTTAGCCCAATTAAGAAGCTGTCCCAATAAGCAAAGCTTAATCCCAAAGCGCTAACTTGGGAAGTTTTTCAAGAACTGTTCCAAATACCCGTTTACCTGGATTAACCGATACCCGGTTCGCCGGAATCTACTGTGTTAAGAAATAATCACTATCCACAAAGTGACGAGAATGCATTTCTACAATGCAACGGATCATCTGAGGTCTCAGTTTGAACAAACCTTAGGCCGTACGCTATTTGCGGAAACGTCTCCGTTATGTCTTTCCTTCTGCGAGTTAGGATAATAAATTTTTGTAAAAGGCTTTTCCTTCTAAATTTTAATTTGAAGCTGTCCCGTTCTGTTGTTCTTCTCTTCTAGAACTTCTACAGAGATTTATAGCTTAAGGATAATATCATCCCTAGACCATAAAATATCAACACTACAGAAGATATTCCTACTGTAGAAATATCATGAAACGCACCTATTCTTGAAGAGTATTAATAGAAAATGAGCAAATGATCCAAATCAAGCTCATATACAAATCATACTATTTTCACACCTTTATTAATATTTGTGGCTTTGATGAGCCAGCTGTTATGATATATTACTGTACGTTGTAGATGTTCTAGTCTTTGAATTCAGGATCGAAGATATATCAGTAGTATTTAGTAGAATCTTGTATATTGTTTAAATGAAACAGTCTAATAACTTCAACTTTCATATTATATGCCCTGCCAATTTCTTAATTCATACGCATGTTTGAATATTAATATAACATTTTAATTTTGTGATTTTGTTTACATATAAAGGAATTGTCTTAATTGATCTGAATATAAGAAAGTGTTTCTAGATATACTTTACATTGGATTAAGACACATTATTTTTTACGTTACAATTACTCACCCAGTTTTTTGATACAGAGAAGTATGTTATAAACTTTCTGTGCTCCTTGCTGGAAAGTAAGAGAAATAGCAGAACAAATAATCGTTATGAGACCGTAATCTAGAAAAATGTTTTGCGGTTCTGAAAGTTAATCTTCGATGAGGTAATTGATCGTTTGTAACCGAAGATATCTTTGAATCTGTTTGTTATCCCTCCCGCTAAACTTTGGAATTATTTTAATGAGATGTTATGAAAGGATCATGGAACACAGGATTTGCTAACATACAATCTACCAACAAGTAGTTGGACACATGCGATAGCAAAGGAAAACGAAGTTTATTCACCTTCAATAGTTAGTGGAGCCTCCACGAGCGGCGGTTACAGCTGCGACCCTCCGGGCCATACTGTCAACTAGGTGTTGTACGACGGCTAGCGGTATTTTCTTCCAATCGGCTTGGAGAAGACAGGTCAGTTCCTTCACCGATTTCGGACGGTGGGAGCACCCCTTAAGTCGACGCTCCAACTCTTCCCAGAGGTGCTCGATAGGGTTAAGGTCCGGGCTCTGCCCTGGCCAGTCCATTCGATTAACCCCATTGTCACCATACGAAGCCATGGTGGACGTCGCAACATGACAGGTGGCATTGTCATCCTGAAAGTAACATGAGTCCACCCCGTAAAACTGCCACAACGTAGGAAGCGCATGGTCTTCAAAAATGGTGCAGTAGGTCTCGGCGTTGAGTCTACCAGGAATTGCGATCAAGGTTCCCGTGTCATACCAGGAGAAACACCCCCATAGCATAATTCCACCGCCGCTGAACTTCACAGTTGGTACAATACATTCCGGCAGGAGGCGTTCTCCAGGCAGACGCCAAACCCAGACCCTGCCATCCGAACGGTAGAGGGTGAAACTTGATTCGTCACTGCAGAGAACCTGTTTCCACTGTTCAATGGTCCACTGTCGGCGTTCTTTGCTCCACGTTAGCCAAGCAGTGCTATTGGACTTGGTGATTAAGGACCTTCGGGGGCCAGCACATCAATGATAACCGAGCAGATGGACTTCTTTACGAACAGTATTCATCAAAAGAACACTCGCAAATGCCTGTTAAAACTCCTCGCGGATGTGGCCCATCGATTTGGTGCGGTTTTTTAGGATTTCTCTGGCCAGCACCCGTCGGTTTCTGACTCCCAGTTTTGTGCGTGTGCCGGGACGTGGCACATTCCGACAGTCCTCTCGCATCTTCCATTTGCCAATCACGTAGGCCACTGTCGACTTTGGGTACTTCGACTCGCTGTATATGTCACGTATGGTTCGGCCATTTCTGTGATACCCAACGATTACTCCTTTCTCGAAATCAGAGAGCTCTGAACTGCGTGGCATCTTGCATGCAACTGGTTGCGTTGTTGTTTCCCACACGATATTTAACGGCGGCAGCCGTGACGTGCATCAGGACCGCAGATATCGTCGATTGCAGAAGTGTCCAATTACTTGTTGGTAGATAGTGTGTAATGTTATTCAGAATATATAACTCAAGGACGGATGGCTGCCCCGGTGGCGCAGTGGTCTAAGGCGCTGGCCTCTGATCATTCGTCCGTAAGGGGTCCGGGTTCGAATCCCGGTCAGGCATGGATGTTGTGTTTGTCTTACGGCACTGGCTCTCTCCCTTCCCTGGAACCAGTGACCCTAAATTAGGGACGGGCGACTGCTTAAAGCCCATTGAGTTGCTCACGGTGGTCGTTAAACCTCCTATCAAAGAAAAAAAAAAGGACGGATATGACACGAACTTCATTGTGATAATTATTTCTGCTTATTTTACTTCATATACATATTTGTATATAAAGTTATACACTACCAAATATCAGTATAATAATACTTTAGAATATTTGTTTTACTATCACCTCTACCCCATCATATTCCTAAAACAGAGTACGTACAATAAGATTCCCATACGTTATTCTTTGTCTAGCTATTCCGCGTTGATGAGCAACTGTTCTTTAGTCAAAACATTTTATTTCTCACGAATGCAGATGGTATTCTCAGTTGTGGGACGGATCAGAGGGTTACACGTTGTCCTTCGTGGCAGAAAGATTATCCGCAACTGACCGTTAATTGCACCGCCTACTTCGTTGACCTAGAAATACGGCATCAAGAATAATTGACAGCTCGCGGCGTTCTACTAAACGCTGCCTGATTCCTAGATACGCCTCATTTGGCTTGAAAAGGGCAGACTACGGGATCAGGGAAATACATTGAGGTCAGTGAATACTTAGTATTCCATTTCACATGTGGGACATAAATTATTTTTTTTACCCAGTGACAGCGATTATGATGTTAAATTCCTAAGAAATAAATGCCGTTTTACATGTACAAGAGTAAATGCTTCCCCTCTTTACATTAAATTCAGCTTCCTTCCCAGTCAAGCAAATGATTTTGCCTGGAAAAAGGAAGACTGCCGGGTTAATGTAGATCAATGAAGATATCGTAGTCCATTCCTTTGCTTAAAGACAAATGATCTTCTTTAACTATATGAGCGATTATCATGTTACGTCTGTAAGAAATGAATGGTAGCTTTATATTCAAAAATGTTTAATGGTCCCATCTTTAACGCTTCATTACATGGATCAATTTGATGTATTCAAAAGGTTCTTTTCTTTCTACAACATTCACTTCTTTCACACAATTTGTATTGCGTACTCAATGAGTGAAGGGATTCTGCCCTGCCCTACTAAGAAGCACAGAAGGAAAATGGCTACATAGCATTCTCCTCGTTATTCAGCAGAACAATTGAAGGGCCATCTATCTTATAATGACGTAAGTAAAAACTCTAAGCCGAACAGGTTGTAAAAGTAACTAAATATTTGCCAAATCAAATGCCATCCACCACATATCTTAGTTATTATACACTGCTGGCCACCCAAAATGCAACACCAAGAAGGAACCATCTGATTGGCTTGAAATTCGCAGCATGCGACGCACGCTAGAGGACATGCAAACGATTAGCATTGCAGGGCATATGCAAATCATGTGCGCCTGGCACGTCACCGAGAAACACTATAAGAAGGGTGCACAGAAGGTGGTGGGTAAGTAGTGGAAGTGTGTTGTGCTGCCGAACCTGTGCGTGGGAAGCTTCCTGATGCCTCGTCGCAGAATACGGCAGTCATTCCAGCACGCTTCGGAGTTCGACAGAGGACGAATAGTGGCTTATAGCGACAGCGGTTTATCGTACCGAGACATCGGCGCCCATGTGGGACGATATCCAGTAACAGTGAAGCGAGTATGGATTCGGTGGGTGCAGGAGGGATGGACGGACCTATCTGAGCGATTGCCGCAGCCGCGTCACACCACCGAACGAGAGGACCGGCATGTTGTGCGGCGAGTCTAGCACCGCCACATTACGAACGTTAGCGCAGGAATTAGCGTGTGTTGCGCAACAACCTGTGTCAGCACGTACCGTTCGACGACGTCTGCGAGAGCAGAGACTTGTCGCACGGCGCTCATTGCTCCGATTACCATTGACGTTGTACCACCGCTGAGTGCGGCATCAGTTGGCCGTTGAACGGCGCACCTGGACTACGGAATGGCTAGACAGAGTCTTCTCCGACGAATCCCGCTTCTGCCTGCAACACCACGATGGTCGGATACGCGTGTGGCGGCACCGCGACGAGAGACTGTATGACGCTTGCATTATGCATCGCCATACCGG
Source organism: Macrothele yani (assembly GCA_039090855.1). Lineage (NCBI taxonomy): Eukaryota > Metazoa > Arthropoda > Arachnida > Araneae > Macrothelidae > Macrothele > Macrothele yani. Next base: position 140,432,300 of record CM077015.1, read on the forward strand.
TCCGTCGCCTGGAATTATGGTTTGGGGCGCAATTGGATATGACACCTGCACCCCTTTGATACGCATCACCGGTACACTCAACAGCCACCGCTACATCTATAACGTTTTGGAGCCTGTAGTGCTTCTTTAACTGCAGGACCTGCCAGCGGCCACGTTTCAACAGGACAATGCGCGCCCGCACGTGGCACGCATCGTGCAACAACTCTTTACGGCCCACCAGGTGTCACTGCTGCCGTTTTCCGCTTGTTCTCCCGATATGTCGCCCATCGATCACGTCTGGTCGCTGATCGGCAACCGAGTGACCCGGCAAGAACCACCCGTGGCTACGCCTGAAGAACTGTGGCAACGTGTGGAAGCAGCCTGGACCGACATACCCCAAGCCCACATCCAAAGCCTCTTTCGTTCGCTGCCGCGGCGTGTAGCGGCCGTTATTGCCAGCCATGAGGGCCACACGAACTATTGTTGCCTGCGTGTTCCGCAAGTCGCACGGGCCTGTAAGTTCAATCGTTTCATCTTTGTATCTGTTGTTAAGTGTCCAGTAAATCTGGCTTTGCTATCTCGTGTCCTTCTTGGTGTTGCATTTTGGGTGGCCAGCAGTGTATATAAAGTGCTGGCCACAGTTCCTAGATACACAGTTCACCTGAGTAATTTATGCAACCGAATGGTCGGTTACATTGATTACTCAGGTGGAGTTAAATTCATTGTATGTAACAATCTCCAAAATAATGTGCAACTTATTTTTACCCAGTTGTAAAGAAAATTGGTGCTGTTTATAAATACAGTACACTCAGGTTAATTGGGACACATCGGTTCTGGAACACTTTGGCCCAATGGAGCATTTTCTCAATTGTGCGAAGCTTTGTCAGAAAGAACTACTCTGCGAAATGTCCTAATTTAACCGCTGCCCTGAATAATACACTGAAGAGCAATCGAATTAGAGATGCCTGTCTAGTAACGTCTAGCACCACCTTTCGTCCTGATGACGGCAGCGATTCTAGAAGACACCGGAAGCGTTGGGAAGCCATACGGATCCACGACCCCTGAACAAGCTCCCACAGTTTACGAAGATTTGATGGAGGGGGTCAGAGCTTCGAACATCTCTCTCGATTGCATCCCAGATGTGCTCGATGGGATTGAGGTCAGGTGATCTAGCTGGCCAAGGAAGCGAGGTCGCGTCGGTGGAGTTTTTATATAAAAATTCGGATACAATTCGGGAGCGTTGGCACGGTACATTTTCTTGTTGCAGGATGAAGTCCTCAGTGGGATGTTGAAGACGCACAAACGAAAGCAAATGATCGTCCAGGATATCCCGGTAACGTTGACTTGTGAGAGACGATGTCACACGTACCAGGGGTCCCATTTCAATCCATGTAAACAGTCCCCAGATGAGAATGCCACCCCCAACAACTTGAAGAGTAACCTGCTGGCAAGAAGGATCCATCGCTTCATGAGGGTTGCGCCGTACTCGTATTCTGCCATCCGCACGTACCAATGGGAATCTTGACTCATCAGTCCAGGCAACATTTTTCCACATATCTAGGGTCCAGCGGCGATGTTCCCACTCCCATGATAATCTTTACACCCTGTGATGTGCGGTCAGCAGCGGCACCCTCGTGGAACGATGGCTTCTGTACCCCATAGGGAGGAGATGGTTCTCGATGGTGTGGCTGCTTACACGGTTTTTGTGCACCAGCGTTAAATTGCCGAGTGATTTATTGCAATGTGCCCCGTTTATCCGCTTTTACTACGCGAGCTAGCCGACGATGATCCCGCTCATCCACACGCTGTTGACCACGGCAGTTGGCCCTTGCAGGCTTGGCTTTACCGGATTCGATGTACTCACGGTGCACCTGTGACGCAGTAGCTCGTGAAAATCCCAGTGCCTGCACGACTTCCTAGATGGAGTGACCCATTCGTCGGGACAAGACAATTTGCCCACGATCAAATGCGCTTAGATCTTTCGTCTTACCCATACTGCGTCCGACTCTTACTAATTCCTGTTGCATCACTCCTTATATTGTCGGATCGCTGCATTCGTCATGTCGTTTCCGTTTACATGGCCGCCCACAGCGCCACATTTGCATAACGCCAGCTGTCTCTAATTCAATTGCTCTTCAGTGTATATGCGCAAATGACAGGAATCTTCTGTACTGCCATATTTTTTTTTTTTATGAACCTATTTCTCTTTGTAAGGAAACAAATATATTCCCTTAGAAGATTTGTTTTTCATCCAAATGGAAACTTACCAAACTAATTTAATATAATAAAACTGTTCGAGTGTTGTATTTTCTGAGTAATGACAGCAGTTCTAAGCGCAGAATAACATGTTACGTCTTAGGCTCCTGTTCAAGTCTAACTTGAACAAATTTCGCCGAATTTGGTTAATAAAAGTTTTACATGATGCAGCCTGGTTGCACCTGTGGCCACCGGAAGTACCAGTAAACGGAAAGTCGCCCGCCGGAAGTATCAATCGATTCTGCAATGGTGAGAATAAATAATTTGAAATTTTTGCATAACTAGGAGAACTAGCAGTGGGGATCACATTGACAAAGATCTATGTGGATGTCATTGGATGGTAGGATATCTCCAGCCAGCAATCTAATGATATTCAAGCACTTCTTATTGTCCACTGATAATTTCGTTCTCTGACTAAACAGAAGAAATTACTACACTTTATGACTAATTCTTAGCGTACGAAATATGCCCTCCAACGTCTCATATGACGTTTTTGCGTTGTCTGTTACGTTCTCGTTGACACGACATCCAAGTTTCCGCAGTCGCAATAGGATCAATTGTCCACGTGGTACGTACACCAGTCCCGTGTCTTCCACACCTGTTCACCCTAATATTGCATCGTTTACGAACATTAAATATTTTACCCTCATTGGAGTTCCTAAATTCGCAGTTGATCCCTGCAATCAACGGCAACTTGCAGCAAATTAATATTGCTCTTCAACTTTGAAATATATATTTTTGCAGTGTTTAACATATTTTGGAGGAAGTGGGGCTAAGCTCGTGAAATCTTAGCAAAGGACGCTAACGTCCAGCTCATGACAACATTTACCTATACTGGTAATTTCACTTCGTTCTCCGACACGGTACACCTGCGAAGTATTGGCGAGCGACATACAAAACATTTTCGAATTAACTTCCGCCATTGTTTCGGCAGAAGACTTTACGCATAACCTGTTTTGTTTCAAATCAGTTTAAAACCAGTTAAAAAACTTTGATTAAGTATATTTTTATTCAATCACAATACTGAAAATCAAAAACCAATAACAGGTCTTTATTTACACATATGATTTATATACACTGCTGGACAATTTCTAAGGAGGGATCATAAACGGCTATATAGCGCATAAAAAAGTAAGTGTGGTTGGATGCCAAGTGAAATAAAATAATGTCAGAATGCCAGGACATTACAAGAAAGACAATTTATTGTGTTCTGAAATCCAGAAGACTTTGGAACGTGTTCAAGGGACAAACAGGCCATTTTGTGCAGAATACGTAAACGTGAAAAAAATGCAATTACCATCCGCAGGCGTTCCGGCGTAAGATGTCAATACAGGATATGGCCACCATGGAGGGCGATGCAAGATTCCACACGTCGTGTCATGCTTTGCACAACATTATCAAGCAGCTGTTGGGGTAATTTATCGCATTCCTCTGTCAGTGCACGGATGAGGGTGTCCTTGTTTATTGGAGGGCATTGGCGACCAGCAAGACTCCTTCCCAAAGCATCCCACACATTTTCAATGGGATTCAGATCTGGAGAACGTGCTGGCCATACGAGGCGTTGAATATCCTCGCTCTCAAGGCACTCCTGGACAGCGACTGTTCGATGGCATGTTGCGTAGTCGTCCTATGAAAATGAATCTATCACCGACAGCACCACGGAACATGCGAACATGAGGTAGCAGAACATCATTAATTTATCGTTGGCCAGTCATAGTCCCAGTTGGAAGCACATAGAGGGAGTACGGCCATTGATCATGATGCCAGCCCATACCATGACACTACATGTCGGATATCGGTCCCTTTCCTGTATGTTTGCTGGACAATATGCAGTACCACTATCACGCCAGATCAGTTGTCGTCGACAATCAGACGATAGACTGTATCTACTCTCATCTAAGAAGAAGACAGCAGACCAGTCGTTATCAGTCCAATTGCGATGCTGATGGCACCACTGCAAACGGGCGGTACGGTGACGTCTGGACAATGGGATGCACACAACAGGACGGCGGGCGTATAGTCCTCCTTCATGCAAACGTCTGGCGACAGTTTTTCGGCAGATCCGCTTGCCAGTAGCAGCCATAAACTGATTTGCTGCCTCACTAGCTGTGCTGCGCCGGTGTCTTTTTGTTGATAGCACTATGTACCGATCTTCTGCAGGTGTCGTACTGCGAACACGACCCCTTCCGTGACGTTTGCTACACTCTCCATTTGTTTGAAATGATTTCCAAAGCCTTGAATCAACACTGTGGCTGACGTCGAACTCCCTGGCAACATCTGTTATTTTTCGCCCTTCTTCAATCTTGCCAATAATACGGCCACGCGTAAAATCATCTAGGTGATGTCGGGAAGACATACTGAAAATTGCAAGTACGTCAATTGATTATTTCCCTTTCAACTTTGCGTTTGAACAACAACGGTCAATACGCGTCAAATCCTTAATATTTCTCATCAGCGCTATGACGTCACGAACAAGTTCGGCAATCCAAAATTTGCATACGCACAACTCGTCTTACTGTAACCCGCACTTATGCTAATTTCCACATTTTCCTGCCTTCCATTTTATGGTTGCTGTCGTTGCTATTGTCATCCGTCCTTAGCAATTGTCCGGCAGTGTATGATATGCTGATGGTTTTAATGAATACAAATTAAGAAATAACTTGTTTAACTTTCATGTGAATATGAGCTGTAACATTATCAAAAGTTTGTATCAAAATTTTTCAAATTTTTTTATATTTTAAGCAAAGATAATTTATGAAATTCTCTTTTGTTTTCTTTTAAACAAATCATTACTCTGATCGAAGTTTCTAAATTTGATGCAGGAGAGAGGATTAGCAAAATATATTTTGTTTAATTAACATGCTTTGCTTTTTCGAAATATGTATGTAGATATAATTCTCAGTGTATGATTTGATACCATTACTTCTAAAAACATGCATGATCAGTTTTCGTTTTTTTTATTATATGTTCTTCACATTTGTTTATAGAAAAATATACAGTTGTGCAGTTCATGAAGAAAGAAATAAAATCGTTCTTAATGGGAACCGTGAAACTTCGCAGTCCAAAATTTCTGTGCGATCTTTATGCTTCCTTCAATGAGAACAATTTCTTTTTGTTTTAGAAAACATTAAAGGAATCATATGTTTTTAATAATTAATAAAACTCAATTTACGAGAAGAACAAATATCACAGGTTAAAATCAGAATTCAGGATATCCTTTTATAAAAACGCAAAAAGGAATATACAATTTATTTATTTTTCTGTACTGAAATAAAAATTTGCTTTCGTAGTAAAAAATGTGACTGATATCCACCTAGGCACCATTACATCATGACCACCACAAACCTAGAGAATTGAGCGCTCCTGGAGAGAGAAAGGTGGTGCAGGTGAAGTTCACAGTGCAGTATATATACAACTTGAGGGCCGGCTCCCCGTTCGTTATCGTGGACAAACCTGTTAACCAGCACGTTACCTCGATATTTTGGACAATTACGCTCTACCAACTCTGGGGCAATACTATGGAACCGAGCCTTGTTGATATCAGCAGGATAATGCACCGAGCCATAAAGCAAGGACTGTTACGGCGTGGTTTGATGATAATTCCGTATTGTGTGTGGACTTGCCAGCACAGAGCCGTGATCATAATTTCATAGAGCACCTATAAGATGGAATAGAGCAGCGCGTGTGAAGTTTAGAACCAAAGCCTACAACTAAGCAACAGTTAACGGCAGCACTATGTATTGAACGGAAGCGCATACCTATTTATATGTTCCAAAACTTTGCCGAAAGCATATCTCGAAGGGACAGTGCGTGCATTAAGGCTAAACGTGGACCGACACCGTACTAAAGTATGTCAGTAAATGCTATGTTGTGTTTCTCTTCTAGCTGTCCGGTGACTTGTGTCAATATAGTGTGTGTTATGAAAAGTTAACCTTCATTAAAAACATGCGCTTTTTGTGACCCTTTATGTAGGGTCTACTGAATTTTGTAATTATAATTTAAATAATCCTTTTATTCGTTTTTTGTGCAATCTCATACCCAATATATCTTTAAATTATTTAGTTATTTATATGTTTAAAAATAGGTTTCTCATTTTGAAACTAAAATGAAATATGACAGATTCGCAGATTTTTTGTAGAATAGACTTATTAATGTAAGAACATTTCCCGTTATTCCAATGCAATAGCTTTGGAAAGTTTGCGTTTCAAAGAGCAGAAGACGTTTGAATTGAAAATTTTCATGTCTTTATTACTGCTGTGCGACATTAAATACGAAATTCTACACGAAATAAACTGGCATTTTTTTTCATAATAATGCAATAAAACTTTAGCTACTTCGATCAGTACATTGTTGGAATTTTGTTATTTAAAATACGAATACGCTTTCTTTTTTAAGAAACCTGGAGTAAGACATTGATACACACCACAAGTAGACTCGCTTATTTGGTAAATTTAGATTTAAATAGACTCATGAATAAGAACCCCGTGCAATTCATGTTAGGTTCGTTCATAAGTATGGAATGATTCAATAAAGTATGGTTTAGTCAATAAAATGTGTTTTGATACGTTTTCTGCTCTTCCATGACCCTTGGAAAGAAAGTTAGTTGTTGTACACTACAAGTAAACTCATATAGAGGGTACATTTATATTGAAATGGACTCATGAATAAATTACCTACTGCAGTTCATGTTAGGTTCGTTCGTAAGTAAGGAATGATTCAATAAAGTATGGTTTGATATGGCTTCTGCTCTTCCACGTAACCTTGGAATGAAAGTTAATTGTTGTACACTACAGTACAAGTAAACCTATATAGACGGTACATTTAGATTGAAATGGACAAATAAATAAATACCCCATGCAATTCTTTTTAGGATCGTTCGTAAATTAGGAATGATTCAATAATGTATAGTTTCAGAGTAACATAAGCGCGAGAACTTTAATTTGGCTTTAAATGTCTTACTAAATTTAAATCTTCGGTTTTATGCTATGATATGTAACATACGAGTGGAGCAAAAAAGGCATTTTACGATTTCATATTGCTTGATTATTGGGGAATACGAATCCGCAACACGGAAATAGGCCGCAGAAATCATTTAAAATTTTTCTGTTATAACATTTTAAATTCTGAGGTTGGACTTTTATTATAGTTACATGAAAGCTACAAACATGATTTTCGAAAATGTTTCAAGCTAAAGACTTTATGTGCTTACAGAATATCTTTGTTAAGTTCATTCCAGTTTTGATACTTATTGTCATTACACAGACTGAAAAAAGTACCTCCGATTACAGATACTTAAATGGAATATACAAAGAAAGTTTCAGTTTTGTACAACATATTGAAAAAAGAATTGTTAAAATATGAGCGACATGTTGAGATGATATCTAGATACAAGAGAAAACACACGATGTGCGGGTGTGTGCGGGTGAAATTTTCCAATCCGAAAAGCCTAAGGCTTATCGGAAGGCTTATCGGAACGCAGGAGAGTGTTTTGTTTCACAATTGTTAGGGACATGTGTCATTTCAAGTGAAAGATCTGAAAGCGGAGTAAGTGGTTGTCATAATTTTAATACTTTCCACGCATGATTAAATAGAGCGTATGCTTTTTTTACACACAGGACATTCCAAAGACATGCCACGTCTTCCATCAGATAATGGCCGCAAGAGGAGATGTTGACTTCACACTAACAGGGGGAAAATTCGATTTTTCACATTCCACTCTCAGTATTTTACTTGTGTTTCATTGAAATATATTTTTATGTGTTATTAAAAATCGCCATCCTGTTTCTCATTTCATTGCAGAATTTTGTATTTATATTGCGAAATGAACACGTAAGCAAACCCACCGACAACTCCGGCGGAAAATTAGAAATATGATTTGCAAAATGAAAAATCGGCTTGAATTCAAATTGCAGTTTATTATCCAGTATTTGGACGTTAAAGATGAAGACAGCAAAGCGAGCTTCCAAGTTGCAGTTCATTACATCATGTTAGGATGTTCAACGCAGACACACTGAAAAAAGCTGCAAACGTGTGTAAGAAATCTGATTTTTAAACCAAAAGGAAAGCTTAGGTTTTTTAGGAGATGCCGAATGGTAAATGGTGGGATAAATACATCTCGGGTGTTAATTTTGCGAATAATTATTCGTTTAATCGAAGATAACGCAATAGAGGTTTTTGTTGCAATATTTACCACAACTATAAATGATCGCCCATATAAACGATTCTAAATAATGAATTATTCAGTGAAATATAAAGATAATAATTTCAACAATTCGTGAAAACAGCAACATTTTTGCTTCATGTAGTTATAAATATTAGTAACACAATTTTTAAATTTTGGTGTTTTTATTTGTTGTGTAGTTTTCAGTAAAATGCCCTTAAAATAAATTATATAACCGATTTGTAATCAGACATTTGGGCTTATCTGGTAAATAAGATGATTTCATCGAGTCTTAAATGGCTCTCTCTGATTTTAAAAGCTTACATAAAATATAACATAATAAACTCGAATTTTCGTGCCCGTTGATGTAAATTTGTGTCAAGCCTTTTTGAATGTTTAGCGAATTCTGACGATAATACTTCGACAGAAAGGTCTGCCGTCCACGTAAATATAACACATGGATGAGTTTCTGTGTTTCAACGTTTCATTCGACTTGGTGTTTTTGTTGCATGTATAGAGTTTTATGGGCAAAATGAGCATGCAAACGGACAGTGTTTCTGAGCACTTCACTGAAAACGTACTCATATTATCTTCGTAACCAATATTTCTCTTTCCAAGATGTGAAATATTGGTACATACACAGGCCAGTAAATTAGAAATCCTTACGCAGATGTAGTAACTGTAACTTACACAGAATATATGCCAAAAACGTGGACACGTTGGTTACACGTCTTGTAGGCAACTGTTTAACATTGTTGTTCGCCAAAATCGTCAAGAGCGTTGATCATAATGTGAAAAGCAAAGGACATTTTGGTGTTCGATAAAGGTAAATTGAGGCAGTCCGTCAGATTGGTGCGACTATTTTCAAAATACCGGAGCTGACGGTTTTTTCAAAAGGAGAGTTATATCGGTGGTCTTTAATAATTGGAAAAATAACACACATTGCTTTTAAAAGGTGTAATAGTAGCTGGACGACAATCTGTCAGGAACGAGCTCGCCTTCTTCATATGCAACAGTTATCTTAAATTTCAGAACACCTTTTACAGTTTTAATAGAGCATACACACCGAGACATCGAAGATCCAAAATAATCTGAGCAGCACGTCGCTATACAAGTCGTAGCAAATAAACGACGGGGAATTATGAAAGCCATGTAAGAGACGGGGAATTGTGAAAGTCATGTAAACGACCGGGAATTGTGAAAGTTATGAAACAAAATAATTAAGACTTGACAATGGGCTCCATAATTCAGTGCTGTCGCTGTTCTTCCGGACAGAAGGGCAACTAACTTTGCAATTGTTTTGCAATATATGCATAACCGCATGTGCTGTGGCGTGGACGCCACGTGTTTAAACTTTCAAATCGAGCACCGCAGTCAGTCGAAAAGGATATGAAATTGTAATACTTGCTGTGAAAATTATTGCATGTCATCGTTTTGTCTGTGGTTGGGGCGCCTAAACGAAGGACATCCACAATCGGCTAGTTAGGGAACTTTTGCTTTAGGAGTTTCAGTCGCAGAGTACACAAATGGCATCAGTTTTGCCCTATTAGCTCTAGTTTTGGAGATAGGGCATACTCACCATATATGCTGATTCCACCGGTCTTCCGTCGAACTTCGAGATCCTACATCGCATGGTTTGTTATTCTTTACATGATCTTGACAAATATCAACACTGTATACATGTATTGAAACAAGCGCATATTACTAAATCTGTATATCTCAACACAAGAACATATAAAATGACCAATCATTCAACAAATAAGAAACGTCTTTTTCAGGACTATTTTTTATATGATTTTGACAAATATTGTTACTATATACATACTATTGAAACAAGCACGTATTACAGAATCTGTATATTTCAACACAAAAGCATATAAAATGATCAGTCATTCAACATATGAGAAACGTTATTTATAGGATTATTTTGGACATGATCTTGACAAATATTATTACTAAATAACATACAATTGAAACAAGCACATATTACTAAATCTGTATATTTCATCATAAGAGCATATAAACCGATCAGTCATTCAACATATGAGAAACGTCTTTTATAGGACTTTCTAGAGTGAGATCTACGAAGATAATCCAGCAGTAATCTGCCATCATGTGGGTATCCCACCTGACCTGGTATTTGCATTCCATAGTTTTTATGACCTGGTGAAATCATTCACTTTAATCTTCGTTTAAATCACCAAGGTTTTCTGGAAAGCGATCTACGTAGGTGGATCTGTAGGTAATGGACATTGATGCTCATATTACAGCCGAGCTTATTAAAATTGGAGAGCATGTCCTGAACTAATTCAGAGTAGTTGTCTGCCTTATATTTGCCAAGAAAGTTTTTGACAACTAAACTAAAGGTAATCCAAGCACATTGCTCAATGTTGTCCATTGAATCTATGAAATATATATCGTTCATAGCTGACTTATCAGGAGACAATCGAACATCCCAGCTTTAAGCTTTTCTGTGCTCAGTCTAGTGAATGTACGTGATAAATAGCTAAAGCCCAAACCTTTTGTGTTCAACTCCTTTACAAATTGTTTCATTAGGCCTAACTTGATATTTAAAGGTGGCAGGACGATTTTGGCTCAGCTTACCAAAGGTTCCTTAATCACATTTTGTTCTCCAACTACCTTATTTCTTCTGAGAGGCCACACTTTTCTTATCGAGTGATCGTGTTTGGCTCTGCTGTCCCAAAGACATATAAAGCACTATACCACTGACATCATTGCAGAACACAAGGTTGTTGTCCTTAGAGAAAAAGGGCAGCAAATTATTTTCTCTGCTACGGTGAAAAGTAATGTTGATTCCACATTAAAGTAAGTTATTTTTGTTCAACCTGGAGGACAGCAACTCTGAAGACTCTTTTGAGAGGTTCAGATCCCTGATGAGGTCCCTCAGTTCATGTTGATTAAAAAGCCGAGCACTTGATGAAGTTCCTACGAAATCACTGTCACTTTCCCGACTGCTATTGTCTTCTATGTGATCAGACATGCTTGATTCCTCATTCTCTGGCAGCTCTGGTAGCTGGATGATAGATGGAATCGGTACCTCATTTGAGTGTGGATGCGGTCGTCTTTCTGAATCGAGGTCGGGATATGTCCAATTGCTTCGATTATTTCGATTGATGCCTTTGATGCTGACATGACAAACATAACTGTCATCATGGTGGTTTTTAGGTTCCTTCCACACCATTGGTATTCCAAGTTTCAGAGAGCTCCTTTTTCCATTTGTCCACTGCCGTAAATGCGATGTGCAAGTTTTGCATACAATATGAGAAGCCCACGACGTACCTTGGTTTCCAAGCTGAACACCAAAATAATCAAAGGATGCCCTCTTCACAAACTCAGAAATAGGTTTCCTACTTTCTTTAAGGATGTACTCGCCACAAATGTAGCAAAATACATCTGGTTGATTCAAGCAACTTCTTCTTGGGGAAGCCATGACGTCTACTCAATCTGCAAACAAATTTAGATCACATTACATTATCTGGTTGTATGGTTGTTCAAAAACTCCCAATTATACTAACAGACACTGGCTTTACACTCATAAAATAACAATATACACTGACTTTACGCACATAAAATAACAATATTCCTGCACATTAGCATATAGCGCGGGTATGCACTATCTCCAAAACTTGAGCTGATAGGGCAAACCTGATGCCATTTTGGGATTCCCAAATAGACCCAAGAATAGGAATAACTTCCGAGGCACCAGAAAATGTTTTTTATTTTTGTTGGTCTGTATATTAAATATATACTATTTGTAGAGCTGGAAGTTAGCTCTCGTTTTAAGGTAAATTCTGTACGCCCATATGCCGCTGTGCACCTATCTTGTTTCACTGAGTAGCCTACTGAAAGGGTCCAGGTTCGAATCCCGGTCAGGCATGGATGTTGTGTTTGTCTTACGGCACTGGCTCTCTCCCTTCCCTGGAACCAGTGACCCTAAATTAGGGACGGGCGACTGCTTATAGCCCATTGAGTTGCTCACGGTGGTCGTTAAACCTCCAATCAAAAAAAAAAAAAAAAAAGAGGAACAGGAAATAATGCTTTTATTCACTCATCCCTTATTGTATATTCAGAAAAATGTAGAACAAAAAGCTAAAAACCCTTTCCTGTTTATTACATATTATGCAGTTATGTAGCCAATAATTCGATTTTAAAAATCTGAGTAGCCATGGATATCTGCAATTGCGGTTTCCAAAGAAACAACTGAAAGGTAAGGTTCCGCGTTGTAGTTTAAGTAAAAGTTGACCGCAATATTTTGTTGTTTACAAATATTTGAGGTAAGGTGGCCTCATCGAAAAAACGAATATCGTTTTCGCTTTAAAAAATCAAAGCTGTATTCGGCACTGTAGATGAAAACAACAGAGTAGATAAGAACATAGACAAAACTGGTTTTTCAAAAGGGCCAAGTGAATGACCGCAATGGCAGGGTCTTCTATGCCTTCATAACGATGAAACATAATCATTGGAGAAAACACATATTTGTTTATTTCAATGTTGGCTACATATTCTAACGTAATATTTGAAGTACAGATCTCTTTGCGAAATCAACTTGCCCATGCCAAATTTTCTGTTTCGTTCGAAATGGAAGTATTTCCGTGTTTTCAAATTTTATTAAATAGTGAAATTAAATCCAATAAAACATGTTTCCGAAAGTGATGTTTCCTCACACCTATGGAAGAGTTTTCATCTGCCATGATTTTTTATTAATTACCAACCATAATCTCTTATCAAAAAGATTTTGAGGTGATGTATGGCAATATGCTGTGATTAACAGATATATCTCTATTCGATTACAAAATTTTACTAGAAGAAGCAATTAGTAAACTAATGAAAAATCAGTATTAGCAAATTACTAAAATATGTTGTGGCCAAAAAAAAAATTCTTTATTCTCAATATAAATGGTGTACCAAGCAAGTACAGAAAGGAACTGAAGGACCGTGAAAATGGGCAGAACGGATATCATATCATAAGAATAAAGACCTTAAATAGGCAAAATTCTACAAATGTTGCTAGACGAATTGATCAATAATGGTCTGTTTGAATACTAGATACGATACCAAGGAGTAGGAGGAGACGAAAAAGAAAACCGCAGTGGGATATGTGTGCATGAGATTCGAAAGCATGAAAAGCCTCATGTGTGAGAGCTTAAAAAGGTAGAGTGTTATTGAACACACTCCGGAAATCTCCATCCAGTAAGAGATTCAGAAAAATGATGATTATGACAGTTATTTTGATGATTATGAAGTTGACGATGTTTTAGGGCAGCTATTAGATTTTACCTTAAAAATTACAGCAATCTATAATTACATTTTGAGGATTTCTTTCCTTATACGTTTTGTAAAAATCGTTTATTATTTAACTTTCCTCCAATAAAGTATTTCAATTTTACATATATTAGATGATATACCTCTTTAATCTAAATCGTACAACATTTTCACTTTTATATTCATAAAACAAATTATATTTAATATTTTAAGTTAATTTTCACTGCAGGCAATTAGCCTATATCTAATAGTTAAGTTTCGTCTTTTGTTAGGTAATTTATGTAGATATCCTGATGTTTCACTTGGCAATTATCACAACGCAGGAAAGCTGTGATGGCTTATAATTCTGACTCAGAAAAAGAAGTCAAGTGTTTCTTGCTTGATGACGATAGGTGAAGGATCTGTCCCATACTTGTTGACTTCAGTATTGCTGAGACTTTTTTTGAGTGTGAAAGAAGAATATGGAAATGCTGAATAGATAATAAGCACTATCGCTATTCGCAGAAAAGAGTATACAACAAAAACATTTTCAATGCCATAAAGTTAAGTATCTGACATTTTTTGATTGGTGTAGGCACATCAAGCAACCCAAATATAATGGGTCATGTTGATGTTACGAATGTCATGAACCACATAACAATTTAAGCTTTCAGTCGGTAAAAACCCAAACCAAAGGCTTGGTGAGAAGAAATATGAATATATCTCTGGGTAGACAATCAGATAAATTCAGTCGTCAAAAGTGATATACCTGCATTACTTTCAAATAGTATTTTCTTAAACTAATTCCAGCATGATCACCTTTCAGAGCCATTGATCTGAAAAAATAAAAGTTCACGAAAGGAGTACCTACTATTAAATAAAAAAGGTGTTGATCTTACTTTAAAAAAAACGAAATCTTTAGGAAAATCGATGAAGTGTTGAAATACCAGTAGATTGTTTGTACAATAAAGACATAACATTTTTCTTGACTCTTTGGTTTTAGTCTTACTGAATTGTATTAAGAAAGTCTTACGTCGTTGAAAGGTATAGGTTTGCTGTCGGGTAGACAGAACATATGCAATAGGCCGGATGTGCAAGACGAAACGTCGGGAACCGAATTTTCTTAACGTTCCAGAATTATAACTGTGATTTATATATCAACTGTTTAATTGTTAGGAGAACTTCTCTTGGATGAATTTAAATATGAAATCCCCTGATAGTAAATAATCTGGCACCGTTTCAATAAAAAAATGAGAAGAAATATAAATTTATGTAAAACGAAATCCCAATTCGTCTTGCGAAATTATTTTATGAATTGTTTTATTCAAAAATATATGTTCAAGTGGAACTTATTAGCTTTCGGCAATGTAACTGTTTATAACAGGATATCAGTTTTGTTTCTACCTGCTAGGGTATGAAAAAATTAGTTGAAAATAAAGTACAAATATGTAGTGTATGATTACTTGCACTTTACTTTTCGTAAAATTGGAACTTAGTTTTACGTTAGAAGTTTTGCATATGATTTTCTTAAAAAACAGGTTTACATTCCTTTTTCATAACTACTAAGTTCAACAATTGAAATATCTCTGGGTCCAACTGCATATTAAGTGGTGGTGCTTATCTTATACAAAACCGCCGTTCATTGCATATACTGAATTGTTTATATCATTACTGTTCATCGAAAGTTTGAGTGCCTGTACCTGAACGTCTTAAGTAGCAGCTTCAAAATTAAATTTTCCTAGTAAAAGCGACGCAAAGAAATATGGTTCGCAGAGGATAAATTTATTGAGACGTCGTATTTTCTTCACGTTTTTCTGCTGAGAAGTATACTAATTTCATGAGAATTTCTTTTCTTGCTGGTCAGTATTCAAGGTAAGATTAACATTAAGAGGAATATTGCGAATTTGTATGCAATATATATCTTCGTGTTCTCTCGGACATGGCTCAACGGAAAGAACACGCCGGATTCATGAGTGGCTACAGCACTATAGATCTCATCTTGCACTGAGAGAACTAATTAACAGAGAGAGGGAATATGAACTCCCATTATGCATCACTACTATGAACTATGAAAATGCCTTCGATTCCGTGAAATCATCAGCAGTTACAACGGCTTTATATCTTGCGTATTGGAGATGCATACATTAGCATTATTAATAATATCTATCAAAATGCAAATGCAATGGTTCGGCTGTTTGAAGATACAGCACAAATAAAATATGGAAAGAGAGTGAAACAAGGTGACACCATATCTGCCAAACTCTTTAATATCACATTCAAAAATGTTTTCAATCATTGAACTGGAAAAACGAAGGGATAAAGAATAATGGAGATGGTATAACTCTCCTTCGTTTTGCTGATGACGTAGTCATTTTTGCAAATGACACTTAAGAACTGTAGAATATGATCCAGGAACTTGCTGACAAGAATAAAGAAGTGGGTTAAAAAATAAACTTACAGAAGGCAAAACTGCTGTACAGTGATTTTTACAAAAAATAAAGATTTGTCGGTTGATGGTGGATAGCTGAAAATAACCGATACCTACATTTACTTTGTACAACAGATATCAAGCGAAGGTCGCAGTGATGAAGAAATTAATGGGCGTATAAAACTTGGTTGGAGAGCTTTTGGAAGAAACCGTACAGTTTTTAAGAGCAATGTGGCATTATGTCTTAAAAATAAGATATTTAATCAATGCATTCCTCCAGTGCTTACAAATGGAGCAGATGCGTAGACCTTAGGCAGAAAAAACCTACAAAAGCTGCTGACCCCTGAAAAAAGCATGGAGTGATGCATGCTTGGTGTAACCAAGATAGATAAAGACTGGAACTCTTGGATAAGGATAATGAAAAAAGTGAAAGGCATCTTTGTCAGAGTAAAATGCTTCAAATGACAGTGGACTGCACATATTGCCAGTACGACGGACCACCGATGGACAACCGAAATTCTAGAGCCGCCCCCGGTGGCGCAGTGATCTAAGCGATGGCCTCTGATCATTCGTCCGAACAGGGTCCGGGTTCGAATCCCGGTGAGGCATGGATGTTGTGTTTGTCTTACGGCCCTGGCTTTCTTCCTTCCCTGGAACCAGTGACCCTAAATTAGGGACGGGCGACTGCTTATAGCCCATTGAGTTGCTCACGGTGGTCGTTAAACCTCCAATCAAAAAAAAAATTCTAGACTGGATTTCAAGGAACAAAGAAACGACCAGAAGAAGACCACATGTGAGATTGGTTGATGTAAATCAAAAGTATGCCAGAGTAATATGGAGACTGGCTGAAGACAGATAGTTATTGAAGGGTATCTAAACGACCTTCTTCCAAAAGTGGGCTCGTAATGGTTGACAATGGCGATGATGATGATGATTGAGAAGAAGGTGGATACCGTGGATTCCGGTGATTGTCTCCTCTCCATGTTCGCTGTCCGATGCCATCCGTTTTAGAAAACAAACCTTGCATAATTGTTTGCTATTCTCAAATGGTGACACCATCCACCAGCAGTGAGCAGTTTTACACTTTCTCTCCTGAAGAAGAAATATATGCCTGCTTAGCACAAACACTGCTTCTGTCATCTGCGGACATAATTATATACTGGAAGGACAACAAAAAATACCAAAATTAGAGGAAACTCTCTAAAGCGTTCTTAATCACACCACCATCGACAGTAATGTCAAAAAGACTATTCAGCACATCAGGGGTCACAACTGATAAAAAACGAATTAGTCTAGACCCAGAGCGAGTTCGAATGCTTGTAGTTTTAATACAAATCCCCATTAAAGGTTTCTGATTTTCCTACACTGCCCTGAAAGAGTTCGGTGTTTAGTGTCTTTATTAACTCTTAAAACAAACATGTTTTTGATTTTTCTAAATTTTCTGGAAGGAATTTACTCAATTTAGTGTTCCATTTTCGGTGTTTAGCTACATTAACTCTTGAAATAATACTCTCCACCTCTACACTTCCTTTGATTTAAAAAGGTTCTGGTACTTTTGTTATTAAAGAAAAATGTCAAAAATGTGAATAGTTACTGGAATATTTTTTTGTCAAATTATGTTCAGAAAATGGAAATGAACCTCAAGTCTAGTTATGTACTTCATTTAGTATATATAAATTATAAATTTCATTTGTATTTTTTTTATAAGTATTGATCTTTTTTTTGAAAATTCTATTCTTTAATTTGTTTTTCATTAAATACACATTTCAAATTTTGCTTTAATTAAAAACGTTTAATTTTAAGTAGAAATATTTTTTTTTCGTTCTTTTTCTTATAATTATTCTTATATGGAGGATTTTAGAGGTTCAATATTCAAGGATTCTAGAGATTGGAAAACATTTTAGGATTCGGATTAGTGTTCGGATTTGAGAAAAATTAAGATTCGTCCCATCTCTACTTAAGAACAAGAACATCTGCTTTCAGGGAAGCAAAAATTCTAAAAGGATATCTAGAAAATATAAGGCCATGAGCAAAGAGAGATAAGTTTCTTCTTTAACTGATGTTATACTTTAACCAAGGCTTTTGATTTCTTTCTAATGCTCTCCTGTACGACGTCACGTAGATAACCGACGTATCAGGGTGTGTAACATGGGCATGACATTACGAACTGAGGGGAGGGAACTCATCTATCTAATGTCATGGCTTTGTATTTACTAGACGAAGCATGCATGGAGAGATGATAAACAGATACTAGATCATTGAATATAATTGATCTCCCTTTGTTTTTGGTTCCTTTGGATACATTCTGGTACCTCGCCGTGTATGCTTCTATTTCAAGAAAAGAGATATATATAGTGAGGCTACAACTTATTAACTTTCCGTCGTGTGAAAGAACACTCACATATTCTTAAGAGTTATAAAAAATTGTTGTTTTTAGTAATATAGTAGTAAAAAAATTTACGTAAAAAAATTCAATTTATTAATACCATGGTCTCACTAAGGATGGACAAGTTAAATGAAATGGCAGAAAACCATGTTAAATCATAAAATTTGGAATTTATTTCTACGCGTTGCTTCACGGCTAGAGTTGGAGAACTATCGAAAGTGTGTTGGCAAAGTTTCTTGGGAGAAACGTTTTTGGGATGGAAAGTTATTTCTGACAATAATTTTTCCTACTTTTTCCCATTGTCTGATCTAAGCTCCGATAAACATCTTTGAAACTAATTTTTGTGTGTGTGTGTATGTGGAGGGGAGGGGGTTAAACGGCCACCGTAAGCAACACGATGGGCTGTAAACAATCCGCCGCCACTGATTTAGGGCCACAGGTTTCAAGGAAGGAAGAAGCCAGTGCTGTAAGAGAAACACAACCACAACGTCTATTCCTCACGGGATTCGAATCCGGACCCATCTCGGACGAATGACAAAAGCCAGCGCTTAGACCACTGCTTCACTTTGGCGGGGAATCTACGTTTTGACCATATGTTCCCTAAGTGAGTGAGAAAAAGTCACGAAAAAAATGTTTTGTCTGAAGAACAAGCTAATTCACGGCTCCGCAATTCTCATTTTCTGTTTGGATTATATAATTTTGTTATGTTTCTTTTCAAAAAAAGGTAAAGAAGAAAATTCTGCAGTTTTGTATGCAAAAATACGTTTTTCTATAACGGTAATAATTCGTGAGAAATTGAATAAATTAAGTTTTGAGTGGGCTGTTTTTCAATTTGTTTTTATTTTTTTGTTTTTTTGAGGTGGGGAATCATTTAAAACAATAGCAGCTAGATGCAGTCGTTTTACATTATCCATAAGAATTGACGTATTGCCAGACGTTTTGTAGTTTTTTCCACAAAGGCTATAATTCTGCGTATACCTTATCCTTATCAAAAGAGAAATAATGCTGCACAAAAGTTATATTAGGTTTACCAATTATTACTGATTACGTACTTTAAACAAAAAACTGTTTCAGCAGCTTTAAGCTTCCAGTACCAACAACAAGAACAATGCTTTTTGATTCGGCCTTTATCTGACTGAAACATACACTTTCGCTTTGAGCTTTACTTGACGTAAATAACAACAGAGTGCAAAATCAGCATACTCTCCTCGTTTACTCTTTTCATTATAGTTAACTTCAGTTTCGCATTTTCATCATGTATCAATATGGCCGGACTCAATGTTTTCGACACCAGTATAAATGAGGTGAAAATGAGCTTTCCAGTCTTAAAAGCCATCGGTAGAAGCTGAATAGTTTACACCATCATAATTTACACTTACAGCACTGAAAAATGTAAAACTATCGATGCACTAAGCTGGAGAAAACTATCGATACTATCGATAGTACCTCCATCTTTATTCACGGCTTAAATATTACAAAAAGCTGAACTGCGCACGGAATAATTAGTATTCCTAAAAATTTCCTAACTCAAACCAGGACCAATGAGAGGTGGCAATAAAACTATTTTGTTCGGCATACAATATTCTCCTTTAAGACAATCCTCTTTAAGAGTTTCCTTTCAAAGTAAATAGCACTGGACAAAAATCTTTAACAAAAGGCTTGACCTCATGATTAAATTAATAATTGCTTTTATATTGCGAGGTGCTGAACATGAATATGATACTGAAAATGCAAAAATTAAACGTTATATCCCTGAAATTATTCTGTTAGAATCAACGAACCCCTTTGAAAAATTTCGATATTCTTTCCGCGTAACACCGCTGCACACTTAAGCTGTGAAGTCGGAAATGTGATTTCTAAGATATGTTTTTGAAGAGAAAAAAACTTTTCAATAATAAACAGAGTCTTTAGTGAGCTACACAAAAATGTGTGTTTCAACTCGATACGTGTGAAGTGTAGATTGGCAAATATCATAGCAAAATATCTTCCAAAATAATTTTTATTAGGTGTTACCGCCTCAAAAGACTGAGTTTTGATTGACTTCTAGGCTAGAAACATCGCGTAAAACGCGGAAAGCAAGATTGAGTGCGTTGGCCTTGATTTGTATGTGCCATCAAAGTAACTTTTTGTTTTTAGATGGACTTAGATTGGACAGTTAATAATACGCTTAAGTTCTGTCTAACGTACTCGAGAACAGCTGTCTTTGTTAGGAAATAGGATGTTTTTCATGGATTAGAGATTCCATCCCTAAATCAAAATGAGTGTTTTCATATTTTTACAGATATTATTTCTAAATGATGCCTATTAAATCATAAAAACTCTGTTTAACACGAAGGCTATAGCTCTTTCTGAATTAACATTCAATAAATCAATTTCCAACATTCTCATTTCTTTTCTACTACTCACATGGCATTCCAAGAGTCATAAACCGCCCTTCCGCCCCTTTCGTGTGTATCACTCTCATAAGATCGACAAAATTATTGCACACATTCGTTCTCTGTCATGGAAAGCCTACGCTGTGGTAGGCAGTACATAGGACTACCATGATTATAGATCCATGTACTCTCTGAGCAGTTCCTTGCAATACTGATACCAAGAAGTAAGTGTATTTGCTGTACACCTGATTAGAAGATATTGAATTGCTATATAGGTTTCATATGAGAAATGTTCAGTACAAAGTTGTGCTTCGTAATAATCACGATCTCAATGAAAATCTTTGCATAGAACTACGTATGTTCCAAATGAATATCCACGTTGATGAATTTTCCTAAAACAATGAGAAATCCTACATGCCATGGCCCCGACAATATGCTAATTGGCAATCTGGAAATTTCTTTTGACTCCCTGTTAAACATTTTAGGACATCGGCAGCCTGCCATTTCTCCGTCAGCAATAAAATGCCCATCGCATAAGTCTCAATAATCCCTCGGTTAAGACATGCAAAGATTTATATGTCCAATCTCCAGAACGGCGATTTTACTTTTCGTCTGTTTCATAATTACAGATCATGGTCAGAGGAAGCAAAATACGCTACGGGATTCCAATAGACATAAAAACATTTTCCAGGAAAGAGTCACGAACCCCAGTTGCTTGCACTGATTGCTACGGGAAGGGAAAATATTCAGCTTTGGCTATTGCAGCTGGAGAAGGATATAGTATCCCCTTTTGTAACTGGATGTAATTGAAACCTCCAAAAAATGCGACGAAAACAAAACAAAATAAAATGGGAATTTTGCAATTCACAGACAGTTGCCCAAAAGCAGTAGCTATAGCAGGTATCAGTACTATAGCATAAAACGGAAAACGTTTCTCCTCTGTACGAACATATGGGTCGACGAAACATACTGTTGAAAAAAGAATTCAACACTTTAGTTAAGTGAAATCACAAAAGATCTGTCGCTTTGAAGCTGAGGGTGACATAGAACAAACAAAACAAATTCTGTGATCCAAAATCCATTTTGTTGCTGGACCAAAATTTCAAGCTGTTTTTGATAAATTATATTGCTGGACTGAAATTTCAAGCAGTTTTTGATAAATTATATTGCTGGACTGAAATTTCAAACAGCGTTGATGAATTTCTATGATACAAAATTGTCTTATTTTAAAAGTTCATAATTAATAATATCATGAGTACAATGCACGCTCTGGATTTCATCAAAATTCTTCTCTCTATTTTCGTAATTTTTACGTATTTTCTGAAGACCTCGGTGTTGGTCATGCATTCTTTTTAATTTCGGTAAATATTTATATATTCATTCCAAATATGTATACCCGTTCTGCTACACGAGAGTTTTGGTGAATGCTATCATATACCTTGTTCACAACGCAATACGCATTTAAATGTCAGCCTACCGCATAATCAAACGCTTATGAAAAATTTTGTTTTTGGAATATATATTTAGTTCACACACGTATTTGTTTTCCTTAAAACCATAGAATCTGGGGTAATCTTCTAGTAGAACCTATGGACACAAAATAGCTGTATTCAAAGACACATTAAGTTATGAACGCTATAGAACGATCTGGTTACTTTTTATTAGAAGTGTTTCACAAACAGTCCTTTTAAAATGATAATGTGAATAATTGTACTTGTCTACAAAATTTAATTCCAAAGCAAACAAGAGGTTTTAAGTTTCTTCCAAGAAATATTCGAAATATTCTTGCGTTCAGTATTTTCTTTAAGTAACTTCCGGGTACTATATAAGCACTTCGAAAGGTATTAACTGTTGGAAGCGGTGGTGCTGCAGTTCTAGATAGGTCAGCGATTGGATCCCTTCTCAGGGTCTCTGATTGGCAGATTTGGCTTCACTATCTGCTGCAGTCTGCTGAATGCATGTAGTTGGTACTCCCGTGGTTATAAGGTGAGCGCCATTGTACCAAAATTATTATGAGGTATACCTTGGCTCATCCCCAGTTTCTGAATGGAAACCTGTTGGATGTCCTTTACACTGCTTCCAAATCATGGCACTGTCGGTGTGGCAGTACGACTTCATTTATACTATAGTATCTTGAATTGACTTTCTTACTAGTCTTTGCAACCAGCAAATTAAGATTATTGCCATTGTGGAATGATTTCTTGACTTCCCCAAGTGACAGTTTGTCATTTGCGGCACGTTACGCTCTCCTCTCTAGAGCAAATTATTCTGAATTTAAAATTAATGAGGTACACCATCTCTCTTCACGTCTTTCGGTACTTTATTATATCAGCAAATAATCAATAAAAATATGTTATGTGAGGTTCTAACATGATATTATATGAAGCATATGTGACATGGCAGACAATGAACGCCAATAATTACCGGTGCGATACACCACCCTGCTAGTTTCGATATTATTTAATCCAAATTATTTGAAATTTGGATTAATGTTGAACGTTGAAAGTTTTAACACTCACGAATCTCGGAAGTTACTATTCAAATGGTTGATGATGATAGCCATTTTCTCGTGCACATGGTACTAGATGCACGTGCATCTGCGTGAGCGTGAGTTTTTGTACAGTTTATCAAGAAACCAAATTGCCCGGAATTGTGTTTGGAAATTTAGGGGTAGTTTGCCTGGTTTTAGGCAATACAAAAATTGCCAAATCATGAAGTTATATTATGAACTTCAGACTTTGGCAGAACCGACTGTTTATAAACTCTGATATCTTTTAATGGCGAATGTACCTCATTAGCTGGATTTATGAAGTACTGCATGTCATTATTTTGTTATTGTAGAGGTTTGGCATCCCTTCCGCGGAAGATATATCATTAACTGAATTAAATGATTATTCAGGTACACAAAAATGTTGCAATCACTAAATTCAGTAAATGGCCAAAATAAACATCCACCTTTTAATTAGGATGTATATTTCTCACATTTCACCTAATTACATTTCGTTGTGTAGTTTATAATACACTGGCGTGCAAAATTTCCGGACGAGACGGTTTTTCCAATGTAAAGTCATGCATAAGGGCTCAACATCGACACAAATCATACCATAAGATCCCCAAGATGTAAGAATATGGGACAAGTGAGCAAAACCGTCGAAAAAAGAAATCCAAAGTATGCAAAGGAACTTTATAGAAAAGGTAGCTTCGAGCACAACTGGACAGAAGACAGAAACGTCCATGTGACAAGCGACTACCAAGAAAAATCGTCTTTAGTAGGGGATATGGTCACCCCTGACTGCGTTGCAGGATTTACAACGTCTGCCTATGTTGAGGACGAGGTTGTCAAGGAGCTGTGGAGGCATTGCGGCCCATTCCTCTTGTAGCGCCAATCGCAGCTACTTAATTGTTGCTGGCGGCTGGTGACGTGCTGTCAAGCGTCTCCCGAGAAGGTCCCATACGTGTTCGATTGGATTTAGTACTGGGGACCTTGCGGGCCAATCCATGCGTTGAATATTTTCACTCTCCAACAGCTCTGCGACAGTAACTGTACGATGAGGTGTAGCGTTGTCATCCGTGAAGAAGTACTCAGGACCCACAGCACCTCTAAACAGAAGCACGTGAGGCAGGAAAACCTCGGTACAATAGCGGACACTAGTGACTGAACTTCCTTGGAAGATGTGGAGGTCAGTACGGCTATCAAACATGATACCGCCCCAAACGAGAACTCCACCACCTCCAAACCTTTCCCTTTCGATGATGTTAGAGGTGTGATTGCGTGTTTTCTGCTCTCTTCAGAAGTTTGTACGTCCAGAATCACTCGTCAGAATAAATCGGCTCTCATCCGAAAAGAAAACTCGACCCTATTGCTGATGTGTCCAGTTCTTGTGTTACTGGCACCAAAGAAACCACCGTCTCCGATGAGCAGGCATTAGTGGCACACACCGTTCTGGCCGTCGTTAAAATAGACCACCTTTGTGCACCCTTCTGGCCACGGTAAAACGCGATAACGGACGTCCAGTTGTCTGTTGCGTGTGCCTTGCTTTATCTCCTGTTTTCTGCCGTGTGCCTCTTCTCGCCTGTAGGACAATATACCGGTCGTCCCCCGCCGTGGTTGCTCGTGGACGACCACTGCTAAACTATCGGACAGCTGTACCTGTCGTTTGAAATGCTCTCTAAGCTTGTGAAACGATGCTGTGAGCGATCCCGAACTCCTCGGCAACACTAGTTACACTTCTACCTTCTTCCAACTTCCCAATGACGTGACCTCGGATATAGCCATCTAGATGTCGTCTACTGGATTGTCTGTTGGCCATATCACACGGTGGCAGCATCTCGACGTCGTTCAAACCGATGTACACCGTGCAATAGCTTTCACCCTATTGCTGAGCGTACAACGCCCGTGTGCTTTATACCCTTCCGACACTCCCCTTCCCCCATACGTTATGCTGCATATATGCGCATGCCGTTTAGTACCGGACTCTACTCTATCTCTTGAGTGGTCTTTCGGTCCGTTCTGCCTGCTCGTTACGCTGTTATGCTAATTTCTCCTCTTCGTCCTTAATTTTTGCACACCAGTGTAGTAGCGTCTATTCATTGCATATATGAACTGTTTGATTCGTAATGAAGAACGGATACGTTCTTTTGAAATATTTTGTGTTGTGAATCCGCAAGCATACTGCAGGCTTCACTGAAAAATTACACATTGTATTACCTTTTTATAAAGAATCTGTCTTTCCTTAAATATTAATTTGGTTCCACACAGTAATTCTGATTTGTTCACTATTTCATTTCAACACTAGCTAAACATTCTGGTATCTGCCATTCCCGGAACTGACAACATTTATTGTCAATAATTAAACTTGATTAGAAAATGGGATAGATGTTAACAGTCGTATATAATTATTTTGCATCTGAATGATTCTTAGAGTTCTACATAAAATTTGCTGATTCGAAAAATATAGTGAACTGGAGAACGACGCAGTTCCCTGCAAAACAACAATACACTTTTTCATGAACTGTATGGTAAACATTTGATGTTAAAAAGTACTATTCTATAACAATAGCTTTACACAATATGTAATGATTACCACATTCTCTGATACTAAAGGCACATTTTTTACGACTTGAAGATTTGCCAGCATGTTGATTTAAACATTGCCTTCAATTTCTACTAAAAAGTATTAATTAAACTTGTGATGTACCGGTCTTAGTCAAATATCCGCGTGATGATTTTTCACATTGCAAGCAATAAGAATTCGTAAAAGTTCCCGTCTATTATATATACGTACATTTTTGAAAACAAAAATAGAGAAATCTTTTTAATATTTTCATTGTACAACTTTTGAGTTGCAACAATGTTAAAGGGGTAAGTTACAAATAGACGCAAAATGCAATTTCGTGAAAAATCGAAGATTCTTGTGCAGATTTGATAATATCAACTGCAAGCGTTTCAAATTTAGACGTTAGGAATTTAAAGTAGATTATGTGAAGCAGTATATTTGTGAAGCAATCGGAATGGTATTAGAGGAAATCAAAGCTAAAAATCGTGCTGTTTTTCTGTTCTGCTTCCAAAAACCTATGAATCTTTGTTTATGTAGTAACACATGTGCTCCTATCATTTTCCTATCACGCGAGGACGACTTTGCATTGTTGCGTACCAAACCGTCGCGTAATATCTTACTCTAATACGTACAGTTCTATCGCTGTGACACTGCAACTAATATAAATCCATTTCTAAGCAAAAGAGGCATCTTAAATCCTAAAAAGGCTGATATTTAGGGAAATTAAATTCCCGGAGTACTCAAGAAACACGTACAGCGTATTAAATCCGTTTATTTTTGTAATGCATTAAGCAGGAATATTATACAAGCTTTAGCACTACACTCCCTCTCTGGGAGGTTTTTTATAGTCTACCATTGCTTTGAACAAACCTCCCAGTAGAGTGCGAAAGCTTGGTAAAAGTTTTCTGCTTTTTACATCACAAAAACAAACGGATATAAAACGCTATATGCATTTATTGACTATTTGCAGGCTGGTATATTTAAAATAGTGTTAAATTTCCGGATGTAAACTTTCTTGTGTAACAAATTCGTTTGATCTCTTTTAAGTTGCATATTTATTAATTTACGCTTACATTTTTGAAAAGGAATGACATGAAATCGCTTGCGAAAAGTTAGTTATTGCACAAGTTCTGAACAAAATTTCTTTTTCAGATCGTATTTATCTCCTTCTCCATTGTTCGCCAGTATCTCTCTTGGAATTTATACAGGGAGTTATTTAAGTAATATGTGACTTATAAAACTCGCGATGTGAATCATGAATTCAGTTTTCTAAACAACATTCCTTTCATCCAATGACAATCAAAATAATTCCTTTTCAGTCAGCCAAAGTTAAATTTCATATGTGAAAGCCGTAGTTTCACCGTAACAATGACACTGAAAAAAAAATGTTAGAATGTAAATTTTTAGCTGGAGATCAAGCAGGAGGAAATTTCACGTCGACTGCAATAATCTTACCTTCCGGTACATTAATAAAACCTGGATCACCTTCCGTTAAAATCGCTGTCCCGTAGGGCTCCTTACATGAAAGAAGAAATACATTTTAATTTAAAACAGTAGATGCTGTTGATTCCAAATCCGATGAGAATGGGAATGACACAAAAATAATATTTCAACAATGATAGTTCTTAACATTTTTGTGAATGTCACAACGTGCCTTTTTTTGCGTAATGTGGACACATTTACAGTTCGGGCTAACTTTTCTTATTGTTTATTTGCTTAGGAATTGGTCTAGTGGTCAACGTTCGTGACTGCAACTGAGGAATCTCACGTTCGATCCCTAACAGGTATAAACGCTCGAACCACTAAATATCCTCCGTGCGTCTGGTGGGCACGTTAAGCCTTCGGATCTCATCTGTTTCGGAATAAAAAATGTAATTTTTTTGTTGTTCTCTTTTTCTCGACACTAATTTTTATATTCATTAACGATAGTTCTCAATACCTGGAAGCAAATTTGAGAGACAATCTCAACAACGAAGATAATGCTCTGGTTTTCACTTTTTAAAGGCCTGGTCCCTAAAATCTTGGGTAACTTTGTATACCATAACTCCCGAAATTGTCTGGCGCTCCCTTTGGTAGTTCTGCATTCCCTTTACAAATTGAAAGAAACTATAGGGCTGTGTCACCATAAGAAACGTCTGTTTTATAGTCGTCATGTGCACTGATCTTCAGATGTCTCCCTGGAGGAGATCACAGCATTCTTCCATGGAGAAGACATGCGATGTCATGAGGGTAAATAACATGGACCCAGGAGAAACCAACGCCATTTTACTTCGCAAAGAACAGTTATGTTGAATATAAACTGTCTTAGTACGATCAATACTCAGTTTCATACTGCAATTAAAACTTTATTTACCGATTAAAAACTAAGTAAATAATTAAAATTACAAGACCTTTCGTGGTCGTAACGACCACATCATCAGGCCTAAACACTCAAATGTAAGCCAACATTAATGTCTATATGGAAAAATAACATACGGAGGATAACGCCGTTTATACCGTATGCAATGACGTCACGAAACCGCGGTTCGCGTCACTTTTTCGTCTGCTGCTTTCTTGCTGAACAACTGGTGTACAAGTGAGATCAAAGATGCATTGCACGGGCTAAGTAAATGGGCTATCTGGTGACCCAAAACAGCCTTATTCTTATAAATTAAAGTTATTGGGAAATCGTGGGGACCCATATGATATTCCATACTCAGTTTTCCTGAACAATATTGAAGGAAGGAGAATGTTTTTTGTTTGTTTGTTTGTTTGTTTGTTTGTTTGTTTGTTTAACGACCACCGTGAGCAACTCAATGGGCTATAAGCAGTCGCCCGTCCCTAATTTAGGGTCACTGGTTCCAGGGAAGGGAGAGAGCCAGTGCCGTAAGACAAACACAACATCCATGCCTCACCGGGATTCGAACCCGGACCCCTTTCGGACGAATGATCAGAGGCCATCGCTTAGACCACTGCGCCACCGGGGCGGCGAGAATGTTTTTGCTTGAAAGGAACTCGAAATTCTGCATTATCTCACAGCCACCGACTTCTGTGCTAACAGCATATTCACACAGTTTATTAAGATAAAAAAAGTCCTTTAATCTTTGGCTAATTATTAAATTTAAGAGTTTACCTGTCAATAATTTAGATATTCCTCAACCTGAAGCTTAAGATAAAGTAAAAATCCTGAGCTTTACACAAGTAAGGCTATAATAATAATAATAATTCTGGCGAGTAGCACTCTCTGTACCTTATATATAATAATGACAATAATAATACTCTGGTGAAATGTTATCATGAGATCATTTTTCCAAAATCGGCCTGGGAACCCAACATATGAAAGTTTCATAAGATATTCACTCCCCTACAGCAGTGGATACATTTACGATAAAAAACAGCATGATCTTACGCATGAGAAAAGTTAATTCTAGTCTAAAGATCATCATAGAGTTTTTCAGATAATGCATCAGTAACTTTTGTGAACATACCTGTTACAAAATGTAAACTACACATTCCAGTGTTCCTTCGTTTCCTGTCATCAATGTCTACATACGTGATAACCACAAACTTTGGCGCTTCTTAAATAAATTTTCATAATTCTGATCCCACTTCGTTCGTTCAGACGGTAATCTATAATAGGACACATGGTTATATTTCCCACTTCGGTTACTTCAGTTGAAAAAAAGCACATAACACCCTTTTCCCTAACGCTCCACAATCCAAATCCAAATAGAGCTTGTACACCAGTTGATCAACAGGGCGTCTGCTACGATGGTTGACCTTGCTGTGACGTCATATGTATACGGTCTATAGCCCGCAACGTGGATCTTTCTGACCATACCGTCCGATTATGTTGGGAGCAGTGGACACGTAACTGCTCTCCCACACGGCGGATAGACTCCGGGCTGACCAGGAGGACCAACAGTAGAGAGGATCGCCGGATCTTACGCCAGGCACGAACGGATCCCAGGGGACACGGTCCACTATAAAAGCAGATGCAGCGGCTCCTGTGTGCTCACGAATCATTTCCTGACACCTCGCAGAAGCGAATCTGCAAACTCAGCGCCCCTTACGTGTGCTGCCATTAACACCGGAACGTCGCCGGCTCCGTTTGCTGTGGTGCCACGCAACAGCGACATGAAACGCCACAGACTGGCGACGTGTGGTATTTAGCGATGAGTGCCACTTCATTTTAGGGACAGATGGCCATCGTGTCCCGGTGTGGAGGGGTCCGGGTCAACGGCACAATCCCAACCTCGCTATCGAGCGCCACACCTCCCTAATTGCAGGCATTATAATCTTCGCAGACATTGCCTACGATAGCCGATCAGCTCTAGTTGTAGCAGGTGTATCATTGAAGGGCCAGTGGTAGGTGGATGAGATCCTACGGCCCCATTAGCTTCCATTCCTGGCCGGGATTCCAGGTGCGCTATACCAGCTGATACTGCCCCTGCCCCCATACGCCTAGGGTAACCCAAGACTGCCTACGTCATGTCGTGAAGCATGTGTAGCGGGAATACGAAAAAAAGTTATGATTTAAGCGACTTTGAGAGAATCGCTGTGAACGTAGGTGAAAACATATCGGAACGGAAATCCGTTTCGGATACGCAATAAAATGACAACTGCAAAGAATGTGTATAAGGAGTGATGCATAGAAAAACAAGCATTTTTGGGCAGATAAGCAGTACAAAATATTTCCGGTGGATGGGACACTGGTACATACTCGGGAGAATCGGCAGCTGGAACTGATTTTAAGAGATGACAAACGAACTCCAGAACAACAAAGCAATCCAGAGAAAAACTTAGCATGCACGGTCAGCCACACATAGAGATAATTAGCTAAAACAGCAGACGACCTCTTAGTGTACCACTGTTCTCAGCCAAAAACAGAATAATTCTGTCACAGTAAGCAGGAGTTATCCAAAACTGCATAATAACTTTCCAGTCCCTTGAGGAATAAGAAAGTAAATATGTAGATGGTACGATGAATCAAGTGTTAAGTTACTACATGCGGATGGATGCTCAGAATATGATAGTAACACGACGAATTGGTGGATGGTAACTACCTAAAGTAAACGGCAGAAGATGGTGGAAGCAATTTTTGGTCTGTCTTCATGGCAGAGATTAATTTCCCCAGTCCCTTTGGAAACGCATTTAGATGTCACAAGGTATCTTAATAGATATAATAATAATTATTATTATTGTGAACCCGGTAGGCCCATACAAGTCCTTGGCGTTTCCTGATGCAATGTGATATATCCTTCAGTTTGATACGCATTGCCATACGAATAGCATATTCACAAAATGGTCCCATTATTTCAACAGTGACTTCGAATTTCTGAGATGACCGTCACAGTTACCAAATCCCAAACGAATCGAACACTGTTGGGTACAATTGAGACACAGATTCTCCTCCAACGCACATTCCTCAATTGAGAGATGCATTGTGCTTGGCAGAACAATTGGGAAGAACGATATGGGCACCTCTTTGAACCCATGCTATATTGAATCGTGGCGTTTCTGAACGAAAAAGGCGAGCCAAGGTGCTGTTCCTAATAGTTTTCTAATTTAGCATCTTATTATGTTTCTGATAACCATTTCTGTGGTATTCAATATCCATGTTTCCTGGTGTAAGTCGTTCTTAGAATCTCATTAAGCCAATTTCTTTTTCTTTCGATACCCTTGACCATCGACATCATTTGACATCCATTTCGATATAACTCTGCTTCTAAACCACCAGCATAGTGCATTTCGTGAAACCGTTGTGCTCAGTGTGGGGAGCGGACGTTTCTTACATGTGTTCGAACACCGGTCCTGCCGACTATCTAGTCTGAGTTTATTCCAGGGTTTTCCTCAGACTCCCCGTGTTTGGGGACGTCAATGTGTGGATGGTTCCCCATAAAGTCAGGCCCGGATGCACTTTCTCCTTGGACTCCCTTTACTCGGATACCAGGACATCGACACTCGGGTTTTCCTGATGAGTGTCAATGTTCTGGTAACAAAATTATAAGACTATTGAAATGTTATGCACCAGATGCCAACGGTAATCTTGCCCATGGTTGTTGATGATGGTTACTTGCTTCTAAGTTTTTAATATGAAAAAAAAATTGTACACCACATATGGTGTTTGTGGCCTGTAGTATTCTTCATTTTGTATTTATTTGTAGCCGTTGGTAACGCACAATTAATCAAAGGGGGCGTAAATACAAATTTTGGTTTCCCACATATTGTGTTCATATCTATGCATCTAAAATCATACCTGAAAAAATTTGACAGGTGCTGCTCACTACCGAAATATTTTACTTTTATTTACACCAAGAAATAGCACCTAATTATGACGTAATACCTCAAACATATATATCATTTTTTCTTGTAGATGTCCTTATTGAAATTTTCTGTTTGGAAGGAAAATCGTGAAACATATTGCGAAATTTAACAAGGTTTGCATAGAAAACCTCAACAATATCCTGTGCCTTGGCAAGAGATGCAATCCCACAAAATTTCGACAATTGTGGCTCTAGAGACACAGAAACGGCGCGTAATTTATTTACTATTTTAAGGGGCATTTGAGGAACTTATATTTTGAAGAAATCATTATAAAACTTTTGATCTGCATATGAAGGAAAATGCAATCTAGGGCCACCTTTGCCGTAGTATTACGTAATCCCGGATGATATGTTTGCTGAATGAGGTTATTTCTTACAACAATTGGTGAAAATATCTTATTTATTGTGAACAACAGCTTAAAAAGCATTTTGTGCAGTTGTGTTCAGGAATAAACTCTAGAAATGATGAAATGTGAATTTTTAAATAATTTACTTTGATTAGTGAATTCTGATATTAAATAATTCCTAGAATATCATTGATAAACTCCATTAAAACACTGTTGCGCATTTTCCATTATTTCCAAGTCCAGAGACATCAACTTTTGGAAACTGAGTAATTTATTTAAGACATGGGCTTTTTAGACGCTTGAATACCAGAGAACAGAAGAAAAAAATATTAAGGTTCGGACATCAATACTAAGAAAACATTAAAGTGTTTTTAAAAAATATTTTGCTAATGAAATCGAACTTTAATATTTGTAATGAGTTTAAGGTTTTTAAGATTCACATTAAGGGATTGATTCCCATATAAAAAGAATGTGTGCTTTGTGACGGTAGCTATCTTTTCTATGTAGCAAATATAATTTGAAATTAAGACGCAAAAATGCTGCAATAGTCTTTAACTCATGTATTAACAAACTCCCTTTAGTTTTACAACCTTTACTATCACAGTCACTACTCTTCTGATAAACATTTCCCACTGGATTATGATACATTGCTGTTCGAATTACCTTCCAGTTTACCTCAAGAACATTAATGACGTGCGATCACAAATGTCGGGTTATTAGGCCTGGCTCTCTGCCCGCGTCATAATTCAACCCAAAGGTAAGGTACTCAGTGAAGTGACATTAGGTTCTGTGCAAGCTCGTCAATTTCTTCCCCACCCGTCTCATCATATCATTCCTGTAGGGATATCATATTATGGACAAGGGCATTGTGATTTTGGTAAAGAACAGTGCCTTTACCGAACTGTCTCCGAAAAGTTGGGAGCGCAGAATTGTCGAATGTGTCACGGTTATCCACAGGTTTGGTTTACAACCACATTTTAATGAAACAATATCTTTAGGCTCGCGTAAGGACTGATCTGCTGCAAAAAATCATTCCTTTCAGATTTCAACAAAGGCTTATGATGCTATCCTGGATTCCAGAGTCATTTTAGAACTCGTTAGTGAGCCTTGTAATTGAGGTCATCCGATTGTGTAGCTCCATTCGCGTCAGCACTCGGCCGTATCGTTTTGCTATTTTATGTGGCTTACGAATTCGCGATTGCGCTTTTGTTTCTCCTAAGCTGTTCGACTTCCTAATAACATCACTTACAGTTGAACGAGTAGCTGCAGCTAGGCAGAATATTTCGGATCTGACCTGTTCTTGAGATGGCATTTGATAACTGTGGCTGTTGAAT
Organism: Macrothele yani; assembly: GCA_039090855.1. Classification (NCBI taxonomy): domain Eukaryota; kingdom Metazoa; phylum Arthropoda; class Arachnida; order Araneae; family Macrothelidae; genus Macrothele; species Macrothele yani. Next base: position 140,466,189 of record CM077015.1, read on the forward strand.
GTCACTGAGCTTTGCCGTTCTGCCCAATGGTGCTCTTCATGCATGTATATGATTACCAGGATATCTGTAACATTTTTATACAAGTACAGCCTGTGGTTGTGACAACAGCGGTGTCCAGGAATTCTTTATTGTACAAAGTGTGATGTAGCAGGTATTTTTACTAGTATTTTGTAATTATCAAAACGGTGAGTGCATAAAGTATAAAGTACAACAGAATGTGATATCAAATTCAACGACTCCTGGGAAGGATTTTATTATACATACGAGAAAAGTGTTCTTATTTCTAAACTGAAAGCGTAAACAACGCTATATGCTGCAACGTGTTTTTCTGAAACCCACGAAGTCGTGCTTATGAAAATAATATCAAATAGTTCAGCGATATTTTTAAATTGAACAGATATTGATGATCAGTGCTTTAAAATCTTAATAAGGAATGCTTAAAGTACTTTTTCATTTTTAAAACCCATAAAGTAGAAACCCTTCCGGACTATCGAGAAGTTTATAGATTTGCTAGTAAATCTAATGCTTTGAAGTTAGTTGTCATCAGAATAGAATAGGAATAAAGGTGCAGCCCATTTTAATCCAATGTTTTGAATTTGAGTGATATAGAATAAAATTTAAACATCACCTTTGTGAGTCTTATCCATGGGAAACATTCGATTTCATCACGAAACTCTAAACAACAAAACATCATGCATAATTGAAACCCTGATTTATATGCTAAAAAGTTCTGAAACTCGTGCATATTTAACTCTCATATAATCATCCTTTTTGTGAATACAATATTGTACGAATTGATCCCAGAACAATATTTTCTGACGGAATTTCATTCCAACAGATATCACTAATAGCTCTTCCTCGGTAATGTGAACAACAGATATAAATCCAGTATTTTGAAATTATTTGCTTACATAAACTTTGTGTTTCTTAAATCTGAAAAGCAAATTCGGATATGTTTTTATGATATTTCGAGTAGCTTTCTTTTATAGTGACTTGCAATGAATAAGTGGTCTTCGAATTCAAAAGAACGCTGTCTGGCGTTAAAAGCGTTGATATTTCCATTGAATACATAAAAATAGCTGTGAAAATGAATGAATCAAAAGCATAGTGGCCATTGACTGCAAATGATAATTTTGAGTGATATATCTCCAGCATTCTTGTCGAAGCATTATCCTCTGAAAACAGTTCCTGAAAAATACAGCGAGCGTAATTGAGCTTCGGGGTTGAAGCAATCGGAGTTACCTTGTGTAGTAGCACCCGATCATTTCTCATTGTGTTGCAGATAGACTGAGCCAAACTCGGCGGCGCCCGCAGAACTATTGGATCATCTCCCCTGCGGACGGGAGCCAAGAGAGCGTCGCGCACGGTGCATTGTGTAGGGCGCAAATTGTACTCCATGCTGTTTTAGAATATGCTGACACGAAGAGTAGTGTACGGCACGTATTTTAACGCTATATTGTTTTGAATTTGGACCTATATTTGTCAAAGGCGGTCGGCCGTAATTCTCTCATACTTTCCGCGGAGTTAGACGCAGTCCGAAATCAAAACTCTAGAAAAGATATCTGCATTCAAGAAGTCTGATGATTTGAATCCCACTCGCCATATCGTTCAGAAGGGTCAACCTGAAAAGGAACCGACAGCATCAGCCATGATCGTCTGATCAAAGTGCGTGTGTTTTCTTCAGGGGACGAGCCCCAGTACAAACAAAATAAACACGGATTCTCTACGCGTGTACATCTTAAGAGAAGGAACCCGCAGGTCTCCTTCCAGCATTAGGGAAACTGAATACTCAGGTGATCGGGAACTCCTGGCTTGGGCAGGCATACGGTTGGATTGACGCACGCCGTTGCACGTGTGTCCAAGAGACATCCCACCTTCTTCACACTTCAGGGATGACTCCCTACATTCCTATTTACAGATTTTCAAGGGAGCTGATGGCCCCTGTTTTCTTTTTATGGACGATGATGTTAGTCCCTTTAGGTATTCACTAGACGGCGAATACCTCGATAATGACGGTATTCGCATGATGAAGGGGACCGCAAAGTCCCCGGATCTAAACCAGATACAGCATATCTGGGATGCTGTGGGAAGAGCAATTGCAAGCCAGCAGCCACTTGTTAGAATCCTCGAAAGACTCCAACGCGTCTTGGTGGAGGTGCGACACTTATCTCAAACGCTCATTCCCAGCCTTGAAAATAGCACGTTGTGAAAGTTGTTGCACTATTTAACGTTATCATACTTCCTATTAGATCCTAGAAATCCACGTCACTTGCTTCATCCCATTAATTTTGCGATGCTGTCATGTGAATTATTCCTCCTCGTGCGTAATGCCATTTACTTTCTCTTTACATATTGGTGCGTTTTCGACATAAAATGTAAGCCCGTACCAAGTAAACTCTGTCCAGTAGATTATGTGTCATTCCTGACTTTTACATTGATTTTGGACTTCAGTGCACACAGTTTATTTTATACAATTAGTTTATATGCAATTGAATCTCTACATTCTACAGTCTGTGTCAGTAGTGGCAAGAGGTAGGTAAACCTTTTATACAGACTGAAGGTAATGTGATGCTTGGAAGATTTCTGCAGAAAAACTTGCCAGAAGACGAAATCAAAAGGATTCGCATTAATTATAACGTCAAAGTCTACATGCTGAGGTCATGATTCGCAACTATGTTTTTTGCGCGTACATATCGAACTGACGGTGTGGTGTGCTCCTTTGTTTTCACTGTTTCATTATGTCTATCCTTTGATATGCGGTTTTCATCACTTTTACTTCAACACCGATTAGTACAGCTGGTCTAGCAAAATAACTCCTTAGTAACAATATACTAAGGTGTTGTAACAGTATGCTTGGAAGATTTCTGAAGAAATGCTTGCCAGCAAACATAATCAATGGAATTGGCATTTATTATGACGAGAAAATCTACATACAGTGTACATGATCCACAACGACATATATTATTACCTACGCATATATATCGAACAGACGGTACGGTATGCCCATGTGTTTTCACTCTAGTATTATTTATCTTCTAGGATAAGCGCTTTGCGTCGCTTTTACTACGTTACACGACAACTTTGTACATTCAAAAATGCTACAATTTGAACGCAGTTTATATAACTTTTATTTTAGTGAATTTACTTCAGATGTATTTCCAAATCACAGTCAGATCAAGTATTATAAATGTCACTTTGAAGCAGACGTAAATTCAGACAATAATTCTATTATAATGTCAAGTAATTTGTCCCTTAAACGAGTAAAAAAAAGCAGGCCACGGAAAAATGGAACTTGGTAAAAATTAAAACAGAAGCTAAAGCACAAGGACCTTTCAGGAAAAAAAACCGGTTCGCTTTAATGTTCACATTAAGGAAGCTACGAAAGAATTTGCTGAAAACAAACCGGGAAACATTTTAAAGGCTTTTCCGAATTTGGGTTCCTAGTTCCAAGCAAGGGCCAAAGCCACTACCGTGACCCAAACCCACAATTAACCAGGATTCGCATCCAGAATTATGTAGGTCGAATGCTTAGAAGACAGCACTACGTACCACGTCGCCACGAGGGTAGCACTTTGGCAAGATGAGATCATGAAATGTGGGAAGGCGCAAATCAGGATTAACTGAAGATATTTCGATATGTACTGGAATAAACCACTGTTTTCATTGTTTGCCGAAAAATGCTGAAAGATTAAAAAAATTGCATTATTCTTGAATGCGATTATTCTCATTATTCTTGAATTATTCGTGAAGTAAGATTACACTGATAATTAATTGCTCCACAAAAAAGAAAACAAAAATAACATGGAATATAATTAATGACCCTATATAGGTGATATGCAATAACATAGGGTCACGTTTCTTCTAGTGTATGTATCTTTCTTAATCAAATATATTTTTTATTAAATGAAGAAAGAATAAAATAGCTGATTTGGTGAGTTTTCCTGATATTAAGTCGCACCCAATTTGTTTGTTCACACAATATAACAGTGTTTGTGACCAATGTCGCACAAAATTGGATTTTATTTTCACAGTGTTGATTAATTTTTTGCCAAAAGATATTTCTGAAGTAGGCGTCAAAAGCAACTTCCAAAATTGCAGAACAATTAAACGAGGATAGTTTAGTTCGGTGCAAGAGCTTTCACGTCTTCCGATGCGACAAACTGAACACAACAGGCCTATGCTCTCTCGACTAAACACATGCGTAAGTGCTTCTAATAACCAGGAAGTACTTCGGAATAAAATCGCTTTGGAGGAAATGTTCTCAGAAAATGTTCATAACTTCCGGTTCCACACAGACGTTTTTCCATTCAAGAGGAAATTAAACTTTTCCATCATAATAAATGTTTTCGAGTAGGGATACAATTTTTTTTGAAGGGCCAATAGGGATAATTACACAACTCACATGAAGTATCTTTTCGAGCAGCCGATATATGACAGTAAGATACCGCTGACACATAAATCGCAGAGAACAGGACGCAGTTGGAAGTATAACCGAAATTCTTTGTAACAATGGTAGCTACAGAAGGGGATTCGGTTAACATGCTACTTAAGTTCTACGAGTCCCCTTATGTAGCAAGTTCTTTAATAATGTTGAACAAGTTGTTTCTAACAATTGTAGGTACACAAAGGGAGTCGTTGAATATGCGACTACCTGGAGTATTTTATGTGTGGGCTTTTCTAATTTACTGATGTTGCAAGTACTTTAGAGTTGAATTCCATTACATCAAATGGACGTATTAGTGTGTGGGAGGACATCTACAATATTATGCAGTGGATTCTATTAATCGATTTCGGGATAATTGCGAACTTTTCAGCAACGTTTATACCGGCCAGTAAAAGACCAAAACTGACTGTTAAATTTCGCTGTTCAGCACTGCTTTCTAAACAAAATTCTCTAGTGAGAAGTGAATTTCCCCAGTTTCTTAAAAATTAAGCTTCAGAATTATATGCTTTCATTAAGATTTCAAAGATACTTTACTGTACTTTACATTTTGAATGATAAGAAGGTAATTTCTATTCGAAATGAATAATATGCCAAACATATTTCTCGGAATCCTATCATACACTATATATCCAACAGTGTTATGGGTATGATTTCCATTTGATGCATAAACCTATGAAATTATTATAATAATAATCACCTTCAGGTACCTTAGCCAAACGATTTGGTGAGTTCTAATGCGAAGTACATTACCAAGATGAAAGAAAATAAGATCAAAACCTTAGGAAGCTATCATACATGATTATAGATGTCACACTGCCCTTCTTTTAAACCTTGCCACACATTAATGTGGAATTAAAAACGAAATGTCATAAGAGAATCGTCGAAAAATAATGTTAACCATTATTTCCAACGCAAAGTTGCATAATAAGTCAGAAAACCATCCAATGTTTTTGTTTCAAGAACGAATAATATGTGTGGGAATCCTGGATGTAGTTCGCTGAAAATGTTTCTTCGAAGGGATTTTATTCCAAATCATTTCCACAAGCGGTAAATCAAAGACATCTGACATCTGCCGCATCTGTTCTATGTTTCATCGTTAAACGTGCAGTATCTTACTTTGACCTCATCTGTCTGCATTAATTTGATTTGCCTTTTTAGAAATTTCATTTTAATTTTATAATTCTTTCAGAAATATCATTTGACCATTAATTAATCAACCCGGTGTTAAATATTTCATTTTTGTTTACATTGGTCATAAATATTGTTACACTACTAAGAGGAAAGAAATAGTATGTATTCAAATATGAGTAAGTCTCACTTAAACTTCCAAGTGAAGAATTATTATTTTCTCATTTGATAAAAAAAAATATTTAAATAAGATAATACATATACAAAAAATACCGTCCGTAGGGTAGAGCATAACACTGCTATACGATCATCTAATTTTATATTATGTTGTTTTTTGTGTTATTTTAAGTAAAATTTTTATTGTCCCTTCATTCGGACATAATTCCATTGTTTTAAAGTCAACAGCTTTTACTGCCAACCAAGGAAATATTTCTTCATTATACGTGTACATATTTTCGCTTATTTCTATTTTTTGCCTATCCTCTATTCATCATCTCATTTTTCAAGATATTCGCATCAGTCGCACAATGGTACGATGTGCTGCCATCTATTCAGTCATCCAAGATAGAATCCCAGGACACGCATTGATGGTGGATTTGTGTTACACACTGGCTCACTATTTTGCCTGTAACTAGTGATTCAAAATTCAGGAAGGGTACCTACATTTAGAGCTCTCTGAGATGCTAACGGTAACTTGAAATCCGTAAGGAAATCTTGACTGGCTGCCCTGCCTTCTGAAGATTTGAACAGCATTTTTAAATGTTCTTCTATGTTGAAATCTTTATGTGGCCCCTCATCGCCTACACTAGGCCGGCATCTCAAATTTTTCAACGATGGAATCCACACATTCCGTTTGCAAACGCAGACTTGTTGGTCTATTTGGAAGGCCTCCTACCTGAACTTGGCACTTGTATAGATAAATAGTAGGAAACGGATGTGTTTGCAGCTGCAGAATACGAACGTTCAGTGGCGGCTCGTCTTAAGGAGCACGTGAGCACGTGCTCTACCCATAAGATAGCACGGAATAATTGATTCATTAATATCCACAACGCGCAAGGGAAATATTGGTTTACTTAAAAAAAATGTCAAATCTATAATCGAAAAATAGATCCGAAATGAATTTTAATTCAGTTGAAAATGTCAAATCTATAATCGAGAAATAGATCCGAAATAAATTTTAATTCAGTTGAAAATGTCAAATCTATAATCGAAAAATAGATTCAAAATAAATTTTAATTCAGTTAGCTGCGACCTTAACGCCAAAGTGAACTTTATGTCAAGCAGCTGTTCATATCGCCATCATCGTTTCATCTCTGTGGGCACAATTTTCCTTGGCTCATCGACAACACAGCTCAAAATTTGCTTGCGCATGCGCGTTATAGATCTACTGAAGACATTTCGCAAAGCAGAAAAAGTAGCATTGGAGCACATGGAAAACTGGCCCGCGCGTTGAGTCGTGATTGTCGTCGCCTCCTCGGTTAAACAAACAAGTAGGGAAGCAACCCTGCACTCCGTTTTACGTTTCTTTTCTCTCAAGATTTTTGTGGCTGTCTTGGTGTGGTCTGCAGTTTCATTTTGTTTATAACTTACAGGATAAAGTGATAAGTATTTATTTATGCACATCAATGAAATATAAAGTGTTACAATGTTCTCTTTTTAAACATGAATACTGTTGATTATTTACTGAAACATTCGTTCGCCTCTCATTCATTGGAGCAAAAACTGCAAATTAAAAGGTTAGGTAGGCCCATGCCGGATCTTAAGTTACAACAAACTTGTAAATATAAAAATACAGAACTGATTAGAAAGTTTAACTGTGAGACATATAATAAGAATGAATGGATATGCGGCTGGGATATAAAAGATGCTGTATTTTACTTCCCTTGCTTATTGTTTACTGGTGAAACTTCATGGGCTAAAACTGGTGTTAAAGATTTACGCCATTTAGAGGACAAAATTCAGAAGCATGACGTGTCTTCTGTACACAGACATAATGTAATAAATTTGGCTGTACTAGGAAGAGGAAATATAAGGTCCCAACTAGATTCCTGTTAAAGGCAGCAGATTCAACTTCAAAACGAAAAAGTAAAAAAAAATAGAGAGGTACTATCGCTTCTCATAAATTGTATCAGATTCTGTAGTGGGTTTGAACTTGCTCTGCGAGAACATGATGAAACGAACTCTGCTTACAATCCTGGAATATTTCGTGGTCTGGTTGATTTTAGCGCACAGTTGAACGATGCTTTAAAAACTCATTTAGCCAAAGCTACAGTATTCAAGGGTACTTCGAAAACAATTCAGAATGAACTTCTGGACTCTATGCTTGAAATCTGCCACGAAGAGATTTCTAAAGAAATAATAGCTTCTGATTTTGTGGCTGTCATTGCAGAAGAAACAACGGACATTTCCAATGTTTTTCAAATGGTACTGGTTTACCGCTATATAGTTCACAACTAGGTTGTGGAAAGGTTTTGGCGTTATGTAAATACTTCTAAACACCATGCGGCATCATTGTCTTCTTGTATTCTGAAAGAGCTAGATGACCATTTGGAGAACACTCCAAACAAATTAATTGCTCAGAGTTACGATGAAATACGATAGTTATTAGTGGTTCCATTACAACGAGTTCTCATACATATTCTAGAAGTACGTATGGTAATTATAGGAGTTTACTCATAGCTCCTGCAAAATATTTTCTTGGGGCAAATCTAGAAGTAAATACACAACGCGTAAAAGGTCCACTTTGCACGCATTTATTTATTTTTGTTAACTTGAATTAATTTTGAATTATTAAGTGCATAGTGGGTAAGTTCTTTAATTTTAACCTTCGCAAAAAAGAAACTAAGCATTATTGGATAAAGATCTCAAAATGTTTACGTACTCTTTTGCCTTGAATTAAATTTTTCTTAAATTTCATCCTTCGATCTTCTACAAGGTCTTTTTCTGCGCTTCTTCCTGGTCTTTCAAATCTAGTAAATATCTCAGTTGTCCAAAAGTGGCAGGTGTTCTAAAAATATGCAAAAACCATTGCAATTCCGATATTTAACAACAATTATGTTGCAATCAAAAGAGTAATTTTACTGATCCATGTGATCCCCTTCCTATCCTGTGTAGAAAGGATGCACATATTGCTCTTAGAGACTTCATTTGCATTGGCAAATCTCTTTTAATTTGTTCCTGTGATATATCTGCATATTGCTTTCAGTATTAAATAAGAAAATAAAATTTTACTAACAAACAAAACTAAGTGTTTCTTGCCTTGCATAAAGCTATCGAATGTTAAACTCAAGTAGCATCACAGTTCCTACTATGCAAAACAGATCAACTTTGATGTATTTAATCCCAGTAAATATTCTACGACTACGTTTAGCTTTCATGCGTGCCTAAAAGGTGGTATCAAACATTTGCCCCATCACAAATTTGTCCACTATATGCCTACAAAGATTTAACTTTTATTTTTCTGTTCTTCAGTGTTCTTATTCAAAATTGCAAGTAAAGGGAAAGAAATCCATATGGTTCAATTAGTGATTTAACGACCACTGCGAGCAACTCTTTGTGACCGCCTCTACTTTGGGGCTACTGCTTTCAGGAAATGCACAAAGCGGATACGATAAGGCAAACACACGGTCAAAGAAAAATTAGGGATTAGAATCCGAACCTATCTCTGACGAATGGTTAGAACCCTGCGTGGGGCACCACTTGGCAACTCGATTGCAAATTAAACTTTTCTATATTACATAATTTCCGTTATATGGTATCTAACGAATTGCGTCAGCTTCTGGAATGTATTAAGTTTATGCAAACGTTTCCACGACCCCTCTAGTGGGCGCTCTAAAGTTCTAACCGGCAGGCGACCAGTGCTGTCAGTTGGTACATGAAGCCGAGCATGGTGTCTATAATGTTTATTTGTGGCACTGTTTGCTATTTATATATTTTTTGGGGGGCGAAAGTGCTGGTGAAATGTACGGTTCAATATGTCAGGCGCATCGCGAATCGGTTACGGGTGAGCGGACGTGTCAGCAATGATCTGCCAGGTTTAAGAAACTATCGAAGCCTGGAAGACAACTCACGGGTAGGTAGACGGCAGGAACTCGCAGACGAGGAGTTGGAATCGCTGTGCAAGATGATCCTACATAATCGACCATTCAACTGGCGGAACGTTTGAGAGTGGCTCAACTGACGGTCGTACGGCATCTAGAGGTCTTGGGGAAGATTTAGATGATTGGTAAGTGGGTTCCGCACGCTTTAACTGAGCGTAATATTGATCAACGACTGGGCATCTGCATGCAGTTGCTGAAGAAATTTCAAGCGAAGAATTTCTTGTGGAAAGTTTTGGAATGTATTAGGGATTCAAAAATGGATATATTATGACAACCCCGAACGCAAGCGATCCTAGGTCGACCCAAACCAGCCAACAATATCCACTGCGAAACATGATATCCACCGGAAAAGGTACTGTTGTGTGTATGGTGGGATATGCATGGAGTGCTGTACTTCGAACTGTTGATACCGGGCGAAACAATCACTACACAGTTGATGAAACTCACTCAGTTTGCGAAACTAAACGCCGCAATCGAACAAATACGCCCATGGACAGGTACCGAACGCCGCCCAGTAATCTTGTGACACGATTATGCCAGATCACAAGTGGATGTCACCACGAAATCAACACTTGAATAGTTACTGTAAGGGGACGGAGTCAAAACCCCAATAATTATTTTCATGTAGAAACCTTTCCTGTAACAATTTTTCACTTCAAGTGTAATGTAATGAAAATAAATTTCAATGCACGAGGAGGACACGTGGCAGATATCTCTTGTACACCGTATTAGAGAGTGCCGAGCCAGGCATATGCCTAGCGGAGTCAACTGACCTTGACCAAGACGACTGGTTCTGATGTATCTGTCAAAGGCAACCACTCCCAGAAAGAGGCGAACTCAACGAAATCATGTTTCCGGAAAGGCGGAACGGGGGGAGGGAGGGAGAAGGACATAAAAGGAAGCGACGCGTTCGCTCGACACGGTCTTTAGTGTTTCGCCTTCGACGTGGTTGGCGGCGGTTCTAGCAGAGAATGTCGGTTAGACCTCTGAAAAACCCTGACGGAACAGTCAGAGTTTTTCGGCGATCAGTGACTGACTCGGCTTTGGAAGGAAAGACTCAAGTTAAACGTGGCGGAGGCGCTTCTGGGATATGGCCGAAATAGTAAATTTTTCGCCATCTGGTCTTACATATTAAGTAATTGCAGACTACACGTTCCAGTATTTCAGCGATCGGGTTCAACTCGACGGCACTCAGAAGAACCTACGTCAGGCCCGTTCGAGAGATTCGTAATCAGTAAGGTATAGGGGCGGATTGAACTCAACGGGGCCTCACAGTTACACTGGGAGGTTTTACCGCACCCGGTGTTCTCCCCGGGCATTGCACCCTCATAATTTCATCGTTTTGTTATATGCAACATGCCCTAGCCGAACAGCGGTTCAGCACAGTTCCAAAGGTGGGAAATTTATTCATTGCATTTTTCAGCGGAAAACCCTGCTTCGTTCACAGGGTCAACCATTTTTTGCCCAAAAATGGCTAAAGATCATTGACGCTAACGGCCAATATTTCGTTGAATAAATGTGGGGTTTCTTAATTGTTCATGTCTTATTTCTCCTTAAAATGGCGGAAACGATTGCATACCCCGAATATTAACAAATAAAACATTTAAAAACAAATATATATAAACACCACGTCGAGAAATCGTCTATGCACGTTATTAACTCAAAGTCGCTGCAAACCACATTTAAGTCACTAAAACTGTACTAAAACCTCAAAAGTTATGTACAAATAAAACGTTAGATATTTCGAGAAACACTCTGATCCCATCATCAGACTAAGTAAAAGGTGCCGTGAATCAGATATATATACGAAATGTTTGACATGAAAATGACGTATGTTGCTGTAGTAATCTTCGCACTGAATGTCCTGTGGTGGTAGTTACTTATGCTTAACGGCAATTATTAGGCCTGCTAGCTTTCAGTAGGTGAATCCAGCCTTTTATTGTCAAATGTCCATTAAAAACACAAGATTAACTGGTTGTGTTATTTACCCATGAGAGAAAGTCACAATAACATATATTTACATGCTAATTATTACACAAAGGGAAATTGTACATCATGTAATAGAACACTATTGAAGAGATCCAATTATCTAGTTAAAATGTTCTTTGAATACCAGATATCCAGTGACAGATACATTTCTATCTGTATTGCATCTTAATATAGTAACGGCTGATTAATATTTGGAAGTAGTTAAAAAGAATTAGAAACGTGTGGTCTCAGACTGGCTGTCTTCCAGTAACATTGTTGTTACCAGCACTCATAGTGCACTATTTGGTACTTAAAGTAAGATTTATTTCCGAAAGATTTATAGTCCAAAAACGAATGCATATAATTTGTTTTATCATCATCGAAACATCTGTTCTTCAGTTTGTTTTAACAGTTTTTGTTTTCATAAATAAGACTATTTTTTCAATAGGAGTTATTCACAATTACTTACCCAATATATGTACCACCATATAAACTGAAATATCATATTATTAGAAAAACCAACTTGATAAAGTAATGTCCCTACCTTTGCTTTCAAATCCGACACAAATCGATGTACCCTGGATGCAACGAAAGTCTGATATCCTTCTTCAGAAAGATTTATCCAAGCGGATGTTATGATCTCATTGATTGCCAAAAGTTTTGTAGAGGCAGATCTGTATCATCAATTTCGTAATGCATTTCACCGCAAGTATTCAACCGGATTAAGATCTGGAGAACACTTAACCTATGTTGGAAAATTTTAAGTCATTCTGGCCCTCATGAGATCACTGTCTGGCGATCCTACACTTGAAACATAGCGCATTACTATGCACAAAGAAATTCTCTTATTTATGACATGTACTGTGGTGCTTGAAAAGTTTCGTAGAGGCAGATCTTTCCCTGCACATGGACTGGGTTGCTTGATCCGCAATAATGTTAAGATATTTTAATTCAGTTGAAATGCAATTTCAGAGGTATTAAGGACCAAACTAATCGTAACAATACACCACAGGCAGTCGCAGACCTTGTACATTTAACACAAGGAAGTTCAGATCGAACAAATCATTCTGTTGATGCGATACTCTAAACTGTTTATCTGCTTCTGTAAACTGAAAACGTAATTCAATGGACAGACGTCTTTTTCTAGTCCTCAAGTTTCTAAGTTTGGTACTTCCGTTCCCAGAGCAGACGAATGTTTTAGCTTTTAGCTGAGTCGAGTAGTAAATAAAGGCTTCATCTGCTGAATTAATTTATAAAAACAGACGTGCGGTTCGTTGAGTATGATGAAAATCTCCTCTACTTACCGACGTAATGTCCGGTTACTTTAAGTAGTGCAGTTACTCTCATACCTTTTATAACACTGTCTAGCAAACGCCGCTCTCTAACATCAACAAGCGGTGTGCTCCCGCAGTAAGTCTACTGAATGGTTCTTTTCCACACTCAGTTTTTGAATTCGATAAATGTGTTCATGCATAGCCAAGAGGGATTGCAGTAAAAAAATATCCGTTTCAGATATTTTTTTTAAATTCTGGGAAAGCAAACACTAATATACATCTCCCAAAGTAGCCAAATGTTAAGAGTCTTTCACATATTGCCATTATCTAGCCTCCTTAAATATCTGAAATTTTGTAATGATCTGTATAGTGTATAGACCATATTAACGTCATAGTTGCATTTGCATGAGAGAATACCATGTTCTTGATAGCGGTTACCTGTTAAAATAATTTGTTTCTTTTCTGCACATATGTTTTAGTAATAAAATAGTACCACAGGGCTTTAGGGAAACGAAGGACTTAAAATCTTTTTATTTACGGAAAACAGAATACCCTGAGCTGTATTGGTAATTGGACAAAAAAGAACAACTGTGTTGTTTTCCTGAAATGCGCATAAGTAATCTAAATAAATTTTTGGAGATAAATATTTAACATTAGTTCGTAGAACACTATAAAAGTTACTAACAAAAGTACTACTTCTTTTGTACGATGGAGGAAACTTCGTATTCTGAATAGCTTGACAGCAGTATTGAATAAAATGTGTGATTTATGAATCAAAGGCAGTGTTTAATAAATATCTAATAATTTATGCAAAAATCAACTTATTTTAACCTCCACCTTTTTCAGGTGTAAGACATTTTATATATATACTAAAGGAATTTTTCCAAGAAAATGTATTTTTACAAAAATGTATAGTTTATCTTTTATAGAAATTACTGAAAGAAGAAATTCATGTTTAAATTGTACGACATGTATTCATTAATTGGTGTTACCAGAGACTTTTGGCTGAAATCAATACACCAAAGCTCAAAAAATCAGTAGAAATCAGATCAGGTTTTTTTTTCTTTAAATACGTGACAAATATTCAGCATCTGTAGTACTCCAGAAACTACAATTACATGGGAACTACAATTACACTGGAATGCAAATTTAAACTATTACAATCATGCGTAACGTTTTTAAAACGATATTAGTGATAGCATGGTTTATAAAATAATTTTCATCATTAAAACTAATGTTGGTGTAAAAAATGATGGCATTGACCTTTTAATGTAGTCGGAGTTGTACCGGTCCCACTTATAGTATTCCTGAAACGAGTAAGTGTATACTTACCCTTCTTACTCAACGACAAACAAATACTCCCAAAATATGTGAAATAAGTTATTTACTGGAACAAGAAGTTAGATGCATAAATGTCGTATTTTAACCGTTTGCCTAATATTCTGGGCTTAACAGAATACTATAAAGTATGTTTGTATGATATACTCATTAATTATCTAGAATTAAAGAGAAAATATTTCATGACAACCAGTACGAATTAAAAAAATTGGATAATTTTTAATCATCGCCTGCTTTTTGTTTTCGAACCACCTCTGCGCTGATTGTTGTCGACTCGAACAGCAGATTCTTTGATACTAGCTTCATGAATTAGTGCGTTAGATAAAACGCACAGGTACTGACTTGCTGTCCTTGATAACTCCATAACCTACAGAGTCTGTTTGCCTGGTCAATAGCGGCTAGTAACCATGATACATTCCACTAAACCTTGGTGGAAGTCAGAACGTACTGATAGACACGTCTCGGTATGTACTTCATTTCGATGTGTCTTTCCTGTAGGGCACCCTTACCACAATCTCCTAGCTTCCTACTTCTAAGTGCTGTTTAACTGTCGCACTCGTGCCTCCGGGGTTGGTCGCCGTAGGATAATGCAGTACTCGGAAGATATTCAACTGTGAAGATCACGATCACTTCCTTTGCTAATTAATGAATCAGAAAACTGCTTTTTCCAGTAAAATCAGCGAGAACATGTCTCAGACCAAAGTCATTCTTTAAATATATTTTAGACATATGATTTAACTTGTTTTAATTAGCCGGAACTTTTCGGTTCCTTCGAATGAACAAATCGTTCAAATAAAGGTATCAAAGTTAACTGTTGGAAAACCTTCATTTATAATTTTTTTTATAAAGAGGAACAGTACACCAATTATGTAAAACATTGAAACACTGTTCGAGTGATCCGATTTATTGGCTTAGGAATATATACATAAGCATTTCCAAGAGTTCGCATCTCCTATGTGGGATGATATAAAGAAATTAGCTACCTACTCTACGTTTAAATGTACAGCCATTCGAGAAACCTTGGAGAACATTACCAACATCGATACTCGCAATGATAGCGTCTCACTTGAGTAGCCAAATATTTGCAACCAGTTCTTCAAATAACGCCTTCTCCTTACCACAGCGGTCTCAAACTCACGGCTCGCGGGCCTTATGCGGCCCCGGCGCCAACTGTTTTTGGCTCGCGGGCCTTATGCGGCCCCGGCGCCAACTGCTTTTGGCCCGCGTGAGTTATTTCAAAATAAAAATAAATCACCCTTTTTTCAAGTACAGTATAATATATCAAATATAATATAAACATAGTAATACCCAGAAATGCCATCCTTTTTATAAGTAACAAGTTTATTTACGAAGAATATCACTGTATTAAGCATGTATATTGTTACTTCTAACGGAATGCGAAAACGGTACAGGTGTCTTTCCCCGATTCGTAGACTACTGTCTACGAATCCAAGAGCCGTGGCCGCCGTGTTGTTGTACGGATAGGACGTCGTCTGAAAAGGAATATTATTTGCACAGAATTGAAATCAAGCGATGGCAACACTGGTAACCTTGAAAAATCCACCCTCCCACCACCCCCTTGGCTGGCGTACGGTATTTTTCTACTGAAGTTGATTTGTGCACACATCGCAGTTATTTTTCTACTGAAGTTGATTTGTGTGAATTTATTTTTACCATGTCTGTTCCTAAACCAAGTTACAATAGGAAACTATCCACTGAAGGCAAACATTGAGTATTTAACAAGAATTGGGAGTTACAGTACTTTTGTTGTGAAAGCAATAATCATATATTGTGCATTTTCTATAAGCAACAATTACTAGTAGCAGTTACAAAAGAGTGCAACTTACGACGCCATTTTCAAACTGTGCGTAGGGAGAAGTATATTTCAATGCAAGATCATCTTCGAGAGGACAAATTGAAGAAACTGAAAACGGATTTAAGTTTGCAACAAATTGCGTTTCAGAAAAATGTTGAACAGAAAACAAATCATGAAGGTGAGCTATATCGTATCAAAAATGATAACACGAAATTTTTACAGATGGTTGTTTTATGAAAAAGTGCTTAGATAAAGCAGCAGTGTGCAAGTCTTTCGCCAAACACGGTTGCTAGTAGAATCGATTAACTAACTTCAGATCTAAGCGATGAACTTAATCAGAAGTTGTCACAGTCCTTTACTTTTCCCTTGCAGTTGACGAAGGTACTGACCTAGCAGTTATTGCCTAGTTGGCTGTTTGTATACCCCGGTTTGGTGAAAATTCTGAAGTAACTAAAGAGTTACTTCAACTAATACCAATGCATGATGCTACAAAAACTGATGACATTTTTGACAAAATGGAAGCAATGAGGAGGAAAAATTGTCTTGGCCTAACAGGAATGTTTAGTTACTGATGGTGCACCTGCAATAGCTAGTTGAAAAAACGGCTTTGATTGAAAGATAAAAGAAATGTTGATCGATGAAGGTCCACTTACTTGATCTGTAGGTTTTCATTGCATTATACACGAATGTGCATGGTGTGGCCGTGTAAAAGTTGAAAAGATATTGAGACCTGTGGAAAAAATCATAAACTACATTCGCTTCAGAAACTTTAATCACAAACAGTTACGCCTTTTCTCAAAAAGATTGACTGTGAGCATAGTGATATTTTGTATCACTCTTTTGCAAGTTGGCTTAGCTGTGAACTAGTGTCACAACGGTTTTGGGATTTGAGAGATGAAATAAAGATGTTCCTTGAAAGTAAAGATCAAGACGAAATTGTTCCATTATCTAGCATTCAGGACAGATATAACTTGACACTTAAACGATTTGAATATCATACTATAATGCCAATATAAGCTAGTCACTGATGTTATTGATAATGGTAACGCATTTCACAGGAAGCTTCAGCGTTGGGAAGCTCTGCTCAGTTCAGGAAATTTTGTTCACTTTCCAACTTTTAAAGCTTCTGCTGAAGTAGAAGAAATCAACTTTAGTGAATTTTCTATGAAATATGCAAAAGGCTGTTGGAAGGGCAACTTGAAGAACGTCAGCTGAAGTAATAGACTTTCAGAGTGATTCTATCCTAAACGTAAAATTCAACAGCTGCAATTTAACAGTTTTACAAGTTAATTTCAAAGTGCAAGTGCGAAAACATTCATAACCTGGCTGCATGTCTTCTGTCTATGTTCGGGACAGCATACTCATGGGAACAATTGTTTTCAAGCATGTACGAAGTAAAACGTCTTGAAAAGAACACGTTAAGTGAAAATCACTTATGCTCACTTTTAAAAGTCGCATGTTCAAAGGACAGCAGTATTCGAAATATCGATAAGTTAGTGATAGAAAAGCGAGTCCAAGTTACTGGACGGAGCATGTAATATTTTATGTTCCATGCACGGTGTTCAGTAAAAAAATCTGATTGTTTTAAGATTTAAGTGAAAATATTTTTTACATAAAGGTGATTGTTTATGTTACTCTGTTATTTCACAAACGCTCCCAATGCATATTTAAAATCGTATAGAACGGCACAGAGCCATATTTAAACAAATATTTTATAATCTTAGCATGTCTCTTACATTACATTTTCCTGTTATTTGAAATTGATCATATTACACACTTTTAAGCAGTTTTAATATAAATTGATATTGTTATTTGTAATGAAAATTTAAAAATTATAATAAATAATAGAAACAGAGAATCAGATTTTGAAGGAATTTTTTGCCTAATCCGTTCACCGCCAAGGCACGTTTTATTTAGAACTATATAACTGCTCTTCGGTTATGATTCGGATCATAAGATAATTATTTCCTCGATGTAATTAATTTATTCAGATATATGCTACAAAGATAGGTTTAAATTCTTCACAAAACTCGTCTGTACCGTTCTTGCAAATATTTCAGAATACGAACAAAATCATCCTTCACGACAGGCCCTTTTAAGGGCCAGCCAGAATACCTTAGAAAATTTCTATCATGAATACACCTCGCGCAGTGTTTTTTTATGTAGCCTGAAAGAGGGCAGCACTCTATTACTTGAGAAACGTCATATTACCCCTGATTCCGCGTTGCTCTTCTGCAGCAGACGACGCACGCCAGGTATGGAAGTGCATCCCATGTGAGTTGATATATTGCCCATCAATCAATCAGACGCGAAACAACGAAGACGTTGTCACATTGTGATGTGAAAAACTGAGGCAGAAGTGATGTGCTAATTTCTGTATCGTAGCACTACAAATGATAGAGTACAGCCAGAATATCTTAGAAAATGTCTATCAGGAATACACCTCACGCAGTGTTTTGTTATGTAGCCCGACAGACGACAGTACTGTATCACTCGGGAAACGTCATACTGCCCTTGATTCCGCGTTGCACTTCTGCAGAAAACGACGCAGGTAATGTATGGAAGTGCATCCCATGTGAGTTGATACAATGCACATCAATCAATCAGACGCGAAAAAACCAAGAAATTGTCACATTGTGATGTGAAAAACTTAGACAGAAGTGATGAGTTATTTTCTGTATCGTAGCACTACAAAATGGTACGCCTTTCTGGCACGAACGTTCCCCGTTCCTCTTGTACTCTTCCGCCAGCAGAAACGTCGCCGTACCATGAATTTCATTCCAGCAGAGCCAAGTTTTCGCGCGGTCGCTCGCCTCAGCTGGGGTTCACGTCGTCGTATTTGGAGGTACGTTTTACGAAAAAAAATCTTTAAAAACCATTTCAAAGAAGAAACTATTTCACCATTTAAAAAGAAACTGCGTGCTTTAGAATCCTTCAGGATTTGCGACGAAATGATTTAGGACGCTAAACTACACATTTACCTTTTCCGCATCTGGATTCATTTTTATCTAAAAATAAAGGTAAATGAAGAGCAACCATTTCGGATTTTTCTATGTTTTTTATTTATGGTTTTGATATACTGAAATTTCACACATAAAACGTTGATAAGGTTTCACTTGCCTCAAAACGTACTGTATCTCGACTTTCTTAAATGACAAGTAATTTCTATAGGATTTTGTTGTTGTATAGCTGCTAACGGCAATTCAGAGTTAATCAAAGTTACACATTGATGACACTGATCCGTATCTTCATCCAAAATTTACAATACGTATCAATGCAAGTATTGTAATTCATATCTCTGGATCTTTAAATTATTGTAGAAGAGCTTCGGCAGTCGTCACTTGTCTATTTGTTACAACTGAACTTATTTTCTGTACTTCTTTCCCCAGTAGAATTTCCGGAGTATCCTCACATCTTAAATTTGTCGTACAGAGTGGATCGTTTAAGAGCATGTAATTATTAGGTCTTCAATATCATCATAAAAGTCACTAAATGCTTCCAACGGAATCTCATAGCTTTTCTCCCCCAAAAGGAACCTTGACAAATAAACAAGTGATGACTGCAAAAGCTCTTAAGCAATACTGTAATGATGCAGAGACATGTTTACACACGAGCCTTGAGTAAAGGCGTTTCCCGGTTCATCATACACCTTGTTACACGAAAAAGTTGCTAAAATAAAATTTAGGTAAATAAAAAGTTTTACGATAAAATAATTCTCACGATGATTAATGCGCAATAAATACAACATTAGTATAATTATACTGAAGTGCCAAAAGTCATGGGATACTTACCTAGTATCGTGTAGAACCTCCTCTACTCCGGCGAACTACAGCAATTAGCCGTGGCATCGATTCCACAAGTGGCCGGAAGACTGCCAGAGAGATGTTGAGCCATGCCGTCTAAACAGCCGCACACTGTTTCCTGGTATTTGTAGGTGCAGGATGTTCGGTGTGACAGTACCTTCCCACCCCATCCTATAAGTGCTCAGTTTGTTTCATGGAAGGCTTGCGTCTGTCCCATACAACCCGTCGGAACTCTCCATAATGCTCTCAGAACCAGTTTTGGACAACTTGTTCCCGATTACTTGGTGCAAAATTCCCTCGTTGTTGGGGTACATGAAGTCCATGATGGGCTGCAAATGATCCCCCAGCAGAGAAATAAAGCGATTAACGGCTAATGACGTGTTAACGAGGTCCAGAGAATCCAAACCATGCTACTTAAAGATACCCCACAAATGCATGATACCACCATCAGTTTTTCAAAGTGCCTGGTTAATAGCTTGAGTCCATGGCCTCATGGGATCTGCGCAACACCCGAACGCTGCCATCAGCTCGTAACAACTGGTAACGTTACTCATCGGACTACGCTACATGTTGCAAGTCTTCCAGGGTCCAATTAAAATGTTCTTGAGCCCAGGTAAGGCGCTGTGTCCGATGTAGTGGTGCTAAGAAAGGTACTGTTGTGGGTCTTCTGCTCCAATACCACATCGACGCAAAATTCCGCTTCACTGGCCTAATGGATACGTCTCTGGTACATAATGCAATGAATATAGATGCTATTTGAGCCAGTGTCGCTTCTCTGTTAGCAGGGACAATTCTAGTCAGACGCCACTGGTCACGGATATTCAGTACCCATTGTCGTCTACTGCGCTGTCTTCTGTAGGTGGTAAGGCCATCCATGAGGTATTCTCGGTACACACGTGACACTGTATATCGAGGAATGCTGAATTTTTGCACAACTACGGAAATTTAATGTCCCATCCGTTTGACTCCCACTACCGTGCCTCGTTCAAACTCCGATAATTCATTTCGGCTTGCCATAGTCCTAGTCGCGGTTGTTCAACCTGACTCACGGGATTACATCTCGCAACTGATAAAAGCCGTCGTGTGCGTCGAAGCATTTATACGACTGCAGTGCCAGTATAAAATGTGGTATACTGCTACTCCATAACTTTTGGAACTTCAATGAATTAACAACGTGAATGCTTAAAACTAACTGATAAATTTTGTATAAACATGGTGTAGAATGAACAAAAAATTATGCAATATATTCATTTAATAAAAACATACGAGACATTGCCTGTCTGTGTTGCACTTTTAGATATATGTATGGTAAAAATCACAATTTCGCGGCCGCGACAGCATCTAACACCAATTTACTGTCGTCGGTGCTACTATATAAGTTTGT
Source organism: Macrothele yani (assembly GCA_039090855.1). Taxonomy (NCBI): domain Eukaryota; kingdom Metazoa; phylum Arthropoda; class Arachnida; order Araneae; family Macrothelidae; genus Macrothele; species Macrothele yani. The sequence continues at coordinate 140,487,444 of CM077015.1, forward strand.
TTCATCTGTGAAAACCGAAACAGCAGGATCAGCTGACGGTTTTGTGAAAATCTATGTGGCCATCTCATTGTCGTAGTGGTTTAAGCCACGGGTCGGAAAACTACGGCCCTCGGGTAAATTACGGCCCACCGCCTCTTTTTGTACGGCCCGCGTGCTCTAAGAATAGATTTTACATTTTCACATTCTTTAAAATGTCAGCCTTTAAAATGTCAAAGTATGCACTATAACGGAACGGCCGACCGCCGAGTTGATGATTTGCGTCATACGACCGTATGTGGCGCCCCAGTAGCTTCGCATTTGGTAACCTCTTATGTGACGTCACGAAGTTGTAATTCGACAGCGTTTTTAGTGCCACGTGTATCCCTGTTCTGGACCCTTTGTTTTCATTTGATTACCCTTTCATATCCATCACATCCCCGCAAAACGAGAAACGAAGAGAAAGTAGACTTCGAATGTCGTGCTTTTAAGGCAGAGCGGAGAGTGAATTATTTTGTTACCGAATTAGGTAACAAAATATTGTGTTTATTTTGCAATGAGGTGTCATAAAACAATTATTTATGTTGCATTTTGTTTATTTTGCAATGAGCGGTACTCTTGTAGTACAACAATAGCTGCACCACTATAGCGGTACTAAAAGAGTACAATATACTGTACGACGTCATTACCAGACTAAGGACTCGACAGAACATTCACAACTCACAAGAAAGCAACGATCAGAAAAAGTGGAAGCGTTAAAATGGAATATTTCATCACAACGCGATTTATTCACGTACATGAAAAATGAAAATGAGGCTGCAACTGAAGTTAGTTTACGGGTAGCTCATTTGTTAGCCAAAGAAAGAAAGCCGTTTGCTGGTTTTCAGTTAATTAAATCATGTTTACTTGTGGCAGCAGAAGAAACGTGCCCAGGAAAAATGGATTTATTTTAACCTACCAGGCTTTCAGCGAGAACAGTTGCTCGAAGTGTTGAGGACTTTGGGAGCAACGTCAACAGCTAATTCAGAAACGAGGCAAAGGATATTGAGTGGTATTCTCTGGCCCTTGATGAGTCGACAAAAATTACTGATACTACTCAGTTGCTGTTGTTTCTCCTAGGAGTCAATGCTAAGGAGTTTGAAGTGAGTGAAGAATTAGTTTTTATGAATAGTCTGAGTGGACCAAGTACAGTAGAGGAGAAAATATTTTCAGGGAATTTGAGAAACCCTTGTTAAATCACAATCTTAAGTGGAATCAGCTAAAATGTTTCACAACTGATGGTGGTAAAAATATGTATGGGACAGGGAAAGGCTTAGTTCGAAAAATTTACGAGCCTTGTGAAAATGCAGGGGTGTTCAAAGTCTATGGTTATTCATTGTATTATTCACCAGCTGGTTCTTAGTAGAAATATTCGAATTTATCATGTGTTCTTGATCTAATTCTGTCAGTGGTGAATTTTATTCTCTGCCGTGGACTTAAGTATCGTATGTTCATTGATGTTTGTTTTTTATCAGAAATGAAAGCTGAATATCCTAATTTGCCATACAATACAGCAGTTCGATGGCTCAGCAGCAGTAAATTTTATTGAGATTTTTGAACCCATAGAAATGATTGAAATGTTTCTCAAGGGGAAACCCGCTCTCAACCACTACTATTGAACACTGCATGGCTTTGGAAATTAGCTTTTGCTGCAGATATCATAATGGATTGTACTTAAAACTAGAAGGCAGAACGGTGCTCATATGTGAAACTTATACTGCGGTGAAGTCATTTCGACGAGAACTGACGTTTGATTAAGTCACAAATCATGTCAGGTTGCTTCGTGCCTTTCTCATGCTGTCAAGTTTTAAAAGATGTGAAGTCTCCATTATCACACACATTTGCGGTGGATATATTTTCTGAGTTGAAACTACAGTTCCAGCAGCTTTTCTGGATCTTGATGCAAGTCCATAAGACATTTCCATTATTCAAAATCCATTCGACTGCAGAATAGAGGAGCTTCAACCTAACTTTCAATTGCAAGTGATTAATCTTCAAAGTTATGACATGGAAAAATACAAATTTCAAGAGAAGAATCTACCAGAATTGAATAAATTTCTTCCAAGCGTGTAATATGGACAGTTAGGATCACATGCGCGGGGATTTATATCTATATTGGCAGTACCCAACTGCGTGAAAAGACATTTTCAAAAATGAAATACGTGAAATCTGAATACAGGTCGGCATTAACAGATGAACATTTGTAATTAATTTTAATGACAGAAAGTACTTCCTTTGAACCCCAGTTCGGTGAAAGGCTATCCCAAAAAAAGAAATTGCATTCTTCTCCTTAGCAGAGCTGTATTTTAAACAATTGTAATTTTTTTTAATTTACTTATTATTATTATTACGTTTTATTTTGTTCAATAAATTTGTGAAATTGTGTTTTTTTTCAGTCATTTAAGTATTCCTACCTTCTCAAATAACAAGAAAAATGAAACAAATACCGAATTAAATGACCTGTTTGCCTCTTGGCACGCGCAGCGACTAAAGTATTTACTATTTGGCCCCTTACAAAAATGTTTACCGACCACTGTGCAAGCAAGGCGTCGTTTGACGCATTCAGCAACTCTGAATGTTATAAATTGTGGTATGTCTCTAAACCATACAGATCACTCAACTGTTGGGGTATATCGCAGCAGTTCATATATTTGTGAAAGCGGCCTTGGTACGGCGTTTCGTAAGGTCGCCCTCCTGCTCCCTCCTTTCGGAGGGTCCTCCAATTCCCGCTCCAGGGAATCGTAACGTAGGTATCTCAGGAGATCTCCTACTTACCCCTCGGACAAAGAGTTGGACCAGGAACGATTAGAAAGCACAAAAGTTCTCAGTTCCACCTCAAGAAAGCTGACATATCCCCTACTTTTGTAACCTTTCGGTCTCAAAGCGTGGGGGGACCCATTAGCGTTTTCAAAAAAATATATATATTATTTCTTTTCTGTTGACTAGAATCCCCCCTGTGGTTTGGCTGTTTTTTCTTTTTTTCTTTTTTGCGTATTTTAAGCATTTGCATTCTAATTATTTGCTACATCCTCGTCTTCCCTCTACATTTCTGTTTCTTGTGGAAAGCGCTAAATGCCAGAGGAGTGTTGGGCAGTTAATATAAAATTTTATTACTTGCGGGGAGATTAGGACACATGTTTTTAAACAGTTGATTTTAGCCAATTTACCAAATTTAACTATTTTGTTTCTTTAAAGTGCAATTTGTTAAACGATCTTTAGCTAAAACATAGTTAACCAAATCCTATTTGCAAGTACTGCTTAGAGAAAGGTAGTATGGTTCAGGAACCTGCTGAGAAGAGTTAAGAAGTGGGCTAATAAATGGACTTTCAGAAAACAAAATTCTTGTACCAGGTTCACACAAGACCAAAACATTATATGGTTGATGGAGCAATTCAGAATGTAACCACTGTTTATATTTACCTTGGGCAACAGATATCGAGCGAAGGCCGGATCGAAAGAATTGATAAGAGTTAAAACCTTCACTGGCGAGCCTTAAGAAGGCGGAGTGTAAAGTTTAGCAGCAATTTTAAATCTGATGTACAAGGCTTTTCCAAGATATGAATATTTATAGGTTGATAGCACAGGTTGATTTTGAAGAACCGAATATTTAGCGTTCATAGCCATTTTAAATGTAACCGATGGACATGTATACCTTCGAAAACAGGTATCAAGCAAGAGCCACGTGGAAAGAAAAAATGGTACGCATGGAAAACCTTGACTGAAGGTCATTTAATAATGTCTTGAAAGAAAAGAGACCAATCAATATATCTTTCCTGAATTTTTATCTTACGAATCAGAGACTTGGAACTTAAATAAAAAACGACATTCGGACGGGGCAAACTATTGAAAGAGCATTGAGAGGTAAATGCTTTCCACGACTAAAATCCTATTCATGAAAGCTACTCATGCTTTCTATGTCTAACCCCAGGCAAAATGGTAGAAGAGAGAAAGCTATTACGTAGAATTACAATGCACATTATTGAATAGTGGCCAATACTCTACCCCATAATTTTTCATTTGAGAGTATACTGCAAATATTCTTTGCAGGTGGTAAGCAGTGGTAACAGTTCTTTTGTTTTGCTTGTTGTACCACTTACATAGGAATAGAGACAAGCACTTGTAATGACTTTCTTTTCAGGATCAAACATGCACTTTTGTTCCAAAGAATTCATGTCTTTCAACAAAGAAAACAAACATGTTTTTAGCACTTCTTTTGTAAAAAAAGATCGTGCTTATGTTATCGATTTGTTCTTCCGTCCGCCTGTACCCACGGTATCTCTGCAACTATTAGTCCGATTTAAAAAATTCTTTTTGCATTCGAAAGCTTGAAATATGCGAATGATTATCCTTCATTTCAGTTTTTCTTTACGATGTACAAGTTTGCTGCTAGAGGGCGTAAATGCAGATGATGTCGAATTTAAAAATACGTTTTATTCTACATATTTGCTTCTAAACATCCAATTGAAACAAATGTTTATCTTTCAGTTCCATTTATGTCGAAAAGTATTTTAGGTATAGTTTCTTTTTCAAATTACGCACAGATTGTCCGCTAGGGGGCGTAAAAGTAAATTGCAATTTTTCCAAAAACTCTTCTTCTAAAACTCCGATTTGAATTTTTTTTTCAAAATTTTATTTACGTCAGAACGGATTCAAAAGACGTGCTTATTACATCTCCTGATGCGCAATCTTTGCATATAATTTCTAATTTTTGTAAAAAAAATGGTTTGGCCACCAGGGGGCGTAAACCTTAATTTCCGCTTCTGATGTATTTGCAGCAAAATAAGAGCTTCTAAATTCTCGATTGAAAATAACGTCGTTTGTAGACCGATACTACTCATGCCGACAAACGTTTTAGAAATATTTTCTTCTTATAATAGTGCACGGTTTCTACGCCAGGGTGCGTAGACGTATATCTTATTTTTGTCAATATCTCGACTTCTAGGAGTACGATTTGAAAAATTCCTTCTTTGTTTGATAGTGTTTTCCGTGTCGCATATTTTTCATATAATTTCGAAATTTTCACGTAATTCATAGACTTTCCGCTAGGGGGCGTAAAGGTAAATCCGTTTCCCTTATGTCTCTGCTTCTAAATCTCCGATCTGAAAAATTGTTTCTGCACCTGATACAGCTCCTGATGAGAAATCGTTTGCACATAATTTCTAATTTTTGTAAAAAAATGGTTTGGCCACAAGGGGGCGTAAACCTTAATTTCGCCGCCCCGGTGGCGCAGTGGTCTAAGCGATGGCCTCTGATCATTCGTCCGAACGGGGTCCGGGTTCGAATCCCGGTGAGGCATGGTTGTTGTGTTTGTCTTACGGCACTGGCTCTCTCCCTTCCCTGGAACCAGCGACCCTAAATTAGGGACGGGCGACTGCTTATAGCCCATTGAGTTGCTCACGGCGGTCGTTAAACCTTCAGTCAAAAAAAAAAAAAAAAAACTTAATTTCTGCTTCTGATGTATTTGCAACAAAATATGAGCTTCTAAATTCTCGATTGAAAATAACATCGTTTGTAGACCGATACTACTCATGTCGACAAACCTTTTAGAAACATTTTCTCCTTAAAATAGTGCACAGTTTCTACGCCAGGGGGCGTAGATATGTATCTTATTTTTGTCAAGATCTCGTCTTCTAAGATTCCGATTTAAAAAATTCCTTCTTTGTTGGATAGTGTTTCTAGTGTGACATGTTTTTCCTATAAATTCAAAATTTTCAAGTAATTCATAGACTTTACGCTAGGGGGTGTATGGGTAAATTGCGTTTTCCCCAATATCTCTGCTTCTAAATCTCCGATCTGAAAAATTCTTTCTGCACCGGATACAGCTCATGATGGCAAATCGTTTGCAGGTAATTTTAAGTTTTTGTAAAAAAAAATTTGGCCACCAGGTGGCGTAAGTCTTAATTTCCGATTCTGATGTATTTGCAGCAAAATATGAGCTTCTAAAATCTCGATTGAAAAAAGTCTTTTGTGGACCGATACTACTCATATCGAAAAACATTTTAGGAACATTTTCTTCTTGAAATAATGCATGGTTTCTACGCCAGGGGCGTAGATGTATATCTTATTTTTGTCAATATCTCTATTTCTAAAAGTCCGATTTGAAAAATCCCTACCGCCCCGGTTGCGCAGTGGTCTCAGCGATGGCCTCTGATCATTCGTCTGTAAGGGGTCCGGGTTCGAATCCCGGTGAGGCATGGATGTTGTGTTTGTGTTACGGCATTGGCTCTCTCCCTTCCCTGGAGCCAGTAACCCTAAATTAGGGACGGGCGACTTCTTATAGCCCATTGAGCTGCTCACGGTGGTCGTTAAACCTCCAAAAAAATCCCTTCTTTGTTGGATAGTGTTTCCGATGCGAAATGTTTTCCCTATAAATTCAAAATTTTCAAGTAAATCATAGACTGGCCGCACAATGGTAAATTGAGTTTTCTGCTCCTAAAACTCCGATTTGAAAAATTCTTCCTGTATTGCATACAAGACCTGACGGAAAATATTTTTCACGTAATTTCTAATGTTTGGTAAAGAATGGTTTGGCCACCAGTGGTCATAAGTGTTAATTTCTACTTCTGATGTATTTGTTGCAAAATCTGGGTCCCTGAAAACTCGACTAAATTTTTTTCTTTGACCGATACCGTTCATATGGATAAACCTTTGTACTTTCTTCCTAAAATAATGCATGGTTTTCCCACCAAGGGACGTAAAGTCACATCTTATTTTTGTCGATAACTCTGTTTCTAAGAGTTCGTAAGCTCACGATTGCGTTTACAGCAATATCTGAGGGATTAAAGACCCGACTGTAAAACTTATTTCTTCCGTCAGATACTGTTTCCATACCGCTTCCATTGACTTTGAATAGCTTTGATAAATTTTATTTGCGTCAGAACGGATTCAAAAGACGTGCGTATTACACCCGAAAATTCGGTGTCATCTTTCTTGTTTTTTTTTTCTGTATCTATAATTTGAAATACCATTAACTAGGAGATACAGAAACCAACCTAAAGGTATGTTTCAGTTTTCCTGGGAACATTTCTGTTCTTTCCTGAATTATGGTCATTCCCAAGGAATCAACGTACCAGATTTTAACTATTTTTAATATATACCTTATTTTATAAGGAAATTATTGCAAACTATTTTCCAATGTATTATTGTGGTAAATGTCAGGAAAAGGTGTTTTTTTGTTTTGAATTTGAACAATTCAAATTTAAAATTTTTTTTTTGGCTGGACCTTGCGTTTTAATATCGATGGCAAGTGTAGAGGTTATATAAATTTGAAAGCAGTTCTTAAAAGGTGAAAATCTTTATGCAATGTAATTGCAGTACTGAATAAATGTAAAATGTTATTTCTACGTGCTCGTAGCATCTGGTTGAAAGTTTGAAATTTCCTTTTTTTAAATCAAAAATTCCGATTCCAAAATTTTCTATCAATACTTTTACGCTTCTAAACTATTTTCACAATTTTCTTTTTAATGCATGAATAGGGAAGTTTCACCATGGTATTTACCTTCTAAAGCATTTTTCAGCTGCGAAATGCTTAAGAAAGTAACCGAAGATTAAAAAGAATGTATATTTAGAAACTGTAGATCCAGAGGGAAAAACGTCTCAGTATCGGATCAGAGAATAGTTTGTAATATCGACAAAAGGAAGTAATAGGAAAACACCAAGCATTCACTAAGTAAAAGCATCGACAAGCCAAAGCCTATCGAATATTTTATATTCACTATATTTAAAGGCTATGTGTAAAGCGTTTAACGGAAATGTGATGTTCTAATGAAAAGGAAAGAAAATCATAAGTACACATTAAAAAAAGGAACATAATATAGACCCAATAAACCTTCACGACAACCGTAAAGCAGAAGTCTTTACTGACTGTGAAAATAGGAAATTTCAGCTATCTGAAGCATATTTTTCTCTTTTCTGAGAAATATTTCAAATAACACGTTCAACGGAGTTATTTTAGTTTGATCGATTTTTCCCAGAATATACATTTAAAGTTGGTAACATTACTACGAGATATTTTGAATATCTACTATTGACACATCTGGTTATTTAATACTGAAGAGATAATGGAAACACTGAGAAATACAACGCTAATATAGTTACCGTGTATCCATCTAATTGTTTTACCACAGTCTATTCTTACGTTTTCAAATTCATTATAAATGTCGTTTTTTAACTGCACAGAATTCGGACTACGGCTCACGTCGCATTTCCTCATTCTAACATTTTATGATATTAAAATGTAGATTATCTTACAAAAAAACATAAGCAGATACAAATATAACTGCGCAGACATTCTTTGTTCGAATGTCTGTATATTTCACATACGATTAGTCTCGACATAAACTGAAGTGGTAATGGTCATCTGATAGCTGTATGCTAATTTTTAACAGCCGCTACCGTCGTATAAAGGCTGGGATGCACGCCACGTTTTTTCACAGTTGCCAGGTGTAATCTCGTTAGTCAGGCTAAATAACCGTCAGCAAGATTGTGGCAAGCGGACGGGAATTATCGGAGTTTCAATGAGGCATGGTCCTGGGAGGCAGACGGATTGGACATTCAATTTCTGCAGTTGTGCGAACATTCTACATTTTGTGATCCACAGTGTCACGTGCGTGCCAACAAGATCTCATGGAAGGCATTACCACACACCGTGGACAGGGCAGTGGCCGACCACGGGTACTGAATGACAGTGGCCGCCGTGGTTGCGCAGTGGTCTAAGCGATGGCTTTTGATCATTCGTCCGATATGGATCCGGGTTCGAATCCCGGTTAGGAATGGTTGTTGTGTTTGTCTTAGGGCGCTATGTATCTTCTTACCTGGAACAAGTGGCTCTACACCAGGGACGGGCGACTGCTTATATCCCACTGAGTTACTCACTGTGGTCGTTAAACCTTAAATTAAAATAAAAAAAAATTGATCCTGAACAGTAGCGTCCGACCAAGATTATCCATGCTAATAGACAAGCAACACTAGCCCAAGTATCACTCGCATTCAATGCAGGAGACCGCAGAGACATATTCAGCAGGTCAGTGCAGCGTACTTTAGCGTCCATGGGTATGAAAGCAGAAGACCCACCAGAGTGTATTTGTTAGCAACATAATATTGGACACAACACCTCATCTGGGCTCATGAACACGGTAATTACACCCGGGAAGACCCAATATGTGCCGTTGTCCGATGAGTCACGCTCCCAGTTGTTACGAACTGATGGAAGGTTTTTGGATAGGGCGCCGACGTCATGAATCCAGGGATTCAAGGCTCTGTACTAGCTGGTGGTGGTTCCATATAAGTGCGAGTTGTCTTCACATGACAGGGCTTGGGTCCTCTGTTACTTATGAACACGTCATTAACCGATGATGGCTTAGTTGCTCTCTTGGTTGACCATTTGCAGCCCTTCATGGACTTCTTTTTTTTTATTGGAAGTTTAACGACCATCGTGAGCAACTCAATGGGCATTCGTCCGTCCCTTATTTAGAGACACTGGTTCCTGAGAAGTGTGAGAGCCAGCGACGTAAGACAAACACAACATCCATGCCGTACCGGGATTCGCACTCGGACGCATCTCGTACGAATGATTAGTAGCCATCGCGTAGACCACTGCGAAACCGGGACGGCTTCATGGACTTCATGTGCCCCAACAAAGATGAGATTTCCCAGGTGGGCAAAGCACATTGTTACAGGGCTTAAGTTGTCCCAAATAGGTTCAAGAAGCAATATGGACAGTTCCCACGGAAGGTGTGGCAACTACGTTCGACAGACAGGAACCCAATAAAGCACTTATGAGACCTGGTGGAAAGGTGCATTCGCACCCAGTATGCTGCACCTACAAATACCAGGGAACTGTGGACGGCTTTTCAGACGGAATGGCTCAATATCTCTCAAAATGTCCTCCAGCCATTTGTGGAATGGATGCGACGTCGAGTTGCTGCAATTCTCTGGACTACAAGAGGGCCTACACGATACTAGGTACGTATCTCATTACTTTTGACACTTCAGTTTATATTCCACTGTTTCCAGAAACGTTTGTTATGTGAAAAAATACTTGTTTATATTCGCAATGTGTAACTCCGAAGCTATTAGTTAAGTTATATGTCAACCATGTATATTATCACACTGGCATAAAGTAACTTATTTCCGATGTACATTATCCTGAGGTAGACATATTACAAAGGGAAACATTGTAGCCCTCGCCGCCGCAGGCTAAGAACGGTACACTGTAAAATGAAGAATCCTTTGATAAGACAGGGGACCGGAAAGGGATAGAAATTAGTTAAAGGAGTTCGCGCCAAAACGTCAAGAAAGGAAATTTTAAGATCACGCATGAGCTCATTATGGCAGGTGATCATGCCGCCTCTCAATAGCGCACCAGGTGTGCATAGCTGCCGGATAGTGAGCTTAGGCTGCTTCAAATGCGACATAATTGTGAGAAGTGTGAGACAGGTGTTGCGAGAAATTTTAAATTAAATTACCTTAGTTAATTTGATTAGCTTCTCATGTAATTTACCATAAATTTAGCATAGTAATTACGGTGGTAAATAAACTAGGATCTTCTTTAGCTCTTCTTACTTTTGAAACCTCTGCGAAATGTTGCATTTTGACATATTGAGGTAAATGGGGGTATTTTTGTATAGTTTTAACCGTCAGTTCTTCTCAAGCGAAGTTTTACCTTTTTTTTTCTTATTGATATGTAGTAAAAATATTCCTACCTTTATATAGAATCATGTATTGAGTTTTGGCATCCAGTTTAATTTAGGTGTATAATAAAAAATATTCCTACGTTCGTTTTTAATAAAAAACATTCCTAGTGCGTAATTTATTCAGTGTAGAGAATCATATAAATTACAGTTGTATCAAGGCCGGTGAGTGTGTCACACTGTAATTTGCTCTAAATTACTCTCACGCGGATGCGCACGTTCTCTTCAGTTGTTCAGTAAGCAAAACTTAGAGGTGGTTGGTAAACACATAATGCCTTTTTAATATTGCATTAATGACAGATTATATCTTCTAGGTAAATAAAAAACATCCATTAAAGATAACAAATTTGATATAACGCAAGTTCGGAACACGAAATTTTCTGTGAATCCAATGAATACAAATAAGATCGGCTTTCGGAAGTTACTAGGCGCTCACTCCGCAATTTTTTTCCTGTGAGAGCAAATGTTATGGACTGAAACGAACATATAAATATCTTAGGCTTAATGAATACATACACTGACGGAAAAAAAATCCCAACACCAAAAAGGGGTTGTGTTAAATAAACGACAGTTAGTAGGCGGTGAGAGTACATCTGTAAGATGACGTCTATGCAAATTTCGCGCTCGGTGCATACGTGTGGCGCTAGTAGCGCCCCTCGGAACATACAAAGCAGGTTTGCTGTAAATACGCGCTGTAACGTTCGTGAGCGTTAGTTATCGTTGAGATTCGACGTAGGGTGTTGATGTTAGTCAAGAATGCCTTTAAGACTAGCTGATGAACATTAACCTGAACCGTCCAATTGCGGACTCCACAGGGTTAAAAGAATTATTTCAAAAGATTTTTAGTGACGGCGTTGCGAGTAATCCTGCCAGGACCCGACATTCCCCCATCCGGACAGAATCGGTCCGTAGACCTGCAGCTTGCTGCTACCATCGTGAGCCGGCGCTTCGCACCTCTCCGTCATGACCCGGGTGTGCGTGCCTTGTGGGCAGGGGCTAGAAAAGAAATTTCTCTACCCCTGACTGGGAGAATAACTGCTGGCGCGAACTGTTTGGGGCGACTGCCCTTTATTCAAACAGAAACATGGTTACGAGCATATTTATTTACACTGAGGAACCCATCTCCGCGTAGGAAACAAGTCCTTTGCTCAATGGGCCCTCTCACATTGAAAAATATTTAAATATTTACATTATTTACATTGCCAGAGGACTAGGGTCGGTTCTGTGGTGATGACTCTGGGCTCGAGTCATCAGTTTTTCTTCTTCAATTCTTCATCCATCTTCTTTCTTCATCCCTCTTCTTTTCTCCATCCCTCTTCTTTCTTCTTTCTTCTTCGGTCACCCCTCTATTAGGTAGACCGCTTGTTCCTCTTTGAGGTACTTGACCATCTCGATGAGCCCCTGTCGCGCTCTTGGGTACGCGAGCAGGATCGAGAGATCCCTCGTCTTTGCCAATCCTGGCACTAATGTTGCTCTCTTCCCTGCCAGAGAAGCACATTCTAGAATCATGTGTGCGACATCTGCAGTCTGGGCACCACACATGCACACTCGCTCCCTAACCGCAAATCCCGCCCCGGTGGCGCAGTGGTCTAAGCGATGGCCTCTGATCATTCGTCCGAATGGGGTCCGGGTTCGAATCCCGGTGAGGCATGTATGTTGTGTTTGTCTTATGGCACTGGTTCTCTCCCTTCCCTGGAACCAGTGACCCTAAATTAGGGACGGGCGACTGCTTATAGCCCATTGAGTTGCTCACGGTGGTCGTTAAACCTCTAATCAAAAAAAAAAAACCGCAAATCTGCGGAAATACTCCAGCGACACTCCGTGCCCGGTTAGTACTTGGTTGAGGAAGACATTACTCTCAATGTGCCTTATCGAGATTCGGGGGAAGATACGGCATGTCCTTTTACCCGTATCCCCTTCATCCCATCTCTGTTGACACTCCACCAATGTGGCTGATTTTAGTTGCGTCCGCACGCTTTGCAGCGGCGTTCGCATCAGAAAATCTATGTCATCTTTACCAGTAGCTTCCTTCGCTAGCTGGTCTGCACGCTCACTTCCAACTGTACCGACATGACTTCGGATCCAGTGGAAGGTAACCCTCCTACTCTCCATTGACTTGAAAAGCGCTTTTATCTCTCTGACAAGGGCAGTCTTACTCCCGAACTGACCAAGCGCTTTCAGGACCGCTTGGCTATCAGAGTATATGCTATAAGCCCCTTCACTGTTCATAGCAAGCACCCAACGCCGTGCTTCTCTGATCGCCAATAACTCTGCTTTTTAAGACAGAGGAATTGAGCGATAGTTTTCATTCACTCCGCGTGCATCTCGTTGCCACCCGAGATCACGCAGAAACCTGCGCCGACACTACTGCCTATTTTAGAACCGTCCGTGTACAGTTCCTTCCCCTGACCTGTGGGGAGAGCTTTGTCCCAACTCAGACAAAACTCGTTGGCTGGGTGGCAAGTCCAGTCCATTCTCAGAAGTTCCACCTCGGACGACCGATACTGGTGTCCTAGGAAGGTAACATCGTCCCCGTAGCGGAGGGTCTGCATTACTGCTTCTCTCGTTACGACAAGGTCCGCCGGTTCGCACCCAGCCAGCATTTGGAGCGCTGCTATGGAGGCCGTGCGGAAGCACATCGTCATGCCCAATAGCGCCCTGCGCTGAATTTGGTTAATACCATTTCTCATCCTAACGGTATCTGACCACCAGGCGGGACACGCATATGTTAATATGCGCTTCACCTCTCGCTTATAGAGCACCTTTTTGGCTGGCCCAGGCAGCCGCTTTCCGTTGATCTTATTTAGAATGCTGGTGCATCTGTTCTTCAAGAAGCGAAGATGCGGTAAACCCGACAATCTGGTGTCTCCTAAGTACCGCATCTCTCTCACCGCTTTGATAGTATGCCCATTGAAGCGACACTTTGGTGGGGTGACCAGTTCCCCCTTCTTTGCTATTAGCATTAGTGTCGTTTTTTCGGGAGCAAAGCAGAGCTTAAACTCCTTGCTCCATCTATCTAGGCTGTGAGAGAGCGGTGTGTACCTTCCGCTCAATCACATGCCTACCAGATGCTGACACTATTAGCATGAGGTCATCTGCGTAGGCCAGCAGTTGCACCCCGTTTTACAGAGGAAGCGCAAGTGCGGTATCTGCAACCACATATCACCACAAGGGGCCCGAGAAAGAGCCCTGCGGACACCCTTTGGAGTATTCCCTGCTGTAGGTCTTGTCTCCGACCTCAAACTCTACACTTCTATGCGAGAGAAAATCGCTTATTAACAGGAACAGATTCCTGGAGATGCTAAGTCTTTTTCAGGCGGTCCAACACCAGTGGCCACCAGACGTTGTTGAAAGCGCCCCGCACATCCAAAGAGACGATACCGGTGTGCTTTCACTGTGCACGATTTTGCTTTACCTGCTTAGTAAGGCTGACCAGCGCTTGGCCGGTACACCGCTTAAGAAGACGAAGAAGCCATTATCAACAGCTCACGGAGTTTGAACGAGGTCGTGTAATAGGGCTAAGAAAAAGTGGATTTTCTTTTCCGCAATATTGCAGAACGACTTGGCAGGAATGTAGCTACTGTTCATGATTGTTGGCAGCAGTGGTCAAGGGAAGGTACTGCCTCAAGAAAACCGGGTTCCGGCCGGCCACGTGGCACTACTGAGAGGGAAGACCGCTGGTGTCAAGTTTTTTCTGATGAAAGCTGTCTCTAGATCATAACTCCAGGTGTAGGTCCAGCGACCGAGACACACTGGTCGCTGGACCTGGAGTTATGATCTAGGGAGCAATTTCCTATGACATCAGGAGCACTCTCGTAGTTATCCCACGCACCCTGACGGCACAGTTGTACGTCGGTCTGGTGATTCAACCTGTTGTGCTGCCATTCGTTAACATCATTCCAGGGGGTGTTTTCCAACAGGATAACGCTCGCCCACATACCGTTGTTGTAACCCAACATGCTCTACAGAGTATCGACATGTTGCCGTGGCCTGCTAGACCACCAGATCTCTCACCAATGGAGCACGTATGGGACATCATTGGACGACAACTGCAGCGTCACCCCCAACCAGCATTAACCGTCCCTGTATTGACCGACCAAGTGCAACAGGCATGGAACTCCATCCCACATACTGACATCCAGCACCTATACGACACAATGCATGAACGTTTGCGTGCTTGCATTCAACATTCTGGTGGTTGCATCGGTTATAATTGTTCCAGCATTTCACATTTAAAATGCCTCTTCTCGCGCTTACATTAAGCTGTGATCTTGAAACCTTAATCAATTAAATATGTTACCTATACAAATGTATTGCCGCCATTTCATTCCTCTATAACTATTTTTTCGTGGTGTTGGGATTTTTTTCCGTCATTGTATTTAAGCAAGTAGACAAAATAATCTACTTACTAATATAACTCAGTTCTATTGAACTGGTCTGTTCATTACAACTTTCTTTCGGAACATTCAAATTGTTGTTCAAAGATTAAAACCGTATGCTTGATCAACATGATGCATGCGCGTTTTGTGTATACAATAGGGGGAAATTATTGGTATATAGGAATTTTTAAGTATATGGTTGCGCCCGCATATTCAAGGAATCTTTCCAGCAGCAGCGGGAGGACATGACAAAAGAAGTACCGACAGGAGTCACCTGGAAGCCGGTTGAGAAACACAAATGGCTCTATGACGCTATCTCCTAAATCACCAGACTGCAAATTAATTGGGAACTGATCCTTGTGTCATGATTTCTGGATGGCGAGGGAAATTCCCGCTGCCACCCCAAGGCAGCTGCAGAAGCTGAAAATACCAATGATGCATCATTCACCATGTCTGGTGAATGAGGCATCATTGATGAATAAAACATTGAAGAGGAAGCTCGGATTGCGCAGTCATCGATGTCAACCACCAGTAGAATACAACTTTCGGTGAAATGTCCCTCGCACCTAGGGCTTGGACTCGCTGGGTATGGTAGTACTTTATCCCTTTGTCATTCAGAATTCTACAGGTGGCAATTTGACTCGTAATCTCCAGAAAGCAGTCTTCGTTTCTTGTTACCGTGTCTTACTTT
Organism: Macrothele yani; assembly: GCA_039090855.1. NCBI lineage: Eukaryota > Metazoa > Arthropoda > Arachnida > Araneae > Macrothelidae > Macrothele > Macrothele yani. The sequence continues at coordinate 140,503,220 of CM077015.1, forward strand.
AATTTTGGTAACAGTCGCTCGTCCAGTCGCGGAACTCGGTCAGTTCATGGCCTCAACACTGGTGTAGCAAACTGAGATGACATAATCTGTGTTAGACGCTGCTGGTATAGCAAAAACCTACGCCGATGTGAATGCTTTCGGTTTTGATCGTTCTCGGTATACATATGCACGGTGAAAGCTGCTTTTCATTTACAGGACCACACTTGAAATACATGTAAGCTATCTGCGCTATTGTCAATGCAGCAGCTATAACATTGTACAATAACAGTACGGAACACACTATGGTATTTCTTCCAATGTACACCGTTCGCCTCCACCTGATAGCAGATGCCACCCAGAAGTGATGAGTCCTTTGGACCGCGATACCTTCCCGGCAGCATTTGCGTGTCTTCTGCAATATGTGAGGAGCTGCTTGCTGTACTGATACAAAAGCTTTTGGGTTAACCGTGTTAGCATCATATATGTCTCTACCAGTTTTTTGGAAGACAATTCCATGCACGTGTGTATCCCATAGATTTGTCAATACCTCCCGTGAAACATCTCAAAGGCATTTGATTTTCTGGTACAATTATGTACACTCAACCCACATCCTCCCCTAAATCATTCTTTTCGATGCCCCCAGGAGCTCAGAGTGCAGTCTGTTCTCCAAGAACCGGTGTGGTTCGGTTTTTAGTTTGAGAAAAGGTTTAGGGGTATTTTCGGGATGGAAAGATTTGCAGTGTAACCAGCCCCTCAAAAAATTTAGCCCCTTGACTGCTTCCCCAGTGGTGAGAAAACAACCAAAGTATTGGAACGCCGGTTGTCGAAAACAGCTTCGCCTTTATTCTGGAACCCTTGAATGAAATATCAATTATCTCAGAAACGGTTTGTTTCAGGACCTATGCTCACTACGATTTCTATGTCAGTTTCGATTAGTACTATGTATCCATTTATAAACGGAACTTCTGAACCATCCTCTATACTGCAGGGAACAGAGATATCTGACAGTTTTTAGTTGCAAAAAATGTATAAAAAGTGGATTGTGTGGATTTTCTAAATTGTGGTTTTAAAATGAACTTAGACTTGCGCATTTTAAAAGGCATCAACATTAACCATAAACTGCTCGAAGGAATTCAGGGAGCTCGAAATTCTGTAATGAAAGTCATGTGCGACTGACGTTGAACATGAAATATTTTTATAAGATACAGTGTAATACTCAGTAATATGTGTAAGGAATTTCTCATTAGCGAATTCCTCTGCAAGATTGTCATTAAATGCACACTATGCGATATGCTAAGCAACAATAAAAATACCTGTATAACAAAAAAAAGTGACATTTCAAGCAGGTAACTGACCTCAAGTAGCGTGTGAGATCCCCTCGAATGGTAGAGATTGCTACACATCTGTGTGGCGTGAAATTGATGAAGTTATTGAGTGCGTTTCTGTGCTACCTTCACCATTCCTCAATGAGGGCAGTCTCCAGTTCACGAAACGTCAACTTAGGGGACTGCGAGCTGCAAGGCGTCTGACAAGTGTGTCTTAGACAGGCTGAACGGGAGTTAAGTCAGGGAAGCGTACTGGCCACTCTATGCACTCGATTCCCTCTACTTGATACATGCTTTCCACTAGCTTAACCATATAAGAGTGAGCGTTATCGTCTATGTAAAGGAATGGATCACGACGGTTGCAGTCTACACATGAAACTAGATCTGAGAATCTCATCTTTCTATTTTCGGGCCATCAGCCTGGCGTTTCGGATGATGTACAAGTCTGTTTTTGTTTTGCTTTTTATTGCGGGTTTAACGATTACCGTGAGGAAATCAGTGGGCCATAAGCAGTCGCTCGTTCTTAATGGTTAGGAGCCACTGGTTCCGGCAAGAAATAAAAGGAATCAGGGCCGTAAGACAAGTACAAAATCGAAGCCTTACCGGGATTCAGAAACTGGACCCCTTTCGGGCTTATGATCAGAAGCCATCGCGTAGACCACGGCGCCACCGGGGCGTCGTACAGGTCCGAACGAACACCGATACTTATGTCCGTCTAGACCATATCGATCCATGTCAGGGTTAATGTGATGACTTGTAATGTGCCATTTTGTGCGCAAAAACTAGGGTTATTTCACGTGCAGCTTTCCTCCAGTTGAGAACACGTTGATTGCTGCATCCCAGACTGAATCTCAACTCCTCAGAGAAGAGAACTTGACTCCACCCGTTGGTCTGCAACCAATATTTACTTCTGCTCAGTATCCACAGGCCGTAGGTTGTGGTGCTGTTAAAAAACACCATTAGTGTATATACATAGAGGGCAGTTTGAGTGTAGGATTTACTTCGAATAGTTTGCGTTTACAACCTGCGTCCTGTTTGTCATGCAAAAATTTCCTGGTAGAGCTGTGTAGCTCTTCTCCATCAGGCCTAACGAGCTATTAACAATAAATAATTGTCATCCCTTCCTGTGGCTGCTCATGGATGTCCTTGATATTGCTTGCTTCCAACCCTTCCCGAATTCTGGAATCGTGTCCAGAATTGGAAAATGACAATTCCTGACACTTGAATGACTTTTGCTACTATCTGCAGAGTCGTATCTGCTCGGAACCTGCCAATAAGATCTCCCTGCACATCGTTGATACCTGTAAATCATGCTGTTGCCATATCTTTGAACCCAAGGCTTCGTTGTGAACGAAATGTCTCGGGAAATTCGGCAGTGTATGGAAACTTAAGGGAAACCATCGTTTTTCTCCCTATCATCTGAGTTACGCATTCTTGCGTCACACATGCTAATACGTTGCATGAATAGGATCATGCCTCATTCGGATGTCCGTCTTCCACTAGATTTACCTTTTTCATGTTTCGGTAAGAAACCTCACGAACGTCTTGCGTAGTGCTGCATAGGTCAAGTGTTCCGCTAGTTATTTTGAGCAGTGTATTTCCTTAGTGGCACGCAAATTCTAACTCTTGGGTAGATGGTTGTGCTCCTTGGAGCGTAACGGCCGTTTTATATCACGATTCTATTATGTCATATACGACATTCAAGTGGTCTCCGAGAAAGGAATCGGAGCTTGCAGACGGGTATTGATAGGTCTATGCGGAATAACCAATAGTCCTAAGGAAATGCCACAGTATCGCATAATACAAAATCACGGATCAACAATCATTCTTGCTAGTCGAACCCAGACAGTTCGGGGTAATACGCTTTTGGAGTGTTTTCGACAAATGTACACTGCACCAGTTGTGAGAAATTATGAGAACCACGATTCCTCAGACCTGTTGGAACGATGCCTATGTTCAGCATCGACGTTTTTACGTTTTTCGCACCACCTTACAGGTTTTTTTGCATTGATGTTGGTAATCATAGGTCTGTGCATTGCTTTTGAACGGCTATAAATGCCGGCACGATGAAGTTCGCAACGAAATGGTATTACGGAAACGGAATCATTTCAAGTAGTTAATGTTCTCATAGTTCAGACAGTTCGTCAAAGAATTGTTTGGATTTGTTAATACACATCATGTGACAAGTCTTCCCTGAAAATTGTTGAGAAGATATTTTACCACTAGTAAATGCGCTAGATGGAGATTCGTCTCAAATATCTTAAGAGCCGTTTAATTGAACCTCGATGATAAGGGACGTCTCGAGGACTTTTAAGCCCCTAAGTAATAAATTAACTTGAATGTTAATCCTGCAGCACTGCATGGTGATGTGCGAAGAATCCCTAGGGACAAAGAAGAAAAAATGATATCCCTGTTTAATCGCACTACAAGCTCTTGGAAAGTCACATATCGTTTGCCTTTCCTTTGTACTATTTGCGTTTATAAAATTTTCCATTCAGCTTTAATACTTACTAAACACATCATTGGACTTTTAGGAGAAGTAATGCACAAAAGAACGAATATTGTGCAATACTAGAGATGATAAGAAGATAACAATTGCGCAATTTTTTAAATTGATGTTATATAATATATGAAAAAAATTGTTTCTAGACTTAACTTGAAGGTCTTTCTGCAATTTTAACCATTTTTACGTGGGAGGGATCGAATACTACGTACGTTATTGCGATATATTAGGCAAAAAATAATATACGTAAGTTAAGATCGTGCCTTTAGTCCCGATATTGTTTTGATATATAGATTAAATGCGTTAAAGGCTCGGATTTAGCCGTTGGCTGAATTGCAAAACAGTATCACTTAAACAGCGATTCCGTTTGATTGCGACAACCTTGTCGAATTACAAAAATTGAAATGTCAGGAAGTCTGTGTGTTATTTGAGAGAATTAAGAAACGGAAGCAAAAATTTGACCTATGTGTAAAGTTCATGGTTTCTTAAATTAATCTGCTAAAATCCTTGCGTGTCGTTGGATTATCAGAAGTTTTTACTGAGAGAGACTTATTCTCTACTTAGATCATACATTGTAGCATATGCAAGAACGCTATTCGATGTAATAGTCCAAGAGGCAGACCAGGATTTATTTACTCCCAACGAGTGCAAAAACTTTATGAATAGTTTTTGCTTATATATGACATAAGTGTCTCAGAAAAGCGTAGAGTCTTGCAAAATTCCCGTGGTGGGTTGCTGCGTGATGACATCATTACCAAGGACTGCCGGCTAATGCGTAGTTACCACATTTAAATATATATGACCCTATTCTGACCAGTTTATATCATAGAGATTATTTTTTTTCTAAAATGTTTCAAATTTAACGACAAGAATTTTTGGGATGCACTTTAGACTTCGGCTCCTCTCTTCTGCTTAAAGCCAACGCGCGGATGGAATCACGGGAAATGATATTCGAAAGCTTCAGTGTGAAATTGCTCTGAAGGCAATCATGGAAATCCATTCGTTTGGAAAGCGTTGACAGCTAATGTTGTTCGGTAGCACAAGCGCATCACTTCTCTTTTACCAGCAGATGAGCGACTGACTGAAATTGGGAGATAAAGATGGTCGTTTTCTGAAGGTGTAGAGAGTGGAATGCTAGTCCAACCAGTCTTCGCCGCACATGGTATTGGTGAGATCAGGCTCTGTGTTATGTAAAAAAGTCATCAAGGTGTGATGAAACTGTATGAATGAACGTGTGTTGGTGATAAAAGTCATTATTAACTGAAGAAGAAAAGAAACAGATACACAGGACGCGGAGAGTTCTGCTGTCAAGGTTCTGGAGAAAGGTGAGGTCGTTGCAGCAGCGATGGAGACGGAAATTGAAATGGATACAGCAAATGAGGATGAACTTTTCGCATCCACTTTGCACATGGCTAGTACACGTCTTAGGACCAAGAATGAACTGTTTCTATGGCCATTATTTCTATCCAGCTGTTCACCCTGTCTCAAATCTTCGGGGCAGACAATGGCTTACTTGGATGTTGCTACAGACGCAGCCATGTGTCTTGATGAGAAGACATAGGTGCTGTGCAAACAAATTCTTGGGCAAAAAGGACTCATTCGAATTTATCGTTCTTGCTACGCAAGTAGTATTGGCTGATCAGGAGAAATTCTTTAGCTACTGATCTTTACAAATCTAGGTAGTCATTTGCTGTGTCGTGATATTCTCGAATATCTCAAGCAAGAGCTTCTGTTTCAAAAGCCAGGGATGACGGCTACTTTTTCATTTCGCCAGGGAGCTTATCAATAGCTCGAATTCTCTTCTTGTGGAACCTTTTAGAATATGGTTGCAAATTCTAAGTACCAGCCATACTGAGGAAACTCTGTACCCTAAATATATCAGGGGCGTTTTCCGTTCTCACAGTCCAATGCTGAAAGAAAAACATAAAAAATTCAAGGCATTATCAGCTTTCCTGCGCATGCGGTGTTGCATATATGGATTTTTTGGCTTGTTTCCCTGCAAAATCCTGATACCATTGAAGTAAAAACTAGCATTACTGTAATTGGTGCTACCTTCTTTACTCCAAAACAAATCACGTATTTTGCAATGGAGAATGAAACTTAGATAAATGGCAACTTGCAGATCTAAAGAGCGTGATACTTTCGTGTTACAAAAATGGTTATTTTCTTCAGAATAAATAGTTATCAGTTTTTTAATAAGTAAACTACATTACGTATATATCCATAAATCACTTCCGGTAATCTCACTTTTCTTGTTTCAAAGCTTTTATACGCCTTGAATTAGGCATTAATAAAATGCAAAGGATAGTTGTTGATCATACCCAAAATATATTTTATATGTTAATGCAAATAGAAGAGATAGCAAAATATGTTTTACATTACCATATTATTTTGCTTAAAAATATATTATACAGTTTCTTATGATATACATTTTATAGATTAACAAAATGATTTCCTTGTTTAATTTTTTCAAATAAAATCTTGGGTCTTCAAGTCCTCAAATATTATTGCATTTAACCTGCGATGAATTGGGAATCTTAGGGACTTCTTACACGTTTTTCGCTACATTCTCATATAATATATTTCCACCTTTTTATGTTTCAGTTAAATATTTGTCAAATAGTCTGTTTAATTAAATTTATAAAACGCAATTTTCTAAACAGAAAGCAAGGTGTGATTTGGAGTAACAGTGAATATCGTGTTGAGATGGATAGAAAATCTGCCACTGCTACTTTGTCACTGTGACTAAGACATCACTAGCATTGTTACGACCAGTGACAAAAAGCAACGATTCCGAAGTCACTGATAAGAATATCACTGTTAGCCGTGTCCGAGCAATGCTTGTGGTCATGAGTTACCATGAAGTCGTTTCTTTTGAAATACTTCACAGAGGTCACTAGTGATGCGGGCTTTCTACGGAAGATTTCGTCTCTTCACGAGGTGTTTTATAGGAATGGCGGTGAACCATATAATAAAGTCTTAATACTTATTCAGCATTCAAATATAACAGAATGTCGGGTACACCATGCATAGGAAAACCAGTGAGAGGTGGAATTATTTCACTGTCGTTGATGACAATTTTGCTTTGTGTGTTATTTGTGTTGCAAAAGCTTTCTTCCAAAATTTCGACTCGCCCATATTTTGTTACTGATACTATTAAGACGGTGACTCACCATTCCGTTACAACTCCGTCATCGCTGTAGTAAACGGTGATTTTTTCACGTTTAAAAATCACCATTACTTCGGTAGAAATGTCACTGCTGTCACTATGACAAGAAAACCAATGTTAAGCTTACATCTGATATCGTGATACATCGCGAAAAACCAGTGTTTCCATGACGATGCCTAGTGATGTTAAAATACCAACATTGCACACAATTCTCATTGATAAGACTTTAATTTAGGAAAGTATTAAACTCATTTTGAGTTTCAGATTTGAAAACTTTTACTTTTTGATTTTAATGCAAGTTTTTTAGTTGCAATATTTTTTCTTAATATAGCAAGTCAAAAATTTTGAAGCAAACGTGAAACAAACTTGGTATATCTACAAACGCTGCAGAACAGAGAGCGATGAAGAACAGTAGAAATGCATATCTGATGTTTTTAACAAAACATGCAATATAAAATGCTTCGCACGAACAAGTCAATATTACTAAAGACTGAAGGACTTCGACAAATGCTTTAGTGCACTAGGCTCTGTACAGAATGGGAAAGTTTTGATTATGACTTGGAGTAAAATGGTAACAACTAATTAATTAAGGATTTTCCGACATGTTTCTCCTTCCCAAACCCAATTAATTCCTTTTTTTGTTTACTTCTTTTTCATTTGTGTGATTTACCCTTCTCATCCTTAACTTAACGGACAGTTTTCGGAAAACAATCGCACTTACGAAGCAATTCTGATAAAGGGTCTTTGGTGGAGGTAACGAAAACTTAATAAATTAAAAAAGCTTGTAGTACTATTTAAATATCTGAATAACTTCCGCTTTACTGAAATCAACATTTCTGCAAAGCTTTGAGCTCTTTTATGAATTGAAACAGCTGGCAAAAGACAGCTTTCATATACAGCTTTTTACAATTATATAAATTAAAAGTATCTAATAAAGTGCTGGATTAAAGTCTCCCAAGTTTCTTTTACAACTCTGTCTTTAGCCATTCTCTCCCATGTTATTCCGATATGCTTTCAAATTTAATCCATCCATCTCTCATGTGGCCTTCTTCTGGATCTTTCTGTCCCTTGAAGTCAGGTCTAAAATTTCGGTTGTCCTTTCATGGTCGGTTCTTTTGGCAATATGTCTAGCCTTTTGCCATTTCAGAGTTTTTGATCTGATCATCATTTCTTCATCTCTTGTCATTTTCCTTTCACACGAGTTCCGTTTTTAATGTTTCCTGGTTACACCAAGTAATCTCTCAATGCTTCTTTCAGTTGTCTGCAGCTTTTGTATATCTTGTTTAGTTAAGCCATGTCTCTGCTCCATATGTAAGATCTGGACCGATGCACTGATCAAACACTTTTTCCTTTAAGATGTTATGACATATAGCTCTCAAAAATTGTACTGTTTCTACCAAAATCTCTGCAGCCAAGTTTCATACGCCCATTAATTTTAGTTTTCTTCTTATTATAATTTATTGTGGGAGGTTATTAAATAACCATCAAATCCCGGAGGGAAACACATATTAACTCTGGTCGGCGTAACACATGGAACATGTTCAAAATCAATTTGTTTCCAGATTCCTGAACAGGATCACCAAACAGATCTCTTTCAATGAATGAATTATCAATGAATGAAATACGGTACTACACCATTGTACAATACGATTTTGAATTTTTTTATATTTGTTTAATTATTATGCTTTTAATTTGGATGTTTGTTTTATCTAATATGTCATATTTACCCCAATAAACACATACACATCTTCCAGATCTCTTTCTTCAGGTCAC